>JANFCV010000018.1:825000-2025000 GCA_024500475.1 Phthorimaea operculella | reverse complement strand
TATGGGTTTGTTCATTATATTTTAGTAACTAAGTAGCTATGTAAGAAATTGTATCCGTGTATTTAGTATCTATACTGGTGCTATTCTACTATTACCCCCCATTTGTAAATATAGAAACATCTCAAGACAAACCAAAGTGCGGCTGGTAAAAACACTGGTATTCTCAGTGATGTTATACGGCGTAGAATCCTGGACACTTCGAGCCTCTGAGAGAAAAACTATAGACGCCTTCGAGATGTGGTGTTGGCGGAAAATGCTTGGCATCCCTTGGACTGCAAAGCGTACAAATGTTTCTATTCTTAAAGAGCTTCGTATCACCACAAGATTGTCAACAATATGTCTTCAAAGAATACTATCTTACTTTGGACATGTTGCTCGCCGTGAAACTGATAGCTTAGAAAAGCTTATGATTACGGGCAAAGTAGAGGGAAAACGATCACGCGGGCGGTCTCCAACACGCTGGTCAGATCAAATAAAGAATCTTACGGGCCTGTCTATCAACACAGCTTTAAAACATGCCGAAGACAGAGACACATGGAGGAAAATTATAAAGAACCTGAAAGAAGGGAATCTATGCAGACACGACCTTCAGTAATGAAGGAACGACTTAGAAGAAGATTTAGTATCTATAATCTAGTATCTGTGTGTAAGAATGATATGATATTTAGCTTGTTAAATAAAATGCATTTTGGGAAAATATCGACATTTCTATTTTACAAAAACATAAAGTTTTATAAAAATTACCATGTTTTGCTGTAATAAAATATGTAATCCCAAATCAAAATAAAAAGAGAACCTGTATGGCTGTCTAAATATTCAATAAATAAAAAGCTGCTTTTGAAGATAAGGAACCTCTGTTTTGAGCAATAAAAGCATAAGATTAAAGCGAATGCAGCTATGCAATCATCAATCAGTCTTCGCTCTTTGAAGACTCTCCTAATCCCCAAATGACCGAAAGATCACACTAACGCCCTCTGCAGTCATAATAATTCGTCTGTCTGATCGTTTGTACCATTGCAAGAGCCATATTTTTCTTACAAGTGGCTTCGTTAGGGGCTTTTGATACCGGAGAGCTGGAAGGGTTCTGCTGAGAAATGTAGAATGCTTGCTTATCTTTATGGTCCTGTTTTTCATACCCATTAATAAAATTGCCAGGATAAGTAGCAGTGCATAAAATGAAAGTGTAGAACATTCAAACCTAGCCAGGATCCTAGTAACTAAGTACAAAGGAAAATCGCGACATCATACCAACGGCACATATCAATTTCGTCCTCAACATTTCGTATTTACCCATTGATGATTTTGGTACAAAAGAAAGAACAAAAACTTACATAGTAAGGGTTTTACCATACGAATAAGTTACGGAACCCCTCTGACGATACAAAAACTTTGTTTTTGCAAAACATAAAACATGACAAGGAAATTACAGAGCAAAATGACATAATTGCGCACTTAGCTCGTATTCTGGCGGAGATTTATCTTTTTGATCAAACAAGCATCAAATGAACAGTAAAATGACAATATTTTTCTCTTGTGACATTCAGCTTTTGTAATCTTTGGGACATCTTTTCAGTTACACTTTTAGAAATAGAGTTATGAGTACATTCACCTTGCTTTCCCTGGCGACTAAAAATACTGAATAAGCATTTATCAAAGTTGCTGTCTTAAGAATTTCACTTTTAAATTTCAGTGTAGCTTTCACTGAAATAATAAAGATAGGATTCCTACATCTCAGGTTACCTACATTACCTATAAAAACTTAATGCATATTTCATTGTCTTGGCTAGACTATCGACGGCGTACAATCTGAGCCCTTTTTTAGCTTGCAGTCGATTATTTATATCCATCTCGTGTCATTAAAGGTCGGCGTCGCGTCATCTTTATTCAGACACATCTGGGTCGAGGTAACTCGCATCCACCAGCTGTATTTTTGGCGGCAACGTACGAGCATTGTGAAACGGATTTAAAATTTTGAATTTCGAATACTTCTTGTTCTGTGTACTTACGTGGCGTGCTAGCGTTTTTTGCAGAGTTCTGTTTTTTGTGCAAACAGATGCGAGTAAGTTGGTAGTGGTGTTTAGTTACTTGAAGTTTCTTTTGGCATTGTTTGGGAAACTAATTGCTCCGAAGTATCTCACTTTGTAGGAGCTTTCAACAAATCACATCGTGAATAGTCTTTGGCAGGTGTCGTGTATGTTTCTACGTACTTTTTGGTGCCAAAACCAAGTCAACAACCAAAGTTTAGTTTCCAAGGCTTCTAGATGTGCGAATTTGTTTGTGACATGTTTCTGACTGAGTATTGTACAGATTAGGATCGTGTTGTGTGTGTCACAAACGAGTCTAAAGAAGCCAAACCAATTAGAGCCTCATACAAATTTCCTGTCAGAAAGGTATTAAAGAAAACAAACTCGTAGGGGGAATAAAAGTTTAATGTTGTCACAATCAGTCATGCTTATAATAGAAGCTTTTACAGCGTGCTGCATTAAAGGCGACTAGTCTCCGGAACCCCAAAAATCGTCTAAATCTTCTTCCTCTGTTCCTGTTACCTTGTCTTTGGCATCGTCCTTCTCTTCTTCCTCGAAGGACTCGAGTTTGGGAACGTCCTTGAGGCGGGGCCTGACCTCTATGATGTCTTCGGGCACGGGGATGTCCCACGAGTGCGTGCGTTCGTTGGACTTCTCGCGCGACCGACTTCTGGAATAAGAGCGCGTGTTCAGATTAGGCGAGCTGCTGATACTCCCGCGTTCGGCAGACATGCGCTCGAACTCAGCCTCCTCGAGCGACGTGAACATTTTCAACTCCTCCTCGCGCGACTGCCGCGACTCGCGCGAAGACGTCGACGACGAAGAGTGCCGCTTTTTGAAACTCCGACGCCGGCCCGTCGGGTCGTTCCGTTGCAACGGACGGTACTTTATGCCGTCAAGAGATCTTAAACAAAACAACATGAGTCGGTATAGTACAGGTGAGCGATGGCAACGGAGGTAGCTTTCTACGCGTGCGGGTGATGATGAGGCGAACACTCATGATGGAGCTATGACTACCGAGGGTGCGCGACACTACAGATGAAGCGTGCTCGGCTACAATGAACATTATTAACCTTAGGAAATCTTCGCTGTAAATCTTTACTCCTCTGGTGTCGTCGTCGTATGATTGGAATTGTATTTCGGGCAGTGGAGTGGTGATGGGGCTCTTAGGGCGGTAATGCCAGGTCACTTTTTCATTGTTTTCGTCTCTGTCTTCACGTTCGTCACGCTCGAAAGAAGAGCCTTCCGAGAAACGAGGATCTGAAATATTTCCAGAAGTAGGTGATCTGTTCCGTTGTCCCACACTGAAGGATTCTAATGAGCTCGATATGATTGTTTTCGTTCTCGTTGGCGTGTACCTGTCGGTTCTGTAGTCTCCGTTCGCGTGGGAGCTATTGGACTCGACAGATTCTTGGCCGAAGCTCGAGATTTTCGTGGAGAATAGTACGGCGGTGGAGTCGGGTTGTCCGTCGTAGTACTTGATGGCTGCGCTTTTCAGTTTGCCTTCGGTGTCTTCTGTGAGGCAGAGGTAGCCCTGGCCGGTCTGTCTGGTCCAGTCAGCTGAGTTGGCGGGGTTGGCGGACTTCTGCAGCAGCATGGTCCAGTATTCGACGAGGTCTCGGAAGTCTGGTTCGACGTCGGGCAGCATTCCTCTGGATATGTGTTGCAGGCACTCTAGAGCGTCACGGATACCCGCGTACGATATTAAAGCTGAAAGCGCTAGTCCCATTTTGCACTGTTTACTTCTTTACACTTTTTTTGTTTAGGAATGTTTGGGATATCATAGAGGGTGAACCGGTCAGGGGAGCAGGGGTGCAGCGTACGCTGAGGCAAGACTGTAACAACTGAAATTAAAATGATATAGTTGCCAAAGTTTAGTGTCCAATTTAGACTAGAGCTTGGCTCTAGCCAGTCACTGGTCGAGCCGTCAGCTGGGCGCAAGGCCGCGGCCGAGACAATGAAAATCACGCCTTGATCGATACCAATACTGATATTGACCTGTCACACGACGCTATGACTAAGCCAAAATAAAAGTTTTGGTTAAAATCAGGTTTAGAATAATAATTACACTTGTATACAGCTTAGATATGTTCGAAAATATTGTTGGTCTGTATATTTTATTAAATTGTAAATTGTGAAAAGATACATTAGAACACTTTCTTAACGTAAGTTACATAATATCTACATACATTTATTATCATGGGTATCACACGGCTCTTTTTTGACTCCAGCCAAATTATGGTGTCTAATTACTTATTATGGATTTTCATGCAAAAGAAAGTTTCCAATCTTTCGTAGTAAGGTAAGATGCTCTAAGTACTTTTGTTTACCACCATGTCCCCTAATAATGTAGATTAGTTTATTTTATTGCCAATTACTTTCCTACATAAAACTATGATTGATAAAACTGTAGTAAATCAGATTAAGCATAAGATATTATAAATGACATTTATAATCTCCTTCAAGAATGCACTCTAATAATATCCGCTACAAACAATTTGGCAAAGAACAATGCAGATAATTTCATAAACTGCATCATCGCGAACAGTTAAATTGATTGCTTCTCTTAGATTATAATCGTTGGGATTAATCATTCTGCCAAATAACATAAATTGGGATCAAATATTTTTGATCATATTGATTACTGATAAAAATATGACAATGTTATTGTTCTCATATCAAAATGCTGTATTTTGAACGAGAGATCGTAAAACACATAAACCTGCTTTTTCAAATCTTGGGACTTTAGGAAAGTTGTTTAGAGTCAGGTTCTGATCATGCAATGTTTCCTATACACGGTCATTTAAGTGAACTCCATATAATAATCAATACATAGTTTAGAATAAAGTCGCTTTTGTGTTTCTGTCACAGACATCGCTAACTCCTTCTGAGCCATGCAACGGATTCTTATGCGGTTTTTTATTAGATAGAGTGATTTAAAATGAAGGTTTATATGTATAACTCATGCCGGGAAACGTCTTATTCCCACGGGAAAGTGGGTGAATTCGTTGACAGGCCGCTAGTTATTAGTAAACTAAGGAAACACAACTCAACAACTCTATTTCACTTCGCTGTCAGGAATTTTCTAAATTCCCGCATGCCAGACTGACACACATGAAGTATCTTAGTACGTTGGCGGGGCTTGAACCCGCAACCTTGGATAGCTTTGATTGAGCTCCCACTGAAGTGAAGTAAGTAGAAGTTTAAATTCAACACAATCCCTAATATAAGTAATAAAGTTTTTCCTAGAATATCCTAAGTAGGTATCTCTAAAGCTGATGAGATAAAGATAAGCGCAGCCTACTCCACCACGTCTGATAAAAGTTTGAGAGTCATTCAGAATTCCGAGTATCACTATAGCGACATGTTGTCAGCCTGTCGCCTGAAATTGCAATACAGATCAACTCTCAATAAATCCCTTAGTCGCTTCTTACGTCAACCATGGGAAAACTATGTGATGATGCTATTCTAAGCCGCCACCACACAGCAACTAACTTGACATTGAAATTATCCGCTGAAAATAGTGTAGGTAGTGTAGTAAAGTTTGAGTCATCGACCTTTTGGTTGTAGTTGTAGACATTGTGACATTGTAGAGTGCCGTGTGAATCTGAGAGGAATCACTATTTTAAATAAAAATAGAGAGAGATAGACGACACATAATATCAAACAAAACAAGTATCACATACAAATCTGAAATGGCTCGAAAGGTAAAAAAAAAAAATTGGACCTCCCATACAAAATCCCCGATCAGCTGATTGATTTACTATGGGAGGTCCAATTTTTTTTCTTATTTCGACCCATGTTCCATGGGGAAAGTTGTTCAGTTTCATGAGTACCTTGACCTCCTTTTGGCTTGTTATACCCTTCTTTCCGTTACTCCCGGTATAATGTTTTTGGAGTACTAAAATTTTTATTTCATCAAAATCGGTCCAGTATTTCCAGCCAGAGGTAAAGCAACTAAGTACAGTTTTTCAAATTTTTCGTACCGACTATAAAATGAATTATGCCCAGTGACGTCATCACGAGAAAGTGAAATAGAGTGTTTACAGAAGGTTCACTCGACCATATTCAGGATTTATCCGATTGTTATTTATTACACAGCCAGGTTTGTTACTGTCAAAAATCTCGAATTATACGAATACCCAAAAATCTGATACAAGCAATTTTAATCCAAGAAATTATCGTTCGTGCCAATCATCTTCTTAGTTGAGTTCCCCTGAAATTCCAGTTATTTTCAGTCAAAGTTAGTACTGAGTGTACCATCTGTCTATACGCCCCTCGCGCCGTTTCCCTAATTTGTGAATATATTGACCCTTTGATGTCGTCCAATAAGATTTCTAAATAAACTACTCAGTCTAATCTATCTATCTATCGATTGTGCTTTGTTTCAAGAACCAATAACGTCTATTTTCCTCAAAGCATTTTACGACGCCATTACGTTTTATTTTAACAATCTGTTTTATCGTTCCTATTTTGTTCTTGCACCCGCCTAATGTTTTAATTCCCCTTTGCACACGTGCCTAACAAAAATATCACTCGCGCCATTTTTCGTAAGAAACTTCTTACTTTCTTTTGATATAATGCCAAAAGATAATTTTGATTGGCGATCGGTGTGCAAAAACGAGAAAAACACTAATTCAAACTGCTGTTTTTTACGTGCTGTTTTTTGGCGACTTTTCATTAGTTGTTTACTATACCGACTGAATTATTACAAACATACTAGCAGAAATAAAGCAGCACAAAAAGGCAGAAACAATTGAGTTTATCTCACGAACGTTGTAGAGATCTATCAGCATTGGAAAATAAATTGTTTATGTTATTTATGTGCCTGCCTACCTACATGTACTTAAAAATAATTGATTTAGCCGTAAGTTTCAGCGACTTCCGGTCCATGCATCTCAACACAACATAACAATAAAGTAAATTGTTTTCGTAAATTTGTTCATTGTATTAAGAACCATCAATTCAACAATTCAGCAGCTCTCATATTCAGCAGCTTCGGAGCGCACGCTAAGCTATCGGTCCCGGTTGCTGTCTATGATCTTAGACGGTGATCAATACACAATAATGTCAGTGGCCTGCTTGTTGTAGAAGGCGGTTAAAAACTCAGACACCAGGGTTCATCGGGTCGTTGAATGACTTGGTGTCCCACTTGAAAAGAAAATGGAACAGCGTAGCAGACTTCCAAAGATTTTTGGTAGCTGTTAAGTCACCTAGTTTTTTTAATCCGTTAGTCAGCATACAAGCTGAAACGATGAGTGACCGAAGTACCAATGGTGAAAGGTCTTGGTTATTTCACCTTCTTTTCGGATCGTCAGGTATGGAAGTGTACATACGACAACCTTTTATTATAGTAGGTATAGTCCAGATGGACTATGAATGAAAATCTGCGAAGCATCGGCCTCAGGAGTGTCTTGCAACAACTCTTGTGAGGTTCGTCCTCTACGATAAGCTACTTGTTCACATTACAGTTGTAATCCTTAGTCATGAATTAGAACGAAACTCACAAGAGTTGTCGCAAGACACTCGCTGTGAGACCAATGCCTCGCAGATTCGCATTCATAGTCCATCTGGACTATACCTTTCCTTTTTTTATGTTTACTGGGAATCAGCATGCCCACGTAGCCGCTTCACACGGTCCGCACGCGACGTCAACGCGCGTCGACGTCAGTACACGTAATTAGATTAATCGCACGCAGCGAGACGTGTGAACGACGATTAGGTAGGTATAGACATGAAGGAATGTTGGCGGCGCGTGCACAGGTTTGGCTGAAAATGCTGAAATCACGGTGACACTTAGCGAAATAAGGAAATTGTGCATGAAGTTTCCAATATTTGATTATCTGCTTGATTGCTTGTATTTTGAAAACTGTGTGTTGTATGAAGATTAATCGCATTAAGCGAGACGTGTAATCGACGATTAGGGAGGTATAGACATGAAGGAATGTTGGCGGCGCGTGAACAGGTTTGGCTGAAAATGCTGCAATTACGGTAACACTTTGGCAAAATGAGGAAATTGTGCGTGAGCTTCGTCTACCATATACAGGGTGGGCCAAAAGAAGTCATCCGATGAGATTTGCCTCCCAATTTTTTATTAGTCATTAAAATTTACTTCTGTTTTCGGAAATCAATCTTTTGAAGATTCAGAGTTTATGTGTTTTTAAAAAAGACATTGGTCAAATTGCCACCTCCTGAGTCAAATCAAAAATGGTTTTTGAAAAGCTCCCTTCTCGTGTTAGAACGGCCCCCATTTTTTTTTTAATATGTTAAAATAAGTTTGTTATCACTGAATAATCCTTCAAAGATGTGAATTCAATGCTGTAAAATAAAAAATAAAGAAAGCAGTTAGATGCCAACTCCAGATTTGATGCAAGTTGGTGAAAACCAATCCACAGGATTTGGTTTTTGAACCGGTTGGTCAGATCTCCAGATCTGACAACGCCAGAATTCACCCAATGATATTTTTGAAAGCTCAAGATTACAAATTACAATTCATAAAACTTTCAAGTCCCTGAAGCCACCACAAACGAAAAAAAAACATGGTCAAGAATCTATGAAAATTAGCGTGTTTAAGTAAGGAAAAATGTACGGTAGAGATGGCAATTTGACTAATGTCGTATTGAAAACATAATCATATAAATTCTACATCTTCGAAAGATTAATTTCCGAAACAGTAGTCGACTTTAATGTCTAATAAAATAATGGGGGGTGATTCATAAAGGGTGATTACTTTTGGCGCACCTTGTAGGTACTATATTTGATAATTAACGAGGAGCTAAACTCTGGTGACAGAATTTTTAAACCGCCATCATTTTCAAAGTCAGTACCTAACTGTAACTGACGGCTTGACGTGCCTTCCAAAACACGAACACTCCATCTGAGCGCCCTGAATCCTACATAACTACAATTGGTTGTCCTAAATATAAATAAATAAATAACCAAATTGAAAGACAACCGACAAAACGTGTTTTGAAAATTTCAAAATAACGGTGCTGCGAAAAACGTTAAATATTGTGTGTAGCACAGTGCCTATAGGTACTTCCAGCAAAAGTTTATTTTTTTTTCTCTTACTAACAAATAAATCGATACCTATCCATAATTTATTTTTTCAATAGCAGTTGTAGTAATTCAGTCGTTCTCTCAGATCTCTACAACGTTCGTGAGATAAACTTGATTGTTTCTGCTATTTTCTTCTGCTTTGTTTCGGCTCCTTTTAGATCTAGATTAGTGACAAATATTATAGAGCCACTCTATTTTACAGAGAAAAAAATCTTTTCTAGTTAAAAATGCTTACGAATCTGCAGTACCTGAACTTTTTGCGATCATATCTTCTGATTCAGCACCAAATTCGGACATTTCCCGCCAAAAACTACTCATATGGAGTAAGAAGCTCACATATTCATGTCAAAGGCAAGGTCGAGAGAAAGTGGCCAGTACTCGAGCGCGCTGTAGGTATGTAACCGGACACCGGTGACGGTGACGCGCGCGTGGCGTGCCGTGCGCACTGGCCGGCGGAGAGCGTAGCGCGCGAAGGAACCATTCGAAAATGGAACGCTTGGGCGGGAAAGCTTCAAGAGATTATTTTGCCTTTTTTCAGTGGTTTGAATGCAGCCAGGACATTTGGTTTTAATTTTTTTTCATTTTGGGTAAGCTGCATTTATTATGTTAAAATAAAACCATTTAAAAATGGAAGAAGCTTTCTTTCTGTAGCTGGAAAACTGCTGCCAGGATTTTAGTTTTTTGATAATGGCAATAGTCAATCATTTAGAGACACTCCTGCCAGTGTCTAGTTATTTAGGTAAAGCATTCTAGTTTACAAGATTGAGTTTGCTTTTTACATGTTGAACTGAAAATGAGACTTTTAAGTTAAGTTGACTCTTTTTAATAAACAAAACTGTGATGCAATCTAACTAAATTACCTATGATACTTCAAAAAATTCAACGAGGACAAGTTAGATTTTCACCCGGGTATCGAACCCGGAACGAAACTGTTAGCTGCCGGCATTGTGCCAAGCGCCACCACCGGCGACAAACAGACAAACAGTCTACAGATTTCACTTGTTTCTATTGAATTAAATGGATTGAGTGAAATATTTATCATTATCTGTCTAGCTGAACTACTGTAACGGCCCTGGAGGACAGTTAGGTATGTGAAGAAACGTTTACAAGCGAAATAAAAGTATAAACTACGACAGACGAAGTTGTAGTATCGTAAAAACTTGTTAATGGACTTTGAATGAACTTGAAACTTAAAAATAAGTTTGTAAGCATGCGTACGCTAAGTCGTGGGAGCGAGGTATGTATCGTAATGATGAAACGAACGCGCCTCTGACATTGAATGTAGAGTTGGCTGTATAATGTGAAATTTTTTTGCGCATAATTTTAGAAAAGTAAATTTTTGACATGAACATAATGGCGGAAAATGGAAACCGTAATAACTAAAACTAAGCGTTTTTCTGAAATTCCATGTAATTTAGTAAATTCCTCTCTCTGTATGAAATCGTTCTGTTTTTTCATCAGGCATGTGATGAGTTGGCGCGTGGTGGAATCTGTTTTAATCATATAATCGCTGTTACTCCCAAAAGATACCTACCTACCTAGGAGTTCATTAAAAAAATACCAGTCAAAACTAAACGATCATTCATTCCTATCGTACGAGATAACGAGTCTCCGAGTGACCCAATGAAACCTGGTGGCAGAGTTATACAACCACCTACGAATCCGTCTATATCTTCGAATAGACCATATGTGACAGCTGTGAAACCCATACTAGAAGAAATGATAACCAAGAAAAACAGAACTTATAATATCATAAAATAAACATGAGTGTCTTAGATTTTAAAAGGCTGTATTGTACCTAGTAGGAATATAAAATAATGGACATCATGCCATTTGGTGCCGGCTTAGAATAGCATCACCCCCTATCTTTTCAGTGGGTGTCGTAAGAAGCGACTAAGCGAATTGAGTGTTGATGTGACTAGTGGCTGACAAATATGTTGATAGTCTCCTGAATTACCCTCAAACTTTTGTCAGACGTGGTGTGAATGCTCGTTTTACGATCGTTTACGCTCTGTCTACCTCGCAAGGGATATAGGCATGAGATTTGTAATTACCCTGAGTAACGAAAGCAAAATTTACAACAGGAAAACGCATTTTCCCACAGAAAATTCATTCTTGCCATCGGAAATATCAGCTGTAGGTACAGCAGCAGACATAGCGGCTGGAAACAACGAGCGAGGAACACAATGTCTAAACCAGATATGAGGAACTGTATAAGGCCACGTTATTGAAAAGAAAAATTTAGTTGGCGCGCTCTATCACCCACCATGTAGTTATATTTTGTAGTTGGAGGACGCCATCTATGTTTTCTTTTCAATAACGTGGCCCTGCACGGTTCTTCATTGCTACGGGTGCTACGGCGTAGCAGATGTCTACGAGAACATCAAAAGTAGCTCCCTCTCTAACTAATAAAATACAAGTAATGATTGTCCCAAGGTTGCCAGAATAGTAGTTTATGCAACTGCCTAATAATGCGAGGCTGCGCCGAGTGTGATAGTAGTTTGACACGAGCATTCTAAAGCCTAATTATTTGCAGTTGCATACACTATTTTATCTATACTCTACAAGAAAAACTATGAAAAATAATTCAAACCACCGCACTGCACTATGGCGATTGCAAGTCTATCTACTGAACCACCAACTGAACGACTTTCGTACATAAAGTAACTTTTTAACTAAACGTTAAAATGGAGGCTCATAAAAACTGAACAACTTTTAAAATTAAATAGCATTTATCGGTGAATTTTAATTCGAAAAATGATTTGAAGCAAAGATTTAATAATAAATAAGTCCTTATAATTTCAAGTGTCGTCCCGCCGCGGCTGACACTTGTTTTTTTTTTCATTCGACTTACTGATGGCCAGTGTCAATTTGGAACAGATTACAATTTGGTACGCGGGTCAATTCGTTTAATTTTTTTTCAAATGCTAGAAATCGAGTTACTTTATGTAGCTGCCAGTAGTATGAAAGTTTTTTTTTAAAGGCTGTATATTCGTAATGCAGTTCATTACGTTCGTACTTTCGATTCTGTAAAACGAATATTACGAACTGAGTGTAGATAAAATATTTTTTCTGTTGGTAAAAGCGTAAAAACTAAAATAGATGAATGCTATCAGTACATTTGTGGTGGAGACAAGGCAATTAAACACAATAAATTTAAAAACAGCAAGAAACCGAAAAACCGAAACCGGCACTATGTTGATTTTGGCTTTGAGAAAGAACAACTTAAAATTTGCGGTTGCCGTTTGTGATTTCAGATCTATTTTCAGACCAATGGTTGCTTCAAACCGCTTTCCAATCTTACTCTTAGCGCCATCTAGTATCGAGTAGTGAAACTATTCAATAGAGCTTTTTGCAGAGAACTTTCCGGTTGGTTCTCGCAAATATGATCATGTTATTTTTTTCAGTGATCTGTTATGTATGATTATGAGCGTGTTATACCGGAAGTATATATCCCTTGCGGGGTAGGCAGAGTGTAACTGGCTGTAAAAAACGGCCATTTATACCACGTCTGACAAAAGTTGGAGAGTTATTCAGAAGACGGTGTATCACTATAGTGACGGTGTAGCCTATTGCCTAAAATTGCAAAACATGTAAACTCTCAAATCCCTTAGTTGCTTCTTACAGCAACCACAGGAAAGTAAAGGGGTGACGTTATTCCAAGCCGGCACCACACGAATTTACAAAATGTGCATGCCTACCTACTCGATCAATATCAACAACATCACGAATTCAATTATTTAAAAGAACTGGAGTCGGGAAAAGTATGCTTAAAGTTTTTACCTGTTCTAGAGACGCCTAAGAGTAGTTAGGAGAATACTTGAGTGATGCCTGATTTCCGCCTTCTTATACAAACGTATTCCCCTGCTTGCTTTTCGAATAATGCATGTAGAGCTATAACTATTTTTATTACATTAAGGCTCCCTTGGCGTAGGTAAACACTTATATTTTTAATTGTTATGCAAAATAATTATAAAACGCATGAAAGCATATTTTTTCTATGGAAAAGAGCAAAACTCATATTATTATCGTAATTATTTTCTGAAAAAATAATAATATAGTGGCATGCCTACAGTAGGCATTGATTAAATAAAAAAAAATAGCTCTACGTGCATTGTACGGAAAAAAACAGGGGAAATACGTTTGTATGAAAAGGCGGAAAACTGGCACTACTCGGGTATCCTCTTAAGTGAAAAGATAAATGTAGAGCCGATTTTTTTCATTACCTATCAAGAATCTGCCTACCTGTAATATACGTATGAGGTTTAAAAAATCAACTGCATATAT
Source organism: Phthorimaea operculella (assembly GCA_024500475.1). Classification (NCBI taxonomy): domain Eukaryota; kingdom Metazoa; phylum Arthropoda; class Insecta; order Lepidoptera; family Gelechiidae; genus Phthorimaea; species Phthorimaea operculella. The sequence goes on along the minus strand of JANFCV010000018.1, from coordinate 2,011,630 downwards.
TGTAAGCAGTGAACCCGTGAAACAAACTGACCTCCCATACAAATTGACTCAGTCGGCTGGAATATTGTTTGGGAAGCCCATTTTTTTCTTTTGTGGAAAGTTGTTAAGTTTCATAAAAAGTTCATCCCAGAAAATATCTCTAGTAGATTTTTAGTGATCCTGAATGTGAACCTCTTCAATCATATGACTGCAACATTGTTTTTGTCCTACTTGGCAACAGGTTGTAATAAAATATGATAATTAGTTATCTCTCTAATTAGGTTTCTATAACAGCAGATATGTAAAAAAATATGAATCATACGGTAGTTAGGTAAGGGGAGGGTTGGTAAGGTGATTTGAAGTAGCTTTCCAAAATAATAAGAAATGATTATTTTCTGGGACTAGCGATCCAATCACACATTATTTACTTAAACACAGATGATGTAAAGTAGAACTTTATACGCGTTAAAAATCTAAAAAACAATTACGATTAGCACGTTTTGTAACAAAATATTGATTACGTAATCCACTTGTTATGAAAATAATAAAACACTTAACACCTAAATTAAATTATTAATTGAAACATCACTCACAAAAAGGCTTTTCCTCAAGCGCCGGTTCCGAACGCACACAAATCACAAGCGCGGGAAAACCGTTCGCGCGTGAAATTCAAAAATCGAACGTCGAAGAATGCACTCCCGATCGCGCTGTCGAAATAACTTTTTAATTTATATTTTTTCTGTATTTATTTTTAAATTTTAAATTTGGAAGCAATGTATGGAGACTCTCCCCGGTAGCTGTCGAAAGAGGATTGAGTTCACGTCGGCCGAAACCATCCGGTTAGGTTAGGAGTGTCGTGTGTGTGCGTCAATTATATTTATTACATCGAACTAGGAGCTACTATAAACATGCCGCGACAAGACTTCAAAGAGATCGATCGCTTTTGGGATATCGGTGACCAAATTCCAGGGTTTGGATAGGTTTAGGCTTAGTAACAAACGGTGGAAAAATGTAAAACATTGGAAAATACGTAGGACGTAGATAATCAAAAAATCTGTATTAAAGTATCTGACATTGCCAAATCATTTGGCTTAATCTAATGGAAATATCTCTTAATATTTTAAAGTGTAAAAAACAAATATTCGAAACATCGACGTTTTTAGATTGAGGACTTGCAACACTTACTTACTTAAAGCCTACGATATAAAAAGTGCATTTGTACCTACATGTAAGGACCTATTTTTTTTAACTAGGTAAAAAGGTAAATTAGATAACGTAGTTTGTATCCCTAATAGCGTGGGAGTATTAACATATTAGGTAACAGGTACCTAATTTATGATTACTTACGCAGCGTATTTCATAAACAACATATCTAAGTATTTGTTAAAGTAATTAATTTGTAGGTAATAATTTCACCCATAACCAATATCAATACTTGAATTACTTACTTGTTAATTTAGCGTGACTTTTAAGGCTTTAATATCAAAACAGAGTTTAACTAAATAAAAACTCTATTCGGCAATCAGACCTACGCACGAATCACTTTTTCGAATTTCGAACCACGATTCTTTTCAGCCAGTTCGCGCACTTTTTTCACAAACCAGGCACAGGCATGCAACCTGTTCGGCCAACGATTTCTCACTCTGTACCAGAAGTGGTAAGGTGCGAAGTGCAAACTGTTAAACAGTTTATTTCGGTTACATACCAGGCATACCATTTGGGATGTTTAGATTGTTTAGTCATAGCGCTGATGGAAACTGAAACATGGTTCTGTGGTTCATTCATTCTAACCTTGAGTTTCATACAAAAATTGACTACGGTTCGCAAAAAAGCAAATATTTCTTTCTTTTTTACCTTATTTATTTATGTAGACAAGTAAAGCTTAAAACGACATTTAGATTGTTGATAATGTTCAAATTGTATTAACAGAACTGGTATACTAAAACCAATTTAGGTTACATATAAATCCTGTGTAGTGTGCCATTCATTAGAGTCTACAAGTGCGTCATAAACTTTCATTGCCTGTAACAGAGTATAACAGAGTACGCAAGTGCTGAGCGGTGCGTGCACGCACAATTCTTCAGACCAGCCACAAATACTTACTGCCTCATACCTAAATGAAAATTAGCTACCATAATTCGACGCTATCAAATTCATTTTTCTTGATCTTATTTTTATTGACGTATGAGAATTATAATTATAGTACTGAGAGTGCATTGAAATCCTTATTATGTTACTAAAGGCCTATACCTACACACAGTTTACTAGTAAATACTGAATCTCGATATTGAACACAATCAAAGAGGTGTTCTCAAAGGAAAAATCCTGCGCAAGTGTTCTGCGCTCGGATAATAGATTTTAAAGTTGCTAGAATCTAAAATACTTAAGATATGGGAGCTTTCTGCGTAAATTGATTAAATTGTTTGCATAAATAAATAAACTGTTACAGTTTTTCGTTTGATTTCCGGTCTCTTTTAGCTATTAGGATATGATTTCAAAATTTTTGTTCGAAATTCTAATCACTGCCTCATCAAGTGAACAAAAGTGACTTTTCAACCCTGACATTACGCGGAAAATCAGTTCTTTTCAAATTGGAGAGACGAAAAATATATTTAGCTCAAACCTAATACTTTCTGAGATACGCTTCTTAGTATTCTGCCCAATATAATACGTGGGTAACCGCTAACCGGGTCAGTCTTTACTATTGCACGATAATTCACTGACTGCGGCTGAATGGTACCAACAGTTGCCTCGCATTTATTATCGTGATGGGTGACTACGGTTTTACCAAGTTTGATTTGCTGCTGGTACCACTACTTTATATACATATACATACATACATATATCACGCCTATATCCCTTGCGGGGTCTGCAGGGCTAAAATGTATTTTCCTCGGGTGTCGTAAGAAGCGACTAAAGGATTTTAGAGTTGACGTGTATTGCAATTTTAGGCAACAGGCTGACAACCTGTCACTATAAAGATATGTATAGTCTTCTGAATGACTCTCAGACTTTTCTCAGACGTGGTGTAAACAGCCGTTTACGCTCAGCCTACCACGCAAGGGAAATCGGCGTGATATAACTCGATTTTTATAACTGTGCGCTTAGAGCTGTTAAAATATGTATGGCATTTGACAGTTAAAATGTAGGTATGTATATGTTACAGTCAAAACCCTTAACCAGTCAATAACGTTAATGACTGGCAAAACCAGTCAATAACGTTATTGCCTAAGATACTCAGTCAAAACCCTTATTGACTGATTTTATCTAATGAAATCAGTCAATAACGATATTGACTGACGTGCTTAGTCAAAACCCTTAATAGGTATGTCCTGGCTGGTCTTAGATCACCATCAGGACCGTTAGATGGTCACAGCCAGAGTGGAAGTCCACTGTTTCGCTCGCTCGGTCGATCGGTTGTTATTTCATAGGGACATCCCCAAGTTGTAGACGGCTCTTCACTTATGTTGACCTCAGCCGATACGTGGCCTCCCCTCCCAGAAGTCATAGACCACCCGGTGGTTACTCGAGGACTCGGGCTCAGTGCCACCGGCGAGCGAAACAGTAGACTTTCACTCTGACTGCCTCCATCTTTTATCTTCTGTAAGATGTATTTCGGTGAGCGTGTACAATCGCCCCACGACCTGATTATCCCCATTCCGCCGCATAGCACATAAACTCACCGCAATTCAGTGCTACTAGCCGCATCGCACACCGAAACTCCCCGCACCGCACTGCTTTCCGTCACATAGCACATAAACTCACCGCAATTCAGTGCTACTAGCCGCATCGCACACCGAAACTCCCCGCACCGCACTGCTTTCCGTCGCATAGCACATAATCTCACCGCAATTCAGTGCTACCCGCCGCATCGCACACCGAAACTCTCCGCACCGCACTGCTTTCCGCCGCATAGCACATAAACTCACCGCAATTCAGTGCTACTAGCCGGATCGCACACCGAAACTCCCCGCACCGCACTGCTTTCCGTCACATAGCACATAAACTCACCGCAATTCAGTGCTACTAGCCGGATCGCACACCGAAACTCCCCGCACCGCACTGCTTTCCGTCACATAGCACATAAACTCACCACAATTCCGTGCTACCCGCCGCATCGCACAACGAAACTCCCCGCACCGGACTGCTTTCCGCCGCATAGCACATAAACTCACCGCAATTCAGTGCTTCTCGCCGCATCGCACACCGAAAATCCCCGCACCGCACTGCTTTCCGCCGCATCGCGCATAATCTCACCGCAATTCAGTGCTACCCGCCGCATCGCACACCGAAACTCTCCGCACCGCACTGCTTTCCGCCGCATCGCTCATAATCTCACCGCAACACAGTGTTACTCGCCGCATCGCACACCGAAACTCTCTGCACCCCGCACTCCTTTCTGCCGCATAACACATAAACTCACCGCAATTCCGTGCTACCCGCCGCATCGCACACCGAAACTCCCCGCACCGGACTGCTTTCCGCCGCATAGCACATAAACTCACCGCAATTCAGTGCTACTAGCCGGATCGCACACCGAAACTCCCCGCACCGCACTGCTTTCCGTCACATAGCACATAAACTCACCGCAATTCAGTGCTACTAGCCGGATCGCACACCGAAACTCCCCGCACCGCACTGCTTTCCGTCACATAGCACATAAACTCACCACAATTCCGTGCTACCCGCCGCATCGCACAACGAAACTCCCCGCACCGGACTGCTTTCCGCCGCATAGCACATAAACTCACCGCAATTCAGTGCTTCTCGCCGCATCGCACACCGAAAATCCCCGCACCGCACTGCTTTCCGCCGCATCGCGCATAATCTCACCGCAATTCAGTGCTACCCGCCGCATCGCACACCGAAACTCTCCGCACCGCACTGCTTTCCGCCGCATCGCTCATAATCTCACCGCAACACAGTGTTACTCGCCGCATCGCACACCGAAACTCTCTGCACCCCGCACTCCTTTCTGCCGCATAACACATAAACTCACCGCAATTCAGTGCTACCCGCCGCATCGCACACCGAAACTCCCGCACCGCACTGCTTTCCGCCGCATCGCACATAAACTCACCGCAATTCAGTGCTTCTCGTACGTACCTATTAAGGGTTTTGACTGGGCACGTCAGTGAATATCGTTATTGACTGCTTTTAATGGATAAATACAGTCAATAAGGGTTTTGACTGAGGCCCTTAGGCAATACCGTAATTGACTGGTTTTTCCAGTCAATAACGTTATTGACTGGATAAGGGTTTTGCCTGTAACATATATGCTAATAAAATGTAAATCTTTTCTGATACGCGTAGGTTGTAGGTATATCGTGTGAGTCACTGCACATGCTAAGCAGACGCACACATGGCTGCCCTTGCCCTTTCCTGAGACGTTGAAGAAAAGAGAGTCATTCAGAAGACTGTATCATCATACTGACAGTTTGTCAGCTTGTCGCCAAAAATTGCAATTATAAATATCCTTAAGTCACCCGCAGAAAAGATATGGCATGATCTTGGGGGTAATGCTATTAACTAAACTATTCTAGGTTTATGATCTTATTGATGTCGATTCGATAAAATCGGCTGGCATTTGTCATAAGGCGGTTTTTGATCATAAACATAATTTTTTCAGTAACGCGTTGCGACATATATTTCTATAATATACCTAGTATATATTAGCATGGAAATCTTTTCTGATTCGCGTAGGTTTTACAATTTACATTGTGTGAGTCAGAGTCACTGCACATGCTAAGCAGACGCACACATGGCTGCCCTTGCCCTTTCCTGAGACGTGGAAGAAAATAGTGTCATTCAGAAGTCTGTATCATCATACTGACAGTTTGTCAGCCTGTCGCCTAAAATTGCAATAACCATTAACTTTAGTCGCTTCTCACGGCACCCACGGGAAAGATATGAAGTCCCTAGGTATACATTTAGTACCTATAGTTCTTACTAAGATGTCATTAAACCAGTGTAGGGTACACTGCTTATGACATGGAAAACTTGTCTTAAACTTACGCGTAGGTTTTAGGTACAAAATGTAATTAAACCAATGTATGCTAATGACATGGATACTAACGCGTAGCTTTTATAATTTACATTGTGTGAGTCACTGCACATGCTAAGCAGACGCACGCATGGCTGCCCTTGCCCTTTCCTGAGACGTGGAAGAAAATTGTAACGCACTTTTCAGTTCAGCGACCTGTGATCATAGATTGGGACCATAAGGTCATTAGGTACGTACCTGTATAAAATAAACGATATATTCAAATACTAGCGGCTCGTCAGCGGTTTCACCCGCTGCAACTCATTTTCCCGATATGTGTTATACATATAGTGACCTTGTACCTTCTTCGTGAATCATCCTATCTATTGCAAATAACAACATCAAATCCGTTGCATGGTTTAGGAGGAGCTAGCGAATTCTACGACAGACATAGAAACACAAAAGTGGCTTTATACTATGTATTGAACCCAAAACTCTGCGACTAAAATATACGTAAGTAGCGAGGTAGGCAGAGAGGTAGGTATTCAGTTGATCCGAAGTACGAAAAAGTTTGAGATAGAAACAGTACCTACCTAGATAGTGACTGAACCGCAAACATATATTATATTTGTTAATCGAAACAAAGCAAGAACGACATACTTTTGATATATACTTATTAGTAATTTAAATAGCGTGAAATTTTACTAGTGACTAAAATCTCAGAATCGGCCGGTGATAACGAACACCTTTTTCCAAGTAATACAAGGTGTTCAAATGTAAATACATTAAATTGGAGACGTTGTGTAGGCCATCGTACCGAATATTTTTCATTATGGGGCCAAGTTATGAAAACATCTTGTTTAGAAGTAATTAGCAACTTAAATTTGTTAAATTTAATTGGGTCCCACAATATGAAAGGAGCTTTATTTATTATGACCTTTATTGATGTCATGTTGACGTCTTGGAAAAACTTTTGATATTACCGCCACAACTGTTGCCAAGGCAACGGTTTTGGTGGTAATTTAGTTGCCAAGGCAACAGTTGTGGCGTAGACTAAGGTCAAATGTCATATTCGTCAAAAACTGACACAACTGACACTACAGACTCTACTGGATTCTCTGATTGGCCCTTTGTCTTTGCGTCTCTACGGGTTCTCTAAGTCAAAAGAAGTTTTTAGTTTGAGGCGGTAATAAAATAAAGTTGACACCAAGAAAGAGATCTTTTATCTTAAGTTTTCGTTAAATTTCAAACATAGACAACTATGTTCCAAACTTTTTCGAAGATTCAAATCCAACAAGTTAAAAATGCAAGGTTGCAATCTTGGATAAGGGGTAATACATAATGGTTGTAGTAAATGTAGGCATTTAGTTTGTATGGAAATTTCAACTTCTTAATTGTTAAGAATTCAAACTTGGTGCCATAATGGAAATTGTTCAGTACAATGGTCTACACAACGTCTCCAATTTAATGTATTTCCTTTGGAACACCTTGTATACCTAGGTCGAAATATGAAATAAAAATATTGAACCTCCAAATGATTTGAGTTACTATGGGAGGGCCAAATTTTTTTTCATAATTAACCCTGCGTTCCTTGGAAAAATTGTTCTTTATCACCAACCGGATCTGAGTTTTAGCTATCGGTCACTAGTAAAATTTCACCCTATAGTAAATACAATGCTCTTCGGTAGACGCGGTTCAAACGAAACTACTCCAAAGATGAATTTAATTTAAGAATTTACCTGGTTTTTCTACGTCGATATTTATATTTTGGAATGAAGACATTCCTCGAATTGATTTATTTTAAGTCGATGCTAACTAGACCGTGTAGAAGGCGACAGAAATTAGATGCGACTCACAAGCAAATGAGTTAAACGTAGGTCTAACGCATTAACGTAGGTACCTACCTATATGTAGGTAAATTTGAAAATAAGAATAAGTTTTTGTAATTAAAAGACTATCTACCTACTATCTCTCTACAATATCTAAATAAAAAATCAATTAATCTAGGTAGGTGTGTAGCTACTTAATACTTAGGTAAGTAAGTATTTGGTGACAATTTCACATATTTCTATCTACCTACCTACCTAAACCTATTTTGGTTCTTTTCAAATTCAGACGAAAATATGTTTCCAAAATACGAATGGAACAACGTAATGATAGTGATTCAGTATTGTAGTGAGTCAATCTAATGTTACATGTTCATAAAATGCGCAACATTATAACAGCAATGCACGCTCGATTTACCACTATTCCAAACAGAAAGAAACAAATTCGCGCGCGCGGTTATTTTCGGCCGCCATCTTTATTCTGACAGCTTGACATTTGCCAGCCGCGCGCTAGACTCGTGTCGGATAGCGGATAGTTGAAACGGAACGCAATTCTATACCGGAAAATATTTGAGGCAACCGAACGTAACATTGGGGAAGATTCCGATAAAAACATGTTGTTTGTTTGGTCAGTAACATAACAATTATTTTGAAATCTGGACACCTATGTAGCTATCAAATTACGATACTATGACGACGACACAAACAAGGGATAAGTAACCGAAAAAATAGGAACTAAGTTTGTCGTCTTACCACAACAAATAGGATTTGTCTAAGATACCTTACTAGTCATTAAACTTTTATATAAAGTTAGGGTATTTCTTGTTCCATCCCTTAATAGTCAGTCCAGTTGGCACGAATCCAAATTATGTACATACTACCAACATACTACACAGGTAGAAACAAAAATGTCACCTGTCAGACTTATTCGGGCTCTTTAAGGGTAGTCTGATAGATCCTATGACTGCTTGTTTCCCAATAATACAAAAAATCTACTTATCTTATGTTTTCGAAAAGTACCTGGTCGGTCATCTTCGTCGCATTCATGAATCCGTTAGGTCTGATCTTCAATGAAGATAGCAAATAAAGGTATCCTAAATATGCCGAAACTTACCTCATCGCATGCATGACACCTAGGCTTCAGTCGCTCAGCATAATGCCTCACGCAGTACAGCCGTCCGTCCAGCGCGCAGTAAGCTAGCTCCACCAGCAGCTCATCGCATTCCGAACACGTGAAACACGCAGGGTGGAAATACGCCTGAAAAGGAAAATAAAAGTTAAGACGGAAAACTTTTCTGTCGAAGCCATCTAGCGGGGAGTAGCTGAACTACGAGTAGCAAGTAGTTTTAAAATGCACTCATAGATGGCGCTACAACTAAAAGTAGTATTAAAGTACGTTCATAGATGGCGCTTTAAATAAAATGCATACTAAGAACTACGATTCGGTGATAAAGTAGACAGGCAATTTTGCTTACATCCTCGGCGATCCTTGGAGCTTGAATCATAATGCTGCCAGTTCTAATTGCCTTTGTGCACCCCATACATTCTATCGAAGTCCGCTCGTGGTGCTGGCTCGCAACACCTAGAAATTACAATACAAACCAAAAAGTTAGTTCTGCTACTCAATCACAGATGGCGCTACACAGCGCAAGAAAGCAACAAAAAAGTATGGCTCAACTTACCGATATCTAAGGCAATTTCATTCCTAGCAGCCACAAAATCTTCAAATTGCTTCTTATGCTCCTCGTCTAAGTGCCTGCAATGCGCTAAGGACAGGTCTTGCTTCGGCAGTTGGTTGGCCAAAGCCCTGGTCCGCCAAGCGCGCCAAGCCGCCGCGCCAGTAGCGCCACCTATGCCGGTCGGGGCGCGTTCCGCCAAAGCCGAGTAGTACAACTCCGTCTGCAATGAATGGAATTTTTATGAATGGAATGTGAATTGTGTTTTCCGCGCATGATGTAAATACCTAGATAATCTTTTATCGATTGATTCATGAATTATGTTTTATCAGCGGAAAAAGACCAAGCCACATTATAGTACTTAACATTACAGTAACATCTATAGTAACATTTTTTTACATTCTGAGTAAAATAAAGTTTGCCCTTTCTTACCGTCGGAGCGATTACCTAGTTAGTTATGTATGAGGCTGAAGTGGAGAGAGATATAGATTATCTGTTACCATGTTAAAAACATCTCATTACCAAGGGAAAAACAGCAGTAGAGTTCGCGTCGCGCCACAAAAGAGGTCCCGTAGATGCGCCACTGCACTGCCGGGTAGGTAAATGGTAAAATGGTAAAAAAGTACGTCTAGAGTAGCGGGCGTAGTAGGTACCTGTTTGGCGGTAAGACCGGGGACGTCATGTCCACTCCTTGGCCTGGTCTCTCGCAGTCCAAGCCTCGCACGCACCGAGTCCAGCTCTTCATGATACACACAGACGGCATAAGACAGACTATTCTATAAACAACACAACCTATCTTCAGTGTCTGTCATCCATCATATCATGCAGTTTTGTGAATGGCATAATTAGCATGAATTGCAAGTGTACCTGTTTGGCAGTAAGGCCGGGCACATCATGCCCACTCCTCGGCCTGGTCTCTCGCAGTCCAAGCCTGGCACGCACCGAGTCCAGCTCTTCGTGATCCACGGCTTGCTCTAGACTCACTAGGAATTGCACGTGTAGTAGGTATCTACCTGTTTGGCAGTAAGTCCAGGCACATCATGCGCGCTACGCGGCCTGGTCTCTCGCAGTCCAAGCCTGACACTTCCTGATACACCGCGCAAGACAGACACAACCTAGAACTACACGTGTCATACTGTCTACCTAAATGTTATGGTAAATGACACCAGTACGTGTAGAGTGTGTAATAGGTACCTGTTTAGCAGTAAGTCCGGGCACATCATGCCCACTCCATGGCCTGGTCTCTCGCAGTCCAAGCCTGGCACGCACCGAGTCCAGCTCTTCATGATACACAGCCTCTCTATAAACTACCCGTCTCGTACTGTCTACCTACTGTGCAGTGTTGTGATAAGTAACACTAGTACCTGTTTGGCGGTAAGGCCGGGCACATCATGCCCACTCCTCGGCCTGGTCTCTCGCAGTCCAAGCCTGGCACGCACCGAGTCCAGCTCTTCATGGTACACGGCTTGCTATAGACTCACTATGAACTGCACGTGTCATACTGTCTACCTACTGTGCAGTGTTGTGGTAAGTAACACTAGTACTTACCACACATGATAAATTATAGTACTACCGCTAGTACGTGTAGAGTAGACCGTGTAGTAAGTACCTGTTTGGCAGTAAGGCCTGGCACATCATGCCCACTCCTTGGCCTGGTCTCTCGCAGTCCAAGCCTGGCACGCACCGAGTCCAGCTCTTCATGATACACGGCTTGCTATAGACTCACTATGAATTGCACTTCTTGTACTCTCAGACTACAGTGTCATTGGCCATTTGGAATGGCACGTTTAGTTTCGTGAACTGAACGTGCAGCGGCGTGAACTGCAAGGGCAAAAATCCGAATTGCACGGGTAGTAGGTAGGTACCTGTTTGGCGGTAAGGCCGGGCACATCATGCCCACTCCTTGGCCTGGTCTCTCGCAGTCCAAGCTTTGCACGCTCAGAGTCCAGCTCTTCATGATACACACGGACGGCTTATGACAGACTATTCTATAAACTACACAACCTATCTACAGTGTCTGTCATCCATCATAACATGCAGTCTTGTGAATGGCATAATTAGCATGAATTGCAAGTGTACCTGTTTAGCGGTAAGGCCCGGCACATCATGTCCACTCCTTGGCCTGGTCTCTCGCAGTCCAAGCCTGGCCCGCACCGAGTCCAGCTCCTCATGATACACGCCTTGCTATAGACTCACTATGAATTGCAAGTGTAGTAGGTATCTACCTGTTTGGCAGTAAGTCCGGGCACATCATGTCCACTCCTCGGCTTGGTCTCTCGCAGTCCAAGCCTGGCACGCACCGAGTCCAGCTCTTCATGATACACGGCTTGCTATAGCCTCGCTATGAATTGCACGTGTAGTAGGTATCTACCTGTTTGGCGGTAAGGCCGGGCACATCATGCGCACTCCTTGGCCTGGTCTCTCGCAGTCCAAGCCTGGCACGCACCGAGTCCAGCTCTTCATGATACACGGCTTGCTATAGACTCACTATGAATTACACTTCTTATACTCTCAGACTACAGTGTCATTGACCATTTGGAATGGCACGTTTAGTTTCGTGAACTGAACGTGCAGCGGCGTGAACTGCAAGGGAAAAGATCCGAATTGCACGTGTGTAGGTAGGTACCTGTTTGGCGGTAAGGCCGGGCTAAGGGCCGGGCACATCATGCGCGCTACATGGCCTCGCAGTCCAAGCCTGACACTTCCTGATACACCGCGCAAGACAGACACAACCTAGAACTACACGTGTCATACTGTCTACCTAAATGTTATGGTAAATGACACTAGTACGTGTAGAGCGTGTAGTAGGTACCTGTTTGGCGGTAAGGCCGGGTACATCATGTCCACTCCTTGGCCTGGTCTCCCGCAGTCCAAGCCTGGCACGCACCGAGTCCAACTCTTCATGATACACCGCGTGCGCCAGCCGGTCGCAGCCGCATTCTTTGCACGTTTTCCTGGAAAGAGAGAAAGACTATTTTCAAAAATTTGTCATGACAGGATATTGCTTTGAATTTTTTAGAAAAAGAAGGTTGCCAAAATAATGACAGATTAGCCTAGATGAATTTTAAAAACTAATTTTTGTTTATTATGTAGGTTTAAGCATAAATCGACGCTATTTCCACAATTTCGGAAGACAGATGCTATCAAAGTCGTTAGTACAAGCAACAGAATCTGGATAAGATTATTGGTTCATTGGATAGGTATGTGTTGCTGATTAAATACCTACTTACGTATTATTCAATTCCATTACACTATGGTAGCATAGGTTGGTAATATAAAACGCAACCGATAAAAAGTTCTGTGTAATGTAGATTATTTTTATTGCCGATTGCAACAACACGGAAGAACTTCGTCAATAAAAGCGCGGAAAGCATTTTGTGTAGTAGGTACCTATAACCTGAATCATAGAAGAAAGGGACCCGAAAGGGCAACATTATTGTTTGCGTCTTTTCATATTCCTGACATTTGAGCAAGATGTCAACAATAATGTTGCCATTATATACCATACTATGAATCAAAAACTAAACTCAACAAGTCAAACTGAACAACTTTTCCTAAAGATTCAAATTCAAAGCCTGGACCTATCAGGTATACCACATTGTACCTACTTCTATAGATTCTTGTTTTTTTGTTACACCTCAGAGCTTATTACGCGAAAACAAAGCCATTTTCTTGCCGCGAAACAACTCTATTTGGACGAAGTTCGTTACTTATCGCGAATTCGTATGTATGAGGTTAACAAGCTGTGACATCGAGTTATGAGTCCCCAGGGAAAATGAGGGATGAAATCTGAAGACAGCCAGTTAAAGAGGTGGTACCAATTCGTAGGGAGGGAAACCATCGATTAATTTTTTTAACCGACTGCCTCAGAAGGAGGGTTATGTTATTTCTGAAGAGTGCTATATGTGACGTGTTGAAAAAGTTCGTCACTTAGTATGGGGTTGTCTCAATGTTTTTCATTCTAAGTGACGAACTTTTTTACAACACGTTATGAGACGACCAATTTTTTAGGTATACCTATTTTGAAGGGAATTGAGAGTGGATGTGTAGGTATTGTAATTATAGGTGACAGGCTAACAACCTATCACGATGGTGATACAGAACCTTCTGAATAACTTTCAAACTTTTGTTAGAAGTGGTACAAATGACCGTTTTTTACAGTCGTATACGCTCTGCCTACCCCTCAAGGGGCATAAACGTGATATATGTATGAATGTATGTATGTACTGGTCCAACAATGGTTCAATTTGGTTGTAATACCAGGAAAGCAGGAGTTAAAGGCGTCAGTCGCGGCGACCACCGGATGTCGCCAGATTGAAGATTGCTGTGTGTTGGAGATCTGTATACCTAACTAAAATATTGATCCTGCTCCTTGTGATCTCCTTACTCCAACAGAACGATCCCAGAAAGAAGGTTCCGACAGAAATTAGCTTTTCGAAAAGATGACCTTTTCAAAAACCTTTAAATGTGAAATGCTGGACGGACGGACACATGTAAAGTCTAATGGTTAAAAGATAATAAATCACAATAAAATCAAACGCATGTATTGCAGCAGTAGCTCCATCTATTTTCGTATAGTGGTGAATCGGTATTTACTGGGAAATCTGATAGTTGAAAAAAAATTTTTGTTTTTTAAAGGGACTCATCAAGTTTTTTAGTCAGACTTTTGTCTCCTTTACATACCTAGGTACGTAAGTCCATTGAACTTTTGTATGGGAAAAGGAAAGCCTTAAGAATGAAATCAATCGTTGGTTAATGGTCATACATAAGTACATATATGTTGGTAATATGAAATAGTGTCTTTCGGCCATTGTCCTTTATACTTATTGTCAGCGATGAGCATCACACGTTGTCACGACATCCTCTATTTCTAGCGCTCCTGCAATTTACATGAGAATGGCGGATATTTGCCTGTGTTTTATGAATACATGCATCGTTGCTCGCTAACATGACAATTTTAATGCTCAAGTCATGCTTGCTGCTTATGTTTGTTGTTATGAGAACTGTTTGTAAGTATAGGTTAGTTAGATAGGTAGATAGTTTACCTACTAAAGGTACCTACAAGTAAATAGGTATTTCGTGTGTTTATATCCCTAAATATGAGCAATGGTTACCTACTGAAGCGCTGATCATGAATCATAATTTTATCGAATTCAGACGTGTCAAAAAAAGTCATATTATAGAAGAAGAGTTGACTCTGCTAAACCCGCAAGGGACATGGGCACGATTCGTCTAAAAAATAAAAAGTAAAAAGTTAGAGTAACTTCCTCTGTCTGTAACAAATAACTGATGAAGTTATTTGTATGCATTTTTACAACTCCAATGGCATTGGCGAAGAATATGATTTTATTGATCATAGTTTTTCGCCCCAATATGAATTCGTTTTCTTAAATCATTCCAAACGAATTTATAAAAATTCGTCGGCAATTTTATTATTGGTACTTTTTTCTTCACTTGTCAGAGAGTTTAAGCTGAAGCGATGAGTACCAAAGTACCGATGGCATGGCGAAAGGTCCAGGTTGTTTCACCTTCATTTCGGATCATCAGGTCGATGTCCATACGACAACCTTTTAGGATGGGCATAGCAAAGATGAACTATGAATGCCAACTGCGAGGCATCAGTCTCACGAGTGTCTTGCGACAACTCTTGTGAGTTTCGTCCTCTATGATAAGCCACTTCCTAACTTTCTTCTTCTTTACTCTTATGATTTCGTTAATCTTCCAGTTCAGTTTTTTTTTGCTGTTTTCACCACCATAACGTGCAAAAGCGCCAAATTTGAGCCACGTGGAAAGCAGAAGTGTAGGCACGTGTAGGAAGGCACCAGTATTTGATAAACAACTTATCATTCAGCTAATCATGAACTGTTTATCAAAAATAATAAATATTTAAAAATATGTAGTAGAAAAGTTGGTGAGTGAATCAGAAGGAAACGGATAAAACATATTAATGTAAAACATTATCGTAAACGCTGCTCGTCGTGAATGATTCATGTTTTGTATGAGATAGTAACGCACTCGGAAGTACTCGATGTATCTCATTACACGTGGATTGTATGTAAGTACTAGTTGTAGGAAAAAATTAAAAATGAGTAGACGGTGTAAAAACTACAGCTACTAAACTAAGAGAAAATCGAAGTCGTGGTGGGTGGTATAAGAGTTCGTACTTACTTATGTGTTTCGAACAAAGTTTCGAATCATCCGGGTTCGTGTGGTATCGGATAATAATATTGCCACCTCTAGTCCACTCAGGGTGTTTCGTAAAAGGCGACGTAGAGTTTAGACCTCGGCTGAATAGGTATCTGTCGACTATGGCCAAATGCATAGTGGCGTTGATAGGGCCACCTACAATAGCATTCCTAAAGGAGGTTGACGTAAAGCAGGCGGCCGGTCATAAACCATTGCCAAATCCTTTTGCTACATCATTTTGTGTCCTTACAAAACATGTTGCGCGGACTCCAACTCATTTGGGATAAGGGCAGGAAGATGATGTGTTTTGTTTTGAAACATCTTTAACGCACCTAAAAAAAGCGATGTGATTTTTCCATCTAGCCAGGAATAAACTTTTTTTCTCTCACGGCCCACCTCCACCATATGATCTATAAAGTTTGGTTGTGTAGTGTAATGAAACTAAAAGGGTCAGAGGTGGAAATGATAGTGTATGGAAATGGTTCTCTCCACAAGTAACAGCTGTTCGTATGCCGTATCGTAGAAAGTAGAGTGTATTGCTTGGTAGATATGTTGAAATGGAATTCGGATTGCTTGTAGTTTCAGCTTTCATGAAATCGCTACCTGAACTCAGAACCTTTTTATTATCTAAACAAACAGTATCTACCTATAAGATAATTCCTTAAACAGGATGATTACTTACTTACTGAATATTTATAAAGATTTTGCCCTATGTGGACATGGCTAGCCTATTATATTTGCCTTTAAAAGAGTAGGGTTATAGGGTCAACTAAAGACCAAACACACCCAGCTGCCAATAATTTTAACTGCCTACATTGGCCCTCATAAAAGTTACTTACTAATTCTTGACTCTTTGTGAATCCTCTATCGTACTAATCGTTGTATGACCTGAGATCGTATTCAATCGATTCAATGTCTGTAAATTAGCGTAGAACAGTTCCAATCATCATAAATTCTTGTTTCTTTTCATGCTCTCGCTTTTCCGGAATAATTACGACCATTTTATTAGCAGAATTCAGATTGAAGTCTTGAACGAACGTCGTCGATTTGAAAAAAATCTGAATGCAATCAAGTTTTTGTGGAAGAAGGTTTTATTCCGAAAAGACTTCGGGTATCTGGCTGCATGCGCTAGAAAAAAATGCAATGAAAGCCATTAGAGATAAAAAAGGAATATTTTGATTTATTTTTTATTTCGTCTAATGGCCAATCAAAATGTTTGTTGACACTCGCTGGCCAGTAATTTGTAAAAAAGAATACACTTCCTAAAAATAAAAACGTATGACAAACCCTCATATTATATGGATACGGTTTCGAGCGTTTTACGATGTCTCACGTCTTACGTCTCATACCTATGTGAAAATAGTGCTTAGAACATAGCTTTCGTAACCTTGAATCTCCACCTTGCATGGGCTATCTATGCCCTTACATTGTGACATTGCCCTGAAAGGCTTGTGATATCATCCAATAAGCGAAAGTAGCCTCACCCGGCCGTGGCCGTGGCGCGGGTGCTATTTTTAGTGGTGATGCTATATTTAGTGGTTTACGTCTTTGCGACCATCTGATTCAATCATTGATTTCCTATTTCTGATTGCACGTGTGACATTAAGGGTTCGCCCACA
Source organism: Phthorimaea operculella (assembly GCA_024500475.1). NCBI lineage: Eukaryota > Metazoa > Arthropoda > Insecta > Lepidoptera > Gelechiidae > Phthorimaea > Phthorimaea operculella. Next base: position 1,994,361 of record JANFCV010000018.1, on the reverse strand, counting down.
CTAGGTCATAAAGTACTAGTACTCTTCCTACATAATTACATATATACCTAGGTATCACGCCTATATCAGAGCGTAAACGGCTATAAAACTCTCAAAGCCCTTAGGGAAAGATATGGGGTGATGCTATTCTAAGCCGACACCACACGGCATAAATCCTGTCGCTAATAAATTGGTAGATAGTTTCCGTAAAACTTGCAAATCCACCAAAGGCAGGATTTTAACCTGCTACATTCGGCATCATCTACCTACCTATACTGCCGACACCTCTACTAAATGAGCTACCGCGGCACAAGCTCACACATAATTCCCATTGGCGTACCCTCCAGGACAACAAATTGCTAGCCCTACAGAAAATTCTATTTACCTAAAACCTGTCACCACTCAAGAAACTATAAAATTATTAAAAAGTTTAAAAAATAAAAGAAGCTTCGGACACGACGACCTTCCTCCGATGCTTATTAAAAAGTGTGCTGATGAACTGGCCCAGGTCTTGACATACCTAATAAATCAGTCATTTTGTGAGGGTTTGTTTCCCGATCTATTGAAAATATCAATTATAAAACCCGTGTATAAAAAAGGAGACAAAACGGAATGTACGAATTATAGGCCAATTGCTCTTCTGTCCACTTTTGCAAAACTGTTTGAAACTGCAATGGCAAACCGTTTATACTCCTACTGCGAAAAATATGGTATATTTAGTAAATCTCAACACGGGTTTAGGAAAAACCACTCGACATCGCTTGCAGTTTTTAACTATATTTCGGAAATACTTAATATCATCAACAATAAAAAATATGCTATAGGTATTCTCCTTGACATTTCTAAGGCCTGCGACCGAGTGCTTCATGATATTTTGCTCACTAAACTTCAAGGTATAGGTGTTAGGGGTATCGTCTACGAGTGGTTTGTTTCTTATCTAAAGAACCGATCTCAATGCGTTGAGATTGAGTTCTATGAGTCTTCAGGAGACATTACAAAAGTCCGCTCCAAAGAAGGGCGTGTTTCCCATTCCATACCACAAGGTAGTGTTCTGGGCTGTATTTTGTTCCTGCTATACATCAACGATTTACCCAAAACAGTAAGGCACTCGTGCACCCTTTTTGCCGATGATGTGTCTGTTGTTATACCCTGCCAAAACGCAATCGATCTAAACTCCTCCTTAGAAACGACATTAACAGAAATAGTAAACTGGTTAAATGATCATAACCTCGAAATTAACTTCTCTAAAACAAGACTTCTACAATTCAAACCCATCCAAAAAAGACAATTAGACATAAACTTTTCTTTTCAGAACAAACAAATTACTCAAGCCAATACATATCCTCTTTTAGGAATCGAGATAGATTGTAACATTGATTGGAAAGAGCATGTAGCAAACATTTCTACAAAACTTACAAGATTTACTTACGCTCTTAATGAACTAAAAAAGCATACTAATGTAAAGACAGCACTTACGGCTTACTATGCCTATGCACATGCATGGTTAAAATATGGGGTTATAATGTGGGGAAATAGTACGAATGTCCCGTCCCTCTTCATATTACAAAAGAGATGCCTGAGGATAATTGCCAATATTAACTCAAGAACAAGCTGCGTGCCATATTTTAGAGAATACAGAATTTTAACACTTCCTTCTTTATATATTCTTGAATTGTCCCTTTTTGTCAGAAAATACCCTAATTATTTTCCAAAATCTTCTCGTCCTCAAAATTTGAGACCAATTTCTAGACTGGCTCTCCCTCGAGCAACTATGAAGTTGGTCTGTTCTGGTCCGCTATCAATGGCTCCAAAAATTTATAATAAGCTACCGAAGGAAATCCAAGATGAGGAAAATATAAATAAGTTTAAGAAGATATTGAAATTATACCTACTTGAAAACTGCTTCTATACCCTACAACAGTTTCTCAATGCAAGATAGGAAGTACCGTAATATTTAAAGGATTTTTAATTTATTAATGAACATTTTTGACTCTGTGATAAAAAAGGAATTAAAATTTATAGGTATGTAACTAATTACTAATTTGTGAGTTAAATCTTTGACGCATTTAACTTACCTAAGGACTTTGAAACTAAAAATATTAATTGTGATTGATGGATTATATATTGAAATTTGTAATTTATTTTATAAAAGTGTAATGATTTAGACTGTTGTATTTTTAAAGTACCTAATTAAACCATAAATTTTTATTTGTATGTGATATTTAATGTTTTTGAAGAAGTTGTTTGGACTTATTCTATTATTTTTGCTACTTTTTTATATTGTTTTTTAAAAATATTGACTTAATGATAATGAATTTGATAGACTATTTAAATATTTTTATGCATGTAATTTACTTTTTATTTTATTAAATATTCTAAAATTATTAAGTAAATATGTTAAATAATTAAGAACATGAAATGAAATGTAAATTTGCTGTGCCCTCCCGGGTCCATATGTGATACCTACCTAACTTTGTAAGATCTTGTTTACCATATGGTGTGCAATAAACATTATGAATTATGAATTATTAATTTTCCAAAAGTTTTAAAAAAGAAGGAGAGGAAGGCTTAAAAAAGTTTGGATAAAAAAGACGTAAACTAAGATTTGATTTGATAAACTGAGATGGAGAAAGACATTTTGCACCGACCCCAAATACATATATTGGGATAGGTACCTAATTTAAACACAGCTAAAAAGGTGCCCAAATTTTGGTTTATTTTTATTTAAGACAAATTACTGTCCAATTACTAACAATATATGTCATGTCGGACATTTCCCATGCGAACGTGATTGTCATGCGCAAAGACTCACGCGCACGCGCACGGGGCAATGACATTGGCGGTTGTTAACTTGTTTACAACACCATACAAAGTATAATCTTTAATCTTACAAACATACATCACGCCTACAGCCCTAGCGGGGTAGGCAGAGCGTAAAAGGCTGTAAATTACCTACGCGTCTGACAAAAGTTTGAGAGTCTTTAAGATTGGTCCTTCACTCCAGTTCTTCACGCTGGTTCTGCTAGCTCCTTCTGCCGTGGATTGGCGCGAGCCAATACTTACTTTGTGGTGTGGAGCCGGGTTCGAATAGCATCACCCCCATATTTTTCTGTGGGTGTCATAAGACGCGACTATAGGATTTAAGAGTTTATGTGTATTTGCAATTTTAGGCAACAAGCTGATAGCCTTAGCGGCTCGCTGGCCGAATGTATGGAACATGCTGCACCTGAGAGAAGAGTTTTGAAATTTGGTACACTTAATCTTTAGGGTCAATGAATCGATTTGACCCGTAGTACACAATTTTAAAAAAATCCTATGAGGAGTAATGACGTCATCTTTTTTTTGTATGAAAAAAAAAAATTATTCCAAAACCTATTGTGTGTGGTATCAAATGAAAGGCCTTGCTAAGCCGATTCTAAACATATATCACATTATTATATTTAAGCCACTTGCATAAAATTAAATAGGAAATAATTCTCGAAACATGCCATGTTTGGGCTTCTCCAGGTATGATACGGTTGAATCATTACTTATGAAATATACGTAATATAATGTATAATATCCTCATCTCTAACCTCAAGAAAGGTACTACGGATTTTTTGTCTGTAAGTATTTTTTTTTAATTTTTAAGTTACAGAAATTTATGAAAACACACTTAGTTGAAATTTGGCATCGAAAGTTCAATTTTGGTTACCGAGAATGATAAAAATAAAGCCAGATGAGATTTTAATTATATGTACATCATATTCGTTTTGCAAAAATAACATGTTATGTGCTTCGGAGGGCACGGTTAACCCTCGGCCCCATCGCAGTCGCTCTCTATGAATAATTAGACGGCGGCGGTCGGTCAGGGTCGATAGATAGGGGCCGAATAGTAACCATGGTTCATCGGGTCGTTCGTAGACTCAGTTTCCCACTTGACAGAACAAGATTTATTAATTATAAGATGATAAATACAGATGCGAGAGGAGTTTTGGTTCATCTTTATAGGTAATTTTCATTTGTCTATACACACATTGTTCCCACACCAGCCTCCTTACATTTATTCCCAGGGTATCCATCACTTTCATTAGCTATTTGCCAGCAGAAATGTCCCGCCATGCTAAATATTCTTTTCCTTGAGGCCATATGTATATCTCATGTACCTATTTAAGCTGGGCTATTTTTGGTACTCCTGATGGTCTACATCAGGTTTTCAAAACCTTTGATTTCTAATTGCTAGCAGGAGGGCCCAATCAAGCTGAATTATTTTTTCTTCAGGGACGTATATGTATCTCCTGTAGTTCTCCAAACCTTCGATTTATATTTTCCAGCAGACACGTCCCATCGCGCTAAACAATTTTTGCTTTGGGAGTTGGGACTATATAATATGTGTCTCCTGTAGTTTAGCTGGGCTCTTGGAGGTGCACCTGGTGGTCTACATAAGGTTCTCCAAACCTTCGATCTATGTTTGCCAGCAGGAGCATTCCATGATGCTAAACAATTCTTGCTTTGGTGCCATAAATGTATTTCCCATTGTTTAGCTGGGCTCGTGGTTGTGCTTCTAGTGGTACACATCAGGTACTCCAGTCCCTCAAGTGGAGAAAAAAAGTAGCCTTTTGTACCAAATTTTATCAAAATCCGTTCAGTAGTTTTTCAGGATGCTGTCACATACAAACATCTAAACGGAAAAAATATGTAAAATCTTTTGAAACGTGATTTGTTATCAATTTCAAGAATTCGCTGACAATTTATTTTCCAATATCTTTTATGTACGGGCTTTCAACCCTCTACAACTTTATTATTATGTATAGATTCCGTTAATTTTGCCGGTGTGTATATAATGTATGTATAGAGAAATGATCACTTTAACCATCAATCGAAAACTTCTCTCGCATTTGTATTTATCATCCTATTATTAATAAATCTTGTTCTAAAAAGTGGGACACCGAGTCTACGAACGACCCGATGAACCATGGTTACTATTCAGCCCCTAATTGACGACCCTGACGGACCGCCGCCGTCTTATTATTCATAGAGAGCGACTGCTATGGAGCCCAGGAGGGTTAACCGTGCCCTCCGAAGCACATAACATTCTTTTTGCAAAACGAATATGATGTGATGTACATAATAATATGATTGTAATCTCAACTGGCTATATTTTTATCATTCTCGGTGTCCAAAATTGTACTTACGATGCCAAATTTCAACTAAGTGTGTTTTCATAAATTTCTGTAACTTTAAAATTAAAAAAAAATACTTAGAGACAAAAAATCCGTAGTACCTTTCTTGAGGTCAGAGATGAGGATATTACACATTATATTACGTATATTTCATAAGTAATGATTCAACCGTATCATACCTGGAGAAGCCCAAACGTGGCATGTTTCGAGAATTATTTCCTATTTAATTTTATACAAGTGACTTAAATATAATAATGTGATATATGTTTAGAATTAGCTTAGCAAGGCCTTTCATTTGATACCACACACGATAGGTTTTGGAACAAAAATTTTTTTTTCCCATACAAAAAAAAGATGACGTCATTACTCCTCATAGGATTTTTTTTAAATTGTGTACTACGGGTCAAATCGATTCATTTACCCTAAAGATTAAGTGTACCAAATTTCAGAACTCTTCTCTCAGGTGCAGCATGTTTTGAACTACCGCTAGGACTATGAGAACCTATCACTATAGCGATACACAGCATTCTGGTTCTGAACGACTCTCAAACTTTTGTCAGACGTGGTGTAAAGGGCCGCTTTTTACAGTCGTTTATGCTCTGTCTACCCCGCAAGCGATGTAGTCGTGTCATATGTCCGTATGTTCTAATAAATGACCTAAAATATTAATTATCGCCATCAAAACTTTAGCTTGCCATAAAAACGACGCCGCCAATTGGAAACCCGTAAAACAATGCAATAAAACGAACAAACTGTTCTGCAAAGTACGGAAATAGGGAAATTGATTCGTCAAGCTGGTTTGGTCGTGTGGTTACTATCAACAAAATTCCTGCCTTGGTATCCAATTTCAAAACAGTTTTGCCTGCACCACGTGCGCATAGCAAACTTAACTAGCCTCGCCTATTGTTTTTTAAACCATTGATTAGTTAATCTACACTAATATAATAAAGAGGAAAACTTTGTTTGTTTGTTTTTTTGTATGTATGTAATCGATAAACTCCGAAACTACTGGACCGATTTCGAAAATTCTTTCACCATTAGAAAGCTACAACATTCCTGAGTAACATAGGCTACTTTTTACCACGGGAAAATCCCTCATTTCCACGGGAAAACGGTTAGCAGCAGGAAAAGCGGGAAATACAGCGGATATTACCCAAATAAGCCAAACCGCTTTACCGATCTTCGCGAAATTTGGCACTGATATTACTAGCATAGTAAAGATGGACATGGACTACTTTTTGTCAGCCCTCGAGGATCTGGAGTACCTGATGAAGACCACCAGCATCCCATCTAAACTATAAGAGATACGGCCATGGCTTCATAGAAAAAGCTGTGCATCATGACGGGCCGCTTCTGCTGGCACATGGTCATCGAGGATCTGGAGTACCTGATGAACATCACCAGCATCCCATCTAAACTATAAGAGATACGGTAATGGCTTCAAAGTAAAAGTTATTCAGCATGTTGGGCCGCTTCTGCTGGCAAATGATCACGAGGGTCTGGAGTACCTGATGTAGACCACCAGCATCCCATATAAACTATAAGAGATACGGTAAAAGCCTCAAAGTAAAAGTTATTCAGCATGACGGGCCGCTTCTGCTGGCACATGGTCACGAGGGTCTGGATTACCTGATGTAGACCACCAGCATCCCATATAAACAATAAGAGATACGGTAATGGCTTCAAAGTAAAAGTTATTCAGCATGACGGGCCGCTTCTGCTCGCACATTTACCTGTGCTGCATCGGAGTAATGGACTTTTTACTACGGGCAAAGATCCAATTTCTACAGGAAAACAGGTAAGTAGCAGCGGGTGAAACCGCTGGGCGGGCTGCTTAGATATTATGGAACACCAAGGCTTCTGTTTTTTGTAGTAAACGGGAATTGATCCGTCAAGCCGAAGTGTGATCGAGTGGTAGATGGTATTATCTATGAACAAAATTCCTGTCTAAGTATCCACTTTCAAAACAGTTTTGCCTGCGTACATGGCAATGAGGTAGCAAACTGCTGGGACACTAATGGCCACTCTCGATGGTTTTTTCGTTGTGAGTGGTCATCTGCAATAGGATTTTGCGTTTTTCTGGCCAAGCACTATTACTAGTAGCAGTGTCTCGGTTTTGATCTGTTTTGCGTACCAACAACCTTCCAAAGCCATCAATTTTATATTTTTGATCCTCTAGCTTTAGCTTCAGCTAGATGGATCATCATCATCACGTTGAAGGGCCATCAAAGCTTTTTATTTAGGCGCTGAAATAATAATTACTAAGGCACATTTTGTGGAAGACAAAAGCCAAAAGCAACATTTTTCGCCATATTATATTTTTTCTGTAAATGTTTTGAACATGTGTTACGTATTTATTTACGAAATGCTAAAGGGTTTTTATGACATTGGTGAACCTAGTGCTAAGTATTTTTGACCGGCTAGAGTTGGATCTCTTCCATAGACAATAAAGTTTAATTATTTATTTTATTGCTCATTTTCGTACACCACTCAAATGTTTTATGTCTTAGGTGGGTGGTAGGTACTTTAAGAAATAGTAGTAGTTGTGTCTATTTTGGTACGTACCTTGAACGTACCTACATCAAAATGTACCTATATCGTACCTAATTGCTTGCAACTATCAGCAGCAAACCTAAGTTACGAGTTACTTAGGTATACAGGAAATAACAAATATGGTATAATAAGCCTAAAGAAGATAGGTACCTACTCATAAAACTGAACAACTTTCCTCGTGAAACATATCTAAGTATTTATATTGGAGGTCCAAATTGTTTTTTGATTTTTCGACCCATTTCCGTTCGGAAAGGTTGTTCAGTATACCTAAGTCGCACCTGATATTATTTTATTCATAGGTATTATGCTCCATACTTTGATAAGCTTGCATATTGGCAGAAATCCAGGTAATATGTCCGCCTAAGACATTTATGTCATGTTTTGCTCCAGTAGCATCCAATGATTACCGATTTATTTATTTACTGTTTTAGCTCCGTCTCAGTAATTAGACTATTATTTTTTTCGTTTATGCATCCCCTGCTCAATGTACACTGAGTACTTAACATTTGTGACAGTAATGTAAAGAATCAAAACAATACCTAAGTACATTTAATGATTATGTAGGTCCTTCTTTAACTACTTCATCTTTGTTATTCAATAATTACCATGTATATGCCAATGACTGAAGGCTAATTAGTACCAAATAGAGGCACATAACACTAGAAATACAAAATACTAGTGTGAAATTTTACTAGTGACCGATAGCAAAAACTCAGAACCGGCTAGTGATAAGGAACAACTTTTCCCAAGGAACATAGGTCTAAATACGAAAAAAATTTTGGACCTCCCATACAAACTGGCCGATCAGCTGATTTCAGTTACTATGGGAGGGCCAAATTTTTTTTTCGTATTTCGACCTATGTTCTTTGGGGAAAGTTGTTCCATATGACTAGCAGGTTCTGAGTTTTCGCTATCAGTCACTAGTAAAATTTTACTCTATATACTTACTTATTTGATATTTCAAAAATCTTATAACATGTAGTTGCCTGAATTAATTTGTCTTTACTGCTGCCTAAACTACAAATACCCATACCCATACAGTCGATTAAACTAAAGTTAATTCCGCAAAATATATTTTGGCAGTTGCCTATAGCTTCCAGCTGCCCCTTTGATCTCGTCTCGATGACAGACCGTGACTATCGCGTATCACATCAAACCGTGGGTTTTGGCAGATTGGCCTAATAATGGCCTAGCCTTGGACCTTGGTTTCATCTTTTAGATGCGACGCGCGCCAAGATAATCAGTTTAAGATCATTCTATAATCTGCCGAAGTCTCCGTGAGCCGTCAGGTAATCCCGGATCTGGCAACAATTTTTTACAAAAGTTGAGCATGGGCATTCGAAGAGAGAATGTTATTGCCACCCTGAAGTCTAGAGTAGTCATCGCCCAAGGTTTGAGAGCGAATTCGTTGCGAACGCGCTAGCGCGCTACGGATGCGCAGCAAATTCTAAATCGTTGCAAATCTGTCGTGGCTCCGCGACAAATTCGCTGCGCATCCGCCTCCGCTCCTAAACGCTTGAATGATAAGGGCCTAAAAGAGACGAGATAGGTATAAAAAATCTTACCATAGCTTTTTTTTGATTGATCTAGATATAATATGCAAATATATTCAACCAACGCCCAGACTATTCAGACAGACCAACAAATAATATTCCCTGAGATTCATCATCCAAAGTTCCAAACACACACCTACATACTTACTGGAAAACATTTTATTTTCAAGTTACGTAGGTTGATAGAGACTGAAATACCGAAACAGTGCCAAGAATTTACCTGGTTTTTAATTAGCCAACAATCAGGATATGTCTATCAAGAAGGAATATCATGCATAAAGTAGTGTTGTTTTGTGTCTGTTGACTTTGGACGGGATGCGTAGGAATAATTTATTTACGACAAACCGTGTGCAAATTCATTCATTTCTTCAGTCGACGAGCCATCCGATAAAATGGCTCCATGGCTCCTAAGAAAAAATAGATAAAAACCTGACAGGGGCCGAAGTCTGCTAAATAAAAATCGTTTCAGTTGCGTGTCGATGGCAGGTCGTCAGTTGGATGGTTTTGGTAGTTTCGTATTCTGCTAACAGTTTTTAGTACGGATAATCACTGTGACAAAAAAGGCAGTTGAGTGTCGCTGTCAATGGCTAAAAATTAGCAGACTTGGGGCCCTCAACTGTGATGTATTTTCTGATACTCGGAACCATCTTTCTTACGCACAGCCAGGTGGTCCGGCCTGCAAAATCGAATCTACAAATATGAACTTTTTGTGCAGATGCAAGCGTGCGAAGCATCAATCGAAGAGAGAGGTAGGCTGACCTTTTTCATCTTTCTACGATCTTTGCAAATCACTTTAAATGTACCTTAAGCTGCGCCATATCAGCCGTCCAAAATATGACTTATTTTGCAATATTCAATCATCAGAAACATGAAAGAAAAACATAGGTACAAAAGTACAAAGCAAATTGGAAATATTATACTTTTCCGCGATGATGAATTGTTTGTTTGCTTTCTTTCCGGTGTTTTCAAAATACCTTTTCATAAGAAAATGAAGCAATAGATAGGATTAAAATGTAGATAGGTAATATTATTCTCCTATGCATAAATCATTTTCATATTAAGTACGTAAATCATATTGAATAACGGACTATTGCAATGAATAAATAATATGATTGTGACTAACGTAACAGGTGATACGAAAATAAAACAGAGTAAAATGTATGTTTAATTACTATCGTTTATAATCAAAACATCTTCATGTCGTAAGGAATAATATAACATTTTATCACAACGACACAATCCTTGGTTTTGTTTTGATTTGTCTTCAACTCTACATGCCCTTGTCACCAGCTGAAAGCACAGTTTTTTCGTAATTGCCCGACTTGCTGTACACACCGGGATTTCGTTCCACGACGACCTTTGGCACCGATTCCTTGTCAACTCTTTGCAAATAGACGATGACTTCGTATTACATAGCTGGCTCCTGGTGTAAATGATTTTCTTGACTCCTATCTAGACCAACGAGTGAGACTACAGTAGAATAAGCTCACGTTCAGCTGTAGCTTATCAGTTAGTAGATTTAAAGTCTAATGTCTTAATGTCTTTCTCAAGACGCAGCTTAATGTTGGATAGTAATAATTCCAAACCGTCTCTTGCAAAGCCTTAAGAGTTATTTTAGGTAGAGCCTTCTGCCAGACTGATATACAACAGTGACCAGTCAAAGAGAAAAGTCCCTCAATCACATAGAAAATCGCAGCAAAATCAAAGAGACAACGCTAGGGGCTAAGGGTGCTTTTTAGAAGTCAATGCCCGTTGGCTTATATGGAATAATACCGAAATATTCGTTTTTCTACTTGATTTTCTTATCATCCAGCAATGCACAGCAAAGTCAACCCTACGTCTTTGCCTCGGAACATCTGTTCCAGTACTCCCAGCCTAATGGAAGGCAGGCTGAGTCAGCTGATAATGAAGCCAAGCCTAGTTTACTTTCCGTTGTATCGCAAACAGTTTTCTATCTTGATGGCTGACATTTAAAAAGTTGTTTACTTTTTGGTCGGGGTAAGTGTTGGTGTTCTATTACAAATTAGTACCTAGTTAAGGCTGTGCTGTAGGCTACTAACGGGGTCCACAGGTGGCGGATAGTGGAACGGCCACCAAGATATGGTGGTGAGCTGCGAATATACTGAATAAGCAGTCCCCGACCAATCAGCGGCAAGATCATCAGGATGCAGTGGGAAGTCCAGTGGGATGGGCTTCCTTAAAAAAAGCTGCGATATCCGAAAACGATCTTGGCACGTGGCGAGTCAATGCCGCCACTAAATAGGCATTCCCCTGGTGTCAGGCAGCGGTGGCACCAGTACTGGCTAGAGGCCGAAGAAATGGGATCAGGAAGGGCTCAAGACCAGATAACATGGAGAGAGGCAACTCGCTTCATGCACTGCGGTGTGGAAGGCAAGAGGGAAACCACCACACAACCTTCCCTACAAAAGGAGTATTTATGGAAATGGAAAATAAAAGTAGTAACGTTCTTGACAACGGGCTTCCACGATGTAACATGCCGTGGCGGTCCGAGTCCGGCAGGCGCAGGCGCAAGGCTGAGTCGGTCGTCATCATGCGAAATCCTTGTAAAATTGGGACGTGGAATGTAAGGACAATGTTGGAACCGGGGAAAATAGAAGAATTAAAATTAGAGATGGAGAGGCAAAAATTGGATATTTTGGGATTATGTGAAGTTAGATGGGAGGGAAGTGGAGATTATTGGAGCGGGGACTATCGGATTATTTATACCGGAGGGGAAAAACAGGGAACAAATGGCACGGCCATTGTACTGAACAAAAAATGGGGCCTGCAAGTAGAAAACACTATACACCATAGCGACAGAATTACACTTATTAAGATAAAATCTCAACCAACAGACGTAATTATAATTCAAGTCTACATGCCCACGGGTAGCTATCCAGATGAAGATATTGAACTGATGTATAACCACATGGATACACTCTTAGATATAGTCAAAGAAAATGACAATCTCATCGTCATGGGGGATTTCAATGCCGTTGTAGGAGAGGGAAGCGAAGAAACAGCTGTTGGAAAGTTTGGACTTGGAAAGAGGAATAATAAAAAATTACAAACACTCTATTTCAACAACCCAAAAGACGCCTATATACATGGAAAATGCCCGGAGATATAGCACGATACCAAATTGACTATATCATAATAAAAGAAAAATTTAGGAACCAGATAAAAATATGCAAAACACTGCCGGGAGCAGATATTAATACTGACCATAATTTGCTGATAAGTATACAAAATTTTCAAATTCAGAAAAGTAAAAGGAAAACTAAACCAAAGAATCTAGATCTCACTAAAATTAAGGACCCTAATAGCAATATAAGAGTGCAATATAGCAATAAAGTAGGAGATAATTTAAATAAGTACAAAAATAATTTAGTAGATAATAATTTAGATAACATAAATAATATAAGTATAGAGGAAAGATGGAATAGTACAAGGGACATATTAGTTAATAGTGCACAAGAAACTTTGCAAAAACAGAAAATAATACCAAGGAAAGAATGGCTTACGAATGATATAATTGATATGATATTAATAAGAAGAAAATTACGTAACAAACCTGATGAGCAAAGTGTAAATGAATACAGAAAGCTAACTAATAAAATTACATCAAAATGCAGAGAAGCTAAATTAAACACAACCATAAATATTTGTAATGATATAGAAGAGCTAATGAAAAAAGGGAAGATGGACCAGGCGTATAATTTAATAAGACAGCTTGATAAGAAACATCAAAGGAAAGGCACTGCTGTTCTAGATGAAGACGGAAAACTTTTGATAGACAGCAAAGACATTGTCGAAAGATGGGTCAGATATTTAGAGAAGTTATACGCAGGGGATGGAATGTCTGAAAATTTAATAGAATCTGAAGAATTTGTAGATAAAGACAACCTAGGACCACGCATATTAAGAGAAGAATTTGATAAAGCACTAAACAGTATTCAAAATGGCAAAGCAGTAGGACCAGATAATATTCAGATCGAAATGATAAAATACGTTGTTTGTGACGCCATAAAAGACGAAATTTTTGATTTAGTACAAGAAATGTATGTATCAGGCAAGATCCCTAACGATTTCCAAATTAGTAGAACAGTTGCGCTTCCAAAAAAGACAAATACTCTGAAATGTGAAGAACACCGAACACTTAGTTTGATATCCCAAGCCAGTAAAATTTTGATTAAAATAATACAAAACAGAATCAGGCCAATCTCAGAAAAATATATAGGACCGGATCAGTATGGTTTTAGAGAGGGAAAGGGTACTAGGGAAGCAATATTGGCCTTACGGTTAATAGTGGATCGTCGATTGGATCTGGGGCTAGAAACACATATTGCTTTCATTGATTTAGAAAAGGCCTTCGACAAAGTTAATTGGGGAAACATGATGGAGGTTTTAAAAAACATAGGTGTCGACTATCGGGATAGAAAAATAATATTTGAACTTTATAAACAGCAAGAAACTTTGATAACCATAGGACAAGAAGAGGGTAGAGCAAAGATCAGGCAAGGAGTTAGACAGGGGTGCCCACTTTCGCCGTTAATATTTAACATCTTTATTGAAACCGCTATAAAGGAAATCATAGCTTCAGGTGAAGGGGGTGTCAGGTTTAACGGTGAAAATATTCAATTTATTCGATTTGCCGATGACATAGCTGCGGTAGGAAAAAGTGCAATAGAACTGGAAAAACTAATAGCTGTAATGGATGAAACATTTACTCAATATGGCCTTAAAATAAACAGAAATAAAACCAAGACCTTAGTTACCGCAAAACATCCACATATCAATAGACCAATTATAATTGACAGCACACCGCTTGAAGAGGTCAAAAGTTTCAAATATCTCGGCAGCATTATTACTTATGACTCCAGATGTACACCTGATATAAAAGCAAGGATAGCTATGGCAAAAAAAGCTTTCAACGGAAAGAAAAGTCTACTTAAAGCCAAAATTGCATCGAATGCCCGTAAAAAGCTAAGTAATAAAGGTGTACGTCTGGAGCGTAGCACTGTACGGCTGCGAAACATGGACCATGACGCAGAGAGATAGGGAACGGTTGGAAGCCTTTGAAATGTGGTGTTGGAGAAGAATGGAAAGGATAAGCTGGACAGAAAGGAAGACCAATGAGGAAGTGCTCGAACTAGTAAGAGAACCAAGAGCGTTACTATCTATAATAGAAAATAGAAGGGGAAAAATGATGGGACACTTGTTACGGCATGACCAGTTATTTAAGACAATTCTTGAAGGCAAGATTGAAGGAAGAAGAGGAAGAGGAAGACCAAGGAGAAGCTTTCTGGATCAAATAAAGGAGAAAATAACGGTCACGTCGTACAGAGAAGTAAAGGAGAAGGCAGAAGATAGAGAAAGCTGGCGAATACTCCACCGACAAGGGCAATGCCCTTAAATACATGATGATGATGAGGAAGCAAACTGGAGAACTAACGGCGCCACTCCCGAGTGTGCCTCTTTTCTGTGATTGGCCAAAAATGTGTCACTGTCAAAGTTTAGTTACTTCTTATTGGTTGTCGTAACGATATTTAGGCACATTTGCCAATGCTGTCATCTGCAATACCTAAGCTTTGAGTTTTTCTCCCCATTTACTTATCTATTTACCCTGCGAGTATCTACCTATCTAATCCAATTTGCTTAAACTATCCTATTCTTTATTGTGCCTCTTCTATGATCGTGATCCACCGTTTTTCAATCAAATTGTTTATAAAGATGCAGTCACAGATTATACTAAAACATAGGAAAAGTAGCGGTTGGCAAAAATGAACTGAAAAAACACTGCAATAAGAAAATTAATCCTACATCTTTGTAATAAAAGCGATGTTTGTTTATGTAAGAGATAGTAGTTATCTGGCCTTGTCACTCAGTGCAGTTGGTACATTTTGACTCGCATCAGCTGTTTCACCAAGTTTTACGGCCGTCGCAATGATTAAAATTCGAATTTATAAAATAACATGGAATGATGTATTTTTACAGAATTGACTGTATTCATTTCTTCTATGGATTCATTTCCACGCAGTAGAGAAAGGTAAGGTACTAAGCTTTAAAAGGGTAATGAAACTACCAGTAAAAAAAAGGCGCAAGACAGCGGGGTTCTGCTACTTTCCACTTGCTGATCTCCGAATTTCCATTTTGAAGTTGGCACCCCATGAAAGCAACGAAATCCTTCTTTGATAATGCAACTCCTACATTGATGTCTTTATCTTATTAAGCGAGCATCATCATCAATTAAGATACAAAAAAGCGGTAGAAAATTTGTGAAGAAGAAAAAATGTCTATCAAACTTTTGCACACCCGAATATTTATCTTCCAGATCAAGCAACAAAACGACTTTGTGGGCATTTAAATATCGATTGCACGTTTCCGACGATCGTTACTCGTTTAATGGCTGAACTAATGATCAATGTACGATTTTTAGACTTCAGGCGAATGTTACGAGGCAATAAACGACCAAATGGTCACCGGAAGAATTAGTCTGGGTGATTGGCCGTGGTCTTCAGAATGTGCGGTTTGTTTTGGAATGTTAGACAAGGTTACCATTGAAAATCTGTGTTGTAAACTATACTATAACAACAGGTGAGACTATCAAACAGACTTTCAAGTTGTCAAAAAGGTCTTGTTTTTTACCCGACTGCCTCAGGAGAGTTATGTTTTTCCAGAGTGTGTATCCAAAAATTCGTTTTCACGGACTGCAGCCCAAACGGCTGAGCAGATCTTGACATGTGAGGTGTGGTAAGATTCAGTGGGTAAGATTAGTCTCAGCTGCGTAAGAGACACTAGATAAATTCGAGATGGCGGATTTTTATCGCAAAATACGACTTTGAATTTAACGCTGTTGGGTTTTTGTTTTTAATACAATACCTACATCGGTTTGTTCCATGAGCCTGTATTGGGATTCCATACACGAACATACACCCTCTATACGCAGCTATTATCTTTGGAACTATCCTACAATTTTTGTGGTAAATCACCGAACTAATAATAAAACTTACCTAATAACCAAGTCCAAAATATCTTCCTTCTCGAAGACCTTGCAGTAGAGATGCAGGATCTTCAGGCAGGAGTACTGCAGCCCGGTCCAGGGTTGGTCCGCGTCCTTCAGGGCCTCGTCCCAGGGACAGCCCTCATGGCGTGACAGGCACAACATGCCTTCCCGGTCACTTTCGGTTGGAGGCATTTAGTCTTTGGTGTGGCGGTTCTGGTGTGTGGTTACTTTTTGGCAGTAGTTGCATTTATATTCTTTGGTTTAGGGTTTGGTAGAGTTGCTATAGGAAAATCAGGTTTCAAATAAGGTTTTCAGTATCGTTGTGGTATTCATGAAGGCTGATTTAACGATTTTGATACACCGAGTTTGAAGCAAAATTATTAATTCAGAGTTGCATGGAAGTATAATCTGTTTGGAGCATCTATATTTTACGTAATACATATAATAAAATAATAATGAATTTATAATATCCTGGCTATTAAAAGAAATATCCTTGCCTCATATGTATCGACTTTATTGCATTTATTTGTAGCAAATGAACCGATTTTACATGACGTCAGAATCAGAAGGGGTATAAAATCAGGCCTATACCTACAGTTGCAATATCTGCGAAAACTAAATTAATGATTTACCTACCTTTGAACTCAAAAATTTCATTAAAGTATCAATAACATTTAATGTTATCTTGTGTAATGTTTGTCTTTCCTTCAACCAAATACACGTTGATAAACATTTGTAGGTCGAGTCGACCCAAAGTCAAACGTTAATCTTTGACAATATTTACAGAAGCGACAGATCGTAAACAAGGGAAATAGAGACGTGACTAATGAATTGTTCTGGAAAAAGCGTCTTTCGTCAACTGTCTGATTTTAGATATGTAGTGTAGCGATATTTATGCATTATAAACCCAAACTTTGGTTGTTGGTAAGTAGATTTTCATCAAGACCATGAGTAGGGGATCAACAAATTTCGTGTATAATAATTAATTATTTTATGGATAATCGATATTCATATTTTGGTAGATTAGTCCCTTAAATTGGTAAGTTGAAAATTGTTCTGTTGATAATAACCTGAAAATAAGCCGACCAGAAGAGTAGCTCAATTAATTTTCTGTCATTCTTTTGTGTTTCTCCGGAAATAATTTTCCAAGCTGGCAACCCTGGCAGGCGCGATCTGACTGACCTCCATGTTGAAGGAAGTCCCAATTTAAACAATTCTCCGTGCATTGTCTCCGAGATAAGTGTTACGTGTTCGTCGTAACGTTTTATTACACTGAGAACTAGGTATAGCCATGTTTAGTCTGTGTGATTTTGTAGATAAGCAAAATTTAAGTCGCCAGAAAAGAAACGGGTGTCGATAGGAAATTTGTTGGTCTGCTCGCGACAACGACAGGTGAAACCCAGTCGAAACGTCGAGTTTCCAGGTAAATCGCTTATTTACCTAAAAACTATCGCGATAAGACCCGTTAAAGTAATTATTATGTGTAAAAGAACTTATTTTTAAGCTTATTTTGAAACAATTTCACGCCTATATCTCTTACGTAGAATTTAATTTACCATAAGTCATTTAGCCAAACGGCTAAGTCGTCTTATAAAACGTGAATAAATAGGGTGGAGCTGTTCTAATCCTAAGCTGACATCACGCAGCAATAAAATAAGCAGAGTTTGATTTGTAACCAGCTGGTGTGCCAAGCCGTTAGGTGCTTCTTAATTTTATTTGCACTTATGTATCCTTGTATTTATTATATAATTATCCAGGGAATGGGAAGCAGCGTTCCCTGTAAATACATCTTGCACTGTGATCGCCCATCTACCTGCCAAGCGAAGTGAGTATGGCAAATACCCCTCAATATATCCCTTGTCCAGCAGACTTTTGTGGCTATTCAGGTGCAACTCTATTTACTTATTTTATTTATTTACTTGTCCTTAGCTCGTAAAAATAAATGGCGACCATATAAGTTCAGTGAGCAATTTAAAGTTTTTATTTTCGTATCAGAATTGTCAAGTGGTCTTCGCCTGTTTTGGATTAATTAATCTAGGAGACGGCACTTATTATCAGGGCCTGTATCTGTATGACTCACTATGCACACCTTAACCATAAATTAGGGTGACGGCGCCTATTACAGATGGCTCACTCAGTACAAGCACAAATTAGGGATGAGGAGCGCGGGCGCCTATACTGATGGCTCACTCAGTACTAGCGTCGATTTTGACGCTTACTGACTTTACCTGGAAATAACCGGAATCTCAGGGGAAGTCAAGGTAACTAAGTAGAAGGTTGCCACGAACGTCATATTTCTTGAATGAAAATTGGCACAGATTCATACTGTATTCTTATTTAACTGTATGTAGTTTTTCTTATCAGGTTATTTTTGACAGCAACGCTTACTATGTAACAAGTGACAATCGCGAATCCTAAAAGGGTCGAGTGAACCTTCTGTAACAACTTTATTTTGTGCCTTAACCTTACCATAACAGCCATAACTGTCCATTGCTGGACATGGGCCTCCCCTTATCGATGGGTATTGTCATACTCATCGCGCTTGGCGGGCGGATTGGTGAGCAGTGCAAGAGGTTGCAATTTGCAGGGAACACTTCTGGTTTCCCTAAGTTTTTCTGTCACTCACGGGTAGAATTGGGGTGATGCTGTTCTAAGCCGGCATCACATGGTCTTTGAATGAATGATGGACATGTTAAAATAAAACCTAACATATTAAATTCAGAGTACACATAAAACGGGAAAATATTAACCGTTTAAGGAAAAAGAGTGACATATTTTACTACAGAGCATCATGAAATTATGATGTCAACAATGTTCTAGAATTATTATAAGTAGAGCTATATAATATTTCTGCGTATTGATAATTGTGTATTTAAGTTTAAATTATTGTAATAAGTTATTAAGTATTGTAATATTTTACTAAAAAGAACCTTATCCTAATTTGAGGTTTAGACCGTCTGTAAAAATAGTGTAAAAATAAATTTTATCTAAGATTTTACTTGGGCTACCTAAGCTATTAATATGAGAAATTAACTTTAATAAGACTAAAAAAGGTAAAGAATCATGCCCAGTCTATTATGGATGTTCGTCTATCGCTTGCCTCACTACTTGCAGGCCTCGCATCAAAGCCAAAGTTAAATAATTATGAAGTCTAATTATTGCTTAACATTTTGTAACTGAAAATAAATTAATTATTACAGGAGTTCTGAAGTTATTGAATGTTAAAGTTGGGTATCGGAAGAGACAAAAGTTCAGAAGTTTGGCTGGATATCGAGTATTTCGTTCTTAAATCGTTATCGTTAGCTATACCGAAGTAACCAGTGCAAAAAGGTTCACACCACAGTCAAATCTATGAGAAAAGTACCTAACGGTAGAAAGACCTTTATCAGTTAAGTTACTTTCCCTGTTTTGTACAACAATTGCCGTAGCTATTCTTTATTAGAATGAGGGATATTACATATTGCTTTAATTTTCGTTTTGAGGCGAGACAATTTCTTAGACCAAAAATGGGCAATCTCCTTTATTAGTCATGTAAGCCAAATACATCAGCAAAATCTGTGCTTTTAAGGTTGAAAGGTATGCGCTAATGCTCACTAGAAATAAGCAATTTTCGTGTCTTAGGTTTGTCAACATATTTGTGTAAATACTTGTTTGGTAATAATCACCATATTAGGTATATTGATGAGGACCATAAATGAAATAGTTTGTTATGTAATTTGTTATGCATGAGACCTAACTATACCTTTTGCCAATAGGTAATATTTTAATTATATTGAGTCAACCCTAAATACCGATAATACGATCTTAGCCCTTCAACTGCGTTCAAAAGAGCTAAGAGTTCGGTTTTGAAGTTTTTTCTTATTCTAAAAAATAAATAAAACTTAATTCAAAACCTACATATGTATAATATCATTGACTTAATTAGACTAATCTGAGCTTACGCAGGGCTCCTAGAGATTGATAGCTCTATTCCTATCCACACAGATTAAGTGATTAGGGTTTTTTTTTTTAATTCTATTTATTTGGTAAAGGGCTTTAATACATTAAGTATACGCCAGCCCTATTGTTCCCCATCGTGAACCACAATCTTATCTCCTATTACAAAATAATATATAAAATGAATAAATAAATAAAGTATAATAAATAAATAAATAAAGACCCGTGATTAGGGTTAAACCTCTCTTATCTAAAGAGAAAACAATTAATTGTACCTAGTAACGAGAACTAAGTTTTCAGTCCTCCTATTCCTAAAATAACAGTTAATAAAATATTTCACGGACATCCTACGCATACAAAAACATGAAACAAAAATGTACGCATAAAACTATCAATGAGTGTCGTGCGGACGACAGAATTCATGTTTCATTTCTACTGAAACATTTGAAAAATTATGGCACTCAAATAAATTGTAGGTTACTGGCCGATTCATAGCTCTATTATTTTAAAAATAGAATAGAAAAAAACCATGAGACCGAATTGACACTGGCATTATGGTGATCGGTAGTGTTGTCGTTGTGGTTTTTTCATTCGAAATTTAAACAGTCAAAGAGGAAGACAATCCAGTTTACCTAGGGTGAACGTCCCAGTCGTGGTTTGTGTCCACTTTTCTTTAGCTATAATATTATTCTTTGCAATAAGGCCGCCTTTCTGTACACGAATGTATTAAATTTTAAGCTATTCCTGACCTTCCGTATTACTTTAATTCAAGTTCTTTTGATGTAAGTACTTACAATGCAGGCATATTGTATTGCATTGTATTATTTTGTGTAATATTTTACCAGACATCACGATGGGGCCTCGCAAGTGTTTTACACGACAATGTTTTGATAGAAAACCGTAATATGTTGTAAGTAGTAGGTCAAAAGGCTAAGACGATCGGTGCGTAAGGTTTCCAACAATATTGCAAGTGGGTTAATGCATGACACAGATTTCTTACAAAGCCTCGGGTATAAGGAAGTCTGAGGAAAGGAAATATTGAGAATAATAACACTTCAATAATTAAATTACATACAAAATCCATAAATTGTACATTGTAAATGACCATTTTAGATTGGAAAAGGCATGTGTTTTAAGATTTTTCAAAAGTAGTGAAAGTGAACCAATATACGCACTCTTGCCCTTCTCAAAATGTTCTTTAATTTTAACCGAATTAAAAATAAAGAAAAGGTTCTTAATCCGTTGCATTTTAAAGTTTTTTTATTGAATACTGCCAAGACGAAGACGCCCGGACAGATTTGAGTTTTTTTTTAATTCCTAGCTAGGGTATACTCCTGCCTGGCTAATGATCCCTTCTCTACAGCTGCAATCATCAGGTCAAATGCTGCAATCCAAGAGAAACTCTTTAAATTCTTTAGTGGTTTTTAGCTTTTAATCGCCTCAATACCTAATACAAAACGGCCATTAACAAGACTAATTCTTTGCCATATAAAGACGCGATTTATCTCCTACACTTCAAAGGCGCCGACTGCATACAATTCTGTACAATACGCCTTGACCCTTCTGATTGTTCGATACTACGTATTCTGTGACTTAGACAAATTCTTGAGTCAAGGATAAGTGATTGTCAAATACATTTGATATCGTAAAGCTAGGTGTACCAGCTGACAACTCTGCAGATACGTTAGCCATAGTAATAAATGGAAATATTTTACCTTTCAATAGAGACTGATACACAATTAAGCCTAAAGCCCTAGTTAAAAACAGTCACAAAGTCTGACAAGAATTTTAGAAAATACCAAAACGACCTTATGCAGGCATTCTGCGCGATAACGCAGAGTGAAATACTCTTCTAAATGGTAGTAACAAATGAAAACAAACAGATTATTAAAAAACAAAAATCCGACTGCAGGAATTTCAACGTTGTATTTTGCGATGAGCAAACCGCGATCTTGATTTTATGAAATTTTAATAATAGTCAGTTCACTCGCGCTGGTGAGAGAAATCTCACAACACATCACATGTCAAAAATCGCCCAGCCGGTTGGGCTGTAGCCCGTGAAAACGAATTTCATGTCTACATACATAAATACAAACATAGGTACATATAAATACATACTGACGAAAAACATACACCCTCCTGAGGCAGTCGGGTAATTAGCGAAGTTAAGGTCTAGGACTGGCATCTCCACCCTACTTATTTCAACTGCATTTCTATATTTTTTTCTTGCAATAGGTACATAAACGCTAAGACCACCCGCCAGCCAAGACCACAGCAATACATACAAACATACGTACATATATCACGCCTATATCCCTTGCGGGGTAGGCAGAGCGTAAACGGCTGTAAAAAAACGGCCATTTACACCAAGTCTGACAAAAGTTTGAGGGTCATTTAAAAGACTGTGTATCAGCATAGTAATAGGTTGCCAGCCTGACTTCTAAAATTGCAATACACATCAACTCTCAAGATAAAAGATATGGGCCTATGAATTCTAAGCCAGCACAACTCGCCTTTTTCTACCTCATTGATAAGGACCACCCGCCAGCCACGACCATAACACAAATCAAATCGCACAGCATGCTCACTGAATCAGAAGCCATTAATGAATTGACCATAAATCAATTGCATGAGTCACTTTAGCACTAGAATCTAGATTTCTAGGCATTTCGACCAAGTCTAGACCCCTGTGGAGACTTGCATCGGTAGTTGGTACTATTATGGCAACTTCGGTTATTAAAAGGGTCAAATTTTGGTAGTATAGGCTATTTTTATGGCCAATTCTGGCTAATTAGTATTGGCTATTTTTAATAACTGTAAGTCAAACCAGAATAAGTTGAACCCTTGAATGTAACTTTAGGTACCTATTACTTAATAGCTATACGCTGGGTCTATACCTAAGGCCGTGAGACCATACTTGAGGCACGAATTCAAAGTACCTATAAATTATCAATAATTTGTACATCACTATTTTTTTGTTTAATAGAGGCGTTATACCGGCTTAGAATGGCATCACCCCAACTCTACCCGTGGCCACAAAGTAAGTACTTATTGGCGAGCGCATAGTTTTATTTTATTCTGGCTTTTCGCTATCAGTCATAGGAAAATCCAAAACTTAAAAACAGAATTTTCATGAGTTAGCGTGAGAGTCTGTAGGTACATCACTAGCTACTTAATATGTATCTATTTACCAATTTTGGTTTCTAGTAGCAAATTAGGCAGCAATCTAATCTGCTCGTTTAGCGTGTAAGTGTTTAGCTGATAGCTTATCTTTACTAATATTTACTGATGATACACGCATTTCTGACGAAACACCAAGTAGTCATTATTGGTTACAATATTTAGCTAAAACAAATTGTTTGTAGCTCACTCTGTCATTTCATTTCATTAGAGACAAAAAAAAAACAATCTCATTCTATAGACTCTATTCCGAAGTGACTTCAAAAGCCTAAACTCTTCAATCTAAAATCTATAGATCAAAGACAAACTAGACTAAACACTCAAAAATAGAAAAACCTAAATATTTAGAGGTGACCAAACATATTTAAGATAGTAGGACACGCTATTTTTGAAGCACTTATTTTAAACGGGTCACTCTAGGTAAATGTGTCAAATCTAACTTCTAATACCTACTACGTAGATAAAACAAAATATGAATGGAAAACAATAAGTAAAAGAATTATTTAATTATTAATTACTCTTTTGTGTTATTTTTTAAGATAATTGCTATAAAATGATAAATGTCAAGACAGAATTTTTAACTTTAAACAATACGTTCATGGGCTTGTAACTATTTATTAGTCTTTCAATATTCAACAAAAAAGTAAAATTAAATCTCATTTTTATTTCACTTTCGAAATTATTGTTACAGAATACCCGACCTTCGATTTGAATTTAGAAAATCTATTTGTCGGTTACATGCTAAGGAAACATGTTTCTGTTTGACACACAGCTGATGGGATCAAAGGGGAAGGAATAGACAACGGATGGAAATATTTTATAGAAGCTAAGAAACAGACAGAATGACGTCCGGTCCAATACTAGTGAATTCTGTTATGCCCTGCAATTTCGGCATAGAACAGCATCACCCCAATTTTACCCGCGGGTTTAAAAGGTGACTTAAGTAGAATTTGACCTCGGCAGAATATCTGTTGTCTATGGTCAAGTGCATGGTGGTGGTGATACCACATTCAATAGCATTCTCAAAGAAGATTGATATCAGGCAGGTGGCAAGCTTGTTTTTTTATTAGCTTAAATCATCATCATCTTCCTGCCCTTATCCCAATTATTTGGGGGCGCCGCAACACGTTTAATTAGCTTAAATACTTAGTCAAAATATTTTCAGTAGTTTAGTTTAAAAGATAACAAAGCTTTTATGTGGTTCTTTACGGTGACAGCACAAATTAGGAAAGTTTATTACAGATGGCTTACTCAGTACTTATCTTCTTATGGTATTTTGTTTAGCTATCAGGATCCCACTGCTAGCGACGATTAATCCTAAATAGGAACGAGTGAACCTTTTGTTAACTCTATATATTTTGTGGTGATAGCGATTTATTCTAGTTAATTAAATTGCGGCTTATTATAATCAAATATAGTTTATGTGAATGCAAAGCATAATTTCAGTTAACGCGGAAACGTCATAAAGGTGTGGTCACATTAGCGGTAATGGAATAATATGGCGTTGAGATTGTATGTCATATGGTCAAGGCCCAGGGCGGCCCTTCCCGTCGTAAAACCTAATTCATTTTTGTTACTTTTTACGCTTTTATTTTCCTACTTACACGGTTTGGGCATTACTATTAATTTTGCCGGATTAAGGCCTAGGTCACACCCAATAAAGTTAAGGATATTTTAGGCATGTGGAAGTTTTACTTCAATATATATCAATGCTGTAAGATTAAGATATTAAAGTACAAAATTATTTCATAGGTTCATTCAGTTCTCCTAGCCTCTATACCTAAATATTTCCCAATATTTGCAATATTTTTACACTGACGGCTATGTGTGACACGTGTGACATCTTTGTCTAAGATTTAATGTTAATAAAATAATATCAACAATCTTTTACGATGCAACGCGCACGCCAAGACAAGAGTACTCTAAGTGTGTCCTGCCCTAAAAGCTATTTTAGTTCAATTTTATAACACTGTTACTTACACATCAAAGCTATTAGAAAATAAACAGCTTTATTATTTCATACGTAGACATGACATACATGAGTGTTACTTAGCACAATCTCTGAGCAATGGAAGTTTTTAGAAACACTACGAACGTGATAGTCAGAATTGACGTCTGTCGTCCGGGCATCAGACTTGACGCGCACCTTGGCGCGCACCAATCAAAACATAGTGTACAAAAACACAAAATCTGTTAGTTAGCTGAGCCAAGATGGGTAGAAATAACGGAATAATGTTAGAATTACAGACTGTCAATGTAAATATTATTGAGTACCTACAGTCACGCACAATGAGTATTGTGTTGTCAATCATACATGTCAAATACAATAACTTTAGGTAGGTATGGAAAGTATACGAACATAAACATACGACACGACCAAAGCATCCCACATTAAAATATTCTGAAATTTATTTCGAACTCACACTTTTCTAACTTGACAGAAAAAATATATTTTATAGAATAAGTATCTAGATGGTATTAATCTCGTTCCATCCTACATAATTTCTGTAGGTACCGTTTACCACTATCTGGATAATTGACATTCGCACGTCATTAACACCTTCATTGGTTACAATGAACGAACATCCATACTTTCGTGGACATGATCTCCTATACAAGTCCGTCTCTACAGCTGGTTAGCTAAAGTGACAGGACTAGAATAAATTGAGCTCTAGCGTGGAATCAAGTTCAGTGTGGCTATTTTGATTTTAGTTATTTCTGAGTTCAATATCGCAAGAGTTATTTAAGTAGACTTGAGGGTTTCATGTGCATTACGATTTTAAGCCATGTGCTGATAAATACCCTAGAGTGATTCACCTGTTTCCTCAAATTTCTTGTATTAATATATTTGTCTACAATGCGTAATTTTTTATAATTGGTTATCACCCATAAATCTTTAAGGAAAGTGGTTTATTGACTGGTGTCCGTCTTACCAAAAACTAAAACATATAACTTAGTTTCTTTAAGAAACTTATGTAGTTTATACGATTCAATATTTCATTGCAATAGAAACGACCATATTAAGCAAACAAAACGAGTAGGACTATTTTATTTGCCTATTTGTCTGTCTGTCTATTTGTCTCACAAATGAATTGGCTTCATTCGCTTGATACCAATTAAGTGAAGTGGACACCACGTTTGCATTTCACTAATTGTCGTATTTGTCTTGCTTAATTAATATTAGCTACTTAATTACCAAGCTGCATCCTGCCATTGTATTGTAGCATATTGGCTTATTATGTGTTTATGTAGTAAATACTAATTATAGGCGATTATAAAATAAACTTCGCGTTATTATCGACGATTAACGAGTTTTCTGAGAACTAGAGATTATTGAAAGGTTGAGTGATCAGTCGGTTATTTTCGAATGACATTTAAGTATTATTAGGCCTTCTTATGTTTTGTACTTTAATTGCTTTCGATAATTTCTACGTATGCTGGCCTATAAATACCACCATCTAAAGAAAATATGACCTTTTTAACCAGTTTGTTGCCTTATTTGATTAGCAGCCTCAATTCCGAACAACCGTGGAAAATCGCTAGCTACAATAGCAGCACTAACTTCTAACATTCGAAAAGTTTAAATACGTTAACAGATTTTTAGTGTATAGCAAGCGAACGCTTCCCGAAACCCTCCCGCAAATCACCCTATTTATTTTAGGTCACTTCGACATATTTTAAAATCATGGAAATTATTACCTATTTACTATACTTATATTGAACTGAAAGTGCCAGGGACACTTATAATTTCAGTAGAATGAACTTAGTTATGATGAAGGTTTATAGTTTTCATGTCCACTTCAGTGAATATTATTACAAAATACCTACTCGAACATAAACATTAAAGTTTATTCAGCCTCAAATGAGATATCAGTGCGAATAAATCTCAAGTTATTTGCGGCTCGAGCCGAGACCGACAGCTTATTCGACTAATTTAGTGCTGAAATCAGTTTGCGAAAGTATGGAACGATATGCCCACAACATAACATCAGCAGTGACAACAGTCCACTGCTGGACATGGGCCTCGAATAAAAATCTATTTATTCAACTAATATTTTAGTGCTGAAATCAATTGGCTAAAATATAAAACGATGACAACATCAAATCAGCAGACATAAGCCTTGTCCTATTCGAGGTTCTTTACTGTCTTTTACGACAGTAACGGATAGAAACTGGGTGATGCTATTCTAACCCGGCACCATACGGCTGATAAATCTTAATTTATTGATTCAACTAATTTTGAGCTGAAATCAATTAGCGAAAATATTTAGACGGCCGCTCTTGTAAATAAATAACAACCTATTTGAAATAACTATTCAAGTCACGACTGTTTTGAATGCTTTAGAGTTTATTTCAACTGTTAATCCTAGGGTTTAGTTGGTATCTAAAATATTTAATGTTATTACTTTCGTCGAGTTGTAATAGGGCCACTTTAAATTTTGGTTTTAGGGGTCTAAATCTAAATGTATGTGTAGAATTGAGTCCAACATTAGTAATAGCGTATTATCTGGTCAGTTTCTTCTTTCGTGTGGGTCAACGATTCGATGAATGACCCAATGTTATTTTCTGTATTGTGAAATCAACCTGTAGTCGTTTAAAGAATACTAGGTATCCATAGTTCTTCTTCTTAATTTCGTATTAAAGGTAAGTATACATAGTTAATACTTTTAATATATAAAAACTACAGAACATACCTATTCAAAATGCCATCAATAAGGTCTGATTGTGTATGAGTTTAACAATTCTTCCCAAAACAAGCCTGAGTCAGGCTTTATGACTCACTTGCCTTTGCCACCGAGGGTATAGGAATTTTTCAGAGGGATCATTACAAACAATCAAGGTGAGTGAGTGAGTCTGATTTGCGCAAATTTTTATTTGAGCAATGTTAAACAGCCGTATGTGATCCCTTAGATCATTGGCACACACAGATTCTTTTGTTCGAGTGTAACGACTGTCAATTCGGACTTGTAATGGTGGCCTAACAGTAAAATTGTAGGAAAGTAAGGTTGGTTGGTACTTAAACATACCGAAAAAAATTATGCTGTGGCCAGGAATTAGATCCCAGACCGTCTACTTCTCAATCAATACTTATCTACCGGAACCTTAACTGCGTCAATAAGACGTCAAATCATTGAAACGAGTTTTTCATGGCTCCACATTTGAATACGTAAGGTTCCGTCTGAAAAATATCTTCTCTCTGATCAGACTGTGTACGTTTTACGAGACGCAGGAATTTTCAGCGTTTGTGCTCTTAATTTGTTATGATTTTGGGAATCAGGTTTTCAAAACTACCTTCCTACACAATGTTGAAAAATCGAAACTCGATTGCAAGCCAATCCACTGATTGGTTTGGAAATTCTTGGCAGAGACTCATAGTAGAAACATGGTTATTGGTTAGGTTTCGAAGTTAAAGGTGGAAGGATTACCTACTCACAAGCAAGTATGAAGTTCGGATGTGGTTTCATAGGCAAGTTTTAGGAAATAGTTTTCTTTTTAAGGTTTTGTTAACTTTAACATGTAAATTAAGGGGAAATAATAATGGTTCCGACAAATAAATGAATCTCCAGCTATCTCTGTTCGACTATAATTCTAATTTACCAGCGCTATAATAAAATACCGACAAAAAAATCCAAAGCATACCGAATAAAATAAATAAATTTAACTTACAGCTATGAACACAATCAAATATAATATTTACTTAAAAATATATTAAACTCCGAATAACAAAACTAAACTTCCGAATAAAATACTGATCCTCCGACAAGATTACTAAGTTACTGACAACAGAGGTCATGTCAAAATAATCATTCTTTTACTACTTTTGTACGGGTCTGACTTCGAGGGTGTAGTGGGATGATGCTGTTTTGCAGTAAAACAAGTCGTTCATCTGTTCCACCAGTGGTATTTTATTAACCGTCTCAGTGTGTGTGAGAAGGCTCCAAAGCAGCTAGATCGTTCTAGGATCGCGCAAGGATAACAATACGAGTGCAACTCAGTTTACTTATAAATGTAAGGAAGACATCTCGATACCGCGTTTTAGAAAGTGCCGTGATCCGTACAGCGACATCTGTTGGTTTGATATTGTACTAAAAATTTTATTAGCTAGTATGGAGATGTTTACATTTTAGTGTTACATAGTGATAAATGGGTTCTAATATTAATGTAAAATGTTTGTACATTATGTACTATTAAATGTAGTACATAAGGAGGTTATACATACTGCCCGCCAAGGACGAATTGAAATACGTCCTTAGAGAAAATGAAACGTTAAACAAACAAAGTTTTGACAAGAAATTAAAACACAAAACGTTAAACAATAAGCAGGTCAGAGTGAGCCGTACTTGTAAAATATGAAAGTTGAGTTGCAACGTTAAAATTTACAAAGTTCAAAATAACCAGTTGTATGAAAATACATAGTTTCCAAAAACCTTAACATTAAAAATAAAACCTTAAAACTAAACTTAACTATTTTTCGGTTGGGAGCACACAGATTTTGGACATTGGTCTTTTAAATACCGAACTTTTAGTTTGTACAGTGACAACCCGAACCAAATTGTCTTTGCCTGGATGCAAATCTACGATTTTGCCGTAAAGCCAACGACAGGGTGGAAGACCATCCTCCTTAATCAGCACAATGTCCCCCAGTTTAGGATCTGGTACTTCCGATGACCAGCGATACCTGTGGAAAAATTGGTTCAAGTACTCTTGACTCCATTTAGACCAGAACTGTTGAAGCATTCGTTGAGTCAATTGCCAGCGTTGAGCTAACTTTCGAATGTTCAAATGAGTAGTCTGGCGCTGAGACCAACGGTGTGCCTACAAGAAAGTGTCCTGGGGTGAGTACAAAA
Source organism: Phthorimaea operculella (assembly GCA_024500475.1). Classification (NCBI taxonomy): domain Eukaryota; kingdom Metazoa; phylum Arthropoda; class Insecta; order Lepidoptera; family Gelechiidae; genus Phthorimaea; species Phthorimaea operculella. The sequence continues at coordinate 1,964,144 of JANFCV010000018.1, read as the reverse complement.
TCCTCGTCTGTCTCGCCTGTGATCCTTGACAAAGGACGCGAATTTAAACATGCCTCGACCTGGGCGAGGACAGTCGACATTTCCTCGTATGTCAGAGTAGTATCCCCGATTACCCTCTTGAGGTGGAATTTCACTGATTTTATTCCACCCTCCCATAATCCGCCGAAGTTAGGTGATTGCGGTGGTATGAAATGCCAAGTTGTATTGTTATTGGCTAATTCTTCGGACAACTCCGGGTGTAACCCGCCTTTTTCAGCCAAAAACATCTTTTTCAGCTCCGAAGCTGCCCCGACAAAGTTAGTACCATTGTTGCTCCAAATGTTCTGACAATGACCTCTTCGACTGACAAAACGTTGGAACGCTTGAAGAAAACCTCGAGTAGTGAGATCCGATACAGCCTCGATGTGCACAGCACGAGTAGCCATACAAATGAAGAGACAAATGTAGCCCTTGTACGATTTGTGACCACGACCCTTAGCAGTTCTCATTTGTATTGGCCCTGCAAAATCAACGCCACTGTTTGAAAAAACAGGGGATGGGGTAGTCCGTACACTTGGGAGCTGGCCCATAAGTTGATTGCGCGTAATTCCAGCATTCTTCACGCAAATGACACATTTACGAATGTGCGCCTTGATCATTTGCTTAGCCCCCGGTATGTAGTATTTAGACATGATATAGCCAAGTGTTAGTTGGATACCGCCATGACAAGTGTGGTGGTGTGCATCCTTGACGATGAGTTTTGCCAACCAACAATTTTTGGGTATGATAATTGGATGACGTCTCCCTGCAGTAAGTTGAGCGCGTTCCAGACGACCACCAACTCTCGATACCTGATTCTCGTCAAAGTATGAGTTTAAGCTTTTTAATACGCTTTTCTTCTTGACTTTGACCTTCTTTCCTTCTTTTGTCGCTTCTATTTCCTTTTCTTTTATCCTTTTCAGCAGGTCTTCACTATTACTCGTCCACTTCTGGAGAGTAAAGCCAGCCCCACCGAGCAGTTCATTCATTTGCTTGTAGACTTCCAGCCCTTCTTCTATAGAATCACAACCCGTCATAAGGTCATCTACATAGAAGTCGGTTTTGACACGGTCAGCAACCAAGGGAAATTTTTCACCATCGTCATTCGCTACCTGTTGGAGAGCTCGAATTGCCAGAAATGGAGCAGATGCCGTTCCAAATGTGACCCGAAGCATTCTGTAGTCTTTCACTTCTTCTCCTTTCTTCCACAGAATCCTTTGAAAGTCCGCATCATCTGGATGGACTTTAACCTGCCGATACATTTTGGTTATATCAGCGCTCAGGCAAATCGTCGATAGCCTCCAACGTAGAACTAAGTGACGTAAATCAGGTTGGATTGTAGGACCCACCAAGAGGTCGTCGTTCAAAGAGACGCCGTTCTTTCCTGTCTGGGCCGCATTGAAAACTAATCTGCATTTAGTCGTGTCTTTGTCTTCCCTCACTACTGCGTGATAAGGCAAGTAGACAGATTCGTTTCGCTTCGAATCCGGTTTTTCTACTTCTTCCATATGATCAAGCTGTAAGTATTCTTCCAATATTTCTGTAAACTTAGTCTTCATATCTTCATTTTTGTTCAATCTTACTTCTAACTGTTTCACTCTTTTTTCAGCTATACTTCGTGTATCACCTCGTTTACAGTCTGGATCCTCCGTTTTAAACGGTAAGCGTACGACGTACCTACCATCTTGGTCGCGGGTAGTCGTAGCCGTGAAGATTTCTTCGCATTTAGCCTCATCTTTGGTCAGTTTAGACGCTCCGGTCAAACTAACGTCCGATTCGAGCTCCCAGAATTTTCTTAACATGTCATCTTCGTCGCGAACTTGACAGTGTAAAGATACCAAACCTGCACCTGGATTAGGTGAGGCGTCGATTTCACCCGATATGATCCAACCCAATGTTGTTGCTTGCGCAACGAGAGAACCAACAGGATCTTTTTTGAGACCCTCCTGAATCACCTTGCTATAGATCCCTGCGCCGAGCAGTAGATCTATTTTATGTGGTTTTTTCCATTGCGGATCAGCTAACGTGACCCCCTCTAAGCCTGGCCATTCCAGAGCGCCTACTCTTCTATGAGGTAAGAAGGTAGTGATAGTTTTAAGTACAAAGCCTGCACTGGAACGACAGAGTTAGGATTTACCCTTGACCGAATTTGAATGGTCACCTGGGCTTTAGAGACAACCTCGTCCCCATCGCCAATACCTGTAATTTTTACGTTAGCAGGTTGTTTATGTAGTTTCAGATCCTGAACGACCGATTCCGTGACCAAGTTCGTTTGGGAGCCTTGGTCGAGCAAAGCTCTCAGGATGTGATTCCCGTTTTTCGACTCAGCGTTGACTAGCGCCGTCGCCAGCAACACCTGTTCCGATTTCCCGTTCGAAAAACATGAGACTATTGGAGTATCTCCAGTAGCGCTGCTTCCTGCCCCTGTTTTGGGCTGCGGTCCCTGTATACCGCTAGAACCGACCCGTGCTACATCCCCTTGTTGACCGCTGACAATACCCGCATGCATCGCAGCATCAGTACCCCCGGGGTGTAACAATGTGTGATGAAGACGTTGACAAGTCTTGCACCTTGTGTTGGTTTGGCAACCCTTTGCCGAATGATTAGCGCCCAGACAATTGTAGCAAACATTGTTGCTTTGAACAAAGTTACGACGTTCATCTACCGTTAGATTTACGAATTTTTTGCATCCGTTCAATTTGTGTGCTTCCGAACATAAAGGACATTGAGTTTTGACACGTGTAACGACTTAAATTTAGGCACATTTTGGTTCGCTTGATTTTGGGTGTTAGGTTGAAATTTAGTCCCGCTTGACTTGGTATCAAGGAACTCCAAAGCTTTGTAACGATTGGTTAGAAATTCCTGAAATTGTGTGAATGTTGGAAGTTCTTGAGAATTATTCTCATTTACAATATAAAACTCCCACTGTTTCCTTGATTCCGGGTCAAGTTTGAGTGTCAAAATATGTATGACGATAATATCCCATGATTTCGTGTTAATACCCAAATTCAAGAGACCATTTAGACAATCATTTGTCGTATCCATGAGTTCCTTTAAGCTATTTGATGACTCCACAGTTATGTTTCTTTGGCTAAGCATTCTTTTTAAAATGAAATGTGACAAAAACCTTTTGTTGTCGTATCTTTCTGTTAAAAGCGTCCAACATCGCTCATAATTCGCGTCAGATATCGGTATCTGCCTCAGAAGTTGTTCTGCTTCGCCTGTCAAATAGCATTTCAGGTAATGCATTTTTTGTACATTGTCGAGTGTCGCGTTACTATGGACCATTGAAACAAACATATCCCTAAAAGTAATCCATTCAGTATATTTGCCTGAAAAAGTTGGAATTATAATTTTTGGCAACTTAACTTGTGCAACCTTTGTAGCCTTTTCCGCCTCCGCATCTTTAGTTTTACTTTTTAACAAATGCAACACAGACTTAAGGTCTGTCTGATAATCAATGTATGCTTCTTCAGCCGTGTTGTAAATATCATTTTTAATATATTCAGTTTCCATCAAAAGCTTACAATATTTTAACATTAATTCTTTGTGTTTTGTTTGGAAATCTTCCCACAAAGTTTGCAACTGTTCAATTCGCACCGTTACATATGTTTCAGTAATTCTCTTTTTAGGTGAAGCCTTAAAATTATTAGATGCCTTTCTTATTTTTTCGTAATTATCTAATTGAATTATAATGTGAGTATTAAGTTCTTCTTCCATATTGAACAAGATAAACCAGCAGAAAATTTAAAGTTAAAACAACAGCAGTGAATTTTCTAAGTACAAAAGAAAATGTAGCAAAATGTTACAAGTCCTAAAACCGCACAATTCTTTTAAGTCTATATTAGCCAAATTACGAAAAAATTACAAGTCCAAGAATCTTACCTCGAAATTTTTCTAAGTGTTTGAGACCAAAGCAAAATCACGAAAAAATTACAAGTCCAAGAATTTTATCTCGAAATTTTTCTAAGTGTTTGAGACTAACTTACATCGGTACAAAATCGGGCATGGATTCCCCATCTCAACCACTTTTGCTTAAAATTAGGCTAAGTTAATATTCTACTACAAAATTTTCTAAGTTAATGTAAACAAACAAGTTAAAACGATAAGTTAAAAGTTCCAAAGCAATAAAGTTCAAAATAAACTAAAGTTAATGTTCGACACAAAATTTCACTGAGTTAAAGTTTCCTTTGCAATAAAGTTCAATTTAAACACTCACGATTTCTTCCTTGTATGTCCAGTCCGCACTTCACTAGTTTGACGTCACCGTTGTTGTGACGTAGATCCGTCCCGCTGTCCGTCACCGCTTGCTACGTCGCCGCCGTGACGTAGTCGCTTGGCCGCCGGATACACAGTGGTCGCTTGTGACGTCACTGTATATCGCCGTCCCTCTCACACGTCGCCCGTCTCGCTCCAACGTCCACTCCTGACAGCCCCTCTTGACTGTCCTGAAACCTTCAGGCTGGATTCGCCACCAACCCGTAGTCCCTGATGCTTCACCTGGCCTCTTCCAGATGTCGCTAGTGGACTATGGAACTATCCGCAACACCGCCCCCCTGAGCACCCCCGCTCAGTACACCAACAAAAAAAAATGCGCCCCACCAGAGCGCCCTTCGGAACTGAATCCGGCTCGAAGGACCATGTACGGGTCTGACTTCGAGGGTGTAGTGGGATGATGCTGTTTTGCAGTAAAACAAGTCGTTCATCTGTTCCACCAGTGGTATTTTATTAACCGTCTCAGTGTGTGTGAGAAGGCTCCAAAGCAGCTAGATCGTTCTAGGATCGCGCAAGGATAACAATACGAGTGCAACTCAGTTTACTTATAAATGTAAGGAAGACATCTCGATACCGCGTTTTAGAAAGTGCCGTGATCCGTACAGCGACATCTGTTGGTTTGATATTGTACTAAAAATTTTATTAGCTAGTATGGAGATGTTTACATTTTAGTGTTACATAGTGATAAATGGGTTCTAATATTAATGTAAAATGTTTGTACATTATGTACTATTAAATGTAGTACATAAGGAGGTTATACAACTTTTATGAGTAATCTAATTTTCTATTGTTGGTTACCAAATATATTTTTTAACTCCTAATAATGATGAAAATACCGAAAAAACGGAACCGGGAATGTAGATTGGAGAAAAGGATCCTGCACAGGTCCACAGTTTTACAATAAATAGGTACATTTGTATACACTTTCTTGGGTTCGCTATCAGACTGAAACTCGCGACTCCGCCTTTGGAAGCGAACCTATAGGACACCACTACCTATAGGACAAAAATGAAAACAGTGTTGTCTTACTAAATCTAGACCTGCTCTTATAATTTTAATGAATACCTTTAACGTGAAAATATTACTAAGATTAGGTACTAATTACATTACCTCTTTATTTTAGCTCATAAGAACAAATGAAGTAAGACATTTTCTACTACTGATTAAACAATATTTTAGCTTTAATAAACTGAATTTGATTTTATTCTTTGCTCCCTGTAGTAACCAAAATTTATGATTATAGTAAGTACATTTTTGTATTTATAATAACATTCTGTATAAGCGCCAACAATAGTAATTTAAGTATAACTTTGTAGTAAAACTAGCACAGAGTATATGAAAAATGAAATGTGATTGATGAATTACTAGTTAGCAAGTAAAGGTAAAAATTACTAAGCATTGTTATCAGTAGAAAATAATTTTATATGGTAAAAAAGTATTACAGCAATTAACAGTCATATGATTTTTCGGAGATTTAAGTTTATCATTCGGTCGTTTTGTAATTTTTAGTCGGAAAAAAGTAGTCGGACGTTTAGTATTTTAGGCAGTAAATATAATATTTTTAGTGAGGACATTTTTGAATTTATTATCGGAGCTTTTATTACTACCCTAAATTAAGGTACCTGCCCATAGGTAGGTAGGTACTCCGGTGCGGTAGAAAAGACACTTTAATTGATCGTTGTGTTGTGCTATTCCCTAGGTACCTATAGATTTTAACAGAAAAAGTCCTAAAAATCAGCGAATAAAATATGGGACTATTAGGTAATAGGTACTTCCTGTACGTTTAAAAACCTGCGTTAGATACCTAGGTAGATTCCTACAGAATAGGAATAACTTAACATTAACTTATGCTATTTTAACTGAACTAACGCTAATTAATTAAAGCCTTTTTAGATTTAAATTTTAGATTTTAATTTTTTAAGCTGTCTCAATTTAGAATTATGTCTACTACCTATTAGGTACCTACCTATCTACACACTGTCTAATTAACGCATTGGTGTGGTGCATACCTAGGTACGTCTTAAATGAACTAATAGGTATGTTATGTAGGTATTTACCACCTATTCTAAGTTCTATGTTGTGAAACTGAAAACTTTAAAATTTTCAAACGATAGCGGCTGGGAATCCCCCAACTACTTACCTACCTACCACCTTCAATTTACAAACACTAAAAATGCGAATTTTATTACATCCTCTTTGCAAAGTCTGTTAGCTCTACATATCACTCATCTTCAAACAGGCAAAATCAAAAGGTAGGTAGGTAGGTAGGTAGGTAATAGATTACACAGGCCTACAATGGTTTTCCCCTTTAATATCTAAATACCGTTTCCGATAGATTATGATACACTGATTATGGGAAAAATAGTAAAAAAAATCCATCACGTCAGTTTTTTTTTAAATTCCAAGACTTAGATTTTGCTTAAAACCGCCCGGAGAGTTCAGTAAAAAAAATAATTTAAAAAAATCAACAAGTTAAATCTAAATGTTACTACATTTAATGAATCTATTAGTATGATTAATATAATTTCAATTCATAATGTGTTAATCACTACATGATTAGTATGAGAAAAATGTCTTTGTTACCCTAAAAATGGGTAATTTTAGGCTCGTTTACTAATGGTCCTATTATTAAGAGATAAATAGATTGTTTAGTACCCTTTTGTATCAGTCATTAGAAGAGGGTAAATGAAGGTGATTATAATGATTTTTTAGTATAAATACCACAACATTTTAAAAATATTACAGTTGCGTTACGCACTAGACAACCAACGTAAACTTAAAAATGTCTTCACGAAATTGCTTAAATTCTCCGGATAGTTTTTGTTATATTTGTGGTAAATTTATGCCGGTAAAACAAAGAGCAAGCATAACAGACTTCGTAAACTGAAAGAAGGAATTTTTGTTGGTCCTGATATAAGAAAATTAATGAAGGATGAAAAATTCGATGAAAAACTTTCACACATTGAGCTTGCAGCATGGATATCTTTTAAGGAGGTTGTGAAAATTTCTGAGGAAACAGAAAAAGCCCTGACTATAAACATAGTGGCCAAAATGATTACAAATTTCGGCTTGAAGGGCTGTTCTATGAGCATTACACTTCATTTTCTGAATTTGCACATTGACTACTTCCCATAAAATTTGGGAGCCGTTAGCGATGAACATGGTGAAAGATTTCATCAGGACTTGAAGGACATGGAAAAGAGGTATCAGGGAAGATGGAATACTAGCATGTCGGCGGACTACTGTTGGCTCCTGAAGCGAGATGAGCCAAACCGAAAATTTAAGAGAAAATCACAAAATAGAAGCTTTGCAGAAAAAAGGACAAGTTTTCACAAAGATGAATAACATGTTTTCGAAATAAGCACTTATTTATAAAACATATTTTGATATTTATTTATTTTTTTACTACGTAGGTACTTTCAAATAAATATTTTTTTTTGTAAATAAGTGTACACTTTTTGGCAATTTTCTTTCTTTGTTGATTATGAAAAATCTGGACGTGATGGCGAAAAACTAATTACATATTCGTGATCAGCGTGTCAAATTTATCCAGAATCAGTCATCAGATCGAAAAGGGGAAGTTATGACTTGAAATTTGTAGGCCTGTGTTATTTTGCAGCCGGCGAAAGATTCGTACGGCTGTCTAGACAAAACAAATCAATTCGTGAAATAACCGTTAGGTATATCTAACTACAGTGTAAATGGGTACCTTTTTGATATTACACATTGTTCGCAAACTTGTTTACAAACTCGCTGTATCAAAACTGTTATCGGTCATCCGCCGTTGCCTCCGTGAATACCACAATAGCTGAATGAAAAATCACAAACACCAAATAAACACTCGATTTACAAATTGTGCACTGTAAACAACCTTTTTTCACTGGCTGAATAAAAACACTAGCACTCACTTTCATCCAAGTTTGAAAATGGAATGAGTTTTTCTTTTTTTCGTGTGACACTCGCGATTTCGTTCGTAAATTCGCGGAGCGCGCGGCAGCGTTCCGGCGGCGTGCGTTCCGAATGACAAATGCGCGTCAACGGATTGCCAGGCGCGACTGTTTTGTTTACCCGCGCGGTTTCGCGCGCTCAAGTTCAAGGGATTAGTTAGATAGAGTCTGCGCCACGAAAGAAGTCACGCAGGCGGCGCAGGCAATTTGTAAAAAAACTGCCATCGAGTGTATGTAGGTACTTAGTTCACCGTTTGTCCGTAGCTTTGCAAGGGTTAAACGTTGTCATTGAAATAAGCACAAATTATGATGTACTGAAGGGCGCGCCAACTTAGGGTCTAATAATACCCTCTAGGACCTCTAGACTAGAATAGAATGGAACGGTTTTAACTTTATTTTTCTGCGTGGCCCCACTTTCGTAGCGCTGACATAAGAATAAATAATAACACTACCGTGTAGAAGTGAAACTCCTTTGTCTGGGCCCGAAAAGCCGCGCTTTAAATACCTACTTCCCCCCTCAGTCCGTAACGCCCCGCGCGCTCCCGCACTTTAAGCCAGGGCTGTCACGTGCTATTAGTTTTATTCCAAACTAGCGGCTCGCTAGGCAGTTGCATGCATGACTTTCGGCATAGTATGTACACACCTACGCGCCATAGGATGAAAAATCGTGCAAATGCAATTATTTTAAAATATTTGCGATGACTACGAATTTGTTTGTTACCATAATCAGCTAACAATAACTTAGACACCTACCTACCTTAGGTAGGTAGGTATGTCGGGTTAGAAAACTGAAACTATGTAGTAGGTACCGACGTGAGTAAAAATAAGAGAACACAAAACCAATACGTACCTATTAAGAATGGTAGGTAGGTACCTATTTACTGTACCTAGAACCTTTGCACATCTTTAGGCAAATAAAAAAAATAAGATTGAGATACATCCTCGCATCACTTATACTTATACAGCCATAAGCACCATATTCATAAGGAAAGACTAAACATTTCTGAAAAATCAAAATTTGACCCGCGCGACGAACGCTTACGCGGCGAAGCGCACTCCCGACCGAATTGGTCTCTCTGAGAGCGCCAGACGGTAGGCAAATATAATGACCTTGAGCGCGTCTGGAGCGCGAGTGTCGTCTCTAGGTGTATTTACTCTTATGGCGCTGATTCTACGTGCGTGCCCAATCAGGCGTGACCTCCTGATATCAGCTGTTTCTTATACTTTCTAAAACTAATTTAAAGGTGGGTAGGTCTAATAACTTCGGTCGCTATTTAGTTCCGAATGTAGCAATCTGTAGCATACTTTCAGATAACAAAACGCACGGATACGGTAGAGTGGAGTGATGTCATTGCTTGCATGTTGTGATAATAATGTAGGTAAGTAATGCAGGTATTATCTTGAGCTATTGTTCAAAATGACGCCATATTTTTGGCTTTAAGGCGAAACGTCACGCCATGCTAACGAAAAAATTTAACTTGGATCGTCAAAAATTTTACGCCCTAACATTACTTAGGTACACATGAGTTGCAGAGCAAATTTTTTTTTTTTTGTTAACTGATGTACCTAGGCACCAGTAAATTTGTCGCAGAACTGGTTAAAACATAACAAGTATTTTCTGCACAATAAAATCGAACGTATTTATTGCAACAGTATCTCCATCTATTTCCGTAAAGTGGCGAATCGGTTTACACAGGAAAATATGATGTAATAAAAAAAAAATTGTAACCACGGAACTCCCCATCAAGTTTTTTATCAGACTTTTGTCCCATTTACAGCCGTAAGTCCATTGCACTGTCTGCTGTATGGGAAACGGATCGCCTTAAAACAATGTTTTTGGCCAGACTTGACTCGTCTGCTTGACTTTGAACTCGGTTTATCGTTACGTTAAGTTGAGTCATGTTTACTTAAACAAAGAAACAGCGAACACGCTAAATGGGTAATTGAACTGTATTGTAATAGGTAGCTGCCTACTTCCTTTTGTTATCAATAGGTACCTATAGGTAATGTGGTTTTAAGGTATCCTCTAGTTAGTAGTGAAGAACTGGCTCTAGGTAGGTATATGTACCTAGGTTATTCCCACAATTGCCTATTACAGTTTTACATTCTTAAGAACCTTCCTAGTTTCGGCACTTTCATACCTACAAACATTTTAATCCATTCATCCATACTTCCATACTTAATATTATAAATTCGAAAGTAACTCTGTCTGTCTGTCTGCTACGCTTTCACGCCTAAACCACTGAACCGATTTTGATGAAATTTGGCACAAAGATTGCTCATACACCGAGAACGGACATAGGCTACTTTTGTTTCCACTTGAGGCTCTGGAGTACCTGATGTAGACCATCAGAATCACCACCAGCAACCCAGCTAAACTATAGGAGATACAGATAGGTATGACTCCAAAGCAAAAGTTTTTCTGCTTGATGGGACGCTTCTGCTGGTGAAAAGACATCGAAGGTTTGGAGTACCTCATGTAGACCACCAGGTGGACCAACAGAAGCCCAGCCAAACTATAAGTGATTCAGATATGACTCCAAAGCAAAAGTTGTTCAGCTTGATAGGACGCTTCTGCTAACGAATAGACATCGAAGGTTTGGAGTATGTGATGTAGACCACCAGGTGCACCAACAGGAGCCCAGCTTAACTATAGGAGATACAGATATGACTTCATAGCAAAAGTTGTTCCGCTTGATCCGACGCTTCTGTTGGTGAAAAGACATCAAAGGTTTGGAGTATCTCATGTAGACCACCAGGTGCACCAACAGGAGCCCAGCCTAACTATAAGAGATTCAGATATGACTCCAAAGCAAAAGTTGTTCAGCTTGATGGGACGCTTCTGCTAACGAATAGACATCGAAGGTTTGGAGTATGTGATGTAGACCACCAGGTGCACCAACAGGAGCCCAGCTTAACTATAGGAGATACAGATATGACTTCATAGCAAAAGTTGTTCCGCTTGATCCGACGCTTCTGTTGGTGAAAAGACATCAAAGGTTTGTAGTACATGATGTAGACCACCAGGTGTACCAACAGGAGCCCAGCTAAACTATAGGCGATATTGAAATGGCCCCAAAGCATAAGTTGTTCAGTATGATGGAACGCATCTGCTGGCATCTGTTGGCAATGCGATTATGGTTTGAGAAATGTAGTACCAACAATATTAGCGTGATGAATATCCAGCGTTTAATTTTTAGGATGCTGGTGTAATAAGAATTTTGCAAAGGTGTAAGTAATGAAACGAAACGAAGTTCGCGGGTACCCGCTAGTTTTCTATAAAACTTTCCAAGCCTTACATTTTGAATGACATGTAAGTAGGTAGATAGGTAGAGTTTGTGATTTTAAAGCTTGGCTCTATATGCCCATAGGTAGGATAGGATACTAAGTATTTGAGATCTGGTGTATTTTTCAAAGTTTAAAGCCACGTGCAATCGTCTTAGCGACATTTGTATAACATAACCGATTCATAGAAGAAAGGGATTCGAAATGGCAACATTATTGTTGACATCCTGCTCAAATGTCATGTAATATGAAAAGGACACAAAAATTTGCCATTTCGGGTGTTTCGGGTCCTTTTCTTCTATGAATCAGGATTTCATATAGAAATGTTTGGTAGGATACTGTTATCAGCATGAGTGATTTTGTGAGTGCACTTAACCTTCTGTCAAAAAATCTATTTGCCTACCCGCAATTTGCTGGTAATTTGGGTCATGAGTGATGCTATCTTATCGGGTCGTTATCATGTTTTGCTGTTCGCAGGAAAAGTAAATATCTTTATCACCTCGTTATATTCGGAACGGTTTGTGGTCTGGAATGGAGAGGGACCTTACAACAAGAGCCGTCCAAATGAAGAAAAGACTCAGTTTTTTTTTTTTTAGTTATTCTTTTTATTTTTTTATGTTTTTTAACTCAATTTAATTGCATAATTTATTGAAAATTTAAATTTTGTGTATATGGTCTAAGGGCACACGTCATGTGGTTAAAAGGGACATTTTGAAAATCAGCGCTGTTACAGGACATCACGTCCTGAAACTGCATTAAGCTGAAAATGTCCCTTTTGCCACAATACACACTCAAATTGTCTAATTAGTGTCTATATGTAAAAATTCTTATATAATGATTGTGTTTGTGGCAATAAATGATTTATCTATCTATCTATCTATCTTTAAATTTGCCAGCTGTCATTTCTATACTTTCGTCATTTGAAAGGTGTATGTTTAGCGACTCCGTAAAAAAGAGCGACGAAAGAGCTACAATACAAAAGATGATAGCATGAACGTACCCCTGGTCATTGTAGAAGCACTTTTCGGATTTGAAGTTAAAGAAATGGGTAGGTACATACCTACATACATGCCTAAATACATATAGTTAGGGCGTGCGCTGCGTGACGCGTATTGTCCGCGCGGACCCGCAATGCGAAGTCTCGTGCCAAGTTCAGAACTGCGCGACGCAGCGCATGGCCTTATCCTTAGTGAGACCCGCAGATGCGGCACCGCTTCTGTAGTCTAAAAATACCTATTTATCTGTGGGACGGTGCCTACCTTTATCTAACAATGTTTTTATGTTTTTGATGTTTTATAATATTTACTCCGAGATCACTTGTGTTGCATGTAGGTAGGTACCTACTCTACTGTAACTGCTTTCACAATAAATAAATAAATTTCACGAGAATTTTGAATTATATTTTATCCCTTTTAGGACTGTCTCTATTTAGGAAAATTATTTGTTCAAGGTCTTGTTCAAATAAATCAAGAATTTTAGAACCGCCAACCAAGAAAATGTAGAGCAGAGACATCCACGAAGGATCAACGCAAGTTCGCTTCAACATAGTACTAGAAACCCAACATAGATGTCGCAAGCATTTAGCTTCTGCTACTCGACGAGAGATGGCGCTATTCAGAGTAAGTTTGTAAGTTCAACGGCAATCAGAAGTAACGAAGTAAACTACACTTCCCATCAGAAAAATCGAGACGCTTTGCAACTTTACGTTTTGTACGGATCACATTATCTGGGACATATGTTTATTTTGGAATGAATATCGAATGTCGTTTAATAGTGAATATAACGAGGTTTCTAAAATCATAATATCAATGTTCATTATTCAACTTTTAGTTTCATATATTTCAGATTTTGTTCAACTATGTAAACGAAAGTGTCTCGATTTTTTTGATGGGGAGTATATTTTAGTTCATGAAATATATCCGCTTGCAATACTTTGTACTTTGTTTGTGTGCATAAAAGGGCTAAAACATTTTCTACTCCTGCGAAAGCATACAGTGACAAATGGTTCTAAAAATAACTTCTGTAAAGCTTTCTTTGAATGCTTTGTTTTCAAATTGTATTGTGAGACTACTTACCTACTGTGTCAGTCTTCAGTAGTTTTTCTTGCTTGAAATGCCAAGGTATCTAGTATTTATTAGTAGATATTTCAATAAAAAACTTTATCTATCCCGTTGGTATCAAATATAAAAAAAATACTCCTAACCTCTATGGGCCTATCTCCAGTCACATAATAATATGACATGAGACGTGCGACGTGAGACATCGCGACGCGTGAAAAATATAAAATGTATAAAACAGAAGAGACGCCCTTTACACAAGTGAGACGCGCGCGCGTCGCATCGATAACCGGTCTGACGGACGTTATCTTAAGTCTCGCGTCCCACGTCTTACATTATGTGAAGATAGCGCATCAGACACGCGACACTATGAATCCCACGTAGGTACCTATAGCTGCAGAATCGAAAACAAAAATAAGTTAGGTATGTCATACAAATAGTGATTATGATTAAACTACGTCCAAAGAACAACGACTAAAATGTGTGAAAAATTTACTAATTCTACGTCAGCGAGCGAGCATTAGTTAAATTAAAAATCTGTTGTGTAACTAGATTACATTTTCACTGATTTTATACAAGGTGTCCTGCAAAAATATTGTGGACATGCCATACCTAGTTTACCTTTTCACTAATTTTATGAAGGGTGTCCATCGAAATATCGTGGACATACCATACCGAGTCAACTTTTTACTGATTTTATACAGGGTGTCCCGCAAAACTATTGCGGACATACCATACCTAGTCTACCTATACCTACCTACCCGGTAACTAATTATTTTGTTATTGAATCTAGGAAGGAAGTTGATCATAATTTCTTATGGTAATCGCATTAAGGGTCAAATTACTTAGCACAGACCTTCAGAATAAACTAACTGCGATTTAAGGATACGACAATCTAAAACAAGTTAGTACTAAATGTAGACACGTAAGTGCTAAAAGAATGTAGTCTACAATATCAAAATATACAAAATGGACCAAACAATGACTTCAAAAGCCAATATTTGAATTCCTTACCTAAAAGAGAGGTATCAGAATCCATGTTATGTACCGCTATTTATTGTAGTTTTCGAGTTATTCAACTATAAAGTTGTATGGAAAAATTATAAGTTCTATGTTTTTATGTATGCTAGAAAAGAAAGTAAAAATCATAGAAGATTATGCTACAAAAGCAAACACACGAAAACGTCTATACCAGAAGTAAATATTTCCTGCCAATTAAATTTGCCTCAAACAATTTTTATAGGTAAATTAGGTACTCGAAAACTAACAAAAGATGGCGACTTTACATGGCAGTGATCGGGATACACCTTGGTACGGAAATTAATTTTTGTCTTATGACGTTACTGTTTTAAAAAAATGTTTACCACAACAATTTGATCCAATTCAAGTCAATTATTTTGATCAGCAGTATTTGGCCCTAATTCAATGATCGACCAATCAGCTTCCAGAACAACGTTTGACCAAGGTTTTGACCCAAAGCAACACACGGCCATTGTCAGTTCTCAAATAGTTATGTTTCTTTAGGATTTTAGGAATAAAATAAACAATACTATACATTATTATTTTTATACTTACCTACCTAGAGCGACTTGACTGATGGACTTATCTGAGATTAAATCCAACACCATTTACTGTTTGCAAGATGGCCGATATGTTGAGGCTAAGATTATCAATGCATCAGTCTTAAACTTATCAGAAGATATTGCTAAAGATTCAAACAAGGCCGTGAATTTATGAAGTGTAGGAACTTATAGGTAGGGTAAGTATATCAGTTCCTACCTAAATCTACATCGTTTGCCGTGTAGTGCCGGCTTAGAATAGCATCACCCCTTATCTTTCCCGTGGGTGTCGTAAGAAGCGACTAAGGGATTTGAGAGTTGATGTGTATTGCAATTTTAAGCGACAGGCTGACAACCTATCTCTACGATGATACACAGGCATCTGAATGACTCTGACACTTCTGTCAGACGTGGTGTGAATCGCCGTTTCTTACAACCCTTTACGCTCTGCCTACCCTGAAAGGGACATAAGTGTGATGTATGTATGTAGCTATGTATGTATCAAGCACTTCATGGACACCTGTATCCACAAGATCGGTGTAGATTTACAATACGCAAACTTCCGATACGTCAAGTAATTGTAGTACGACCACGGTACGACAAATAGATTGATTCGTTCTATTCCCAATTTTAGGCGACAGGCTGACAACCTGTCACTATAGTGATTGCCAGTATTATCAAGCACTTCATTGACAACTGTATAAATACCTATACACCACAACTTCGGCGTAGATTTACAACCTACGTGATATCTACGTCACACACAACATCACCAATCCACTCGCAACTTCCGATACGTCAAGTAATTGTAGTACGACCACGGTGCGACAAATAGATTGATTCGTTCTATTCCCGTGCGATGTCATTTTGGAAACATGCCAGTTACGGTGAGTGGGAAATCACCTAGGTCATTGTGCCGGTTCGCGACCATGCGTCAGTTCGCGACCATTTTCAGGACTGACCTCAGTAATATTGCAATAATAAGAGTTATATTTCACTCCTTGTAAAAAAGTGTGGCTTGAACAAGACAAGGATAACTGCTGAATCTACGCCTATTCAAATCTGTTCATTAAACCTCACCAGTGTACCGCAAATAAATCATCCATTCTGCCAGTCGCTCTGCCCTCGAAAAAACACCGAAAATCTATCCAAAAAATAGCGAGCACGTGCCACTTCAAAAGTGAAATTTTCAGGTTTTCGTCTAGTTTTTATAACTATAAAGGTTTTATGGTGTTCATACTTTAGTAAAGTATCTAATTTAACGATAATTTCGTGTTATTTTTCAGTAAATTTATGATTTATTAGATGGTCGCGAATAGGCACCCATATTTTTGAAAAATGCCATATAGCGACCGGCCGGTCGCTATCTAACACGATGCTTGAAAAAAGTTTATTATTTTCCTGGTTATCTTTTTCACAAAGTTTTGATTCTTACAACATTAATTCATTCTAACAGATGTTTTTTATACCATAGTTAGTTTGCGACCGTCAAATTATGATTATTTGACCGATTTTCGAACAGTTATTTAGTTGAGTGGTCGCTAACTAGTACATGCTAAAAAACCATGTTTAGTTAGCGACCGCCTCAAAAATGTATGAGAAATAGACGGTCGCAATCAGATTCAAAAATTTTTTTATGTTACTTAGCGACCACTACTTCTCATTGTACACTGTATTGTTGGCCCTTTGATAGGTTTTTGTTACAAATGTCTTTTAATAGCCTATTATACTGCTGCTCTTAGGCTCTTTGTTTCGGAACGCGCTATAACTCTGGAATCTCCCTCTAACAAATAAAATAGTGCGGGACGCCGCGCGCCTCGCCAACAGCATCTCATGGACCCTGTTGGCTTTTAAGGGGCCAACTCCCATGAAGTGAGGTGAAAACGAGCAACGCTTTTTCTATTTATCACATAATCTAGAACACGTTATTATCAGAAAAAAATTGAATTTTGTTCTACAAAATATGGGGAAACGCTTCCAGAAACCCAAACATCTAAGTTTATCCCAAAATACTAAGAAATAAAAATATGAAGTTACCTCTATTTTTCACTGTTATCATGACCATGCTACAATGTTGTTTAAATGTTTTGCGTCAATGGTTATTGAAAATTATTAAACTTTATATGATTATTACTCACTATTCAATGTTCAACTCATCACAGATGCAACTTTTTGATAAACATACACCATTATCCAGTAATCTTGCGGCAAACTTACTATTTCCGGATTCATTCCAAGGAATCAAAGGTTGATAAAAGGTATTTGTTTTGATACGTTTCCCCTGCAGTCAAAACTGACGTGGAATGGGTCATAGATAAACGCAAAACGAGGCAGACCCACCAAACTGTTCATTTTTAACTATTTGTACGCATAAAATTACTTTAGCAAGAATTTTGTTGTAAAATATTTTCCAACTTTCATAATGGCTTCTGTCCGATAAGACAAATTTTGCCAGTGTCAATAATTCTTTGACATCATACATCGGAACGCAAATTATGAACCAAATAGTTGTAACAATAATTGAATTATACACACGGTAATATTTAATAATAAAATAATTCAAAATTACCACCGAGGTACTATTAATAAAAGACTCTGTAAACAGCTAATCTGTATCTATTTATTTTGTAACATTGACTGGTTCCAACATTTAATGTATGGTGAGTGGTGACACGTCTGTAAAGATACTCATTGACCGGCACGGATGCGACTTCCGAATAATATTTGAATTTCGAACCTTCCGGTAGAGGAGGGGGCGGTAGAAGCCTTAATGGAGTTTCCGCGTTCTGAAGTAGTGGACCTGTTTCAACTTCTTCTTCTTCACTTCTGTGTCGTGCACAATGGACATATGTAAAGAGCACCAGCCGTACCCACTTGCCTGCCTCGAGCTGCGCCAGAAGAACAGCCAGAGTTTCTTTGGGCTTTCCTGGTCTATAGGTACACGCCATCTCAAATCCTTCACACCGTGAAATCAGACTTATTTTGTCATTGATGCCTGGGGTGAGGTTCCAGTACGTGCGGGTCAGCTGCATGGAGAAGATGCACATCCTAGGCTCGGGGCCCGGGTGACTTCTGTGCACTTTGAGCTGATGCATTCATTGTCCAGAGAACTCAGCTCAGTTTTTGTTGTGCAGCAATGTGTTGGCAGAGAGACTCCTTAAAGCCTTTAATTATAGATAGACGCTTTGTTGGGCTCTCTCAGGAGTTGGGCCTTGTACCTAAAGTAGTTCACCACAATGGGGAAGCAAATACTCGCTGCTTTTTCACTCACTTTGAGGCTTTGGAGACAACGAAAAAGCAGGAAGTTCTCACTTCTTACTGACCTTCACACAGTCCTAGCCGTAAGGAAGAAGGGTGCTGCCATGTAAAAGCAATGTTTTCGGATACAGGGGTACTTTATTTCACTCTGGCTACCGCCGCAAACCCACCTGATTACAACGATCAAATTTACATTGCACCTGTATTTCTATGCCTTCCTTAAAGCCCAGAACCATCACTTCTGCACCACACACCCATACCTCCACGCTAGCGTAAAACTGGGCTTATAATTCTTCAGGGTAGCTTGTGTTGGCAGATTCTCGAGCTGTGTCATACATATTTGCTGGCAGTGGTTGAATTAGGCTGTGCGGCCCTCACATCCTTCAAATTTCATGAGTGGTTGAACAAGTGCATGATGTTATAGTATAGAATAGAGTTATAGGTACCCGTTTAAAAAAGGTAGGTAAAAAGGATCCGCGTTTGGTGCACTCACACAAGTTTACCTGGCGTAAGTAGCCTAGTATTTTGGGTAATCATAGTCAGCTAGACCTGCAGACTATAAAGGCAATATAGTGGCCACTATAAACACCCAAGGGTTCTGGAAAAAGAGAAGAAGGCTAGAGGTTTGATGAGTTCCTGCGACGTGACTGACGAAAATACCTCCAACAGAGCGAAGTAAATACAGACATAAGATGAGAAAAAAATTGCCAAGGATTGAGAGGTACGTTCTTATGTACTTCTGTTGTGTGTTGTTGGCCGACAAGAGTCTTTGTGCAATATTTATGGGTCACTCTTGGTACAACGTGGGTCGTACTGACTGTGTAAGCGAATCAAGAAGTTCCAAGAGTGATACTTTGTAGCACCGTGAAGTAGCGACACGCGGAATTCCCACTCGCTTTTGCTAAGTACTCGAAGCCCGTCGGTCTATGTGCTCTAGCGTCCACGCATATGAAAGGCCTGTCTCCTGAGCTTCCTTCGATGTTTGTCCACTAAAACCCACCTCAATTGAGGGTGGAATATCATGCCCAGTTGCGGTGTAAGACAGATCCTGCTGGTCGAGTTTGCGGATGGATCTGAACAGGCCTAACATTGCGCGCCGGCGTGATTGGTACAGGCAAGGCTAGTGTATGAGCACCAAGGTATGAGGCATGGACAGTTCTGGTGCGGTGTGAGCTTGAGAGCTAGAACCGGGCTGGTTCCTCGGCGGTTGCATCATTAAAGTAGAAATAGTTGATCCTCCCCAGTATCAGAAAATACGCATTAACCTAGCTAGGATCGGTACCGTACAAATGCACGCTGAAGACCAGCGAGGTCCTGATGCCTCTTTGGTTCACGCTGAGGCTTCGGAGACAACAAAACGTAATAAACAGCGTCGACAAGGGTGGTGAGGCAGCAAAGTCAGCAGTAGTCATTGCTGTGACACCTGTTTGGCACAATGAAATATTGTTATTTTTTTAATCATGTCTAGATAGGTACTAGGTCACAACCTTAGGTGTAGATTTATAAAGGATTGATCAAGATGTATGAAAACTGTGCAAAAGTCAAAATTATTATTAAATAATGGTTAATATGTCCATAATAACGATAGTAAAACGGGCGGTCGCTATCTGACGCACACATGGTCGCTATCTGAAAAAAGCGGTCGCTATCTGACTCTTTGGGTACTTTTCGGTTCAAAATTATTTTAAAAATAAACTGTTACAGTATTTCGCAAATACTTCTCTGAACGAATATCTTGATTATATCTGCTATGCTCACAAAAATAATCAACCTCCAAATATGAAATCTTCATATTAATATCATGGCGCAAAGTTGGGAAGTCGACTAATCGGTCGCCAACGGGCGCAATGACCCTACTAGGTAATGCCAAGAGTTGACAGAGATCTGCATGCATACATACATACATATATTATCATATCTCGCCTATATCGCTTGCGGCGTAGGCAGATCGTAAACGGCTGTAAAAAAGGCCATTTATTATACCATAGTAGCAGGTTGTCAGCCTGTCGCTTAAAATTTCAACACACATCAATTGGACCTCCAATACAATGGGAGGTCAAAACATTTTTTTTTTCCCTTAGAAAGTAGTTCCTTATCACCAGCCAGTTCTGAGGTTTTGCTATCGGTCACTAGTAAAATTTTACCTAGTATTTTAGCTATGCATAAACCTAAGTAAAGTAGGTAGGTAGGTATATCTAGTTCTAGGACTAGTCATAGTCTTAGTTTAGTCTGCCGCGGGTTAAAAAGGTCACGCATGAGCGAAGCAAGGGTCATATAAGATCTATTTTTAGAATAATATGTCTCTTGTGATCATCAGAATTAATAAAATGGCCTCTATTATTAGTCCGGGACGACTGTTATTAGGTATTCTAGGGCATAACTTACAAAAATCTAAAGTTGGTTATTTTTTTGTATGATTGTGCTTTACAGCACATATTACAGTTCCTGTAATTTCAATTCAATGTATGGTAGCTCATTTTTTTAAGTGTCTTTAAAAGAAAATATATCAGTTTTGTCTATGTAACAGTTTACTTACACAGTGTGACAACCCGGTTTTAGGAGTTTATATCCAAGAAAGTATGTTAGCATATACTTAAAATGACACAAAATAATAAATTGGGTTCGCCCAATGGTCCAGACACAATGAGCCAAAAATGAACGACTTTAATATTTTTGAAACATGAAAAACTGGCCTACCTATAATAATTTTTTTAAGTTATTATGTTAGCTGTATATTTCCAATGAAACCATAAATAAAATAAATAAAAAATAAAATAACGTTGGACAGTACTTACCGAAAATATTTAAATTTTAAGGGAAAAATGATCTGACGCTTCCTATAACATTTTTTCTAATCAACCATTCAGATCATATGACAGTAGTACTTCGATCGAAAAACATCATCATTTCCTTCCCTCTAGACCTAGCTGCCTACAGTTCAATGTACGAGTACCCGTGTACTTTAATGGTGGTTATTTAAGTTTCTCAGTTTATGATGATGGATGATCCTCTAAGTATTCTTACTTTTTATAAATGTCGAAAGTTCATTAAAATAAACTATTCTAAAAATAAATAGCAACTTAAAACACGTACTGGTTTGGTAGTAACTAGTAACAACCACTTGACTCTATTTATAGACTATTTTGTCTACCGGCGTCAAAGTTTTTTAGGGATTGCCATTGAAAAGGCATCTCTATCTATGTATTTGTTTTTGAGTGCGCGTCGTGCATAGTTGAGGATGTTTATGAAGCTTGAAAAAAATGTTTATAAACATTGACGTGTAAAGGGGATACATGAGCTCAGAAATACAAAACAATGTCGTCGTCATACTCCTAGCACTAGATCACAGAATAAATTATACCTAGTAGGTACTTGGCTAGATGTTAGTTGTAACTAAATATTTTTTTACATTTCACAAAAACTAATATTAAGAGAAGAGAGTAGCTATATTAAGAATTCTTTAGCAACGCTGAGCACGATTAAGAATAAGAAAGTCCCTTTATGGTTAATGATCATAATTGATCAATAATCAATTGCTCAATTTAACAGTCAATAACATTGTGAGTGTGGTTTGTGCGCAAAATAATTTATTGTGTAGGTACGTTATTTATTGTGTAGGTATGTCGCATTGAAAAGTTAAATACCCACTTCCGCATCATCATACACACAATACAAGAGGATGTTGATGTGTTGTATGATGGATGAGTAAGTTTGCAGGAAGTTCATATCTACCTATTCGAATTGTCTCGCAAGTAAAAAAATATGATGCTATGCTACCGCGAACCGTAGCGCCAAAGCAGACAGACCAAAGCATATTTTAGTTTATGAAAGACTACTACGGAAATATGGAAAATTAATAATGAATGTAACATATTACCTATAGCGAAAAACATTTTCTAAAAGATCCTATTTTGACACCATCGTTTACAGTTAGTGACGTCAAAAATGTGGCAGATTTATACCTACATACAAAGTGTGCCAGTTTGGTGCCAGTAGCAAATCAGAAAGAACAATAATAACTTCCACAAATAAATTGTAGAAATTATTGGAAGGAAATTATTCATTACCATTCGGTTAACATGAATGAATTCAAATGTTCAGAAATCATAAGATTTCTCATTGCAAAAAAGAAGTGTAAGCTATCTAGCATGTACGAATCAAATTATCGACATTCGATATTTATCATCAGATTACTAGTAAACACACGTTACCTCGCATGTGACATAAAAACTCAATGAAAATAAAGTCACGAGAAGTTGTTTATCATTTATTGTTACATACAAACATCATACACGTACAAGGTCTAGCATGCATACAATATTTTGGCACATTCGTCTCGCACAATTAGCGTCAATTAAAAATTTGAGCAAAATATTACAAAAAGGTATAATACTACCTACAATATAACCCACAGTAGTGGGAAACCTATGTCCAACAGTGGACTTATGGCTGTTGATAATGAATTATTGATAAACTATGATTGCTGCCTAAGTAAACCTAACCATACATCGCTAAGTTAATGCGTATTTACCTTGCAAACTTACTTAATATAGAACCAGTTTTCAAGAACAATCTTTATCGAGGACTGTGCCTTTTTTTACAATATTCGTAATAATATAGATATAAAATTATATACCTACGTCATTTTAAAGATAAAGTATAGATCCGGTTGGGATCGAACATCAATGTAGCAAAATATCAGGTTTATCAGTACAATATTATAAACATTACCTACTACGTCTGCAATATCATCAACATATCTCTACAACATACTCTATTTATCAGTTTTGCTTTAAATAAAAATATTCTTATGATTTTGACATAATATAAAATACCATCAGAGAGTATCCTAAAATTTTTAAACCAAGGAGTACACTTATAAGGCCTTGATTGAAGTCAACTTGAGTCACGAAAAATCGTCTCACGATAATACAATAGGTATCTCCACACAATCTTGAGTTTTCTTAAACAACACTTCGTTGTGTTTATGTTTTAAAAACTGTTTGTAACACTGCACTGTCACCTCTCCTGCGCTCGAATGCAACTCTCACAATTCACGTGGGACCGAAAATTGTTGTTGTTAGTCTTCCTCCTCCGAACTGCAAAATTCCTCTCTCTCGACGGGAATTTCTGGATCTTCTTCTCTGTCACAACCTCCTCTTTCTCCGTCCCGATGATGCGGCGGTATACCTCCGCCCACTCTAATTGTTTCAACGAGAGACACATGATTGTAAATAAAAGGTCAATGAGGAACGGTGCGTTATTGACGCGCGACACGACCGGCTGGGTCGATCGCGCAATTGACAGTGGCAATGTTTTCGCTTTTGTCATGCGCCTGCGCTTGCGCTTGCGACCTCACGGCTCCACAAGGCCTGTGTTTAACAATTCCGAATGGATATCACTGCTGTTATCCTCGGCTGTTCGCTGTGAAGATTGAGGGGCAAATGAAAGCCGTCGATAAGCTGTTTATCTGTGACCCGAGATAAGGAATGAGTTCAGTGATTATGAGCAAATAATAATATTTGTTCATTGTGTGACGATCGGACAGGATGTTATGTCTGTTTTATGCGTATCGCGTTGCTTATCGGCAACCAATACGTACGAAAACAGACCTATTTGGTAAATATTAGGCATCGATTTGTTACAATACACATCTAAATATGTTGTCAATATTAAAACTTGGGATTGTAATTGCTGTTTTGCGTTTTTCCAATAGGTATGTAAAGTTTGTCCTTTTACGCAAAAGTAAGCCAAAGTGAAGTACTTGAAAAGTTGTTTACCACCTTTGGGTAATTGACCGATGTCGGCCCTGAGTATCAGAGAGAGGTTGAACGTATGCAAAAAACCGACAAAAATGAACAAAAGTTAAATGGTGACTAATATTTATTTCATTATTCACTTTCAACCACAATAAAACAAAGTGAATTGTACTTTAAACCCTTAGAACAGTAACTTTTGAACCTATGACTTGTAAATTAACGTTTGATCTGATGTATAAAAGCGAAGGAAGTACTGTAGTTTAGACGGCTACTCGCAGCATTCGCCGCCGTATGACAGTTGTATGGCGGACCATTTCTCACCTGAGTTTACCACCAAGTGAGAAAGGGAGCGCCATGCAACTGTGATACGGCATCAAATGTAGCAAGTGGCCGTTTCAACTATAAAGTCAATGATAATCGAGACTTGATCGAGACGTTCTAGGAACATTTGATATCATGCATATGGATCTAGAACAAAATACCACAGACGATGAAACAAGGAGGCATCTGTGTATAGTTACTAGTGTAAATACAACTGACTGACCATTAGCAGCACGTAACTGGGTCTAGGTCGGTTAGTGTTTATTGAAATGCTGGACACAATCAGACACACGCAAGTCATCGAGTCACTTCCTATTTATGACGAGAAGGCCCTATTGTTTCCAAGTTAAAATATTATTTTTACTATAGAAACGCATAGGCCAGTTACAAAGCTAATGTTTTATTGGTTTCTTTTGTCCAGTTCCACAAGAATCTTCACATTTAAAGGCATATAATAATAAACAACGACAATAATTTTTGTTAAATGTTTGCGTAAATGAGATGCTCAGTATCCACTTAACGCCTTAGATTTGCTAAAATAGAACTAGCTGCATGCCGCTTGTGTTTATTTTTGTCATACCCTTATATTAACAATGAAACTCTTGCAGAGTGCGAGGATGTGCGCAACAGTCTTTGTTAAGTACTTTAAATTACATATGCGTGACGAAAAATTATGTATGATACGATAGCTTTTCTTTGTTATTTTTGCAGCAAGGGTAAAAATATCAAAAAGGTACAGAATTAGGTAAATATTTAAAGCTGAACTATTCTGTGGCTGAACCTGTCGTTCCATCTCTTTACTAGGGCGAAAACTTGGATTTGACTGCATTTTTAAAGATAAAACACTGTAAAACACTGAAATGAGATAAAAGATCTCTAAAATAAGACTAACCTCCACGGATGCGGACTAAATCCCGGACAGAGTTCAGGACAGTTGTCGCAGGGCCTGCCCTCCGACACCTCCTTGATCCGGACACCCTGGAACAAACAAAATAAAAAGTTACATCGGTGTTGAAGAATGTTGTCTTAAACCTATTGTGTAAGGAATGGCGTACCGAAAACTTTCCAGGCATGATCAGAACACGAACCTGAACAACTTTTTCTATGGAGGCTATGTTGGTAAACTACAAAATTCGATTTCCACTAACTTTCTAGGGATCGTTCCCCGACATAGACTCCATAGTAAAAAAAATAGTTTCATTTCATGATCTGACTGATCATGCCTGCAATGTTTTGGGGCCGGAACGGGACGGAAGATGCTCGAAGGTTTTCGGTACACCGTCGTTCTTTAAACCCGGTACAATCGCATTTTCTAAAGGATAATAAATTAATCAGGCTTCGCGCTGCGTCGTTTCTATTAATAGACACAACGGGTTACATGGCGCATACTGTGTTAATAAGAACCAATTCTCCTAACAGACCTCAATTGTCATCTCATCGAGTCCATCGCAAACATCGTCATGTTCCTGATCAATCTCTGTAACGGCTTTTACTTCTTCAGATTCAACCTCACTGTAGCTATCTGATGAAATCTCGCTGTCTCTTTTGTTTGCGAACAGTTTGAATAGTCTCGTCTTTTCACACCAAGATTCTTCTTTGCCCATCTTGTTCGACCTCTTTTTGTGTATTTTGAAAGGCACTTGTTTCAGTTTTGGCTGAACTGAGTAGTAAGATTTAGGAGTGGATGCTTTGTAGTTTTCGTCATAGTCTTCTTCACTGACTCCGCAGTGGTAGAGAAGAAAGTCTTTCCTAATTTGTTCTTTGCCTTCAGGATCTCTCCAGAACGTTTCTTTATTCCTGACTCCCAGATAAAAGTCTAAGTCTCTTTCTCCTCTATCGTCTTCATCGATTTCTTTATCAAAGTTAGTTTTGTCTATTTTTGGGTCTTCATTTGGTTCATAATCTTCTGAAACTTTGGTCAGTTGTCTATATTTCTTATTGTTAGGCATTTTCTTGAGTAGATTAGTTGTATTAGATGTTAAGAACTTAGTGGTTTTTCTGTAAACGGACGCCATTGATTCTCTTCGTTTTCTCAGTTTGTTCATCTTACGAATTTTTGCATTGAGTTTTTGTTTTATAGCTTTTATGATCGACAATGTCCTCCAGCCCATTTCAGTAAATGCTTCGTCATTTTCTACAAAACTTTCTAAGAATAATCATGTAGATACCATTGAAGTCATTTGTGTGATATTATAACGTTTTAAGTTGTTTATCATTAGTTACATTGATCTTGTCAATAAAGTTGAATGCGTCTTGCATATTTCCATCAGTAAAAAAATACCTTTCAACAGTACGTGAAGTAGGTACTTTTTTTAAGAATATCAAATATTATAGGTAATTGTTGTATTTCCGCAAAGTTTTATCTGTTTAGAAATAAACAAGGGAGGGTAGTTTACCCCACGACGGTCACGGGACACTAGACCACGGTGGTCGGTGACGTGATGGTCACCGTCACCGTTCACCTTGCCGATGGTGGTGAACTTTATCACCACCAGGTAAGGCAGAGCCCTGACTTCGATAAAAATATACGCAGGAGGATATAGTCACAGGTCGGGAGAAAAAAGCGATTGCAATGGATAGCAAGCGACCGTGGATATAAAGTTGCTGAAATGCGAATAGAATACCTAGATGAGATACTATTATAATGTCTTATCTTGATTACATGAAGAGTATCAGCCCTTTCAGCCGATTCAAAACAAAAAATTGCAGGCACAATCAAACCATGAAAGTTTAGGTAACTTTTTCTGGTGTAAACAAGAGACAAAACAATAAACGGTCTCCCATATAAAATTGCCGACCTATGAGTTACTTTTAATGAAATCTATTTTTTTCCTTACATAGGCTCCAAGGTACACCACCCTTTACGCCCTATATATTTATAGTTATACTTATTTACTTTCTCTTTTATATCATCAAGTCTAAGGATGATTCCAGTTTCACCACATTTCACTCTACATCCATGGCGGAACACTAAAAGGTGCGGTACGAAACGATACCACGGCCACGCTAACAAATAGCACAACAGCGCCCTCTGCGAGCAAATGACGCGGGAAATCACTGCCCTTTCCCGCCAAAATCACCCTCATTATGTGTTTTACGATGTCTAGAGGTCAACGTTTCCGGTCCGAACACAAATAGACATTTTAGATACCAAAGTAGATAGACTATAGGTGTCAGGTACTTTATAGAAGTAGGGCGTTTGATAGGATAATTTATTCGATATATGGTTAAGTGAGTAGGTATACCTACTACGTTTCTAAAAAAAACAATTACAAAGGACCACCCTTGTACAGGGAGTGTTCGGAATTAATTCAATTTTGAAAATCTAAGGTATTAGGTTAGATATGTTAATTTTCCAGAAGTTATTTTAGGTAATTTTGGAACACCCTGTATGCACAAACTAAGTATTGGCTAGCGCTGTGCGCTGTTGTGCTGTATGTATGTTGGACTTCTTTTCTAACACTAAGTAGACTCACCGCGAACTTATTTATACAACGTGTTACAAAACAACCAATAAAGCTGAAAGGGGAAGGAAAGGTCCGTTGCAAAGAGTCAATTAACAAAAAATTAGAGCCGTAGTATCGTTTTTGAAAACTACGAAAAATTTTTTTTTTTATTAAATTACGCTTATTTTTAATCGTGGCATCGCATCACTAATTTTGACAGCTCAAAGTTCAAATGAAGTTACTGACGCGGCGAAACGCAGTTCGGCCTACATTGCTGGCTATTACATGTATGACATCAATGCAAAAACAAAGTCAACCAGCAATGTATGCCGAAGGGGACTTTGTTCGCCAGGTAGTGTAGCACCTGACCTAGACTAGTGATGTGATTATTTCATCGACTGATGATAATGAAAAATATTCTTTTTTTTGGTTAGTTATGTAACAGGTTGTATTAGGTACCTGAGTACTATACCTAGGTACCTATTTAAAATATTAAAACGCGAATCGTGATGTAAAATTGTCATTCATCGATGTTTTTAAGAAATGGCACATCACGTTCGGAAATAAATAATGTCGGTAAGATAATTGCACCTAAATTCTTACTGATTTAGTAGGTAATTATGACATTGAAAACAAGGAAACTCGAAATATGGGCTCCATCGTTTCATCAAAACTTGTACAGTAGCGTCATCTAGATAAAAATAAAGAACTAAGCTTCAACTACGCTTCCAGATGGTAACCCGTAGCGCTATCTAGTATCGAGTAGCAGAACTAGTGAAGCGGTGAGGTTGCGAATGTGATTTGGTGCAGCTTTTCCCGCCGCCCGTGTAGAGGGGTAGAGGTAAAGTTTTCAAAATTTACTTTGCAATACATTTAAATATTTACCTTAAGAACTAGTTTGTACTATTATTTATTCTGTGCTTACTTACTGTAATTTAAAAACTTTTTGTTGAGCGACGAACCTAGGTAGGTACCAAAATATCGAGTGAACTTTTAGCGAAAATGCAGGATGGACTGGGATAGGGAACAACTTATCCGAAGGCGAAATATGAATTAAGCATTGTGGGCCTCTCATACAAGATACTAGCCGATCAGCTGATTTGAGTTACTATGGGAGGTCCAATTTTTTATCTTCGTATTTTGACCTAGATTCATTGGGGAAAGTTGTTCCTTATCATCACCAGCCCGTCCTACAATTTCACTATTGGTCACTAGTAAAATTTCCCCCAGTATAGACATAGTGACGTGACCCAGGACATAATGACTAAAGCATAGAGAGGCTTTCCAAAAAGCGAAAACTGATATCTACGTTTCTTGACAACAGCAATTTGAGTAACTACCTATTCCAAGGTTCACAATAATATAAGTTAAGTAGGTACCATGCTCCTTACAATTAAGCATCAATGACTAACCTAACATAACCTGTACAAACCGAGACCGTATTCAAAATATTCTAAGCACTTTACAAATTCAGTTCTATGACTTAGGCCTAAGTAAATAACAATGCCCTTCAGTACCTACTGAGTTAGGAACAAATGTTGGACTTGAATAATAGGTTGGCGACTTTATTATTAGCTTGGTAACTTTTTGGTAGGTACCTATATAATAAGCCGAAATTTATTTAACCCAAAGATTCCGTTCCTTCGTTATTTATTGTTATTGTTATTATTTATAAAACAAATTTCATGAACTGCCAAATTATGAATGGCTAAAGTAGGTACTTCGAGAAGTAAAGGGCACAGTCAAAATTATTTATTCAATTTATTGGTACTTAGATTTACGAATAGGTAGGTTAGGTAGGTAGGTAAAAATAGCGTTGGACGCCCTCCGGCCAGATGGACCGATGAAGTAGAGAGCCGCTGGTAGCTCCTGGATGGCGAAAACGGGAGTTCGTGCCTTGTGTCGTAACCTGGGGGAGGCCTACGTCCAGCTGTGTGTGCTATCGGCTGATGTGATGAATAAGGTAGGTACATCTAACATGCTGAGTGTCACTCGCGCTGCTGAGACAAATCTAACGACACCCCACACAAGATCTGCCCAGCCGCTTGGGTTGTAGCCCGTGAAAACTTTCTTGCCTACATACCTAGGTACCTACATCACAAAATAGAGAATTTACAGAATGCCAGCTCGCCCCTTCTTTCGATCACTTATGCTTACTCTTTAGGGTTGCTACTTTTACTTTCTGATTTTTTAATGAAGTTAGGTACCTATCGTTTGTAAGTATGAATTAGGTATTTCTAAATTACCTACCTGACCGATATGAAATATTTTTTACCATATGGAAGTAGGTACCTACCTGAGTAGAAAGTCATAGGTATTTCTAAAAAGAAATAAGTAGGTCCCCACCTAAATCGATAGATAGGCAATAAGTTTGGGTCACGAGACTAGATGGTGAGCGAAGCGACCCAAAGGTAGGCAGGTAGGTAAGTAGGTAGTAGGTAGGTGGAGGATTGCGCTAGCCAATACTTATTTTGTGCCTACATAAGTATATATATACCTACACTAGATATTCATAACCCTCCTAGGCAGTAGGGTAAAAAGCAATGATAATAGAGCTAAAACTTATTACATTTATACAGAGTTCCTAGAATTAATGAATGAAACATACATACAATGGTAGGTTGGCTAGGCAGGTATGATAAGTTTTCAGATTCATCATCTGCCTGCCATTATCCCAAATAATTTCGGGTCGACGCAGTTTTCAGTTAAACGCTACCCCAAAATATGAAACCAGCTTCAATTTAAATCTACGAACTAAAACTAATGAAGACGCCTACAGGCGAACACTTATTATTTTAGTCTTCATTTACTTTAAAATAAAATGAGTAATAAAGCCAACATTGAAATAGTTCCAAGAAAATTTTGAGCCAGATTTGAAATACAAATGAAATATTAATATTCTTTGACTGTTATTTTATAAGAACTGCGATTCACTCATGTGCATAACTAGGGTCATTGTGCCCGTTCGCGACCATGCGTCAGTTCGCGACCATTTTCAGGTCTGATCTCAGTAAAATTGCAATAATAAGACTTATATTTCACTCCTTGTAAAAAAGTGTGGCTTAAACAAGACAAGGATAACTGTAGAATCTACGCCTATTTAAATCTATTCATCAAACCTCACCAATATACCGCAAATAAATCATCCATTTTGCCAGTCGCTCTGCCCTCGAAAACACACCGAAAACCTATCCAAAAAATAGCGACCACGTGCCACTTCAAAAGTGAAATTTTCAGGTATTCGTCTAGTTTTTACAACTATAACGGTTTTATGGTGTTGATACTTTAGTAAAGTATCTAATTTAACAATAATTTCGTGTTATTTTTAAGTAAATTTATGATTTATTAGATGGTCGCGAATGGGCACGCAATTTTTAGAAAAATGCTGGATAGCGACCAGCCGGTCGCTATCTAACACGATGCTTGAAAAAAAGTTTATTTTTTTCCAGGTTATCTTTTAACAAAGTTTTGATTCTTACAACATTAATCAATTCTTATAGACGTTTTTTATAGCGTAGTTAGTTTGCGACCGTCAAATTATGATTATTTGACCGATTTTGGAACAGTTATTTAGTTGAGTGGTCGCTAACTAGAACATGCTAAAAAAGCATGTTTAGTTAGCGACCGCCTCAAAAATGTATGAAAAATAGACGGTCGCAATCGGACTCTAAATTTTTTTTACGTTACTTAGCGACCACCACTTTTGCTCTTGCACTGTTTTGTTGGCCCTTTGATAGGTTTTTGTTACAAATGTCTTTAACTAGCCTAGCTACTCTTAGGCTCTTGGTCTTGGAACGCGCTTTAACTCTGGAATCTCTATCTAACAAATAAAACAGTGTGGGACGCCGCGCGCCCCGCCAACAGCATCTCATGGACCCTGTTGGCTTTTAATATAGTTTCCGCGTTCTGAAGTAGGGGACCTGTTTCAACTTCGTATTCGTTTCTGTTGGATCGTGCACAATGGACATATGTAAAGAACACCAGCCGCACCCACTTGCCTTCCTCCAGCTGTGCCAGAAGTAAAGGCAGAGTTTCTTTGGGCTGTCCTGGTCTATACACGCCAACCCTAAATCTTCACTCTTCAATCAGAGCTATTTCGTAACGTCATAAATGCCTGGGGTGAGGTTCCGGTACGTGCGCGTCAGCTGCGTGGAGAAGATGCACGTCCTAGGCTCGAGGCCTGGGTGACTTCTGTGCACTTTGAGCTGAGCATTCAAATTCCTCATTGTCCAGAAAATTCAGCTTAGTTTTTGTTGTGCAGCAAAGTGTTGGCAGAGAGACTCCTTATAGCGTATAATTATAATTCGTTGGACTCTCTCAGGAGTTGGGTCTTGTAAAGTAGTTCACCACAATAGGGCAGCAAGTTCTCGCTGCTTTTTTACTCACTTTGAGGCTTTGGAGACACCGAAGAAGCAGGAAGTTCTCACTTCTTACTGACCTCCACACAGTCCTTGCCTTAAGGGAGAAGGATGCTGCCATGTAAAAGCAATGTTTTGGATACATGGGTATTTTATTTCACTCTGGCTACCGCCGCGAACCCACCTGATTACCTACAACGATCACATTTACATTGCACCAGAGCTACCATGCCTTACTTAAAGCCCAGTACCATAACTTCTGCGCCATACACCCATGCCTCCACGTTAGCGTAAAACTGGGCCTATAATTCTTCAGGGTAGCTTGCGTTGGCAGATTCTCGAGCTGTGTCATACATAATTGCTGGCAGTGGTTGAATCAGGCTGTGCTGTGCTGCTCTCACATCCTTCAAATTTCATGTTGGGTTGAGCAGTTGCATGACGTCATAGATACCCGTTTAAAAAAGGTAGGTGAAAAAGATCTGCGTTTGGTGCACCCACACCAGTTTACCTGGCGCAAGTAGCCTGGGTAGTCATAGTCAGCTAGGCCTGCAGACTATAAAGGCAATACAGTGGCCAATATAAACACCCAAGGGTTCTAGAAAAATGGATGAAGGCTAGAGGCTTGATGAGCTCCTGCGACGTGACTGACGAAGATACCTCCAACAGAGCCAAGTGAATACAGGAGACCAGAAAGGACTCACCATAAGATGAAGAAAATAATTGCCGAGGATAGAGAGCTACGTTCTTATGTACTTCTGCTGCGTGTTGTTGGCCGATAAGAGTCTTTGTGCAATATTTATGGGTCGCTATTGGTACATCGTGGGTCGTACTGTGTAAGTGAATCAGGAAGTTCCAAGACCGATACTTTGAAGCACCGTGAAGTAGCGACACCCGGAATTCCTACTAGCTTTTGCTAGGGACTCGAAGACCGTCGGTCTGTGCTCTAGCGTCCGCGTATATCTAAAGGCCTGTCTCCTGAGCTCCCTTCGATGTTTGTCCACTAAAGCCCACCTCAACCAAGGGTGGAATTTCATGCCCAGTGCTGCGTAAGACAGATCCTGCTGGTCGAGTTTGCGGATGGAGCTGAACACTCCTAACATTGCGCGCTGGCGTGATTGGTGCAGGCAAGGGTAGTGTTTATGAGCACCAAGGTATGAGGCATGGACAGTTCTGGTGCGGTGTGACCTTGAGAGCTAGAACCGGGCTGGGTCCTTGGCGGTTGCATCAATGAAGTAGAAATAGTTGATCCTCCTCAGTATCAGAAAATACGCATTAACCTAGCTAGGATCGGTACCGTACAAATGCGCGCTGAAGACCAGCGAGGTCTGGTGATTTCTCTTCGGCTCACGCTGAGGCTTCGGAGACAACAAAACGTAATAAACAGCGTCGGCAAGGGTTGTGAGGCAGCAAAGTCAGCAGTAGTCATTGCTGTGACACCTGTTTGGCACTATGAAATATTGTTAATTTTTTAATCATGTCTAGATAGGTACTAGGTCACAACCTTAGGTGTTGATTTAAAAAGGATTGTTCAATGTGTATGAGAAATGTGCAAAAGTAATTTGTTTTTATTAAATAATGGTTAATATGCCCATAATAACGATAGTGAAACGGGCGGTCGCTATCTGACGCACACGTGGTCGCTATCTGAAAAAAGCGGTCGCTATCTGACTCTTTGGGTACTTTTCGGTTCAAAATTATTTTTAAAATAAACTGTAACAGTATTTCGCTAATACTTCTCGAAAATAATATCTTGATTATATCTGCTATGCTCACAAAAAAAAATCAACCTTCAAATATGAAACGTTCATATTAATATCATGGTGCAAAGTTGGGAAGTCGACTAATCGGTCGCCAACGGGCGCAATGACCCTACTTACAAAGTAAACTTCAAATGATAGAAAAACATACGATCACAATTCCAAACGAAAATTTTC
Organism: Phthorimaea operculella; assembly: GCA_024500475.1. Classification (NCBI taxonomy): domain Eukaryota; kingdom Metazoa; phylum Arthropoda; class Insecta; order Lepidoptera; family Gelechiidae; genus Phthorimaea; species Phthorimaea operculella. Next base: position 1,929,927 of record JANFCV010000018.1, on the reverse strand, counting down.
AATTGAACCAACTCTAAAAATGAATTTTAATCGATAGTTATTTAATATACAGGGAGTAAGAAAAAGGGTATAACCAGCTGAAAGAAACTGAACAACTTTCCTCATGGAACATGGGTTGAAAATAAAAATAAAATTTGGACATCTCATACAAAGTCACCAATCAGCTGATTGACTTACTACGGGAAGTCTATTTTTTTCTGGTTGCTGTCTATGATAGGCAGTCGTTACTCAACCATGTCAGAGGCCTTCTGCTTGTAGTAGGCGGTTGAAATACTCTGTCAACAGGGTTCATTAGGTCGTTGGACGTCTCGGTGTCCCACTCAAAAAGAAGAAGGAGTGGCATATTAGTGGGCCAATTATACTGTCAGGTTCCACGTCTCGGCTCCGTAAGTCAAATAACGAGCAATGCTATCTAATCTACTCTTAGGGGCAAGCTTCACTGAAGAGACGTGCGTCATGACGCGTAGGATGGTATCTGGGATCTGGCATCTGCCAGGCGCCCGTAGCTCAGTTGGCAGAGCAGTGGGACTGTACCCCACGGTCCCGGGTTCAAGTGCCGGTGGTAGTTAAATTTTCTCTTTTTTAATTTCTGAGAATAATATAGCACTGTGAGAGCATTAAAATATCCAAGTACATTGTCCAACAAGTGATCGTCGGAGGCGTCAGACGTGCGACATCGTGACACTTGAAACCCTTTCCATATAAAATGTATGAAACAGAAGAGATAAAGCTGCACACGTGAGACGCGCGTCGCATCGATAAAGGCTGGCGATCGCTTGTCTGACAGATGCCATGTTGCGCGTCGCATCTCAAGTCTCCTCTGTGAAGCTTCGGCCTTAAATCTTTTCACTCAATGCGCAAAGGCAGATTCTAGGAATTCTCGCAGTCAGCTAGAACTTTTTGCTTCAATACTAACTCGTATTACTAAAGCTTGAATCCTGTCTCTCAGTTTCCAAGGAAATTTGCGAGTACCTACCTATTTGTAGATACTATTTTTCAATTAAATGCCAGTTCTTTGAAGTCGGACATAATCAAGTCAAGTTATATCATTTGAATACCTCTTTAATCAAAATAACATACATTAATAGGTAGGTATCTAGCTATGTATTATCCACACACATACATAATTCTGATTAAACAGGGAGTAACAAAAAGGGTATAACAAGCCGAAAGAAGGTCAAGGTACCTACTCACCAAACCGTACAAACTTATCTCATAAAACATGGGTCCAAAAATTAAAAAAAAAAATTGGACCTCGCATACAAAATCGCCGATCAGGTGATTGATTCAATATGGGAGGTCTTAGTATATTTTCTAATTTCGAGTCGAAATATGAAAATAGGTATACCTTACCCCATGAAACATGAAACATGGGTCGAAATTTCGACCCATGTTCCATGGTTCATGGGGTAAGTTGTTCAGTTTTATGAGTACTTTCATTCACCTCCTTCCGGCATGTTATACCCTTTTTGTAACACCCTGTATACGACTTTCAAATATTGCACAATCACTCAGAAGCTTTCAAATTTTCAATATAGGTAGGTACCTACTAAGCTGAATTCTGCGAATATTTGATACATAACGGGTTGAATAAAGAAGTCCTCCTTTTTAAAGTTGGCTTAAAATAGAATAGTCATTTGTATAAGCGTTAATGAGGTCTCATTTAAAAGGAATTTAACATCCTAACCCGGTTTCCCAGAAGAACTCTTTGTGAATGTGTTGTTAAGTCGAAAAGGAAAATTTTCATTTCATTCCCATGTTCATTCCTACTACGGTAGGTATAGCCATTCGGATAGGCCATATTTGATAGCTGACAAAATCACGTTAATGCTATGACATAAGGTCTATTTATCTTTGATGACATGTCTTCTAATATGGGTTTGACAGCTGTCAAATATGGCCTATTCGAATAGCTGTATTTTAATAAACTTCCGAGGTACTTACGTACCTAATTATTATAAATCAATCAATCAACGTACCTGCTTTTAAAGAGGCCAAAATCCACACAGGAAAACATGAGATTTAAAAAAATACGTTATAAAAATCGAAACTAGTGTTTACACTCTTGCAATTTTATTCATCATCATCATCTTTATTTAAGAACAGAACAATCTGTGTGCGAATATTAAATATTAAAAGACAATATGCTTAAATCAAAATAGATTCCACATAGATAGCCTAGAATTGGCCTAAAATATTATTACGACTAGAAGTCCACATTAAATTGCCTATCGTAAACGCCAAAATAGCTGTAGGTAGTACCTACTTATCTACTTTGCTACTAAAATTGCAATAAAACTAAATGCCTACATAATTCAGATGGTTGAACAACAAAATTGCATGAAGGATATTTATATTATTGTTGTAATAAATATTGTATGATATTACATCACACAAGGACATGATTTATGTGAATCTCATAAATTAATTCGTTTACGATTTCTATGACTCACTGTCATAGAATCAGGAACATTGTCATAAAATAATACATTCGTTGAGTTCTCTCTCTTCGTGTGGGACAACGAGTCGTTCAACGACCCGATGATCTATTGGGATTTTAATGCACTCACAGTGCTATATTATTCTCACAAGTGAAAATAAGAAATAGAAAAAATGTCATACATCGACCGGGAATCGCTCAGTGGCAGAGCGGTGGGGCGTTTACCCATGCGGCCCGGGTTCGATTCCCGGTCGATGTATGACATTTTTTCTATTTCTTATTTTCACTTGACCCGATGATCCCTGGTGTCAGAGTTTTTCAACCGCTTACTGCTAGTAGACAATCAGGTGGTTCAGCCTGCGATGTCCTAACCAGACTGGGAACAAATTCACAAAGTGATGAATATCAACTTTGTGAGTGACCCCACCGGGAATTGAACCCGGAACCTTCTGCGTGGCAGGCGGTCATACTAACCACTGCGCCACATTCGTTGAGTTGAGAAGGTCAAAGCCTGTCAAAGTAAAATGGTAGAGTAAAAACTCTACAAACACTTCTTTTACGAAACACCCTGAGTCGGAAACGACGCGCGGGGTGCCTTTACAGATGGCTTACTCAATACTAGCTACGATTTTGACGCTTTAACTAGAATACCTATCGGAGGAACTCAAGGTAGCAACTACGAAGATGGTTGCTACGAACGTCATATTTCTTGGATTAAAATTGACTCAGAATCATTTGTCAATCATTCGTATTCTTGTATCAGATTTTGCTGTTTTTATATTCTTCTACTTTGAGGTTTTTGACAGCAACCCTAGCTATGTAACAAATGACAGTCGCGACTACTACAGAAAAATCTATTCAGGATTTTCGCAACTGTCAATTGTCGCTAGTCGGTGGCAGTACCACACGAAATATAAAATTCGTTTTAACATGCACAGAATAAACGAATGAATCAAATATTTTAACCGAAAACCCATATTCAGTAGCAGTACTCGTCACCGGATTGATTTATTTATCCAATAAACAGATTCCATATAAATTCCTGTGCTATTAATCCATGAAAATGCGTTATTCACATGTGGCTCCGTACTATTGCCAGAAAATCCACCAACACATACACGGTCATCTTCCTGCCCTTATCCCAATTACTTGGGGTCGGCGCAACACGTTTCGTTGAACACAAAATCGTGTTGCTAAGTATTTGGCTAAATTTTACGACCGGCCGCCTACTAGACGTCAACCCTCCTGGGGAATGCTTTTCTGGTGGATAAACCCGACCCAAACAGCCAGGGCCAACGGTATGGTAGCGGTTAATCCACCAGAAAAGCATTCCCCAGGAGGGTTGACGTCTAGTAGGCGGCCGGTCGTAAAATTTAGCCAAATACTTAGCAACACGATTTTGTGTTCAACGAAACGTGTTGCGCCGACCCCAAGTATTGGGATAAGGGCAGGAAGATGACCGTGTATGGTGATTTTCTGGCAATAGTACGGAGCCACATGTGAATAACGCATTTTCATGGATTAATAGCACAGGAATTTATATGGAATCTGTTTATTGGATAAATAAATCAATCCGGTGACGAGTACTGCTACTGAATATGGGTTTTCGGTTAAAATATTTGATTCATTCGTTTATTCTGTGCATGTTAAACGAATTTTATATCGTGTGTACTGCCACCGACTAGCGACAATTGACAGTTGCGAAAATCCTGAATAGATTTTTCTGTAGTAGTCGCGACTGTCATTTGTTACATAGCTAGGGTTGCTGTCAAAAACCTCAAAGTAGAAGAATATAAAAACAGCAAAATCTGATACAAGAATACGTCAAATGATTCTGAGTCAATTTTAATCCAAGAAATATGACGTTCGTAGCAACCATCTTCGTAGTTGCTACCTTGAGTTCCTCCGATAGGTATTCTAGTTAAAGCGTCAAAATCGTAGCTAGTATTGAGTAAGCCATCTGTAAAGGCACCCGCGCGTCGTTCCGACTCAGTGTTTCGTAAAGAAGTGTTTGTAGAGTTTTACTCTACCATTTTACTTTGACAGGCTTTGACCTCAACTCAACGAATGTGGCGCAGTGGTTAGTATGACCGCCTGCCACGCAGAAGGTTCCGGGTTCAATTCCCGGTGGGGTCACTCACAAAGTTGATATTCATCACTTTGTGAATTTGTTCCCAGTCTGGTTAGGACATCGCAGGCTGAACCACCTGATTGTCTACTTGCAGTAAGCGGTTGAAAAACTCTGACACCAGGGATCATCGGGTCAAGTGAAAATAAGAAATAGAAAAAATGTCATACATCGACCGGGAATCGAACCCGGGCCGCATGGGTAAACGCCCCACCGCTCTGCCACTGAGCGATTCCCGGTCGATGTATGACATTTTCTATTTCTTATTTTCACTTGAGAATAATATAGCACTGTGAGTGCATTGAAAAATCCCAATAGATCATCGGGTCGTTGAACGACTCGTTGTCCCACACGAGAGAGAACTCAACGAATGTATTATTTTATGACAATGTTCTGATTCTATGACAGTGAGTCATAGAAATCGTAAACGAATTAATTTATGAGATTCACATAAATCACGTCCTTGTGTGATGTGATATGATATAATATTAATTTATTACAACAATAATATAAATAACCTTCATGCAATTTTGTTGTCCAACCATCTGAATCATGTAGGCATTTAGTTTTATTGCACTAGTTTTATTGCAATTTTAGTAGCAAAGTAGATACTACCTACAGCTATTTTGGCGTTTACGATAGGCAATTAATGTAGACCTCCAGTTGTAATAATATTTTAGGCCAATTCTAGGCTATCTATGTGAATCTATTTTGATTTAAGCATATTGTCTTTAATATTTAATATTCGCACACAGATTGTTCTGTTCTTAAATAAAGATGATGATGATGAATAAAATTGCAAATGTAAACACTAGTTTCATAACGTATTTTTATGTACGTTGATTGATTGATTTAAAATAATTACGGGAAGTTTAAAGTACAGCCGTTCGAATAGGCAATATTTGACAGCTGTCAAACCCATATTAGAAGACATGTCAACAAAGAAAATAGACCTTATGTGATTTTGTCAGCTATCAAATATGGCCTATTCCTATTCGAATGGCCATACGTACCTACCTACCGTAGTGGGATTGAAATGAAAATTTTCCTTTTCGACTTAACAACACATTCACAAAGAGTTCTTCTGGGAAACCGGGTTAGGATGTTAAATTCCTTTTAAATGAGACCTCATTAACGCTTATACAAATGACTGTTTTATTTTAAACCAACTTTAAAAAGGAGGACTTCTTTATTCAACCCGTATGTACCAAATATTCGCAGAATTCAGCTCAGAAGGTACCTAAATTGAAAACTTCTGAGTGATTGTGCAAAATTTGAAAGCCGTATACAGGGAAGTAACAAAAAGGGTATAACAAGCCGGAAGGAGGTGAATAGAAGTACCTACTCATCAAACTGAACAACTTACCCCATGAAACATGAAACATGAGTCGAAATTTCGACCCATGTTTCATGTTTCATGGGGTAAGGTATACCTATTTTCATATTTCGACTCGAAATTAGAAAATATACTAAGACCTCCCATATTGAATCAATCACCTGATCGGCGATTTTGTATGCGAGGTCCAATTTTTTTTTTTAAATTTTGGACCCATGTTTTATGAGATAAGTTTGTACGGTTTGGTGAGTAGGTACTTGACCTTCTTTCGGCTTGTTATACCCTTTTGTTACTCCCTGTTTAATCAGAATTATGTATGTGTGTGGATAATACATAGCTAGATACCTACCTATTAATGTATGTTATTTTGATTAAAGAGGTATTTAAATGATATAACTTGACTTGATTATGTCCGACTTCAAAGAACTGGCATTTAATTGAAAAATAGTATCTACAAATAGGTAGGTACTGCAAATTTCTTGAAACTGAGAGACAGATTCAAGCTTTAGTAATACGAGTTAGTATTGAAGCAAAAAGTTCTAGCTGACTGCGAGAATTCCTAGAATCTGCCTTTGCGCATTGAGTGAAAAGATTTAAGGCCGAAGCTTCACAGAGGAGACTTGAGATGCGAAAACGTGACATCTGTCAGACAAGCGATCGCCAGCCGTTATGGATGCGACGCGCGTCTCACGTGTGCAGCTTTATCTCTTCTGTTTCATACATTTTATATGGAAGCGGTTTCAAGCGTCACGATATCGCGCATCTTACGTCTCTGACGATCACTTGTTTGACAATTTATTGGAATTTTTAATGCACTCACAGTGCTATATAGGGTGAATTTTTACTAGTGACCGATAGCGAAACCCCAGAACCGGCTGGTGATAAGGAACAATTTTCCCCAAGGAACACAGGTCGAAGCTGATTTCAGTTACTATGGGAGGTCCAAAATTTTTTTTCGTATTTCGACCTATGTTCCTCGGGGAAAGTTGTTCCTTATCACTAGCCGGTTCTGAGTTTTCGCTATCGGTCACTAGTAAAATTTCACATATATTATTCTCTAATTGAAAATGAGAAAATTGAAAAATTAATAAGCGACCGCCGGGACTTGAACTCGGGACCGTGGGGTACAGTCCCACTGCTCTGCCAACTGAGTTGCGGGCGCCTGGCAGATGCCAAAAGCCATCCTACGCGTCATGACGCACGTCTCCTCAGTGAAGCTTGTCCCTGAGAGTAGATTAGATCCCATCAAAAACATTCACTTGTAAAAATAACCAAGTCTCGCCACTCAGTTCTTCTACTGTAAAAAGTTGTGAGATCCTTGAGATGCCAAGTCGGTTATTGATTTATTCAAGGACTACTTCAGGGAACTTTCATCTTAAGCTATTGCGTAATTAGGTAATAGACATCATCTTATAGTAACCATATCGATATTTAAAAACTTTTATATTAACAAAAACTACAATGACCCGGCCATCGCACCAGCCAGACCATCGTATCTGACAAGAAAATAGTGCGCGATTGCCAAGTCATTCTAGTTTTTGTTAATATAAAAGTTTTTAAATATCGATATGGTTACTATAAGATGATGCCTGTTATCTAATTACGCAATAGCTTAAGATGAAAGTTCCCTGAAGTAGTCCTTGAATAAATCAATAACCGATTTGGCATCTCAAGGATCTCACAACTTTTTACAGTAGAAGAACTGAGTGGCGAGACTTGGTTATTTTTACAAGTAAATGTTTTTGATGGGATCTCATTTCTTTTTGTAGGTAGTAATTCTCTTTCTCTTTTACCCAAACATTCAGGGCCAACCGTAAGGTGGCGGTTAATCGACCACAAAAGCATTCCCAAGGAGGGTTGACGTCTGGTAGGCAGCCTGTCGTAAAATTCAGCCGGAATTCACGGATGACATCCGTGACCACGGACACTGCAAAGTGTCCGAAACGTCGGGTTAATTACAATCCTAAATAAAATACAACTAAAATCCGTTGAAGTCGTTTTAATTATTGCCTGAAGTAGCTTATTTGCCTGCTAAGAATAGTTGTACATTTCCACGAGTAAAGAGATCCCTTGAACGACCCTTCAGCTGTTCCTTTGTTTGTGTCAGACTTTCAGTAGGATGTTTCGTTGACGTCACACAAAAGATCACGTGTCCGCGAAAACGCCAAGAATACCTGATACCTGTAGCTAAGAAGGTACAGTCTATATCAAAAAGTGAAATTAAGTTGCTTTTTTTTCGTAAAATAAAAGAACTGACTAAGGCCTGCCGTGTCGTGTAGGTTTGACAAAAAAAAAACAATTTTGGACCCATAGTTTGATGGAAGAATATGCTGCAAATTGTAAAAATGTATCTATCGAATTGTCTGCATATTAGGGTGAATTTGCTGCAGGCAGATTTGCGAGCATTCTGAATGACGAAGTGAAATTCAAACAGGTGTAAGTTTACAAATAATTTAATTCTGTAGGAACTTTGAATGGGCATTACAACGCAATTTACATCCGTTAAAAACGATTTATGAATTTTTTGGACTTCACTGTACTTTCCTACTTTTATTTATAGTATTTTCAATAATGGTGCTTACTATAGAAAGGATGTGCACTTCAGAGGACATTGACATTTAGGTGATTGCTACATTATTAGAAACGTGAGATTCAAGTTAATGTTACAGGTAAAAGATACATACATATATCCCCTCCGGAGAAGGCAGGACGTAAACAGCTGTAAAAGGGTATCCCTTTCATAGGCATAATTTTTTTTCCACTAATATGTTTTAGCATAACATGTTTCGCATAATTTCTTTTCGCCTACCATTGCTTTGACATAATAGTTTCTTGCCATAATATTTATCTTGGCATAATCATATTTTAGACTATTGTATTTTATACTAACAATATTTTGGCATAATTGCTTTTGCAATAATTTTTTTGGACTAATATAATATATTTTTTATTAAGTTTAAATGGCAGGAAATGTAAGTCAGTTTAGTATTTTTTAAGATATATTAGGTTAAATTAGGTCAGTTTAGGTTAGGTTAGGTTATTTTTATACAATTTAGGGGTTCTTCTAATGCGTCAGATTTTTAATGCCTATTTTGATTATGGATATGACAATTTATGGTTTTGTATTTTAGGCCTATGTACTATTATGGCAATATTTTTTGTGCGTAAAGAAATTATGCCTAAACTGTTATGCGTACATGAATTATGCGTAAGTATCATTAGTTTAAATTACAATGTGCCAAAATATATTATGCCAATTCTTTTTATGCAAATGGATAGAGAACCCTGTAAAAGAGGCTATTTACACGAAGTCTAACAAAAGTTTGAGAGTCATTCAGAGCACCATAGAGACGGGTCGTTAGCCTATCGCCTAAAATTGCAATACACATCAACTCTGAAATCCTTTGGTTGCTGCTTACGACACCCACAGGAAAGATATGGGGTGATGCTATTTCAAGCCGGCACCACACGGTGATCTATGTATCTATTGTCAAGGTTAGGAAAGTAAATATCAATTCATATGCATACTTTAGGTACATAAAAACATAACTTTCTATAAAACTCAATCCAGCAGCTTTGTGATTTTGAATTCGATCTCATGAGAATGAGAATATGAACTCAGCCCATTCGGACTCTTCTAAGGATCAGAAAAATCTGTGTTTTTATTGCAACGCATTGTTGCCTATTCCGCGAATATTGAATTTCAGCAGTAGGTTCTTATACTATTCCAATAAATATAAAAATTTTCACTTCGTATCAATGGCTTCTTTTCCGAGAATCTTGTAGCATAGTATTAAATTGAAGTTCAATTTATACAATAAAAAAATTTGGGTACCAAAAATGTGTTCTTAAATTTTATTCTTTGGTTTCGATGTTTGTAGAAAAATCATTTATGAGCGTTTATTGAATATATAAAGTCAAATGATTTCTAAATCAGGGAGAGGACTTATTTTTGCCTCGTGTCTAAAGAATCCTTTAAAATACCAAACGATTTCAATTCCAGCCATTTGAAGGTTATGAAATGAAATAAAAAGGAAACGCAATTAAAAATATCCATGAAATGTCTTGAGGACTCATGCAATAGTAATTGTAGTACATTTTTCTATTTGCTGCACCCACGTAGGAAACTCTTTCATGGAAAATAGTTCGTGGAAACGTGATTTTTATAAAAACTAGGAGTTTAGCAGCCTTGGTTCCTTCCTACCAGTTGTGTAACTACCGGGAAGTCTGAGTAAAAGATTTTTTTTATTGCCAGCTGGTCGCATGGCCATGCAGTTTATACTTACGACTTCAAGTTCAATAATAGTAAATCACAAGTGTAGGTACATTGCAAAAGCCCTCTTAAGGTGAAACGTCACCACATACAAACGAAAAACTGAAATTCAATCGACTTAAACATTAACTGAAAAATCAAACGTATTTATTCATACATCTATTGACGTAAAGTGGCCGAAAGGTTTTTGCAAGGAAATTTAGTAGATAACAAAAACATTGAATATGGCGGATTTTTATCAAAAAAATTATTTTGAAATACCGCAGTCGGGTTTTTGTTTTTACCCGACTGCTTCAGAAGGAGGGTTATGTTTTTCGAGAGTATGTAGGTATGTATGTTTGTATGTATGTATGTGGAAAAGAAAATTCTTTTTCACATCTGCTTGTTAAATACAATATCTGCTTGTACCAAACATGGTGCGGGAAGCGTTCGCCGTGACGACAGCATTCTAGCTTGTCTTTTATAGGGAAGGCTTGTATGGGAACGTATATTTTTTTGCGTAGAGCAAAGCCCTATAGGTACGGGTATTCTATACATCTACCTGAGCCAAAAACGCCCGGTAGCCGGATTCAACACCGTGCAGGGAGGGGAGGGGGTTAAAGTACAGTCCTCCCGGCGCTCAGAAAAAAAAATCTGTTGGATTATTTTGGACCTTTGAGACAAGTTTGGTGTCATTTTCAGGTAACTAAATGATGCCCGATTCATTCCCCATACCAGTTTTTTAGGGTTCCGTAGCAAAATAAGTCGCAATACTTAAAATAATAAATTTTTAGTAGTTACAAAATGTAAACAAACCAGCATATTTTTATATTTTTGTATGCAATTTGCTTTATAAAAAATACTGTCTGAAAGCCCATTTAATGAAGATTATTTGAACATTAACATTATTTATATTTTCAATTATTTTCTGCGTTAAAAAAAAATAATTTACACGTACCTAACTGATTCCTGCGGGCGGGGCGCAGGTTTCGCTCGGTTTTCTGTTGGGAAATAGTATAAGATTTTGAAGTAAATCAAAACTATTTAGTATGAATGGTTAAAACAGGTCCACTTGAGTCGAAATCGACTGATAGGAAGCTTCAAATCTGCGGCAGGTAGGAGTAGGAGGGTTTCAAAGTACCGAGGCCTCGGCGCTCAGAAATAAAAATGTGCTGGTATCGTTTTAACCTTTGAGACAAGTTTGGTATCGTTTTCAGGTTACTAGATGACGTCCAATTAATTCCCTATACCAGATTTGTAGGGTTCAGTAAAAAAATATAACGCAATACTAAAAATATTATACTTTAGTAATATACAAAGCAAAGAAACCCTCAGACGTTCATACGTTTGTATCAATCGTAGATAAAATTTATTAAATACACTGTCTGACAGCACACATAATGTAGATTCTAAAAAATTACAGGAGATATACATTTGACAATCATTGTAGAATGAAACATTGAAAGTTACAGCAACTGTCGGCAGTGCAGCGTGAAAAACAAGCAACGAAATAGTGATTGACAATAGTAGTGGTTCGAGTAACCGAGTGGAATGCAGTCGACGAATCCGAAAGACGGTAGACAGATATGTTTGCCCTTAGAAAGATGACATCACTCGCCGAGCCAGTATACTCGTGACCATGGAGCGTGCAACCGCTCCGAAATATCGAGAAACAAAAACCTAATCACGGTAATAATCCCGTTTTAAACAACAATTTAAGATAGAAAATTTAAAATAGAAACGAGAGAGCAAATGCTCGTGTCCGCTCAAGAGCGGCTTCAGCATCTCTCACCCCATGTTGCATTGGTTTTCCTGCGTACCTGTTTCGCCATCCCTAAGGTCACTTACCTCTTGAGGACCGCCCCGACTTGGTTGTTTCCCACTGCTTTCGCGCTTCCTTTGACGCGTCCCTGAAGCTGTGCGTGGAGTCTACCCTGAATGTGTCCCTTAACCAGTCTCAGTGGAAACAGGCGAATCTTCCTGTGCGGCATGGGGGTCTGGGTGTGAGGTGCATGGCGGATGTGGGCCTGCCAGCTTTCTTGGCTTCGGCGCACGGGGCGTCGAACCTTGTTACTGCTATTCTCTCTGTTGATGGTGGCAAGGTTTGTATTCCCTTTGCTGCTGAGGCCATGTCGGCTTGGCTTGCCTGCAGTCCTGGTGCACAGTCAAAAAGGACCCAACATATCAGCGCGCTTGGGACGACATAGGAGCTAAGGGCACACTCGACCACTTAGTAGAAAGTTCATCGGGCGTGGAACTGGCTAGACTCCGGGCGGTCACAGAATCACTTCGGGACACTTCTAGACAGCGACTCTCTCCGTGTGGCTGTGGCTCTCCGCCTGGGCTGCAATGTGTGCGAACCCCACATATGCATTTGCGGCTCAATGGTGGAGGCCAATGGTCATCACGCTTTGGCGTGCTGTCGCTGTTCCGGAAGGTTCCCCCGCCACCACGCTCTGAATGACCTAATACGTCGTGCCCTGATCTCAGCAAACGTCCCTTGCGTGCTTGAGCCTCCAGGCCTATGCCGTTCCGATGGCAAGAGGCCAGACGGGCTTACCCTGGTGCCTTGGGAGAAAGGAAGATGCTTAATCTGGGACGCGACATGCGTCAGCACCTACGCCGCGAGCCACCTGCCTAATACCACGCGTTTGGCGGGGGCGGGTGCCGCCACTGCTGCCCTAAGGAAGCGCAGCAAATATGTGGACCTTCTTCAGGCGTACGAATTCGTGCCTTTCGCCGTCGAAACGTCGGGCTGCTGGGGAGTGGAGGCAAAAAATTTTTTTAAAAATTAGGACGTCGGCTGAGGGACGGAGGTGGTGATCCCCGCGCCGGGTCTTTCCTAGTGCAAAGGTTGGCTGTAGCGAGCGATACAGCGGGGGAATGCTGCCAGCGTTATGGGGACTATTGGGGACCTTTGCGCCGGGAACGACTAGGGGCGGGTTATTCGACTGACGAGGGGTTGTTCCTAATTTATTGCTTACTTGTTATTGTTATTTTTGTGTGTTTTCTTTTCCTTTGTTTTTTATTTATTTTGTATTGACTGTATTGTATATTGACATTTTTTAATGAATATGTCTAGACTGATATAATTTAAGTGTTATGTTTTTTTCGTTAATAGTGCTTTTTTTAGTAACAGGTTTTTTGTTGTCTCCCACGCTGCACTGCCGACAGTTGCTGTAACTTTCAATGTTTCATTCTACAATGATTGTCAAATTTATATCTCCTGTAATTTTTTAGAATCTACATTATGTGTGCTGTCAGACAGTGTATTTAATAAATTTTATTTAAGATTGATACAAACGTATGAAAGTATGAGGGTTTTTTTTGCTTTGTATATTACTAAAGTATAATATTTTTCGTATTGCGTCATATTTTTTACTGAACCCTACAAATCTGGTAAGTATGGGGAATAAATTGGACGTCATCTAGTAACCTGAAAACGATACCAAACTTGTCTCAAAGGTTAAAACGATACTAGCACATTTTTATTTCTGAGCGCCGAGGCCTCGGTACTTTGAAACCCTCCTACTCCTACCTGCCGCAGATTTGAAGCTTCCTATCAGTCGATTTCGACTCAAGTGGACCTGTTTTAACCATTCATACTAAATAGTGTTGATTTACTTCAAAATCTTATACTATTTCCCAACAGAAAACCGAGCGAAACCTGCGCCCCGCCCGCAGGAATCAGTTAGGTACGTGTAATTTTTTTTTTTTAACGCAGAAAATAATTGAAAATATTAATAATGTTAATGTTCAAATAATCTGCATTAAATGGGCTTTCAGACAGTATTTTTTATAAAGCAAGTTGCATACAAAAATATGAAAATATGCTGGTTTGTTTACATTTTGTAACTACTAAAAATTTATTATTTTAAGTATTGCGACTTATTTTGCTACGGAACCCTAAAAATCTGGTATGGGGAATGAATCGGGCATCATCTAGTTACCTGAAAATGACACCAAACTTGTCTCAAAGGTCCAAAATAATCCAACAGATTTTTTTTTCTGAGCGCCGGGAGGACTGTATTTTAACCCCCTCCCCCTCCCTGCACGGTGTTGAATCCGGCTACCGGGCGTTTTTGGCTCAGGTAGATGTATAGAATACCCGTACCTATAGGGCTTTGCTCTACGCAAAAAAAAGTACCTTTTCCCGCTAAAAAACAAGCTATTCCTGCGCACGAGCCGATCGGTGTCGCAATGTGAAACTGCGCGGTTTTGCACGATCATGTCATTATCTGGCGCCTTTTCTATGTATACGTTGAAAGCCATCGATTGCTTTAATTGATTGGAAGGATTATGTACCTAGGTACTCAACATTCTAGGAACCTTTATCTACAGGGTCACACAGGGTGAAATTTCACGAGCGACCGATACTGAAATTTAAGAAAGGGCGGATCGTAAAACCAGACCACGTACATTCCAAAATTTATTTCGCGTCTAAAATCAACAATTTTCAATTTATGAAAATTCTATATAGCTTCTGTCACTATAGCTGCTGAGACGAATCTAAAGACACCTCATTAGTTAGAATCTGCCCAGGAATTGGGGCTGTAGCCCATGAAAATATTAAGATTTATACTCGTTCTGCAGAGTAACAGTGGAATGATATTCGGGTTCAAAGAGCACTAACAAATTTTATTTACGATTTAGATAATTTTACAATGTTTACACCTAGACACTTTCAATGACAGTATTTTTTCACATCACTGTGACACGACAACACTTGACACAGTCAAAGTCATACACAGATGAGCTCTATGCACAGGCCACTATTTTGTCCAAAAAGGTCTGCGCCTAACACTTTCCCTTGCACTTTAGGTATTTCTACTGCAAACACCTAATAGGGCACACGTTCTGGCTTGCTTCGGCTTCGGAACAGCCTTGGTCAAGAAGTCAGCCAGTTGCTCATCTGAGCTCACTTTCTTCACTACCAGACAGCCTTCTTCTACAACTTCTCTGACGAAGAAGTGTCTTATTCTGATGTGTTTGGTTCTCTTATGGAACTCAGGGTTGTGCGCCAGCCATATAGCGGCCTCATTGTCTACATGCAGCACTGGAACTTCTTTCAGTTTAGTAAGATCTTTGTAGATCCTTGAGAGCCATACTGTTTCTCTGGCTCCTTCACTAGCAGCGACGATTTCTGCTTCTGTTGTAGAAATGGCGACTGACGCTTGTCTTTGGCTTAGCCATGATACAATCCCTCCTGCGTAACGGCATATCAGCCCTGTGGTTGATCTTCCACTTAATTGACACCCTCCATGGTCAGCGTCACTAAAGCATTCAAGTAGGGGGTTCTTTTGGTGAGCCTTGTACTTGATTCCATAGGAGCTGGTGCCCTTGATATAGCGCATGATACGCTTTACTAAAAGCCAATCTTCTTTGGTTGGAGACTCTAGCTTACGAGATGCAACTCCGACGGCATAAGCGATATCTGGGCGCGTTCCCGTCATTAAGTAAGCGAGTGACCCAACGGCTTCGCGCTAGGGAAAGTGTGCTTCTGTAGCATCCACTTTCCCTGATTGAGTACTCTCAATTGGTGTCCCGATTGGGTTGCAGTTGGCCATCCCAAATCGTTCTAGGACCTTCTTGGCATAAGCTTCTTGCTTGATAAAGATAGAACCGTCCGCTTCTCTGTTAATTTCCAGACCTAGATAGTACGACGCTGGCTTCGTCGTAATCTTTAACACTGTCTTTAAATCAGCCAGGAAGCTGTTCGCAAGCTCTTCATCAGTGGCAGCTACTAGCCCGTCATCAACGTAGAGGGTGATGAGTATCTTTTTTTCATTGATCCGCTTGGTATATAGACAACAGTCAGCTTCACTCTGTCTGAAGTCCATGTCCAGCAGTATTTGCTCGAAGCAAGAGTTCCAACAACGTGGTGCTTACTTTAACCCATATAAGCTTCTGTTCAGCCTGAGAACATTCTGCGAGCCGTCTGCATAACCTTCTGGTTGTTGTACGTAGATTTCTTCTTGAAGTTTCCCATTCAAGAACGCAGTACAGACATTGAATTGTACAAGGTGCAGATTCTCTTGGGCGCTGACACTCAATAAAGCTCTTATCGTAGCCATTCTGGCGACAGGGCTAAAGGTTTGATCAAAATCAATACCTTTCCTTTGTCTAAAGCCTTTTACAACAAGTCGGGCTTTATACTTGTCTATGGACCCATCCGGATTTTTCTTGATGCGCAGGACCCACTTGCAGGGCAACGCCTTCCTGCCTTTTGGTAAGGAGCAGGGAGTCCAGACATTTAAATCCTTAAGCGAATTTATTTCACTGTCCATTGCCTTACGCCATTCTTCGCCATCTTGTCGTGCAATGGCATTCTCGTAAGACTCTGGAAAACTGTCATCGACAACAGAACACACTCCACAAACATAGTCCTCGAGTTTTCTTGGTCTCGCAATTAGTGATCTGTCTCTCAGATTATAGCGAGGTTCCTGCTCGACAGGTTCAGCTATCTCTAGCTCTTCCTCATTTGATTCTAAGATCACGTCGTTTGCATCTTCGGGATCTTCAATGCTGTGTTCTTCTTCATGAACTTGATCTTGATCTACCACTCTATCTCCCTCTAGAGCTAGTTCATGGTCTTCAGTTTCCACGTTAGGGTCGGTCTCGGTGACGTTTCTATCTCCGCTCTCAGCTCCCTCTGATTGTAGGGGCATACTAGTTGAGATTTTGAACTCTTCGTCGGTTTGGAAAGAGATATCTCTCGACCTCAGCGCAGTGTTCCCAAACCTACCGATTTTTCGGTAGATCTACCGAATTGGGACTTAATCTACCGATCTACCGAATTAAGACAAAAATCTACCGAATTTTCAGTTTTTGGGGTTTTTGCTTAGAAAATGAACGCCATACCCTTCTATTTTCATAAATTTTATCCCAATTTGGACGATCCGTGCGTGAAGTTCAGTTTCCTTCAAGCGATTCAGATGAAGCGAGTGAACTACGTGCGACTTCGCGCGAACAAACCGCGCGGCTTCACTTGACTGCCGTCACCGTCGCGCGCGTTTACAGTGTAATTTCGGTTCATTTTTTGATTGTATTTGTTCGCGAGTTGCAAAAAAGACTTAATTTTGCTCATTTTCAAAATCTACCGAATTCTACCGATTTTTCGACTGAGAATCTACCGAAATTATTATTTTTGGTTTGGGAACACTGCCTCAGCGTTTCTCTTCCGTTCCAAATCCGATAGCCGTCGTCACCTTCGTAGCCTATGAGCATGCCCTTGATGGCTTTCTTGCTCATCTTCTTACGTTTCTGTTTAGGTACATGGACGTAGCATTCGCTACCTATAACTTTCAGATGACTAATCTTTGGTTTCTTTCCGTGCCATAGTTCGTAGGGTGACTTAGATTCCACTCTAGTAGGGCCCGTTCTATTTAGCACGTAAGCGGCCGTGTTGATTAACTCTGCCCATAGTACTTGCGGCATCTCTCCTCTCGCATGCATCATTGACCTTGCAGCTTCTACGAGGGTGCGGTTCTCTCGCTCACTACAGCCGTTTTGTTCGGGCGTGTAAGGCATTGTTTACCTGTGCTGTACACCTTGGTCTTGTAATATTTTTCGGACAGCGGCATTATCGAATTCGCCTCCATTATCTGACAGAATAGTCTTGACTTCGTGCCCAGCCTTCTTTGCTTCTTGAAGCATCATGATGAGCTTGTCTTTGACCTCGGATTTCTGTCTAAGAAAGTAGACAAGTCGGTAACTCGAGTAGTCGTCCTTGAACAGTACATAGTATTTGTACTTCGTAATGCTATCAGCGAAGGGTCCGCAGACATCTGTGTGGATAAGCTCTCCACATCTCGAGGCTCTTTCCCTGGTACCAAAGGGTTTTCTATGCGCCTTCCCATAGATACAACCTTCACACTTCACTTTGTCAGGAGTAAGCTCTATGCCTAACTCGCGTTTCACTACACGAATGACGTGGTTCTTATCCTGGTGAGCGAGGCGTTCATGGTATAGCTGCAGCATATTTGAGCCATCGATTACGTTAACCTCTATGGTTCGCTTGACTGACATGACTGTCTCCATTTCTAATTCATACAGTCCGCCAAACGCCGATCTCTTGCCGACAATTCTTGTCGTACCATCAACGTCAAACTTGCACTCTGTAGTCTTTGACGTGAATTCAGTATTCTGCATTCTATCATGTGCAGCGAGCGGCGAGAAAAGGTTCTTTGTCAGACTTGGTACTAGCCACACATCTCGGAGCATTATCTTCTCCCTCTTGCCATCGACCTTCGCTTCGACCTCTACAGAGCCTTTTCCTACGGCAGGAATTATGGTTCCGTCAGCTGTTGTAACAGTGTGGTCTTTGTCGAATTCATGGAACTCTTTGAAGAAGTCTCTTCTTACAGCTATGTGTGTAGTTGCTCCATTGTCGACAAACCAATTGTCTCTATTTTGAGTTTGACCTTTCGCACTGGAGCAAGCGTTCACCATTAGTGAGATCTGTTGCACTTGCTTGGATTCTGAGCTTTTGCCTGACGTGCCTTGTACTGGTTTGGGTGGCCTCCCATCTCCAATCCACTTCTTACACTTGCGAACTCTATGTCCTTTGCATGACAATAGTTGCAAATCAGGTGCTCGTCCTTGCATTTGCGATATCCACTCGGTGCAGTCACTAGGGCTTCCATTCTAGTGGTCTCTTGACTGCCTAAGTCTCTTTCAAAGGTGCAGAGGTGACTCGTCAGACTGTCAATTGTCTTTTCAGACTGCTTCAGCATGAGCCAGCTTGACTTAAAATTGACGAACCGGTCATCCAGAGTATCAAGAATCTTGCATATTAAGAACATTTCGGGTAGTTTCGCAGTTGTGTCTGTTTTGGATAATTCAGCTTTAAGATCGTTCCACAGATTTTTCAGCTTTGACATATGTGTCGCGATGTCATCTGCCTTGTCATGTTTTGTGCCGAAGAATTCCATGCACAGCGTGTATGCCCTGTCACCCGTGTTCCCGTCAAATAATCTATGCAGCTCCTGCCATACCTCTGATGCCTTCCTGTACCTCATCACTTTGGTTAAGGTGTCTTCTGACATGTTTGTGGTCAGCATTAGAAGAGCGCCTGTTTCAGTTTTCTTAAATTTGGCCAAAGCCGCATTATAAGCTGTTACGGCGGCGTCACCTTCTGGGCCTTCTACTGGAGTTGGTGAAGTCAATTTGCCCTCGACGGCTGCCATCGCATTCTCCGTCCCTTCCAGCATAATCGACATTTTGTATTTCCACGTCGTCCAGTTGGATTTTCCGACCAGCTTACCGATGTCGATTTTCGTTGTAAAATCCATCTTCGAAAAAATTATTCGCGACTCTTCGCCCAAATATTAGCGGGTCCGTGACCTATTAAGATTTATACTCGTTCTGCAGAGTAACAGTGGAATGATATTCGGGTTCAAAGAGCACTAACAAATTTTATTTACGATTTAGATAATTTTACAATGTTTACACCTAGACACTTTCAATGACAGTATTTTTTCACATCACTGTGACACGACAACACTTGACACAGTCAAAGTCATACACAGATGAGCTCTATGCACAGGCCACTATTTTGTCCAAAAAGGTCGGCGCCTAACAGAAAAAGAATTTTCCTATCCGCATATATACGCTCGAAAACTATAAACCTCCTATGAGGCAGCCGAGTAAAGAAACCATCCATAGGAGTTTTTTTTTCACGACGACGTTCTTAGTGAAAAGGTTTTCAATTTCATACACTTTTTCGTTTTCGTCCGTGTGGGACACAGGGACAACTTAATATTTGCTTTATCTAGTCCAATCTAAGCAAACTGGTTAGTCAGTCACGACACGACATTGATTTTATTACGACCAGCCTGATAGGCATGTAATTTGATATCCTTTCCATTATGTAGGTATTGATTTTATCTTTCTATGGCCATTCATTACAGCACGGGCTAAGTGAGGCATGGTTCCTTTTACGAGATCACGATTAATGTCAATGTATGTGGCTAGGCAGGTAGGAACGTTATTAATTTGGTCGTGCAAAGACTTTGGGTTATGATTTTTAAAATTGAACAGCCGCTTGGTTTTTTATATGAAAACCAGTACTAACTACACACTCTTCAGATGGAGGTAGTTAAAACTTGCGCGGATAAAGATATGGACATGAATTGTCCTAATATGATAGAGGCAAACAATAATGTGGTCAACTGGGGATGTGGTCTTTATCTGCGCCAGTTATAAACCATTTATGATTTTAAAATTCCTCAGCTTTATTTACCCGACTGCCTCAGAAGGTGGGTTATGTTTTTCGAGACTATGTATGTATGTATGTAAGTAATAAGTATGCATGTATGTATGTAAGTTTGTGTGTATGTATGTATGTGGACAAGAAAATTCTTTTTCAGGGGCTACAGCCCAAACGGATAGTTGGATTTTGACATATGAGGTGTCGTTAGATTCGTCTCAGCAGCGCGAGTTACACTGGCTATATTAAAAAATTATAGATTCATGATGGCGAATTTTTACAGCAAAATACTACCTCAAAATTTCCGCAGTAGGGTTTTTTGTTTTTTAACACATCTACTTGTTACTGTAAGTCTAAGTAACTAGAAAACATATTTGCATAGCTGTTGCCCTGTATTATTCAGACAGCATAAGGCGCAAGCTCCACATAGGAGACGTGAGACGTGAGAGATAAGATGACATCTGTCAAACAAGTGATCGTCGAAGAAGTGAGACGTGCGACATAGCGACGCTTGAAACCGTTTCCATATAAAATGTATGAAACAGAAGCGACTACACACGTGAGACGCGCGTCGCATCGATAACGGCTCACGATCGCTTGTCTGACAGATGTCATCTGGCGCGTCGGGTCACGCGTCTATTCTGTGGAGGTTGCCCCTAAAGTTTTTAACACTTAGAATTTCACTGAACCGAATACAATTTGTATGAATTCATTCGTGTTACTGTTAAAAGCTATCGTTAAAATTCAATGAAGTTTAGTTTTTCATTTCAAGCTTCAACGAAATAGCAAGAAACGGGATTGCTAATTTGAAATTCACTACCTTAGTGTTTTCAATGCACTTAAGTACCTGGGGGTTGCCAGACGTCTTGGTAAAACCAAGCACAAAATGGGTAGAAAATAAACACCATCAGACTAGAAGCACAATTTCAGGAAACGGCGCGCGTGGCGCCAATACAGATGGCTTACTCAGTAGGTACTAGCAACGATTTGACGCTTACTGACGAAAACTGGAAAAAACAGGAATCTCAGGGGAAGTCAACGTAACTAAGAAGGTGGTTGACACGAACTCATATTTATTGGATTTAGAATTGGCTTACAATTACAATCATATGACGCTCTTTGTCAGATTTTGCTGTTTTTAAATTTATTACTTCTAAAATTTTGACAGTAGCAACGCTGGCTATCACTGGCTATGTAAGGTAGACCCGGGTAATAAGGCCCACCTAACAACGAACCGAAATAAAACCTTTATTTTATCACCCTCAGGTAAAACAATGTTTGCAACGCATAGCAAAATATACTATTAATTGACCAATATGATTTTTTTATGATTTTGACAATAAAAAGTTACAATTTTGATCATTTTTCAAAACATCGATTTTTGGCCTTCCTAAACTGGGCATGTAATATAAGGCCCCTGCCAATTTTATTACGTTTGGAGTTAAAGTAAGCGTAACTTACAAAAAAAGGTACACTTATATGAATGTTTACATATTATTGAACCTAAATAAAAGCAAAAAGTTGTGAAATCATCAATATTTTCCAAAAAGACTTCACTTTATCAGTGAGGAAGAAAACAGCCTGGCAATCGAAATTTCGGGAACTAAGTGCAAAAAAATTGCTATTTATCCCAAAAGTATTTTTGTTTAGCTTAGAAAAAGGTATTTATTTTTAAAATTACTTGATTTTAAAATTTTCATACATTGGGCCTTGTTACCGGTATTTGGTTTGGATAGCCCCGATTGCGGGTTGCAAGGCCCAAAATAAAAATGTGGTGTCAAAATTTATTTTTATTAATAACATAAGTGGATATAAAGTTAATTTAAATTCCAAAAATTAATGGGCCTTATAAGACAGCAACAGTGTAGAGAGGCCCCTACAGGGCTTGTAAGGCCCAAGCAACAACCCTATGGGGCCTTCCTAACCGATCGGGGCCTTGCAACCCGTATTCACAATTTATGAATAAAATAGCGTTAAAACGAGACATGCCTACACGAATATCAATGGAATGATTAATAAATAAACACATTCAACAATAATCTACTAATAAATTGCAGTATTAACTATTGAAAACTACTGTTTAGTGGGAGCGCAAAATAGCAAAAACACTGGCCGTGCCCGAGGTCACCGAACAACCAGCCGTCACTGCCAAAATAGCGGCCGCACGCGGCCCGCTCCCGTGTCTCTGCGTTCCTATTGGTTCATTTTACCCTTGCTATGAATTTGGCGCCAACCGAACGTATTTTAAACCGTTTTCTGCGTTTGGGCCTTCGAAAACTGGGGGCCTTACACCCCCGATGTACCTTAATAAAGAAATGCCAATTGCGAAAATACGAAATACGGCCGAGTGAACTTTCTGTAAACTCACGTTATTCTGTGCTAGAAGACCTACAAGATTGGCTGACAATCTGGCCTGGACTAAGCGCCGCTTTCAAAATGACTGGTTCGTATGGTATGAGGCATCAGAAAGTCCACGCGGCACATCGTGCCTATTGGCCCGACACTGTCACATTGACAGCGCACTTTGCCGCGTAGGTACAGCGCCCGAAGCTTAATTTAACCTCTACAGTGACACACACTACAGTCCTTCGTGACGTAGACTTTAAAAATCCGAAAAAAATTGTTTTTAATGGCTCCTTCAATAACCCTTCCTGGGTACGAGCCAAGATATCGCTTTTGACGCTTTTCAATAAACTGTGTAAAAAAAGCCAAGACTTGATTCCAAAATATATGTAAGTACCTAAATTCCAACTTTTTTCCCAAAAAAATTACGCTGTGCACAAAGTTCAATGTATATTTCTTTTATTTTGAATCTGGCAATTCGACGTGAAAATAACCTGCTTGTTATTCTATCGGTACTCAATAATTCACTGTTGCTGAAGTAATATTGTAAATTATTACGTCCTCCTATACTGTTTTTGATAAAATGAAAACTGAATTATAGATTTGTAAGTGTGCTGAATGAAAATACTATGCGTAGGCTTATTTGGTAGGCTGTCGAAAATAAATCCAATTTATGAATGATATCTATTTTCGTCTGATTCTGAATTTCACGTGGGTTATTTATAATAATGAACCTATATTCAATTAATTGGTTCCACCAACCTAGATTTTGTGAGAGTCAAATATCAGTAGGTAGGCATGGCAAATTGAAAATGTAGGTGCTACTTATTAGCACAAAATAGACGAATTTACAGAAGGATCACTCGACCCTCTTTAGGATTTTCACGATTGTCACTTACATAGCCAGAGTTGCTCCTGTCAAAAATCAAAGTGTAAGAATATCAAAACAGCAAAATCTGATACAAGAACGTTGATGAATCTGACACATGATGATGATGATGATCTCTCCGGCCGGTTTCGGATATGGCAAGCACTTCTACTCCTGATCAAGTCGGCGCTTCGTAGCGCCCCGTAGGTGCCTATTGTAGCCGATTGATTCAGCCGTATATGATTCAGAGACAGTTTCAACCCAAAGGTTTATATGCTGCTAATTATACATGGTTTCCGCTATCTGCAATGCAGCAAGAATGCATCAGAAATGGCTGATGTAGTAGATTCGGCAGAGTTCTTAGTTATCTTTTCAAAGGATCAACATTAGATAATTGATCAACATAAGATTGTTTTAAAGAATTACAAGTGAAGATTGAGCTTTTAAGTGAGTAGGTAATTTGGATTCTTAATATGCCTTTGTGGAATAAGTTACTAGCTTAGGTAACCTTGTGTAGCTAATTCAATATTTTATCGTACTTATACAGGGTGTTAGGGACGCCTGCAAAGTTTTCGTTACACCGTCCCTAACACCCCGTATTTTACTTACTTGAACGGGACGGAAGATGCTCGAAGTTTACTTATTTCATTATGTTACTCTTATTTTCCTTTTGAAATAGGTATGTAGGTAAATGATTCTTTTGATAAAAACATCTTAAGCATAATGTGTATAAGAAAAGTTCCAACAAAATAAAAAAAAACCGTGATTGTAGCCTCCTCGGCCTACGACAAAAATAGACACAAACATAACATTTGCAAGTAAATTCGACACGGCACTTCTCGTGATGTGAATATTTAAGTGTGGGGCCACTAAAACAGCGGTATACTTATACTCTTTATTGCATTAATATACCGAAAAATAGGTATTTAATAGTAGCAAAGGCGAACTTGTCACTCGATACTTGATTGACAATACTTTTATGAAAACCGAATTTATGAAAACTTGTAAGAAGTTTTTCTGCAGTCGTTAAAATATTGCGATTATTTGCGATAGATTGAACAAGTCGAAACACTACTGTATACAGAAAATCAAGCAAATTAGGTTAGTAGGTATATGATAATGATTAAATTTTTTGTGTTGATCACGATTTTGCTCGAATTTTATAGGTATCATTGTTTAGATATGACGATGATGCCGAAGATAGGTGTTACTTCATTTTCAATATGCCTAATGTGGTCGCGTATTACCCGACCGCATTAGAAGAAGTCTGTACTCTCCGCGACGCTTTTCCTGCTGCACATCAATGACCTTCTATCTTCAGGAATTGTTGGGTACGCAGATGACAGTACTGTCACCGAGAAATATCTGTCCGGCGCAGGAGCCAGTGGTGATGAAATCCAAACATTGAGAAAGGCTATGATTGAGCGTACGAGCCTGACGTTAAGTAACGTCTCCCAGTGGGGCGATGACAATCTCGTCAGCTTCAATGCTTCAAAAACGCAGGCGTGTCTTTTCTCCGCAAAAAGGAGTCCTTTCACCTTTTCTCCTACTTTTCGGGGTACATCTGTTCCAGTGACCAACACTCTTCAACTCCTTGGCATGGAGCTGTCCTCTGACCTCAACTTCGGCACCACCATCGAGTCCAAGGCTCAAATTGCAGCTAGAAAGTTGGGCGTCCTGAATAAAGTCAAGCGGTACTTCACGCCTGAACAGCTTCTAACTCTTTATAAAGATCAAGTCCGATCTTGCATGGAGTACTGCTGTCACCTTTGGGATGGCTCGGCTAAATACCAACTTGCTGCAATGGATTCGATGGAACGCAGAGCCAAGAGATTAATAGGCGATAAAAAACTGGTGGCGACCAAGCTTCACAGCCTGGCTCACCGCCGCAAGGTTGCTTGCCTATCGGTCTCTACAGATTGTACTTCGGAGAGTGTGCGCGTGAGCTGCATGAGCTCATACCACCGTCTCCTTTCTTCCATCGGACATCCAGACGCACGGCCGGCTACCATCCGTTCTTAGTTGATATACCCACATTACGCACTAAGCGCTTCAAATCATCTTTCATTATGCGCACGGCTAAAGAATGGAATTCCCTGCCTGCGTCTGTATTTCCGAGTGCATATAACCTGAATCTCTTTAAGTCTAGAGTGAATAGGCATCTTCTGGGCAAGCTCGCTCCACCGTAGATCCCATCTCTGCTCTAGGGTAAGATTGGGGTCAAAAGTAAGCCCATCATAGATAAAAAAAAAAAAGAAGGATTAGGTTTTTTCATTATATTGTCTAGCTAGATTTTGGTTGTATGAAAAGACGATTAATGAAAGTTTGTTCGACAGATTTATTTTCCAAAGTTAGGTCTAGGTTAGGTAAAGTTTTTGCACTTTTTCGCCTGGCATTTAGAAATATTTAGTGAAATAGGGACGTTTACAACTTAGGTCAAGGCAGGCCATCAAGTTTTTTGTAGTTTTAAAACCGCTTTTTGTATGGCCACAGCGAACTGTTGATTGCTCTCAGTGAATCTGTTTCAAGTTCATGATATTATGTACTCTCGTAATATCACGCTCGGCTGTATAACGATGACCTAGGTACTAGGAATATTGTATCAGTCTAGTCTAGACTCTAGGTTAATATTTAAATAGCATAATAAGTATTATGATGAACTCTGCCTACCAAGGTAATTACTTTTTCCATATTTACGCATTTTCGTATCTATTAAATTAGAGTACCTAGAGAAAAAGCTCGTTTACAGGAATAAGTAAGTACCTAGGTATGTTACGTAGAAAAAAAAAAGTTTTTATCGTGGTTGGTAAGTAGGTATACAACGTGTTACAAAACAACCAATAAATGTCCCATACAAATTGAGTTAATTTTGTATGGGGGGCCCAAATTTTTTTTTCATATTTCGACCCATATTTCATGGGGAAAGTTGTTCAGTTTTACGAGTACCTCGACCTCCTTTAAGCTTTATTGGTTGTTTTGTAACACCCAGTATACTATGCTTAGGTATAGTAATAAACAAAAGTCCCTGTACAATGAAAAAGTACATTGGTCCAGATCAGACTTCAAATAATTAGTTAGCTATGCACTAAAGTTAAGAAAATGGCTCACAAAATATAATATGAATTGTATTGCGTAGTATACAACGTGTTATAGAACAACAAATAAAGCCGAAAGGAGGTCAAGGTACTCATGAAACTGAACAACTTTTCATATTTCGACCCATGGGGAAAGTTGTTCACGAGTACCGTAACCTTCTTTCGCATTAATTAGTTGTTCTGTAACACCCAGTATAATAGGGGAAGTAGGGGTAAGTGGACCACAGCGACCGCAACAAACGCGCGATCGTAACTGTGTCAAGCCAGCCTGTTGCACTCGCATATTTATTATTTTGCCCTAGGTATAATGAAAAGAGTGTTTTTATACTCCGTTTAAGTGGTATGTGGTAAATATAAAACGCTTGTGGCCGAAAATAGTGACTGAGTAAAACTAGATTGCTCTGGCCAATGAATTGTCGACATTAGCTGCGTAGCAAGTGAAAGGGGAAGTAGGGGTAAGTGGACCACAGCGACCGCAACAAACGCGCGATCGTTACTGTGTCAAGCCAGCCTGTTGCATTCGCATATTTATTATTTTGCCCTATTATGCCATTTCATTAAAAAAGTGTTTTTATTTAAAGCGATTTTCACGAAGTTTCGGTTTTCGGAGGCGATAATCGATCTAACCGTGAGATGTCGGCTTAGAAGCCGTGTGATAACGGCTTAGATAGAATAGCATCACCCCAATCCTAACCGTAGGTGTCGGAAAAAGCTACTAAAGGGATAATCATCCAACTGCGAATTCCATTATTGGTAATACCTTAGGTAATACCTAAACAATGATGATGAGATGAAACGTAGGAAAATATTGACACTTATAAATGGGTAGGTAGGTATAGACTCTAAGTAAAAAATATTCAAAATGTGATACCTACCTGCATCAAATTTTGTAACACATGCCTAAAAGCTTTTTATAAAATAGGCAAATTGAATGTTCACAGAAAACTCATTTATTCCGTAAAAACATTCATAATTTTTGATGGGTTAAACAAAGCAAAAAAAAAACATGAAAATATGTTATTCTAAAGTAGATATTCAGGCATATCTACATGTTTCTACCATGTCAAGCGTAGCGTTAGTCGCCCTCTGGCTAGCTAGAGGAACAGATAGTTCGAAGGCGGATATTTATTGGGCACAAAATCACAGGGAACTTTGTATATTACACAAAGTATCTGGAGAACGTTCCCAATGTGGACGTATTTTGAACAATGTTCCCGAACAAAGTTCCCGAAAAAAAGCGCACACATTGGGGACATTGTCCATAAACATTGTCTATATACAAAGTATCAGGGATTTTATCCATATCTGGCTTGAAGAGCGCGACTTGTAGCGACTGGATGGAGAATATGACGTACCCTGAGGGACTCCTATAAATACGTAATTATAATTTGGTTTTAGCTTGTAAGTAATTTAGTTTGTAAACATGTTTTCTTTTTTCATTCTTGTCGCTATAAACAAATTCCTTTATTGCGGCATTAGTTGTAAGTTTGATTGTTAAATAAAAGGAACGTCCAGAAGTAACATGCCATATGCTGATGTGAGGACTACGACAAACTATTGAAAATGCTTTCACTTGACATTGGCGTAGAACATTATTTATGGTATAAACTGACAGTATTCATTGAACCTGACGTGATCCAGCAATAAATCCATCCATTTAGCATATTTGCATAATACGTCACTATCCATCCAGGCTTCACGTTTCAACCAAATCTGTAAGGACGTTAGTTTGCCATGTACTCGCGCCTATGCCGTGTGATGCCAGCTTAGAATAGCATCACCCTAATTCTACCCGTGGGTGTTGTAAAATGCGACTAAGGGATACTTATCCAGGGAATAGGCAGCAGCGTTCCCTGTCAATGCAACATCATGCATTGCGCTCGCCAATCCGCCTGCCAAGCGTGGTACTCACCAACTCGGCAATACCCCCCGATAGGGGGAGGCCCATGTCCAGCAGTGGACTGTTGTGGCTGTTATGGTATGGTATGGTACCCTTCAAGGGACCAAAGTATACTGGCTTTTCATACAAATACTGTAGGCGGTTGAAAAACTCTGACACCAAGGTTCATCAGGTCGTTGGACGACTTAGTGTCCTCCTCGAAGAAGAAGAAGTTACAAATGCTACGAAAAACCAATATAAATTGATTCCTCAAATGAAAAGGAGTATTTCTTGGCGAATGTACTATTAGCTGCAAATCAATCTATCCCTTTACGGTATCAAGCTGTTACGTACATGTTTCTCGACAGTGACGGGTTGTCAGTATGTCGCCCAAAATTGCAATACACATTAACTCTCAAATCCCTTAGTCGCTTCTTACGACGTCCACGATAAAGATATGGGGTGATGCTATTCTGTACCGGCACCACACTGCAATAGCTCCAATGGTCATAGTTTATGTGTCTGCGACAATGCCATTCGGCTGGACGATCCGTTAAATGGCATAACGCGCCATTTCTCCCTAACCGACTGAATAAATTGAATAATATGACTATCCCCAGATTTACTCATTTGACCTTTGGGCCGTATGTTTTATAGCGTTATTTGTCACGTGGGGCTGGCTTAGAATAGCATCACCCCATATCCTTCCCGTGGGTGTCGTAAGGGATTTGAGAGTAAACAAGCTGGCAGCCTGTCACTATGGTGATACACAGTCTTCTGATTGACTGTCAAACTTGTCAGACGTGGTGCAAATGGTCATATTTTACAGCCGTTTACGCTATGGCTACTCCGCAAGGGATTTAGGCTTGATATATGGGTCTATGCAAAAGTCATAGTTTATGTGACTGCGACAATGCGATTCAGCTGGACGATCAGTTAAATTGCATAGCGTGCCATTGCTCCTTAACCGACTGAATAATATGACTATCCACAGATTTACTCATTTGACCTTAGGACCGTATGTTTTACAGGGTTATTTGTCACGTGGGGCTGGCTTAGAATAGCATCACCCCATATCCCTCCCGTGGGTGTCGTATGGGATTTTAGAGTAAACAAGCTGGCAACGGCAACCCGTCACTATGGTGATACCCAGTCTTCTGATTGACTGTCAAACTTGTCAGACGTGGTGCAAATGGTCACTTTTTACAGCCGTTTACGCTCTGCCTACTCCGCAAGGGATTTAGGCTTGATATATGTGACTATGCAAACGTCATAGTTTATGTGACTGCGACAATGCCATTTAACTGGACGATCTGTTAAATTGCATAACGCGCCCTTGCTCCCTAACCGACTGAATAATATGACTGGAGTTATTAATTATGCCTACAGATTTACTCATCTGCAATGCTAAATGATTTGAACTGTATGTTTTACAGGGTTATTTTCAGAGGGAGGCCCATGTCCATCAGTGAACTGCTGGCTGTGGCTGTTATGGTTATGGTTATTTTCAGGGTCAGTAGTAAATGTTAGTACCTACATAAAACTTGGATACTGAATAGCCTTAGGGAAAAAGTTGTTCGTAATCCTAAATAGAAAACCCTGCAAGGAGTGCTTCATTATCTGCCTTATCCTAATTTATTTGGAGTCGATGGCGCAACATGTTTTTCTCTTTCATTCATCTCTATCAACCGTCAAATCTTCGAATAACTACACCTCTTTGATTCATATTATTCATACTTATTACTTTTCACATCCACACTCATACTCAGTAATTTTTTCGGCACATGTTGGTCACAATATTATCCCGAATTGGCAACATTATTGTTGACATACTGCTCAAATGTCACATATGATAGAGAGGCAATGCAATAATGTCGCCAATTCGGGATATATTCTTTATCTGCGCCAGTTATACTTATACCTGACTAAAAAGTTACCCTGTATATTAAAAGAGGTACGTACTTCTAGAACATAATAGTAATAGATACCTAGGTCCTATTCCTGCTGAAATTCAACGGTTCATAGTAATGTTATTGTACAGAAAACTTTCACCTAGATAGTTCAGTTATAGCCGCTAGTTTTATAATAATACCGAAAACGTTTGCACATCTCATTGTGTATTTTATCTTTATCTATCTATATATCTTCGTGAGGGACACCGAGTCGTTCAAAGACCCGATGAACACTGGTGTCAGAGTTTATCAACCACCTACTGCAAGTAGCAGGCCTCTGACATGGTTGTGTAACGACCGCCATCATAGACAGCAACCGGGACCGACGGCTTAACGTGCCCATCCGAAACACGGAATCATCTTGCTTTTCGGACAATCAGGTGGTTCAGCCTGCAATGTCCTGCCTGACCAGACTGGGAACAAATTCACAAAGTGATATTCAGAGTACCTAGACTCTGAATATGATCTTTCATTTCCTAGTGTTCTCAGATGATAAACATGAAACTTGTGATATCCAACACCTTTGCCTGTAGCCTGCAGCTTGTTACGAGTTGGGATCGGTTACTCACTGCCAACTTTTGCCGCTTTGCTTCAAGTTTCAATGATTAAGGTCGCATCAAGGTCGAGCTAAAGTTTAAACTCGTTCAAGTAGCTCCATTGCGTAGATATACAGGGTGTTAATTTAAATGCGTGCCATAGCTTCAGGGTAGGTTAAGTATCGATTAAGGATGCCGTAAAAAATATTTAAAAAATCCCAGTAAATAAAATATTTTATTCCGATTTAGTCAAATTATTTCTCGAAAAATCAATTTTTGATAGTGATGTTGTTTAGAGAGTGCCCATACAAATACCTACTTTCGTCTAAACCTCTTTGAGATTGAACGAATTCGGCTCAGATATAGGCATTTGAATCAAGTGTCGTTACAAAAAAGATGGTTCTGCGTTTTCACGCTCCCGTTGCTTTCTACAATTTCCTAGTGTTCTCAGATGATACACATGAAACTTGTGATATCCAACACCTTTGCCTGTAGCCTGCAGCTTGTTACGAGTTGGGATCGGTTACTCACTGCCAACTTTTGCCGCTTTGCTTCAAGTTTCAATGATTAAGGTCGCACCAAGGTCGAGCTGAAGTTTAAACTCGTTCAAGTACAGTTTTAAGGACCTTCGTTGCGTAGATATATTTACGGCCGATGTGGCGTAGTGGTAGTGGCTTCTTAGGCTACGACGCAGAAGATTCTGGCTTCGATTATCGGTGGGTCACTGACAAAGTTGATATTTATCACTTTCTGAGTTCGTTCCCAGTCTGAACAGGACATTGCAGACCGAAACCGCCTGATTGTCCGAAAGAAAGATGGTTCTGTGTTTTCACGGTCCCGGTTGCTTTCTATACTTACTTAGAAAGTGGTCGTTACACAACCATGTCAGAGGCCTGCTACTTGTTGTAAAACTCTGACATCAGGGTTACTGGGTCGTTGAAAGACTCCGTGTCCCACACGTCGAGAAAGAGAGAGAGACTACGTGTATAAAAACCCACTTTGACTTTGCCGTGGGAAAATCATCTTAACTCGTAAGTGTTTCAAGAAGTTTCAACGCAACAAGTGTATTGTGGAAAGTCTGCCTGGAAAAGTACTGTCACCTACAGAGTTTCGTGCGTACCTACCTACCAGTGTAGCAGGGTGACACTTTACTTGGAGGCATAAAGTGTTTCTTCGAGTGAGACACCAAGTCATCCAACGACCCGATGTACACTAGTGTCAGAGTTTTCCAATCGCCTACTAAAAGTACCTATACGTGGCATCACGAATGTCGTTCGGTACTTGTGTGATTTACCATAATGGACCACAGACCCACAGTGTCAACAAATTTTACTTATTATATTACATTGTCCTAATGGTATACCTATTGTGGTGTGACTCTAGTCTAGTGCGATAGGGGCTTAGTGAAACACGTGACTTAGTGGAGGCCCTTAACCTTCCAAATTGTTTAAAATATCGTATTACGTAATTAAAAGTTAACCCATAGTTAATACGTTTATAGAGAACTTTATAAAGGTGTAGAGTATCGAATTGCGGGCTTTGAGGTTAAAACTTATAATTACAACTTATAAGTTTTCGTTTCAAAGTTTGGTAAGACCAAAATAATTAGAAATCTGCACGTGCATACTATTTTGAGGGCTATAGAGTTTCTCAGACCTAGCAGGTGAACCAACGACCGAAAGGGATGTGGGCAGCCGTTGATTATACATACATATACATAAGTACATACGAGTATATCACGCCTATATCCTTTGTGGGTAGGCAGAGCGCAAGTGGCTTATCAGCCGTGTACACCACGTCTGAAAAAAGTTTGAGAGTTATTCAGAAGACTGTGTATCACCATAGCGACATAAAATTGCAATGCACATCAACTCTCGAATTCCTCAGAGTCGATTCTCACGACACCCACGGGAGAGAAATATGGGTGATGCAATTCTATAATGTTTAGATCTTAATTTGTTCAACAAACAGTTTACACCTTAAAATAGAAATCATTAACTGTATTTACAAAACTGATCGAACAAATATCAATAAAAAAGATAATATTGTTAAAAGGTTACAAACACAAACATTGGCAAGGGTGGACAAACAATGTGATGGATAATGGTGGTGGAGCGATTCATGTAACATGTTTATAAGCACATAAACAGGTGAGAAATATTCCATCGGAGGAAAACGCTAAACCTATTCAAAAGACACGAATATCGCTACCGACATTGAAGTACTTAAACTGAAACTTGTGTGTACAAGTCCCTAGTAAAACAGCTTTTACTCATGACTTTCACTATAACTTGACTATAAGAAGAACAAAAGCTTGATATTGAGCCTTGTGTACGGAAATTATTCTACAAGGGAGCGATGATATTCGTGGAACGCTAGGAAATATATAAGGTCCTATTAAATTCACTGCAAGTATTTTAGGGGCAGATCAAATAAAATATAAGCATGTACTAGGAAATTTTTTAAAAAAATCTGCACGCTAGTTTTCGAGAAAATTGCATTTAACTAAAGAAAAACAAAACGAAAAAAGTGCATCCTGTTTGTCCTAGAAACACACCACTAAACGCTACTTCGATGAATTTAATTTACCAAAAGAAGGTGCCGTGATTGGTTGGTTGTTTAGTGTGCGTGCCGTGTAAATGAATCCTGTCTACGTTGTGGAACGTCAATCGGGTCAGTCAAAGGCTGTTCACGTAATTTATTAAAAAGTTTGTTTGAAAATGAAAAAAAAAAATCTTAGATATTTTTCTCACACATGTCCTTTCAATACAGTCACGCATGTCCTTAAAATATTTGCAGTGAATTTAATAGGACCTTATATTGGAATGGTATGGTATATTATGATGGTACGATACGAGTATACACGTGCAATGAATAGAGCAGCAAGTAAAAGGAATATTCCGTTCATAGGAATATGAATTTTGACAGAGCGCAAATGGCTTAAAAAACAAATAGATGTGTTAAGAAACAAAAACCAGTGTCACTCGCGCTTCTTAGACGAATCTAACGATACCTCACATGTCAAAATCCAACTATTCGATTGGGCTGTAGCCCATGGAAACGAATTTTCTTGTCCACATACATACAAACATACATTCATACTCTCGAAAAACATAACCCTCCTTCTGAGGCAGTCGGGTAATTATTACCATCTACACCAAGTCTGATAAAAGTTTGAGAGCCATTCAGAAGACTGGGTCTCACCATAGTGACAAGCCTATCGCCTAAAATTGCAATACACTTTAGTCTTCAACTCAGATTTGGGGTGATGCTATTCTATGCCAGCACCTCACGTCATCGAAGCCGGCACCACGCGGCATGTGTATTAAAATTAATTAAATTAAATTAAAAAATACCTAAACTTGTGATCTAAGTGGTCTTAATCTGGGGAAAGCCTATGTCTTAATTGTATAATATGTCCTGATATTGATAAATTACGGTGTATAATCTGATCAGATCACGTATAGGCAAAACAAATGTTTGCCTGTATATGATACGAAGTCACAATACCGACTAATCTCACAAAAGCTGTGAATTCACCAGGAATGAGTTTCCGTGGCAACCTCCACCTCACCCTTGTAATTAACTAATCGGGGTTGACACGACAATTCTAGGCGTGACTTCTGAAGCCAGAGGCTCTCAAACTTCAGGCGATGACCCCCTTCAATCGGAGTTGACACGACAATTCTAGGCGTGACTTCTGAAGCCAGAGGCTCTCAAACTTCAGGCGATGACCCCCTTCAATCGGGGTTGACACGACAATTCTAGGCGTGACTTCTAAAGCCAGAGGCTCTCAAACTTCAAGCGATGACCTCCTTCCGCTAATAAATTTACCCACAGGATATTAGACAGCCTATACAAGGCATAGGTTATTACCAAACACAATTCTAGAAGTGACTTCTAAGGCCAGAGCTTCAACAAATGGATCTACCTACAGATATAATGCATCTATCTACCTACAGATATGATGCATCCTATGCAGGACACTGGTGATTACCAAACACGACAATTCTAGGCGTGACTTCTGAGGCCAGAGGTTTTCAAACTATCCAGAGATAACCCCCTTCCACAAATAAATCTACCTACAGATATTATGCCGCCTATACAGGGCATAAAATACTGATGGATTACCAAAAACAATTCTAGGCGTGACTTCTGAGTCCAGAGCCTTTCAAACTTCAGGCGATGACCCCTTCCACAAATAAATTTACCTACAGATATAAGGCAGCCTAGATGGCCTTTTTATCTAGTAGGTAATCAAGTGCCGGTCGACGCTAACATTTTTGAACTTCTTATTACACGACTGCCTCAGAAGAAGGGTTATGTTTTTCGAGAGTATGTAAGTATGTATGTATGTGGACAAGAAAATTCTTTTTCACGGGCTACAGCCCAAACAGATAGTTGGATTTTGACATATGAGGTGTCGTTAGATTCGTTTATTCGTCTTTTATTCGACACTGGCTAGGTATATTAAAAAATTATAGGTTCAAGATGGCGAATTTTTACAGCAAAATACTACTTCAAAATTACCGCAGTCGGGTTTTTGGTTTTTTAACACATCTACTTGTTTATTGTTGAGTCAACCAGACCCTCTCAAACTGTTCATACTGTACCTACCCAGGATTGTATGTACTGTATAGCCAGGATTTTAACTAGATTTTGCTTCATATTGACGCAATCAGTCTAGGCATAACTTTTGAAGCTAGAACTTGTCAAACCATTTAAGGTTTGCCCCTTGGTTTGTTAATATTGAATAACATGATTCCTTCCTCGCAATTTGCTAATCAAAATACTTACGGCTTGTCTAAGTTCAAAGTTTGATTCAACTACTTAGTACTAATAGCAAAGCTTATAACAATGATCGCAGGATCCAATAGAGAAGCGTTTTTTTTAAAATATATCTTTTAAACCAGTCAATAACAAGGTAGGTAATAATAAAGTTTTATATTATAATGGTGGTGATAAACTAGTGCTAGCGGCTAAGAATACTGCCACCCCTAGTAGTAGTCCACTCAGGGTGTTTCGTACAAGGTGACGACGTAGAGTTCTCGACCTCGGCTGAATATCTGTCGACTATGTCGATAGCGGTGATACCTCCTACAATAGCATTCCCAAAGAGGGTTGACGTCAGCCAGGCTACCGGTCATGCCATAACAAAACATGTTGCGCCCAAACCGACCTCAACTCATTTGGGTAAGGGCAGGGAGATGTTGATTATGATGGTTGTGAGTGGCCTTTGCTTGTACTGGGACATCGAGCAGAGTTGTGAACTTGTGAGTGAAACCACACCGCATCGCCCCGCGCGCCGTTTTTCTAATTTGTGGTGTAACTTTTTCTAAACGCTCTACATCATCATCTTCCTGCAACCCTCTTTGGGAATGCTTTTGTGGTGGATTAACCGCCACCATACGGTTGGCCCTGGCTGTTTGGGTCGGGTTTATCCCTCGGTCGCCTCTGACGACTCCCACGGGAAGAGAGGGGGTGGTGCTATTCTACTCTGCCGCACCACACGGCTACATACAAGCTAAAAACTAAAAGTACTATAGATACTTACATACCTACACTATAATTATACACACATAGATACATAGTTATGTAGTGTACCTACACGTGGGGGGGCAACGTCCAATTTCACGCAGTTGCGATTATGGTGATGCTTACCTGAAACAAGCATAAAAATATTAGATTCAGAAACAAGTTAATGAAGGTGTAGGTTTAGTTTGTTACACTATTATTCTTATTTCGTTCTAACTTACTTTCTAACTATTGTTGTTCATTCTTATTCTAACTTCGTTTTGCTTAATTTTTTAAGTAAAAATCTCTTATCCTCTCCTCTGTGGCGCCATTTTTTATAAGTAGGCTTGTCTGTGCCACAGACGAGCGATTATTCTGCACCAGCCAGCGTCCTAAAATTTATTCCCCGGGTATTCGTCACGCTAATAATTAGCTATTGTTAACCAGTTTATTGGGAGTTTCATCGACTCATTCTACAAAAAGAAAAGAATTTATAAGGTCCTATTAAATTCACTGCAAATATTTTTAGGGTATATTCTACTCGTCAAACTGAACAACTTTTCTTAGTAACATTATTCCGAAATATGAATAAATGTTTTGGACCTCCCATACAAAAATATCCAAAACATGTGTCAGTTTGTATGGGAGGTCCAAATTTTTTTCATGTTTTGGAAAAGAAACGTTTACTAAGAAAAGTTGTTCAGTTTCACGAGTAGAACATACCCTGGAAATATTTGCAGTGAATTTAATAGGAATTTACACAAGATAATTATTTGTTGAAGCACTTTATTGAGTACAGTACTTTATTAAATACTCTGGTACTCAACATTTTCGAGCACCGAAGTTAAATTAATTAGTTTTGCATTTCCATGAACTCTCGTGATGGGTACGAGAATTCTTGTGGTAGGTAGGTAAGTATGCCCTGACCTGACAGGACATGACATCGTATCATGAATTTCCTAGAAATTCAGCCAGTTATTGCTGAATCAAATCAATTTAGAGTTTGTCAGTTCTTGGTAGGTACAAAACGTTCTGGGTAAGGCGAGAAACACACATAACATCCGTTTGTGTGTTATTCTGCGCAGCGACATCGCATGCGTTAGGGAAATGCGAGTTTCATTCTTTTTTTCTTCAGACATAAACCGTATTTGTTTGTAAATACGGTCGAAAGTAGGTACCTGGTTGACTGAGTTTCCTCGGTTGATCAATAGATGTCGTTGTTTGTTTTAAAACAATTCTCAAAGAACAGGTGAAAAAATGATTTTTGGAGAATGTTACCTAGTTAGAATGAATTATTGCAAAGGGACTTTATCATTGAGCACCGTATGGGAGGTCAACTTTATTTGCAAACTTTATAGGTAAATATGAAAAATTTAAATTAGAAAAGTTTTTAGGTACCTAAAGTGGAAACACTACGTTTGTGCGAGTCACATTTAAATTTTTAACTTTTCATCAAAAAGCAATTTAAACTGTGCTTGGAAAACCTTGGATCATGCATACGTAATATGTATGCAATTACATACATAAATCACGCCTACATCCCTTGCGGGGTACGGAGAGCGTAAACGGCTGTAAAAAATGGCCATTTATTTTACTTCACGTCTGAGAAAGGACAATGCTCACGAAGTATGGAAAAAAAACCCAGGCCCGGCGCAAACATTATGTATCTCAGTTTCTCAGTATAAATGAGTAATGAAATGTCATATATGTGCCATTACCAAAAGCGATGGCTAAATGTAAGAAATTGCTATTTGTTTTTTGACAGGGATTGTATTTACATTGATCAATAGTAGAAGCTTTTCAACTGATATGTTGATGATGACAATGATATTTAAAGGACTTTGCGAGTATAGAATATTAAAACAACTGTATACATAATAAAAACATCATTTATTCAACCTTATCCACAATTTCACGAATCACGAGGATATATTATAAAATGCCACGAGGATATTGTAGTATCCACAAGAGTAAGCAAGCGAGTTAGCACACGTTTGCATTGTTTCTCGTCTGACCAATTCAACAAGTCAAGTAGTCGATAGTTTTCTCGAACTACCCGCAATACCGCGCGCGGGAGTTTTCGCGATTTCTGCCTTTCCCCGGTCGTAACCGGAGTCTCTGTAGCACCCGACGACCCAGACAAGACACCTAGTCGCATGCGACGCCTCCAGGACCTGCCTGTTTTTACAGGCAGCGATTCGAGACATCGCCCATGAGCCTGAGCCTCGAAGGCGACTCCCCGTCGGTCGCTTCACGCCCGACGAGAAGATGCTACAGTGCAGTCTTGCTCGCACTTGTAAGACTTATACCACTCTGTAATGATGCTCACGGTGAATTCGGAGCATATTAACTCAATAAAATAATGAAAGTTCAATATAGCAAAACAATCATAAAAATTACACCTTATAAAAAATAAATAGCAGTTTCCTATATTTAGCCATCGTTTTTAGTAATGGCACATATATGACATTTAATTACTCATTTATATTGATAAACTGAGATACATATAGTTTGCGCCGGACCTGGGTTTTTTTTGAGCATTCTCCTTTGAGGTACCTAATTCAGAAGACTGTGTATCACCATAGTGACAAGTTTTTAGCCTGACGGCTAAAATTTCAATAGGTACACATCAACTCTCAAATCCTTTAGTCGCTTCTTACGACACCCACGGGAAATATATGGGGTGATGCTATTCTAAGCCGGCACCACATGGCAAAACCTTTGATCTCTATAACCGTATCAGCAGCAAGTTATAAATAAAATGCAGCAATAAAATAAAATGTATTTATTACAGCATTAGATATCCATCTATTTTCGCAAAGAGGCGAATCGGTTTTCACAGGGAAATCTGATGACAAATAAAAATATTTAATTATTTTGCGAAAATGTTATTTAAACACGGGACTTCAGTCTTGTTTCCTAGGCAGACGTAAATCCATTTAAACTTTGTATGGGAAGCGTCCCACATTATAGGGGCAAGTTAATGTGCTGCTGCTAGTACGAGTATTATTACGTAATATAATCCGTCTAATAAAGCAATAAGTTTCCTATTTTAGGTCTGAGCCTGCGGCTTGACCCTTTGAGATTACACTTCGTATTTTGTCAATGATTAGCACGTTTTCTTAGCTCCTTTTCACAGCAGATCGCTCCATAAGCGCCGCCTCGCCCTTAGGAAGCGCGGGGCGTGCGCGGGGAGCGCGGGGGACGCAGGCCGGCGGCGGGCGCGCAGCGCGCGATCCTCTGTACGCTGTATTTTGCCCAGTGATACGCACGTTGGATTTTAACAGCGAGACTGTTCGAGAGATCATCGTATTTTTTGTGTGGATGATCTCGCATTTTAAAGGTGAGTTACCTTCCTATAAAATTCTATGATGGTTACAGTCGATTAATTTCGTAAAGTGTTCAGTGTCAATTTTCTTTTCGAACAAAAGTGAGTAATTTTTATAGTATATTTATATTTGTGATTGATCAACCAATTATAAACTACATATAAAATAATTGGAATTGTTGATTAATTCATATCTAATATTATTAGCTTTGTTCTTGTTGTTTTTTGACCGTGTTTTTAGCTTATTTACCAATTTGTATTGGCTTGGGACTCACCCATGGTAGTCCTACGTGGTTTTTGCCACGTCATTGTGATCACTGTTGTGATCATAATTCTTGTCCTGCGGCCAATCAGCCCAGACAATAGACCGAATAGAGGTCGGCCCAAGAAATTGGGCCGTCGTCGGCTCACGGGAATGACCCGTCGACGACTCCTTGGTTTGATCCGTCGGCTCAGCGAAATGAGCCGTCGGCTGAAATTGAGCAACCGTCGGCTGAAATTGAGCAACCGTCCGCTCAATTTCTTGGGCCGTCGTTCTTGACTTGGCCCGTCGGGTGCTTCCAAGAGATAAATGGGATTTTCCTATTGCAGGATGAAAAATGGCACTACCAAGGGCTTTCACAACCTTGGGTGAGCTCGCCGAACTCGACGAGCCGGGAGAGAGAGAGGTGCTAGATCGTCTCATCGAGGTCGTCGACCTGGGCCTCGTTTAATAAAACTGACAATCTGACAAAATTGTCAAAAACCTACAAATTTGTTGAATTGTCATGGTAAATTCGTTTAATAAAGGTGACAATTATGTCCAAAATCGACAGGTAAAATGGCGATAACTTGTCACCATTGTAAATGCGTTTAATAAAACTCTACAATTGTCAGAAACCATGGTCGAGACCATTGACAATTGTCAGTGACAAAATTGTTGCATTGTCGCGACATATATGTCAAGTTCTGACATAATTGTCTGACTAGATTTTATGTAACAGAGAAAGGGATAGGTACACAATAAAATGATTGATACAATTATCTACTATAATATCCTATGATAGTTACGTCTGGGAATGGTCTCCCTATATTCGCTCTCTGATTCGCGGAACGGCAAATGCAAAATTTATTCTACTGACATGTTCTTTGGCGGCCCCTCAGTTGTATTTGTACTAAGCATTCCTTATCATTACTACTCTCATTGCTTAACGTAAGCACCATTTTTGTGAAATATTGAGCTTTTCTGTACCTTAATTTAATTGCGTGACATAGGGTAAGGGCACCTGTCAATAAAATCCGACAGTTCTACAAATTTGTCAATATGTCGCGACAATTTGCTGTTTAATAAAGCGAAATTGACAAGTTTTTCACGACAAATTGTCACCTGTCACCTGTCGCGGAAAAAGTTTTATTAAACAAAAAATTGTCAAATTGTCACGACAATCCGACATATTTGTAAATTTTCCACCATGACAATTTTGTCACCTATAAGTTTTATTAAACAGAAACTTGTCAAATTGTCGGAATTGTCAACCATGACATAATTGTCGCATTGTCAGTTTTATTAAATAGGCCCCTGGTCTACCCACCTACGTGGCGTGATTGGCGTGTTGTCAACTTTTCTTTTTGGTTTAAGACTGGAGCCACAAACCCTAAATAAACTGAGATTTGCCATCCCAACTATTTCGATCATAAAATCTTTTGATCCCGAAGCGGTCTCAGTGTCCGAAAAGAGATTTAAGACTCTGAAGTTATCTCTTTTGAACTGGTCTTTTTGTAGGGCTTTAATCATGAGCCCGAGGTCCGTGGCATCTAAGATACATGGCTCTACTTCAAATTTGGAGATTTTTATATCTGCGATTGGCGATATTGGAGGTGATTTTATTTCAAGAGAAGAAGCAGAATCTCTGATATCCGGTAAAGAAAAGAGAAAAAGACCATCTTCACAGTCATCACAGTATAAGGTCGCCAAGAAGCAAAGAACTGATTCGACGGAAGACATAAGGATTCTCAAAGAACAGACAAGAGCCCTACAAGATATGATGTCTAATCTATTGAGTCGTCAATATCAGAAGAGCCATAATTATGGCCATGAGGGCAATGCATCAGGTTCAGAGGAAGAGACCCCATTCAGTGAAGTGGATAAAGAGAATGACGGTCGAGCTTCATCGTTATTTCAAGCTCCTGATATGGATATGGCCTTACCAGGTGGTTCCACTAACTTGTTTGATTTTACTCCGTGCATCAAGGAAGCTGAACCAAAGATTATGCGTGCTCCTTCAGACTTGTTGGAACAAGGCGTATTTTGCCAGAAGTTCGGTACGGGCAGTTGGGCGAGCATCCGATACAATGAGGCAAACAAGAAACTTCAAGCTACTCCAGCTTTTACTTCACTGTCGGTCAATCCGCAGTTGGCTGGAAAGACTCCAAACTGGGTTCCTTATGAGCAAGTGGTTAAATATGATCAAACGTTGGGTGCCTTAACACATGGCCTTCTCCAACAAAGAAAACTCCTGATTGAAGTACTCTCCGTCGTAGCAAACGAGATTAAATCAAACGCTCTTAATGATGCAATCAAGAAGCATATAACTGGTCCTGAAACAGATTTTAAAAAGTTTAATGATGAGCTTCTCCAATATACCTGTGGCAGGCGCGCTGAATTAATTGAATTCAGACGTTCCCTTTACAAACCACCATCGAAATTTATGAATGACGTGCTTCATAACGTCCCCCCTTCTTCTACTCATCTCTTTGAAGAGAACGCTTTGTCAGAAACGTTCAAGCAAAATGGAGGATTCTATAAATTTTTCCCTGCTTCCAAAAATTCATCCTTCAATAACTCCAAGCACCAAGACTACAAGGAATCGACGTCATTTCAAGCCGGTA
Source organism: Phthorimaea operculella (assembly GCA_024500475.1). NCBI lineage: Eukaryota > Metazoa > Arthropoda > Insecta > Lepidoptera > Gelechiidae > Phthorimaea > Phthorimaea operculella. The sequence goes on along the minus strand of JANFCV010000018.1, from coordinate 1,887,178 downwards.
AGCAGCAGTTCAAGAAAACGAAGCCTCAGTCTTCTTCCACTTCATCATCGGTCAATAGAGGTTTTAGAAAATCATACGAGGCAAGTCCAAACAATAGAAAAAGGGAGGGGGGGGGCATATAGAAGGCCCTCGTCTTCATCTAAAACACCAAAACCCTGACTATTCCCCGAAATGCTTATTTGCGGGGCGTCTAAAAAACTTCATCAAAGTATGGGAGAGTTACGGCGCCCCGAATTACGCAACAAACATTATATAAGATCGGAATTGCCTGAAGCGTCAGATAAAAATGTCCATAGATATCCTGACTTGGTTAAGGTGGGTCATAAACTGGGACAGATCAACCGTGGTTCCAGTACAAAACACCGAATTCCTGGAAATATGGGACACCTAATACAACATAAATTGTATCAGTTCGGAGAAAATACAGAAAACTGTAGGTGCTCTTCTTCGGATACAGAAGAACCATTACTGGACTCGGAGACAGAGGAAGTCGTTGCTGGGTCCTCTGGTGTTCTCAGCCTTTGTGGTAAGACTTTTGATGTGCCGGTGGTTGCTAGAGAGAACCGTCTACAGAATGAGCCTACTTCAGCCGGATCAAAGGTGTATTTTTCCAAAAATGAATGCATTCAGCCGGTGATGGTACTTCAACCTAGCTTGGATGTTTCCCCCAAGGCAAGTCATGTAACATCTGAGCAACGCAGAGAAGACGTACGTAATCATAGCACCAATTTGGAAGGAGCGGTTTCGGATAATATATCTTCGCCGGAAAGCCACTGCTCCGCCATTTCGATTTCGCGACCTGCAACATCATCCGATGGACTTAATGTAAGCAGAAACTCCCCCCGAGATGACCAAATTAAAATTGGAGGCTTGGTGAATCCGGGGTGGGGCAGTTTAATACAAGATTGGTCCGCGGATAATATTGCTTTATTAGAAGGTTCTTGGCGGGAGTCAACCTTACGTTCATATAAGTCGGCCTGGAATCGTTGGTTACAATGGTGTACCTCAAACTCTGTATGTCACTTAAATCCATCGGCTACACATTTAGCTCTTTTCTTATGTCACCTACACAAAGTTTTAAAGTTGGCCCCTAGAACCATTAAAGTTCACAAGTCAGTTGTATATACCTTCTCGAACCCTTCTAATGTAAATAATCTAGGCTCGCATCCTTTGGTTTCACGTATAATTAAAGGGATAGAACTGTCAAAGCCTCCAGTTAACAAGAAAAATATTTGGGATGTTTCTACGGTAATTAAATGGCTTTCAGAAAACCCACCTCAAGAAAGCAGTTTTTTCCAATTATCGTTTTTTCAATTATAACATGTGGCTTTACTTCTTCTGTTAAGTTCTGGCCGTCGTATCCATGATCTAACGCTTTTGCATATAGGTTCCGAAGATATGGTTAAAGCCGATGATGGTGTAATATTCTGGCCCAAGTTTGGGTCCAAGACTGACTCTGCACGATTCAGGCAATCGGGCTGGCAAATTAAACCTAGTCACATAAAGAATTTAGACATACCTTTTTGGATATCAAAGCTTATTTCCCTAACGGAGAGTCGTAGAACAGCCCATGCGAATTTAACCAACTTATTCATTACCACCAGAGGTGTGGTTAAGGCTGCGTCTCGTAGCGTTATTGCTGGTTGGGTACGCACTGTTTTTGAAAATGTGGGTATTGATGCATCGCCAGGAAGCAGTCGTTCGGCGGTAGCGTCAAGTAATTTTAATTCTTTGCCATTAGATGAGGTCTTGAGTAAAGGCAATTGGCGTAGTGAAGCCACTTTCTTTAAGCATTATTTTAAAAAAGTTAATCGTGTTGATTTAAATTCTAAACAAATGCCGCAATTGTTAAATGAATCTTTTAAGGCTTTATATAAACATTAAATGTGATGTCTTTATGATCTCTTTAATTCATGGTGATTTCATTTTATTTCATATTTGTGTGATACTGATTGTTTGCAACTGTAAACTTTAAGACTGATATCTATAAGGTCTCTATAATACTAAAGTGATTTGATTATACTTATTATCTGTTATTGATTATTTGCAGTAGTCAACATTGTAAGAAGGTTTACTTTTATGTTACTGGAAAGAAGTTTCTATAATTTTAGTTCCTGTTTTTTTGTTAGGCAAGAAATAAAAGAAGATTTTAATTAATTTTTTTTTTATTATTTGAACACTTGTAACCATTCTGCCGTGTCAAAACAACATACTGTAAAGTCCAATACAGTGTTTTGTTTCTATAAAGCCAATTCGCTATCTCCTCCCCTCCTACATGTTCCCCTAGAACATTGTTTTATGTTAAATACTATAGTTATTAAGATATTGGTATGGAAAAAACACTGTATGTCCAAAAACTTAAAGTTTATAATTGCGTAACACTGTACTCGCCGTTGCAGTGATTTGATTTGACAAAGCCACGCGCTAGCCGCAAAACTAATTTCACACTCTATGTCTATAATTGCGACTATACTCGCTGTTACAGTGTTTTGATTTGACTAACTCGCGCACGCGCCGCGGAGGATATCACGCTCTCTCCTAAGTGTTTAGTTATATCAGGTGTAAAAAAATCAACTGCAAATATTTTAAGGGATGAATCAGCCCATGAAACTGAACAACTTTCCCCAAGGAACATAGGTCGAAATTTGAAAAAAATGGGTCTCCCATACAAAATGTACCAGCCGGCCGATTTTATTTGTATGGGAGGCCCAATTTTTTTTCATATTTCGACATGTTCCTTGGGGAAAGCTGTTCAGTTTCATGGGCTGATTCACCCCTTAAAATATTTGCAGTTGATTTTTTTACATCCTGTATAGCTTAGACCCTTGAGCTAGACAATCAGTTTGTTTAGGAAAGTTGTAGGCCTTGATGAGACCTTTATTTTATGTGACAGCTGTCAAACTAAAAATTCGTTTATCTCGGCATATATTCGGTTGTAGTTGTAGGCCTTGATGAGACCTTTATTTTATGTGACAGCTGTCAAACTAAAAACTAGTTTATCTCGGCAATCATTCACGCAAGAAAATCAGTTTGTTTGGGAAAGTTGTAGGCCTTGATGAGACCTTTACTTTATGTGACAGTTGTCAAACTCGTTTATCTCGGCAATCATTCAAGCTAGACTATCAATTTGTTCGGGAAAGTTGTAGACCTTGATAAGACCTTTATTTTATGTGACAGGTGTCAAACTAAAACTCGTTTATCTCGGCAATTATTCATGCTAGACAATCAGTTTCTTTGGGAAAGTTGTAGGCCTTGATGAGACCTTTACTTAATGTGACAGCTGTCAAACTCGTTTATCTCGGCAATCATTCATGCTAGACTTTCAGTTTGTTCTAGAAAGTTGTAAGTCTTGATGAGACCTTTACTTTATGTGACAGCTGTCAAACTCGTTTATCTCGGCAATCATTCATGCTAGACTATCAGTTTGTTCTAGAAAGTTGTAGGTCTTGATGAGACCTTTACTTTATTTGACAGCTGTCAAACTCGTTTATCTCGACAATCATTCATGCTAGACTATCAGTTTGTTCTAGAAAGTTGTAGGTCTTGATGAGACCTTTACTTTATGTGACACCTGTCAAACTCGTTTGTCTCGGCAATCATTCAAGCTAGACTATCAGTTTGTTCGGGAAAGTTGTAGACCTTGATAAGACCTTTATTTTATGTGACAGCTGTCAAACTAAAATTCGTTTGTCTCGGTAATCATTCAAGCTAGACTATCAGATTGTGTGGGAAAGTTGTAGGCCTTGTTGAGATGTTCATTTTATGTGACAGCTGTCAAACTAAAAACTCGTTTATCTCGGTAATTATTCATGCTAGAATCATTTTGTTTGGGAAAGTTGTAGGTTTTGATGAGACCTTTATTTTATGTGAACAATCAGAAAAAGATCTTATAATGTACAACTTGTGTACAGGTCAGAACACAGTTTGAACCAGAGTTTCATTACCACAAATACAACCGCAGTTGGGTCAAGTCAAGTCAATAAATACACTGCAATGTACAATACAGTGTTTTGTCGTGTCAAACCGCAAAGATTTTTCCAGCTGTTGTTAAGACAAAACAGTTTTATTTAAGTATCTCTGTATGTCTTATGATTTTAGTATAATTTTTTTAATGGCTATAAAGATCTTGACACGTTAAATCTCTATAATTTTATTTTATTTCCAATATCTTCGAAAATCATATAGAAACCATACAAAAACCAAAAAATATGTTTTTGTGTCCGTTCTCAAAACTTGAAATTTGAAGTTACAGTCTAATGTTTTGACACGGCAGCATTGTAGAAATTATAAGTAACTCTGCAGATATTCCTTTTCACAGTACGCTTCTATGGCCGGCAGAAACCAAACATGTCTCAAAGGGTCAAGCCGCAGGCTCAGACCTAAAATAGAACCGTTTTTCCCCCGAAGGGAATAAAAACGGATATTTTGGGTCTAGCCAAGGCTTGACCCAGGTTTAAGGCCTAGCCGGCCCTTACTGAGACGGTACTGAGGATCGCGCGCTGCGCGCCCGCCGCCGGCCTGCGTCCCCCGCGCTCCCCGCGCACGCCCCGCGCTTCCTAAGGGCGAGGCGGCGCTTATGGAGCGATCTGCTGTGAAAAGGAGCTAAGAAAACGTGCTAATCATTGACAAAATACGAAGTGTAATCTCAAAGGGTCAAGCCTTGGCTAGACCCAAAATATCCGTTTTTATTCCCTTCGGGGGAAAAACGGTTCTATTAACGCTGTATTAAGTTGATTCTGCGGCGTCCTTGCCCGTGAACCCGACTCAACCTAACACAACAAGTCTTCAAGGTTGTAATAACTTAGGAAGGAGTATTATCACAAAATAGAGAGTTTACAGAAGGTTCTACTACTACTAGTATAACAGCCACAATAAAGTCCACTGCTGAACATGGGCCTCCCCCTAGTAGGGGTATATTACCATACTCACCACACTTGGCAGGCGGGTTGGTGAGCGCAATGCAAAATGTTGCAATGCGATTGCGATATTCATCCAGGGATTGAACCACCTGTATGAATTTATCCCTTAGTCGCCTCTTACGACACCCACGGGTAAGATATGGGGTGATGATCTGTGGTGATGACACTCTAAGCCGGCATCACACGGCAGAAGGTTTACTCGACCCTATTCAGGGTTTTTGCGATTGTCACTTGTTACGTAGCCAAGGTTGGTATTGTTAAAAATCTCAACTTAAAAGAATATCAAAACAGCAAAATCTGATTCAAGAACGTCATAATGGTTCTAAGCAAATTTTTCGTTCGTGGCGACCATGTTCTTAGTTACCTTGACTTCCACTTATTTCCAGATAAAGTGAATAAGCGTCAAAATCGTCGCTAGTATTGAGTGAGCCATCTGTATAGGCGCCCCGCGCCTTTCCCTAATAATGTGATATTGTATTGTTTATTGTTGGTTACCAGCCCTAAAAGTGGTTTTTATGAGTCCCTTGCAAATGAAAACATAATCTGTTTAAAATAACTAGTAGGGTATAAATAGTCAGTTGCAATGCAAAGTAAGTAAGTGCGACATCTATATCTCAGAGCTAAATTACTAACTACAACTAAATTAAACAGCTAGGGTATTAATTGTGTATGGAAAATAGAGTTACCTACCTTACCTACAAATTAATTATATTAAAAGTTGGTATGATTGACATATTTGTATTTCTTAAGGCTGAGAATTCACCAGAGCTGTGCGAGGTAGCTAAGCGGTGTACGAGGAAAAAATCCACCAATTAAATAGAATCACTTCATTTTCCTAGCCTCGCTCAATGAACCATGCAGCTTAAACCATGTCTAATGTTTTTGTAATAAGAAGGTAACTGTTCATTTGGCCCACTGAGTGTCCCAAAAAACCAAAGTGCGATCATTCAACAACCCGCCTATTTATTCACCATAATTCGTCGCTTGGGTGTCACCGATGAGTCGATACGGGCGATCGGATCACTCCTCGAAATATGCGATTACGCAACGCGGCCCTGACTTCCGAATATGGAGTAGAAGATGAGTTGTGGCGCAAGTTATAAACAATTTAGTTGATTTTTATTTTTATTTCGCACACGGTAGGATTTAGATGTACGTGGATTCTACGCATGTCGTGTTCAAGCGCGGATCGGATACAGATATTCTGGAAGGTGCTTGAGGTCTTCTCTTAACAGACCACGCGTAAAACATACCCCATTGTATCGTGAGCGAAGCTACATACGTACGATGACCAGAAACACTACACGCCTCTGTAGAACAAGCAGCCACGCACACGTATTAGGAGCAAAGCGTGCTCGACTTTTCTCGCTACAAACGACATGGAGCATGAACACTAGCCGCTTCTGTAAAACAGACAGCCACGCTCAAGTATCGCGAGCGAAGCAAGATCAATAGTTCACGCTACAAACAGGCGAGAAGCCCTTCGCTTATCGCGCTCCCTGCGCGCTTCCTGTATAAAGAGGCGAATCCGCGACTTTGAGGAGCAGCGTAAAGCAGACCTTTGAACGCGATGAATTGAAGGCCCCTCCTCCCGTCGGAAGTTTACTGCCAAAATCGGCTACAATAGCCACCACAAAGATCAGGAGTAGAAGTGGTCGCCATGGCCGAAACTGGCCGGGCCGGAGAGATGATTATTATTAACCATATATTGCACACAAGAAACATTACAAGAGACATATACAAAGAAAGAAAAGACGACACAACAGGACAGCTTTTCCTATATGATTATCCGTCATTGCTCATGTCCTATACCAAATTGACACCCATTACCGTGTTACACGCTCACTTCGTGTAATAACACTGTTTGCACGCAGTTTAATTAGGAACACGCGGCACGATGGCAATACCATTTGAAACTTGGAAGCAGCTTATTACAGTCAACAGCTGTTCGGTTTGTTGACTTTAACATGATTTATAAGAATGGACAGATAGCGACATAGACATTTTGAGAATTGGACATTTTGAGAATAGGACATAACGTGCCGCGACGATACGCTAGTCCTGAGTGAGCCATATGTTAAGGCGTCTTTTCCCTAATTTGTTTGTGCCTTTATGCCTTTATAACAATAGTTCATGGAAATGGAATGAAATTTTCCTCCGATGGAATATTTCTCACCTATTTATGTGCTTATAAACATGTTACATGATTCGCCCCACCATCTGATCCATCACGTTGTTTGTCCACCCTTGCCAATGTTTGCGCCTGTAACCTTTTAATAATATTATCTCCTTTATTGATATTTGTGCCATCGGTTTTTCTATTTTAAGGTGTAAACAGTTTGCTAAACAATATTGGGTGAAATTTTACTAGTGACCGATAGCGAAAACTCTGAACCGGCTGGTGATAAGGAACCACTTTCCCCAAGGAACATAGGTCGAAATACGAAAAAAAACTTTGGACCTCCCATACAAAATGGCCGATCAGCTGATTTGAGTTACTATGGGAGGTCAAATAATTTTTTTCGTATTTCAACCTATGTTCCTTGGGGAAAGTTGTTCCTTATCACCAGCCGGTTCTGACTTTTCGCTATCGGTCACTAGTAAAATTTCACCCTATATAGTATGTAAAAAAATTAACTGCAAATATTTTAAGGGGTGGACCAGCCCATGAAACTGAACAACTTTCCCAAAGGAACATAGGTCGAAATATGAAAAAAGGTTTTGGTCCTCCCATACGAAATGTACCAGCCGACCGAGTCAATTTGTATGGGAGGTCCAATTTTTTTTTCATATTTCGACCTAGTTTCCTTGGGGAAAGTTGTTTAGTTTCATGGGCTGGTTCACCCCTTAAAATATTTGCAGTTGAATTTTTTACACGTTATATTTTGACCTAATAATTTAATTGTAAGTTGCATACACATGTTTCACGCCTCTATCCCTTGTGGAGTAGATAGAGCGTTTACGGCCGTGAAAACCTAGACAAGTATTTGTTGTTCACAGGAAACCTTCGAGTCCCTTAGTCACATTTTATAACAACACCCGTTGAAAAAAAATTAAGCGATGCTATTTTAAGCCGGCATCACACGGCAAATCGCTCACAATCTGCAACTTTTCTCTCAATTTATTGTTGCGCTACGTACGTCGTAGCAATTCGTAGGCAATTCGTAGCTCTGTCGTAACTGTTTCAGTGGTCAATTCGTGTAAGCATTTGCATCTGGATCCGGAGGTCCTAAGTTCGATTAAATAAAATACAATAGTATCACAGCCCCAATCGAAAATCGTAAAACCTTCTCTAGCTATGTCCTTTACAATGAAATTGCAACTTATGCAGCTGATACCTTACTTGTATTTTCCTCCTCCAGGGAGTGATACGAGATACGAGTCACTCTTGTTGATAGACGGCTTCCTAGGTAAATACACTACACAGTACACATACAGGGAGTAACAAAAAGGGTATAATAGCTGAAAGTAAGTCAACATAGGGTAATAGCTGAAGGTAGGTGAACAACCCCCTCCCATACAAAATCGCCGATCAGCTGGTTGATAGATTTACCGTGATATTACAAAACGGTAAGACATGATTTAAGCCGCTTGACAATGTCAAATCGTATGGAAAATTAATTTAAACACTGTCTGTCTAAACGTCTAAACGAGCGCCTAACTTTTTTGTGATCACACCGCTATTTTTTTTAAAATGATTCGAGCCATGTTGGGAATGATTTAGAAGGGAGTCATTCAGAAAACTGTGTATATCACAATAGTAACAGTATGTCAGCCTGTCGCCTAAAATTGCAATACAGATCATAGTCGCTTCTTACGACGCCCACAGTAAAGATATGAGGTGATGCTATTCTAAGACAGCATCACGCGGTTACACCATGTATGCATATCAGTGTCCTGAACGTGCCCGGGGGATGTTACACGTGCAATTCTGGTATTTGCACACTGTACAGCAGGTAAATATACCTGTCATCATATTCTTCAAATACCAATCCGGTCAGTATTTAAACACAAATATGCGCTTTTTATTGAGCATGGAAATTATAATAACACTTAGGGCTTATAGTGCTACAGTAGGAAGAAGGTAGTAAATACAAGATAATAATAACAAAACTTATGAGAAAACTCAATATTTCAACAATTTATTTCAGTCACCTGTAGAGTTATCCCACCCCCTTGACTACCGTAACAAGTGACAATCGCGAAAATCCTAATTAGGGTCGAGTGATCCTTTTGTAGTCTAGACTGTCTATTTTGTGGTACTTTGATCACATTCTACTCTTAAGTAGCTTTGGTATTGCTATCGTGTGGTACCTTAGCAGAAAATATTTATTTTCTCTATTTTCTATTAAAGTTTTATCTTATCTCGCCATTTAAATATGATTTTTCATTCGTTTGCTCTTAAAATAACAGTGCAATGAACTTGCTCTTAATTTAGTGATCCTTATCATAAATTTTAATATTGACATAAACTTTTGTCTTTGATTTTCAAATGGGTGCAACGGACGGGCTAATATTTTAAAGTTCAGATTAAATTAAAGAAAATACGTTAAAGAAGATAAAGATAATTAAAATTAAAAGGAATGAACGAATTTTCTATTTTTAGCCGCATTTGCACAGCTTCTTAATTCTTTTTTACCCGATCTAATTTTTTATGTTTACAGTACAGCTGTTCGATTAAGCCATTTTTGATAGCTGTCAAATCATATTAATGCTGTGAAATAAGGTCTATTTTTCTATGTTGGCATGTATATTAGTATCTAGATAGGTCTTCTTCTTTTCGTGTGGGACACCGAGTCGTTCAACGGTAGGTATAGTGATAGGTATGGTAAGTGGATGTGTATGCAAGTATAATGATACTAATGATATATTAATGATGCATTCGCATTACGGACGTCAGTCCTCGCGACACAAAGGCTAATTTGCAAACAAGTGTCCTCCATAACGAAATGACAAGTGCCCACGTAATGAATTGGCTTTTAGCCCGCCATTCCGTTTCGACTGAAGGCTTTAAGTACTTGAATACATTAGCGTACATGCAAATATTACGAAATGAAAAAAAAACTGCAAAAGTTTTAAGGTATGAACCAGCCCATGTCTTGTTACGTGCCTAGCTCTCGGACTATTATGCTTATAAGTTGAATTTGCGTGAGGAGTTCACATATTACACGCGTTTTGGTCCGCACCACTAAGCAGCGACATGTCTTTGCTTAGCATAAAGGACTCAAAGACAACACACATAGGTAGATATCTAGTGCACTTTGACGCTGCTGGACTGAAAATGAACTGTGTCGTGTTGAGACAAAGACAATTTCAGCTAAACTGCTCCAAAACACGATAAAAAATTATGTGTGGTGCCAGCTTTGAATGGCACCATCGCATATCTTTCCTGTGGGTGTTGTTAAAAGAGACTAAGAGATGGGAGAGTTGATATGTATTGCAATTTTAGGCGACAGGCTGACAACTAGTTTACTATGGTGATACACGGTCTTCTGAATGACTCTCAAACTTTTGTCAGCCATGGTGTAAATTTTACACCTGTTTACGCTCTGCCTACCCCGCAAGCGATATAAGCGTGATATACGTATGTATGTATCTTTAAATGACCCACAAGTTAAAATATGTTAGTGTTATGCTATGTAGAGAGCTCTTTTTTGTGAAAACTAGAGATTCCTACAATATTCTTTTTGCAAACAAATATGACCAAAAATAGTTTACTAAGTATACTGGGTGGGTGATAAAACCGAATGGAGGTCAAGTTACTCATGAAACTGAACAACTTTCGCCACGGTAAATTGGGCGAAATATGAAAATAAAATTTGGACCTCCCATACAAAGTTGCCGATGCTGATTTAAATTACTATGGGAGATCCAAATTTTTTTTTCATATTTCGACCCATGTTCCATGGGGAAAGTTGTTCAGTTTCATGAGTACCTTGACCTCCTTTCAACATTATTGGTTATTTTGTATGGTACCCAGCTAGGGTTGCCAACTATTTTTGTTTCAAATATAGTATTTAACCAAGTCAGAGGTAAAAACAAATAGTAGCTTTACAAAATATATAGTATCAATTATAATAAATAAGCATAAAATTTATTTCTTTTTAAAACAGTATTGTCTAGATCCAGCAGCATCAATAAAAGGTTTTTACCTTTTGAAATAAATTTTTGTACTAATGATAAGCCACAAGTATCTGCTTGTGTCGAGAGCGAAGCAAGCGTGTGCGTTAGGACCGCGGGTGTACAAGTTAGAATTGAGCTGCTTATCTAAAGGATGGTAGTACCTGCTGTGTACCTCAGTGTACCTCCAATAAAATCCAGTGTACCTCTTTAGATAAAAAGTTATTCGATAAAATATGCACACCCGCCATTCTAACGTTAGGATGGCGGGTGTACATTTTTATTTCGGTCTGTAGATACTTATTTCGCTTTTCGTTTATAGTAATTTGGTGTACCTGCAGTGTACCTGTCCATAAAATTATAAAATAATCAAAATGATGACAAATACCAGTAAAAATCGTGTAAAAACGATATAGGGGAAACTGGGGGCACTTGAACCCTAGGGAAGACTTTGTAAACGTTATTTCCAGAAAAGCAGAAGACTTAGAGAGCTACTTTCCTACAGGATGGTGGTACTTGCAGCGTACCTTAGTGTACCTTCAATGAAATCCAGTGTACCTCTTTAGATAAAAAGTTAGAATGGCGAGTGTACATATTTAATCCAATAACTTTTTATTAACTGAGGTACACAAGATTTCATTGCAGGTACACTGAGGTACATTGCAGGTACCACCATCCTATCATGAACACCTGTGGTCCTAACGCAACTTTTTCGTGTATGTTAGGACCACGGGTGTTCATGATAAGATTGAGCTACTTTTATAGAGGATGGTAGGTAGAACCCGCAGTGTACTTCAGTGTACCTGCAATGAAATCCAGTGTACCTCAGTTAATAAAAAGTTATTTGATAAAAATATTTACACTCGCCATTCTAACTTTTTATTTAAAGAAGTACACTGGATTTTAATATAACTATACAAAGGTACACTGCAGGTACCACCATCCTGTAGTAAAGTAGCTCTCTTAGTCTTCGGTTTTTCTGGAAATAACGTTCACCAAGTCTCCCCTAGTGCTCAAGTGCCCCCAGTTTCCCCTATATCATTTTTACACGTTTTTTACTGGCATTTGTCATCATTTTGATTATTTTATAATTTTATGGACAGGTACACTGCAGGTACACCAAATTACTATAAACCAAAAGCGAAATAAGTATCTACAGACCGAAATAAAAATGTACACCCGCCATCCTAACGTAAGAATGGCATGTGAGCATATTTCATCGAATAACTTTTTATCTAAAGAGGTACACTGGATTTCATTGAAGGTACACTAAGGTTCACTGCAAGTACCACCATCCTGTAGGAAAGTAGCTCTCTAAGTCTTCTGCTTTTCTGGAAATAACGTTTACAAAGTCTCCCCTAGGGCTCAAGTGCCCCCAGTTTCCCCTATATCGTTTTTACACGTTTTTTACTGGTATTTGTCATCATTTTGATTATTTTATAATTTTATGGACAGGTACACTGCAGGTACACCAAATTACTATAAACGAAAAGCGAAATAAGTATCTACAGACCGAAATAAAAATGTACACCCGCCATCCTAACGTTAGAATGGCGGGTGTGCATATTTCATCGAATAACTTTTTATCTAAAGAGGTACACTGGATTTCATTGGAGGTACACTGAAGTACACTGAAGTACACTGCAGGTACTACCATCCTGTAGATAAGCAGCTCAATCCTAACTTGTACACCCGCGGTCCTAACGCACATAAGCAAGCCCGACTTTTCACGCTGCAAACGGGCGTAGAATCTAAAATAGCCGATTTTGGAAAATAAGCTGAAAATGACACGCCCATCTCGAGTTCGGCTTTTCACGCCGCTAACTGGAAACCAGTCTAAACACAAGCAGCGAATGTGTAGCAGGCTGAACGGTAGGTACTCATGTCGCGAGCAAAGCGAGCTCGACATTTACGCGAGTTTGAAGCAGGCAGATCGGTAGGTAGGTTAACGTATTGCGAGCGAAGCGAGCTCGACTTTTTATGCTATAAACTTTCGACGAGGCATTGATTTTAAAACTGGCTGAAATATAGTAGATTTAGCTACTATATATTTGTCCAACAGTATATAGTAGCTACAGCTGAAATATAGTAGAATACTATATTATATAGTAGGGTTGGCAACCCTACCCAGCATACTATCTAATGGTTAAAGTTCTAGGTTGAAAACCACTAACTCAATGACCAGGATATTAACATTGTTTTGTAAACATAATAATAGTTACGTTACATTCCTTACCCATAGGTACACCAACATACAGGGTGTAAGGGACAGCTCCCCGATTACTGATAGGGTTCATTCAAACAATAAAACTGAACTTCCCATAAGAAAAAAAATCAATAGATTAAAAAATAATCGATTTCCCATAGTAAATGCAGTCACCTGACAAAACGTTTGCACGGCTGACAAAAGTTTGAGAGTCATTTAGAAGACTGTGAATCACTCATAGGGACTTGTTGTCAACCTATAGTCGCTTCTTGCGACACCCACGAAAAGGATATGGAATGATGTTATTCTAAGCCGACACCACACAGCAATTTGTTTTATCTGTAAATAATTATAATTGACTGCAGTAGCGTTGCTTTTATGTACGAACGTTATTTGAGTGGGCATAAATAATAAGTACGAATGGGGAGTCATGTCACTTTATAATGAGCAAGTGGATTTATTTGACAGTCGGATTCACGCCGTGAGGTCATCCGTGCATTAATACGGAGGTCGGTATCAACCAAATTGTAAACAATATTGACGTAGGTAGGTACGTATTAACAGCAGCACATCAACCTAGCCAATTTAGTGATCAAGTTAAACAAGTTAAGGATCGGTATAGTCCAGTCCAGATGGATTATAAATTCGTCGCGAGACATTCGTGAGACCGATGCCTCGCAGATTCGAATTCATAGTCCATCTTTACTTTACCTATCGTAAAGGGTTTTCGTATAGACACTTCCATACCTGATGATCCGAATTGAAGGTGAAATAACCAGGACCTTTCGCTTTCGGTACTTCGGCACTCATCGCGTTAACTTGATGTGCCCAAGATGTGCCTACATACTCAGCGGCATTTCGATTCTGGTATCAAAAAATTACTGAAATCTAAAATACCTGACGAAGGCCAACTGGGCCGAAACGGTCGCAAAATCACGATGCAATAAAAAATCTGAAATAATTTCAAATGGTGAAAGAGTACCTACATTAAAACTGAATATATTTTCTGAAGTGCGTACATTTTTAGGGTTTCGTAGTCTACTAGAAACCCTTATAGTTTCGTCATGTCTGTCTGTCTGTCTGTCTGTCTGTCTGTCTGTCTGTCTGTCTGTCTGTCTGTCTGTATGCCGCGCCCTCATATCTTCGTCAGTTTTAAAGCTATCGACATGAAATTTGGTAAGAAGATAAATAGTGTTGACTCAAATATATAAATGTTAAGAAAAAAATATTTTAAATGTTTTTTGGACCCCCTCCCATACAAGTGAAAGGGGGGCAAAAAAAATTTTTTTCTTCTGTAATTTAGAGTAGGATATCGTTGAATAGGTATTTTAAAACTAAGATGAGGTTTCTTTGAAACAAAGTCACAAAAATGTTTCTGTCACGAGATATTTACTTTTAAAAAGGGCGTTTTTGACCCATAATTTGTTCCAGCTGTAACTTCTAAAGTATAAAAGCTAAAAATTTGAAATAAATATGGAATATAGCTTACAATCTGAAATTACAATGAAAACTATAACGGATATTGTACCCTTAAAGGTTTCAGAAAAAATTAAGTTTTTCTATTTGCGGTTGGTCATCATACTGCTGCTAACAAACCAGCAACAAATTAAGTTTGTAACGCTGAAAAACCTGATATTTAAACGTTGACTACGAAACCCTATTTGTGGGCGTGTCTGACACGCTCTTGGCCGGTTTTTTATAGATAGAAGTTGGAATTCTCATATACCCCTTTAAATATATTCAGCGATATCTTATGGCCGGCACCTTACTTATTATGCTGGATTTTCATACATTTGGAAAGCATTTGTATTTGGCAGCATTATCTTGATCCTAATAAAAATTACAAAAAATTGCTTACGTACATCGTAATTTGGTTTCATTATTGCACCGAAACCTCGTTTTTCTGTGTGTATTATGAAATCTCCTACCTCCAGCGTTCACAAACAAACTTTATTGGCTGAAGGAATTACCTATAACACCGCCGGATATTTGGACCCTGATTGCATAAAACATTTGCGCGGGAACAAATTCACTTTGCTCGCGCCCTTGCCGAGACCTACGAGGATAGTTCAAGAACATTCCAAAATGGATTGCGTATTGTAACTCGATTGGGACGTGTTGAATAAAATATAAAAGAACTTAAAATACGAATAAGCGCAAGAGTAAACTCAGTTGTCACAAAAAAAACGCAACCTTCAAAAGACTACATAGCCGTTCCATCATTGCATCGTAATATCGTCAGAAAATAAACCTAGGTACCTATTTAACATTAACCGTTTTAGGATTTGTATGAAAATCCAGTATAAGTTGGTCCCTCAAATGGGATTGGAAGGTGGATTTGCTGGTAATAGTAGGTACATACCTACATAGACAGGTCATCTCATGGATAGAATTTCATTCAAACAATCTTTTCCTGTACCTACATAAGTACTTTCCTGGAAACTACTATCCTATATTTACATATCGCAGATATGGTAAAGAGGATTCCAAATAGCAACAGGTGACTCGTAGCAAAACACGTTGTAGCCCAAGTGCCTTAGCTTATAATACTTATATGTGGACTGAGTGGGCGAAACTAACTTTGAAGGTCGTCAGATATACCCAGAGAGGAGTAATGTTTAGAGGGAGAGCCTTGCAGGCAGACTGAAGTAATTAAAAATCGTCGCAATGAATTTTGATGCCTGCACAAGCATAGGTATCTTAAACACCTGTTTTCAAATAGCAACAGGTGATGCAAAGGAAAACATGTTGTTAGAGCAGTAAATTCTTCTTTATTGCATAGCACACTTGCCGTGTGGTACCGGCTTAGTTAGAATAGCATCACCCTAATACTACCCGTGGGTGTCGTTTAACCGACTATCTTAATGATATTTATCCAGGGAATGGGCAGTAGCGGTCCCTATGATGAATGAAACATCTTGCACTGCAGTCGTCAATCCGCCTGCCAAGCATGGTGTGTATTGGCGAGTATGGCAATACCCCTCCCGAACGGGGAAGCCCACGTTTGTGTGTAGTAGTAGTAGCAGCTCAAATATCCATTTTTCCTTATGCGATATCCATTTATGTAGGAACATCATATGGTTTCACTATGATTGTTCGTGGAGTTCCCTTTGAAATGTTCCCTTTTTCTGAGATGCCAGGTCAAATATTGAATCAGGCCTTGTTGGACCACATGATGACTAGTAAACCATATTTAGAGGCATATTACATAATAAAAATATGAATATATTTATTTGTGCAACAAACCAGTCTTCTTACTGACGGTTGACCATCAGGTTGCCCTTTGAAATAATCAAATAATACTATTTTTGTCTGTAAAACCCTATATTTACCCCACTGCCTCAGAACGGTTATGTTTTTCATGAGTATATTTGTATGTAAGTATGTATGTATCTAGACAAGAATTTCGTATTCACGGGCTACATACAGTCCAAACGGCTGGGCGGATCTTGACATGTGAGGTGTCGTTAGATTCGTCTGGCTTCGTGACACTGGCTAATCTAAAATTCAAGATGGCGGGTTTTATCGTAAAATACAACTTTAAAATGATCGCACTGGGGTTTTTGTTTCTTAATTTATCTGCTCGTTTAGCTTGAGGTTCTGCTGATAGATACGTTGCCCACGTAATATGTAAACATATACTAACTTTTTATTACGAATTCCCTGAAGGTAACTACTTGAAACCCGATGTAATATTCTTATTCCGTGAACAACCTTTACAAGGGAGCAAAGCTTGTATCATGAGAGTTACATGACTGAGCAAAGATAAACAAATCCAAGGCTCTATTGGAAGTTATAAAACCTTAGCTAGTAAGTAAGGAGAAGCACAGAGAAAGCGGTTATACAGGGTGTTAATTCAAATGCGTGCCATAGCTTCAGGGTAGGTTTAGTATCGATATAGGATAAATATCCCAAACTTTTTTTTTTATCAGATTAATTCAAAACTTTTTTGAAAAATCGTTTTTTTACACTGTTGTTGTTTAGAGAGTGCCCATACAAGTACTTTCGTATAAACAACTTTGAGATTGAACGAATTTCGGCTGAGATTTAAATCAAATGTCAGTCAATTAAAATTTTTCACTGGGATTTTTTCAGTATTGTTATGGCATCCTTTATCGATACTAAACCTACCCTGAAGCTATGGCACGCCTTTAAATTAACACCCTGTATGCCTAACTCTGACAACAGGGTTCATCGGGTCTCTCCTAGACTCGGCGTCCCAGGAAGACAAAGAAGTAATTATTGCACTTGATCGACTTGAGCCAATGTCAAGTAAAAGGCAACTTTTCCTCATCGAGTGAAAAAAGTAACTTTTCCACACTGACTTTACGTGGGAATCCTGTACTTTTCTTCAAGCTGGAGATAGATAGAAAATCCTGAATGTGATACTTGTTTCGTAATACTAGCCTAGTACGAGTAAGCCTTTTATTATATGGTTCCGTAATGAAATTGCTTTTAAATCTTAACATCAATACATAGTATAGGTAAAATGAAGTCGTTTATTGCGTTTCTCTGTCTGTCTGTTGTGGAATTTGATGCTGTTTCTTGTAATAGATAAAGTGATTCAAGAGGAAGGTTTATAAGTGTAACACAAGCCGGGAAGTAACTTTTTCGTGTGAAACCGCTAAATGGCTGCTAGTTTGATATAAGATAACGTTGGTGGCACTGCTGACTGCTCAAATCATGAAACAGTTTTAGGCAGACGAGAATTAATAAAGATGAAACAAAAATATGTTTCAAACAGTTTTAGACAAAAGGCTTTTCTCATTCGACTACGTATCCCTAAAAATGTTATTGAAACGACACAGGTGCGTCGCACTAATGTTGACTTTTCAAATGCAAAGCGTAACAACTTTCAATACAAATTCGAACTCAGTGAGTGAATAAGTTACGACGATAATGGCCCCATAATGGCCTTAGCTCCCGTTACATCACTATAATGTGTTATTGTATCACAAAACTAACTTTCTGACCCAATTTAAGACCCCTAATGGTACCCCTTAGTCGGTTTCAGAATCTAGGTACAATGTAATCGATTTTCTATCTGTATGTATCGATTTTCTATCTAAAATAGTAGTTACTCAGGTAGGTGCTATACTTACGTACTTACCTACATAATTGTTAACTAGGTACCTTCTTGCAAATATTTACGATAAGCGCAAGGTTGAATGACTCGATACCTTAATATAAATAACTTATTAATACTCTTAGTACTTGGAAACTTAACAAGGAAAAATATAATACTTAATTATTATTGCGAATTATAATTTAAACTGTGACTATTTTTTTACATAAAACATTATAAATGTTATCCGCCAGTGCAAATAGTTCACTAATGAACATAGCCTCCTTCGATTTTACAAAATAAAAACGCAGTCTGGATTTGAATCTGGGAATTTTGCTATACGTTACTCGTAGTTATTAATTCCTCTCTTGTTTTCGCCCCTTTTGTTTCTTTCCGTTTACTCTCCTTTAATTTCCTTAAGAAAATAAAGTAACTACAGTGAAGTTAATAAAGCCTGAACATTGCGCAGTAAAACTAGTACAACTGTACGTAAATAACTGCTACGCAGTCTAGCTTTTGACATGCCGCGTTCGAAGTCCATACATTTTTATATTACAAGTATGACGACTATAGCCGTATCGGCCGCACCTGAAGAACTTGCACCTAAATTTAATACCTACTATACCTATTCTCCGAATTATTTCCGATTTTATAAAATTTTGACCTTCTCCTTTACCTACGTAAATGCCTGCTGAGATTATAATATTAGAAGCAAGCGTGTTGCTAAATTCAATTTTTTACTCGTCAAAACTTTTCTTAAACTTTTTATACGCAACAAAAAGTAGGTACATATGCGACTTTATTTATCTCTCAAACAACCAGCATGGCCGTTTAAAATGTAATCAGAAATATGGAAATTTGCAAGAACTCGTTTTGCCAGGAATGCTGTATGTGAAATGATCAGCAAAAAGGTCTACGCAGTTATTGTTGCTATTTTATTGAACTGTGTAGGGTTCTTCGATAGGCAACGCTTCTGCAACATTGTATTGTATTGCATTATTGGACAACACTATAGGCAACACTACTGGACAGCGGATACCAGTTTAAAAGAATTTTTACCCAGGCGTCGTTTTCCCCTTACGTCGAGCCTCTCTGTTTCGAGCTCCATTGCTTCGAGCCGCCGCTTTGTTTCCTATACGTCGGGCCTGCCTAAGATAGGGTATCCGAAAGTACAGTCCGCAGAAATATTTTACAGAAAACACTACTAGTTTCTTTGGAAAAGTTGTAGGTCTTGCCAAGATCTACATTTTAAGTGACAGCTGTCAAACTTTAAACTCGTTTATCTCGTTAACTGTGAATGTTTCACTATTGGTTTCTTTGGGAAAGTTGTAGGCCTTAACGAAATCTACATGACAGGTGTCAGCTGTCATACTAAAAAGTCGTTTATAGCGGAAACTGTGCGTGCTAGACTTTTGGTTTCTTTGGGAAAGTTGTAGCCCTTAACGAGATCTACATGACAGGTGTCAGCTGTCATACTAAAAAGTCGTTTATATTGGAAACTATGCGTGCTAGACTATTGGTTTCTTCGGGAAAATTGTAGGCCTAGACGAGATCTAAATGACAGGTGACAGCTGTCAAACTTTAAACTCGTTTATCTCGTTAACTGTGCATGCTACACTACTAGCTTTTAAGCTGTCACTTAAAATGTAGATCTTGGCAAGACCTACCACTTTTTCAAAGAAACTAGTAGTGTAGCATGCACAGTTAACGAGATAAACGAGTTTAAAGTTTGACAGCTGACACCTGTCATTTAGATCTCGTTAAGGCCTACAGCTTTTCCAAAGAAACCAATAGTCTAGCACGCATAGTTTCCGATATAAACGACTTTTTAGTATGACAGCTGACACCTGTCATTTAGATCTCGTTAAGGCCTACAACTTTCCCGAAGAAACCAATAGTCTAGCACGCATAGTTTCCAATAGAAACAACTTTTAGTATGACAGCTGACACCTGTCATGTAGATCTCGTTAAGGCCTACAACTTTCCCAAAGAAACCAATAGTCTAGCACGCATAGTTTCCGATATAAACGACTTTTTAGTATGACAGCTGACACCTGTCATTTAGATCTCGTTAAGGCCTACAACTTTCCCAAAGAAACCAATAGTCTAGCACGCATAGTTTCCGATATAAACGACTTTTTAGTATGACAGCTGACACCTGTCATTTAGATCTCGTTAAGGCCTACAACTTTCCCAAAGAAACTAATAATCTAATACGCATAGTTTCCGATATAAACGACTTTTTAGTATGACAGCTGACACCTGTCATTTAGATCTAGTTAAGGCCTACAACTTTCCCGAAGAAACCAATAGTCTAGCACGCATAGTTTCCGATGTAAACGACTTTTTAGTATGACAGCTGACATCTGTCATGTAGATCTCGTTAAGGCCTACAACTTTCCCAAAGAAACCAATAGAGAAGCATTCACAGTTAACGAGGTTTTAGTTTGACAGCTGTCACCTAAATTGTAGGTCTCGTCAAGTTAATAAAAATTTTCTAAGACACTGATGTGCTGGCATGCATAGTTTCCGAGATAAACGAGATTGTAGTTTGACAACTGTCACCTAAATTGTAGGTCTCGTCAAAATATTCAACTTTTTCGAAGACACTGATGTGCTGGCATGCATAGTTTCCGAGGTAAACGTAATTTTAGTTTGACAGCAGTCACCTTAATTGTAGGTCTCGTCAAGATGTTAAACTTTTTCTAAGACACTGACAGTATTAAACAAATCAAATCAAAATAGATTTTGTTGAGAACTGTACTCGATGTTAAGCGGCTCGATGCCACGAGGCATGGCGCAAAGAAACTCGATACAGAGAGGCTCGACGTAAGGGGAAAACGACGCCCCGTTCACAATTCGTATAATGAAATCGCTTTTTGCGTTTTTCTATCTATCTGTCTATCGTGGAATTCCCTAAATTCTCCTAAATCACGCAACGGATTTTGGTGCTGATTCTAGAGGAAGGACTATATTATGCATAACACATGCCAGGAAAATGCCTTTTTCCACGGGAAAATAAGTTGCAGAGGGTGGATGGAGTGGAAATGTCATTTTACGTAAGCTATGCCGGTGTTTACTGATAAATTATTTAATTAACATTTTGTTATTTATATTCCCTTGCTATTATAAGAATCATTATTATATAACAACCACCACCCACAACCACCAGAATTAATAAATTGATTTTAATGAAGTGATTTTACTGAAAATTATGCCCGACATTCAATGATTTTTCCCTGCATCTATTTTGGTAAATTAATTATTTTACATGAATGGTACCTATTTGAATGTTGAAATCTTTGTGTAGTAATACATTATAATAGTGAAATTAAATAACCTATCGACGCTCTACCTACCTCACCTACAAGGTATTCGAAAAGCGATATAGGTACCTTATTGTTCTAGGGTAGATACATCGCCAGTACATCAACATAACTATCTAAGAAACTAGCTTATACTGGATTTTAATGAAAACAAAGAAACCGTACAAGTTGGTCCCTTAAATGGATAGGTTCATATGCTGGAGAGAGTCCCTTTAAATATTAGAATGATGTAAGGGTACCTAACCACATCCTTTTCACGACCGCACCGTGTTGTGGTCAGTAAATATCGAGCGCAACTTATATGAGCAGAGCTTACAAGGCTTCAAAATAATATTCACATTATGAGCTGGTATCGAAAACAAGAATCATGAGACTGAAGTGGGGGTGGGCAGGTCACTTGGCTAGACGGGATGACGAACGGTGGAGTGGCGGCCGAGAACAAATAAACGTTCTAAGTAACTAATAGTATCAGGCGTAACTTTGCGGAAGTCCATCTTGATGAAAATGATAGAAAAATATTTAGCTTCTTCCGCACCTATGACGGCAGGTTATGCTGCTGAGTGAACCACACGTACGACCGCAAACTAATGCAAATATACTAGCGATACAACACACCAGCACCGCAACCACCGTTTTACACTCTACACGTGTTTCACTCCTTCACGGAGCATCCTCAGGAGATCTTCGACAGTCAAGTTCCAAGCACCGACTGAGTTGACTCATTTTCATCAAATAGACGTCCATTAGGCAGACCACCTGCCAGATGGACAGACGATCTATTGACCGTTGCCGGAAGACAGTGGATGCGGGAAGCACAGGACCGTCGTAGATGGTAAGAAAAAGAAGAGGCATATACTCAGCGGTGGGTAGATGTAGGACGATATGATGATGATGATCGAACACTTGCTTTGTCGAAACTTTGGTAATGTAACAGTCTCGTCAATATTAGCTGACTTTACGGCATCTCACGAAAATGTCTGGCTAGGCAAACTTGCATAATAAATAACATACCTACTAAGTACCAACCCCTGAAGTGTTCTGCGTGGCTTGAATCTACAAACCGTTATGGACATAGACTGTTTAAATACGAAGATTTTCCACGTGAAATATTTAACTATCTATCCAATACAATCTTTATACGAATAAGAATTGTATATCGGGATCTCGGAAACGGCCCCATCGGTTTTCTCGAACTTGCGTATTTAGTGGTTTCCTGGGGCGATAGATCGATCTAGATAGGTATCGTTTTTCAAAACAACGTTCATTCACCTTTTTTTGGGGTTTGTTTTAAAAGTAACTACACCATCTATTGACGAGTAAATACCTAACTAAAACCTACATCAACTAGAGAAATTTCCCTACCGACTGAAGTATGACCGAACTACCCCTGCTGTAAATGAAACACGACGCGACCCCAACATGATTAATCAATGGTCATGCGATGCATCACACGAACAGCTCTGCTCCCTTTACATGATTTACACGAGCTATACGAGGTGTTAGGGAAACAGTGCCAAGTTTTCATGAAGTTATCCACTTTTGTGCGGCATTGTCTGAATATAGGTAACGCTATTGCACATCTGGCAGATTGTCGCGATTGTCACTTGTTACATGGCCAGGGTTGCTACTGTCAAAAATCGCAAAGTAAGTATAAGAATATCAAAACAGCAAAATCTGATGCAAGAGCGTAATATGCTGTAATCCTAGCATTATGACGTTCGTGGCATCCTTCTTCTTAGCTACCTTGACTTCCTCTGAGATTGCAGTGCATTTTAGTAAGGGTCAAAATTGACGCTTGTACTGAGTGAGCCATTAGTAAGTAAAGGCGCCCCAGGCGGCGTCTCACTAATTTGTGGTTCAACGGTGTCTATTCCTTCGGGCTTCTACTTTGTGGATCTTGCCCGTCTGTTTAAATATCAAGATTTTCCACGTAAAATCATTTCACTCCCAGCTGAAGTATGACTGAACTGTCCCTGATGTAAATGAAACTCGACACGATCCCAAAATCATTAATCAATGGTCATGCGATGCATCACACGAACAGCTCTGCTCGCTTTACATGATTTACACAAGCTATACGAGTTGCTAGGGAAATAGTGCAAAGATTTCATGAAGTTATCCATTAAGGCTTAGTGTGGCTTTGGCTGAATATAGCACTATGGCGCATCTGGCAGGTTTTCGCGATTGTTTACTTGTTACATAGCCAGGGTTGCTACTGTCAAAAATCGCAAAGTACAATGACGTTCGTGGCAACCATCTTCTTAGCTACCTTGAGTTCCTCTGAGATTCCAGTGCATTTTAGTAAGCGTCAAAATCGTCGCTATTACTGAGTGAGCCATTTGTAAGTAAAGGTGCCCCAGGCGGCGTCTCACTAATTTGTGGTTGAACGGTGTCTATTCCTTCGGACCATGTCAAGTTTTTCACATGAAAACATTTCCCTGCTGGCTGAAGTATGACCGAACTGTCCCTGATGTAAATGAAACTCGACGCGACCCCAACATGATTAATCAATGGTCATGCGATGCATCACACGAACAGCTCTGCTCGCTTTACATGATTCACACGAGCTATACGAGGTGTTAGGGAAATAGTGCTAAATTTTCAGGAGGTTATTTTAAAGTCGTGAAACTGTTCTAAAAGCTTTTTCATACAAAACATAATGTCGCTTTGGGAAAATTAGGTATTAGGTATAGGAATGTCGTACACGAGTTATACTATGAGACGAAGACCATTTGGTCACAAATTAGGAAGACCACTTGGTCATAAAGGCTCCTTTACAGATTGCTCACTTGGTAGTAGCATCAACCATTTTGACTTGTTAATCGGCTCAAAATCATATTAAGTTCTTGTATCAGATTAAGCTGTATGTCGTTTTTATCATCACGTGATTTTTGACAGTAGCAACCCTGGCTATATAACAAGTGACAATCGCGAAAATCCTAAACGGGATCTCGGAAACGGCTCTAACGATTTTCTCTAAATTTCATATTCGGAGGCGTTAAATTGATTTACATTGGTATCACTTTTCAAAAAAACGTTTCTTTACTCTTTTTTGTAAGTTGTTTTAAAACTAACAACGTCTTCTATTGTCGAGTAACTTATACCAAGTGAGCACGGTACATTAACCAGTAAAATTTCACTAACTACCGGCTGAAGTATGACTGAACTGTCCCTGATGTAAATGAAACTCGACGTGACCCCAACATAATTAAATCAATGGTCATGCGATGCATCACACGAACAGCTCTGCTCGCTTTACATGATTTACACGAGCTATACGAGGTGTTACGGAAATAGTGCAAAGTTTTCATGAAGTTATCCATTAGGCCTTAATGGGGCATTGTCTGAATAAAGCGCTATGGCACTTTTGGCAGATTTTCGCGATTGTCACTTGTTACATAGCCAGGGTTGCTACCTACAAACTTGTTGGTTGCTACTGTGAAAAATCGCAAAGTAAGTATATGAATATCAAAACAGCAAAATCTGATCCAAGAACGTAATATGATTCTGAGCCAATTTTAATCCAAGCATTATGACGTTCGTTGCATCCATCTTCTTAGCTACATTGAGTTCCTCTGAGATTCTAGTTCATTTTAGTAAGGGTTAAAATTGACGCTAGTACTGAGTGAGCCATTTGTAAGTAAAGGCGCCCCAGGCGCCGTCTCACTAATTTGTGGTTGAACGGTGTCTATTCCTTCGGGCTTTTACTTTGTGGAGCTTGCGCTAGACTATTTAAATACGAAGATTATCCACGTGAAAACATTTCACTACCGACTGTATGACTGAACTGTCCCTGATGTAAATGAAACTCGACGCGACCTCAACATCATTAATCAATGGTCATGCGATGCATCACACGAACAGCTCTGCTCGCTTTACATGACATCAACTATAAAGTATGGCCAACGAAACGAGATAATTATTGTAAACAACTTTTGTATGACTCGGTGACAGTTATTACAATCTATCCTTATCTGTCGTATGGTATAATGTCAGCTGTCTCTTTCAGATTTGTTTTTTACTTTTTATCTCGTCTGGTTGGCTTACTTTAGTAAAATTTCACTACCTACCGGGAGAAGTACTCGTATGACTGAACTGATGTAAATGAGACTCGACGCGACCCCAACATGATTAATCAATGGTCATGCGATGCATCACACGAACAGCTCTGCTCGCTTTACATGATTTACACGAGCTATACGAGGTGTTAGGGAAATACTGCAAAGTTTTTGTGCTAGTCTTGAAGTTTTCTGCGTGGCCTGACTCATTAAACCTTACGGCCATTTAAATTTTAGGGGCAAGCAAGCTCCAAAAAATGGCCGCGCGACGCGAGTCGCAACATGACATCTGTCATACAAGCGATCGTCAGCCGTTATCGATGGGACGCGCGTCTGACGTGTGTAGCTTTGTTTCTTCTGTCACTCTGTTTCAAAATTCTTATCCCATCAGTGGCGGAATTTTTTCCACTTGTTTCGTTTGTATTAACAATAATCTTCTGTTTCATACATTTTATATAGTTAGAAACGGTTTCAAGCGTCGCTATGTTCGATCGATCAGACAAATACTGGTTTGACAGATTCCATCTTACGTTTCACGTCTCACGTCTACTCTTTGGAGCTTGCGCTAGACGGTTTAAATACGAAGATTTTCCACGTAAAAACATTTCACTAGTTACCGACTGAAGTATGACCTACCTGCCCCTGGTGTAAATGAAAGTCGACGCGACCCCAACATCATTAATCAATGGTCATGCGATGCATCACACGAACAGCTCTGCTCGCTTTACATGATTTACACGAGCTATACGAGGTGTTAGGGAAATAGTGCAAAGTTTTCATGAAGTTATCCTTTAAGCCTTAGTGGGGCATTGTCTGAATATAGCACTGCACATCTGGCAGATTTTCGCGATTGTCATTTGTTACATAGCCAGGGTTCTACTGTCAAAAATCGCGTATAAGAATATCAAAACAGCAAAATCTGATACCAGAACGTAATATGTTTCCAAATTTTAACTTTATTTTAATCCAAGCATATATGACGTTCGTTGCATTCATCTTCGTAGCTATCTAAAGTTCCTCTGATATTCCAGTTTTTTTTGTCAGGGTCATAATCGTCGCTAGTACTGAGTGAGCCATTTTTGTAAGTAAATGCGCCTCAGGCGGCGTCTCACTAATTTGTGGTTCAACGGTGTCTATTCCTTCGGGCTTCTACTTTGTGGAGCTTGCGCCATAGACTGTTTAAATGCGAAGATTTCCAAATTTCACTACCGGCTAAAGTATGACCGAACTGTCCCTGATGTAAATGAAACTCGACGCGACCCCAACATAATTAATCAATGGTCATGCGATGCATCACACGAACAGCTCTGCTCGCTTTACATGATTTACACGAGCTATACGAGGTGTTAGGGAAATTGTGCTAAGTTTTCATTATTTTTTAAACTGATGAAACTGATCAACTTATGTTCTAAGAGCTTTTTCATACAAAACATAATGTCACTTCGGGAAAATTAGGTATTAGGTACTTATAGGAATGTCGTACACGAGTTGTACTATGAGACGAAGACCATTTCGTCACAAATTAGGAAGACGACGCGCGGGGTGCCTTTACAGATTGCTCACTTGGTAGTAGCATCAACGATTTTAACTTGTTAATCGGCTCAGAATCATATTAAGTTCTTGTATCAGATTTAGCTGTATGTCGTTTTTAGTATCAACCCTGGCTATGTAACAAGTGACAATCGCGAATATCCTAAACGGGATCTCGGAAACGGCTCCAACCATTTTCTCTAAATTTCGTATTCGGGGGCGTTAAATTGATCTACATAGGTATAATTTTTCAAAAAACTTTTCTTCACCCTTTTTTGCAAGTTATTTTATCACTAACTACCATCTATTGACGAGTAAGTACCTAAATAAAACCTACATCAACTAGTAAAATTTCACTACCGACTGTATGACCGAACTGTCCCTGATGTAAATGAAACTCGACGCGACCCCAACATAATTAATCAATGGTCATGCGATGCACCACACGAACAGCTCTGCTCGCTTTAAAGTATGGCCTTATGGTATGGCCAACGAAACGAGATAATTAATGTAAACAACTTTTGTATGACTCGGTGACAGTTATTACAATCTGTCCTTATCTGTCATATGGTATAATGTCAGCTGTCAATATCAGATTTGTTTACACTTTATATCTCGTCTGGTTGGCCTTACTTTAGTAAAATTTCTCTACCTACCGGGAGAAGTATGACTATACTGATGTAAATGAAACTCGACGCGACCTCAACATCATTAATTAATGGTCATGCGATGCATCACACGAACAGCTCTGCTCGCTTTACATGATTTACACGAGCTATACGAGGTGTTAGGGAAATAGTGCAAAGTTTTTAGGAGGTTATTTATTTATCAATTTTTAGTGTGTAGGCGCATCTGGCAGGATTTTGCGATTGTCATTTGTACATAGCCAGGGTTGCTACTGTCAAAAATCGTAAAGTATAAGAATATCAAAACAGCAAAATCTGATACAAGAACGTAATATGACTCTGAGCCAATTTTAATCCAAGCATTATGACGTTCGTGGCATCCTTCTTCTTAGCTACCTTGAGTTCCTCTGAGATTCCAGTTTTTTTAGTCAGGGTCAAAATCGTCGCTAGTACTGAGTGAGCCATTTGTAAGTAAAGGCGCCCAGGCCGCGTCTCACTAATTTGTGGTTCAACGGTGTCTATTCCTTCGGGCTTCTACTTTGTGAAGCTTGCGCCTTAGACTGTTTAAATACAAAGATTTTCCACGTGAAAACATTTCACTACCGACTGAAGTATGACCGAACTGAACTGTCCCTGATGTAAATGAAACTCGACGCGACCCCAACATCATTAATCAATGGTCATGCGATGCATCACACGAACAGCTCTGCTCGCTTTACATGATTTACACGAGCTATACGAGGTGTTAGGGAAACAGTGCAAAGTTTTCATGAAGATATCCATTAAGCCTTAGTGGGGCATTGTTTGAATATAGCGCTATGGAACATCTGGCATATTTTCGCGATTGTCACTTGTTACATAGCTAGGGTTGCTACCGTCAAAAATCGCAAAGCAAGTATAAGAATATCAAAACAGCAAAATCTGATACAAGAACGTAATATGTTTCCAAATTTTAATTTTATTTTTAATCCAAGCATTATGACGGTCGTTGCATCCATCTTCTTAGCTACCTTGAGTTCCTCTGAGATTCCAGTTTTTTTGTCAGGGTCAAAATCGTCGATAGTACTGAGTGAGCCATTTGTAAGTAAAGGCGCCCCAGGCGGCGTCTCACTAATTTGTGGTTCAACGGTGTCTATTCCTTCGGGCTTCTACTTTGTGGAGCTTGTACTTTAGACTGTTTAAATGCGAAGATTTTCAAATTTCCCTACCGACTGTATGACCGAACTGCCCCTGATGTAAATGAAACTCGACGCGACCCCAACACCATTAATCAATGGTCATGCAATGCATCACACGAACAGCTCTGCTCGCTTTACATGATTTACACAAGCTATACTAGGTGTAAGGGAAATATAGTGTTTTCGTCAGGCCATTTATTAAGCTCGTGAAACTGATCAACTTGTGTTCTAAGAGTTTTTTGATACAAAACTTAATTCCGATTGCTTCGGAAAAATTATAAGGTATGGGAATGTCATACACGAGTTGTACTATGAGACGAAGACCATTTGGTCACAAATTAGGAAGACTGCCCGCGGGGCGCCTTTACAGATTGCTCACTCGGTACTAGCAACGATTTTAACTTGTTAACTGGTTTGAACTGGAATCTCAGAGGAACTCAAGGTATTTGAGAGTTCACTACTGACTGAAGTATGATGTAAATGAAACTCGACGCGACCCCAACATGATTAATCAATGGTCATGCGATGCATCACACGAACAGCTCTGCTCGCTTACATGATTTACACGACCTATACGAGGTGTTAGGGAAACAGTGCCAAGTTTCATGAAGTAATCCATTAAGCCTTAGTGGGGGCATTGTCTGAATATAGCGCTATGGCACATCTGGCAGATTTTCGCGATTGTCACTTGTTACATATGGCCAGGGTTGCTACTGTCAAAAATCGCAAAGTAAGTATAAGAATATCAAAACAGCAAAATCTGATAAAAGAACGTAATATGTTTCCAAATTTTAATTTTATTTTCTGACGTTCGTAGCATCCTTCTTCTTAGCTACCTTGAGTTCCTCTGAGATTCTAGTTCATTTGAGTAAGGGTCAAAATCGTCGCTAGTACTGAGTGAGCCATTTGTAAGAAAAGGCGCCCCAGGCGCGCCGTGTCACTAATTTGTGGTTGAACGGTGTCTATTCCTTCGGGCTATTTCAAGTTTTCCATATGAAAACATTTCCCTACCGATACCGACTGAAGTATGACCGAACTGTCCCTGATGTAAATGAAACACGACGCGACCTCAACATTATTAATCAATGGTCATGCGATGCATCACACGAACAGCTCTGCTCGCTTTACATGATTTACACGAGCTATACGAGGTGTTAGGGAAACAGTGCAAAGTTTTCATGATTTCACGATGAAGTTACCCATTAAGTGAATATAGCGCTATGGCACATCTGGCAGATTTTCACGATTGTCACTTGTTTGTTACACACCCAGGGTTGCTACTGTCAAAAATCGCAAAGTGAGTATAAGAATATCAAAACAGCAAAATCTGATACAAGAACGTAATATGTTTCCAAATATTAATTTTATTTTAATCCAAGCATTATGACGTTCGTTGCATCCATCTTCGTAGCTATCTAGAGTTCCTCTAAGATACCAGTTTTTTTAAATCAGGGTGAAAATCGTCGCTAGTACTGAGTGAGTCATTT
The DNA here is from genome assembly GCA_024500475.1 of Phthorimaea operculella. Lineage (NCBI taxonomy): Eukaryota > Metazoa > Arthropoda > Insecta > Lepidoptera > Gelechiidae > Phthorimaea > Phthorimaea operculella. The sequence continues at coordinate 1,856,663 of JANFCV010000018.1, read as the reverse complement.
GTAAGTAAAGTCGCCCCTGGGGCGCCGTCTCACTAATATGCGGTTGAACGGTGTCTATTCCTTTGCGCTTTGTCAAGTCTTTTCGATTTCTTATTTTTTATTATGGGAATAGTGCGTGGTGGGAAATCGTACATTAGTATTTTCTCTATTCCTGTAACCCCTGTATACGCCCAAATTCGATACTAGTATGCTGCAGCACGCAATAGGATTCCCTCTATTGTAAATTCATACCAGGGTTTTCGAACATAATTGTACAGATGGTTCACTCGACCCTGTTTAGGATTTTCGGGGTTGGCATGGGAGGTCCAATTTGTTTTTTCATTTTTCGTAGAAAAGTTTCAAACAAAAGTTCAGTTTTGCGAGTAGATTACACCCTCAAGAGCTTTGTACTTAATTAAATGTAGCCGTATATGTGCGTATGTTTGTATGTTTACACGTGTTTACAATTCATACAAGGATCAGGGTCGATTTTCTAAACGTATCCGGCTTCTCCTTCAACACCCAAGTACCTTATACGTTATGCATCAGTCAGTAAGCTTAGTCTGTGGCTTAGTGATTAAATCAGAATCAAATAGACCTAATTTCAGATTAACGACTAAAGGGAAAAGTTGTCCCTTATCAGCGGCCCGTCCTGCATTTTCGCTATCCGTCACATTTAACAAATGCAAATTGATTTCCCTTTGGGAAGGTAAAAGTCCTATCAAGTTCTTGATGTAGTTATCGGACTCACCAGCCGGAAAGCTCGCTTCCTTGTTCAAAAGTTCCTTCTATTTTCAAAAAAGTACCCTTGTAATTGTACACGCGCTGGATCAATTTGTGTACTGCAAAAGCAGAGTAGGCAGGAGTAGGGATTACTGATTGATCAACTGCATCTTATAAGAGTTCTGGGCTGTCTGATGCCGGCGGCTTTGCTATGTGGTGCCTTAGAATAACATCACCTCATATCTTTCCCTTGGGTGTCGTAAGAAGCAACTAAGGGATTTGAGAATTTATGTGTAGGTATCGCATTTTTAGGCGACAGGCTGACTGCCTGCGTCTTTAAGTCAGCGGTCCAGTGACCAGATTCATATCCCATCTTAAATTGCATGCAGATTCTAACTAGCCTCTAGAAATCCAGTTGGATTAATGATCCTACCTACGCATCATCATCATTTGCCTGCCCCTTATAATTGAGGTCGGCGCAACATGTTTTACTCCTCCATTCATCACTATCAGCCGTCAAATCTCCACATCGATCCCATCCAACTACGCAATGCACTTCAAATAGTAGTTCTGAAACGTGTCTGAAATCAAGACGGTTTAATCGAATTTTCCAGTTTTGCGGCTTCGGAACTCTAGCTTTTTTTTTGCTTCTATAATCACTGGTGCTCGTGCAACTAGCTCATTAGTAGATGTGTTTGACTGGTAAGTACTTGACTTATCGAAGCAAAAGGCAACTCTTTAGTGAGCTGCAGGAACTAAAAACTGAGGATGATAAAGTTTTTGGAAAACTCGTAAAATTTTCCACCGTAGGCTAGATTTGAACCAGCGTACTGGCGACGGCTCTACCAACTGGGTTACAGCGGCTCACTCCAAGCCCGCGAATTTGCAAGTGTATCTTGACAACTAACGCGTGGTAGGGGCTACATCTACTGGGATAGTGCAAATGAACAGCTACTCTTTAACTTTCAAGGACTATTTTAAACTGTTTATAAAAAAAACACAATAGACTATGGCTGGTTGATATGGTGCTGATGTTTTTATCTCAGTTGAGTAATTTAATATGACTTGGACCCTGAAATTGGCATTTACTTATTTGAGGGCTGGGCAGCAAAATCTAATTCGGGCTAGTTCTCAACTAGGGCACTTCCACAGTATATACCTAGATGTAACAGTTAAAAAGTCGTCCCATTTTTGTTGAATCATATGTGTAGTCACTTTCGTTTATAATAATTTAAAAGAGAAATAACTTTAAACAATCTATCACCGTTTATAAACTGCATAGTAACAAAGGCCGTTTATGGGAAAACATCTTTTTCCCTTCCCACAAAGGTATTCGGGGAACGTTTCGCAAGGGTAAGACTAGGTCAGTTTTCCTTGTAAGCGGCGTCGTGCACCTATTCGAGCGTTTGTATGAAGTTTCCACACTGCTGAACGCAGGCGAAGCCATACATTCACTGTGGCACTTCTGTTTAGGGCATTTAATCCGTCGCGCGGCGTAGTACGGAAATTTAGGGCTAGAATGTGTAGTGCTGAAAATTTGGGCTAGAACGTAGTTCTGAAATTCAAAAGGCCTGAATTTGACACGTGTGGGCTAGGCGAGCGAGGCTTGCATGCATGGAAGTACGACTAGAATAGATAAGAATTTCATAAACTTCAGGCTGTAAACTGAATTATGGAGGATGCTTGTTCGGTATTGTATGGCAGATTTTACGTTACAAATATACCTTCGACAAATAGATACGTATTGGCATGTCGACATAAGGTAGGCATGTAGGTGAAAATCCTGCATGAAGGCAGCGGTCTTAGGAGCGGTCTGTTAGTGTTTTATTAAATAGGCACAATACAGGTTGTTAATTTAAATACGTGCCATAGCTTCAGGGTAGGTTTAGTATCGATAAAGGATGCCGTAAAAAATATTGGAAAACTTCCGCAGCAAACAATTTTCTTTTTCATATTTTTTGTGGGATCTGGTAGACTAGATATAATAATCCTCTATGGATACTCAACCTACCCTTAAACTATTGCACGCATTCAAATTAACACCCTGTATGACACTACATAATAAACCACTTAATTATTTTACACTAGCACGTATTATGTATGAGCTTTGAAATCGAAGTGCGGTACAATTATAAATAAGTAGTTGGATTCATGTTCCAATCAAAGGGCTATATTGAATGGCTTACCTTACCTTTACAGCCAGAACAGTCCACTGCTGGACATGGGCCTCCCCCGTATTGGGGGGGTAATGCCATACTCACCACGCCTGGCAGGCGGATTGGCGAGCGCAGTGCAAGATGTTTAATGCACAGGGAACGCTGCTGCCCATTCCCTGGATAATTATCCCTTAGTCGCTTTTTACGACACACACGGCATTGAATGGTTAGTGATTACCGAAATGATGCTAAATAATGCTTAGGATGCTTGACATCCATATTTTATTTCCTTTTAGAACGACTAAGGATAAGGAGTGGAATTCCCTGCTGACGGATCTGTTTCCGGAACATTATAACTTGGGCCTTTTCAAGGCAACAGTGAATAGGCACTACCTAGGCAAGCATGCTTCAACATCGTCTGCATCATCACCACCACCAGTGACATTTAGAAATCGAAAAATGTTTCAGCATTTAAATCTAAATCCTTAAAGCACGATCTATTTTGTATGGGAGCCTCCCATAAGGTGCTATTCCGAACGAAGCGCCGTGCCGCCTTCGGATAATTACATAGAACTCTATACAAACGAGTAGTGCTGCTCCGTTCGGAACTTTGGAATAACAACTTTAGTTCTTATAATTTTTAGGCAACATAGATACGGCATCTGTGAAAATTTTACAGCTTTTATGAGATCGACAGATAGACGGACGGTAAAATCTCGGAAATAGTGTCATCCTGGTACGAAACCCTAAAAAATAACAGACTTTAATTAGTCAGTGCGAAAAGGCGTTAAAAACATGCTTTTTATAATTGTTAAAAAGAGCTTATTGGCTTGGTTCGTTACTTCGAAAAAGTGGAAATTTACGCTGACTGCGCTCAGTGGGTTGCAAAGATAAAACCATCGTTTCTTCTCTTTTGTAATTAAGATCTGACCAACTTCTGGATTCTTGGCACGTTCATCTTTTTGCTGGACGAGTGGTTTGGTCCAACCGTGATTTCAGTATACAGGATGTTTAAGAATAAATTGTATCTACCAATAAAGAGTTATTTGGTTCCATGATTATCAATATCAATAGTAGATAATCAATAGGTAAGTACATAGTATAAAATGAAGTTGCCTTTTGGGTTTGTCTTTCTGTCGTGGATTTCGCTAACTCCTCCTTAATTACGGAATGGATATTGATGTGTTTTTTTGTAATAGATAGAGTGATTTCAGTATACGGGGTGTTAGGGACGGTGTAACGAAAACTTTGCAGGCGTGCTCAGACCATGAAACTGAACAACTTTTACTATGGAGCCTATGGTTTGAAACGAAAAAAAAATTCCGACCTCCCATACAAAGTCGGTGAGGCTGATCGTGAATTTCGTATGGGAGGTCGGAATTTTTTTTCGTTTCCCACCATTGGCTCCATAGTAAAAGTTGTTCAGTTTGATGGTCTGATCATGCCTGCAAAGTTTTCGGTACCTACACCGTCCCTAACACCCTGTATAGGGTGTAAAAATAAAGGCTGCGATATGTATTTCAAGGGTTGTTTTTGTAACAACATCCTGTATAATTTTGGACCTAATTGGCTTTTTGTTTCAATTTCATATACCTATAGGTGTGAGGAAATAACGCAAAATCTTCGTGGTGTTACTCATTCTACAAGTTATGGAAAACCGCACATAGCGTTTAGAAAATAAAAATAATCATCGTCTTTGACGAATTTCTAAGGAAAACTAAATACTTAGCTTTCTTTAATAGGAAATAACTTGTATCTACCACTAGAAAGTTATTTTGTTTCACGGGTCTTTGGGACCCACGAGCAATCAATATCAATACCTACATAGCATAAAATGAAATAGCTTTTTCCGTTTGTCTGTCTGTCGTCGTGGATTTCGTTAACTCCTCCTAAAGTACGCAACGGATTTTGACGTGTTTTTTCGTAGATAGTGATTCAAGTGGAAGGTTTATATATGTATAACATATGCCGGAAAAATGAGTTGCTGCCGTGGAAACCGCTGACGGGCTGCTAGTTTATTATAATACCTAAATAGATGTCTGTAGGGCTCAACAAGTCAAGGGCTGGTTCTCGAAGCCCGGCTCTGGTGTAGTGACATTTAACATCAAAGCTGGCGATATTTTATAAAAATACACATTATTTTTAGCCTTGATCGGAATAAGAAGGTACAGGGTGCATTTACGTAACGTGTCCTGCCATTGAAAAGAGACGCAACTATCTCATTTTACTTTTGTTAATATTTAATACTACACGCACACACACACACACACACACACACACACACACACATACACACAGACACACACACGCACACATACACATATCGCGCCTTATAAACCGTTAACAGCCGTAAAAATAATCGTTATCTTTGCATATCAGCAAATCCCCCTGATTAGGGGAAGCCACTTTCCAAGCTTATCCAGCTGTTGTGGCTGTTATGTTTAAATATTTATTATTGTTTATTTATTATAATTTTAATGAATATCATGTATATAATAGAATCTAAATGAACACGACACGAGGCAAGGTCAAACATCCCGTTCCAAAATTGCTGATGCTGATCACGATTTTTGCAGAGTAGGTATACTTTTGATACAATAAAGGATGAAAAATAAACACACCTTCAATAAATATTAGCCTGCCCTGTCCACGGCTTTTGGTTCGGTGGACACATTTTCGGTACAACAGGTTTCATTTTAACCTTTATTATACAAACTTTATCACGGCCGTTGAATGTTTAAAAATACCTGTTTCTGGGAATAATAATATTAAAGGTTAAAACATTTCGGTGTTTACAGACTTTTTCTTCTTTTCGAGTGGGACACCGAACTGTCCAACAACCCGATGAACCCAGGTGTCAGAGTATTTCAAACGCCTACTACAAGTAGGTAGGCCTCTGACATGGTTGTGTAACGACCGCTGTCTTGCCCTCCGAAGCACGGCTCGTATTAGGTATGCTAACAGTTAGTATGGAAAATCGCAGTGGCAATCCACATTGGGCTTCTAAGTGTTTACGCAGAAGACTTTTAAAAACGTTTTTAAAGGTAAAGCCTACCTGATTGGTGCTGGAAAGGCGTTTCACTGGCCCACCGCTTTGACCGTGAAAGATCCGTAGAAGAAGTTGGTAGGTTCTACGGGGCAGACTAGTATAGGTTTGCTCAGCAGGGCGGACAGATAGGTAAAATGAACCTTCTCAGATACGGAGGTGCGTGAGGATCGAATTCGAATTTTTGTGATACAGCTTCATCAATTTTTTACGAATAATAATAGTAGGTTGTTGACGAGGATGGAAAAATAAGACTTTGACTGACGAGTAGAGTTTGAAGTCCGAGCCGCAGGCGAGCCTTACATAGTGCTTTTCTCAAAAAAATGCTAGGAAATTATAAAGATTTTAATTTATTTTATAGTAATTTGATATAAAAAGTTGTTTTACTGATTACTAAGTCAAGATGTGGATTTGGAGTTATTCTTTTTTATTTTGTAATTTCTGAACGATTTCGATATCGCGCCAGAAAAGTTGTATTGGAATCCATTGCTGGTGTGTAAAAAAGAAATCGTTCAGAAATTACAAAATCACAGACAATGTCAAACTTTCTGGATTGTTTTTTTGAAAGAAATTGACATATTTCCTAGCATGTTTGAGAAAAAATTAATAACACACAGAACCTACATATAATATCATTGTAACACACTTTAACATGTATAACAAAATCCCAATATAAGCTCAGGCTTTGTTTGCGCGTTTAATTATATTAAGCTCGCGTGTCATTAATGATTTAATGACGTTATGAAAACAATACGCCTATGCTCGGTCAGATTAATGAAACCTGAATAATATATGGCGAATTCATACGCTAAAATATCATTTTAATCCGGATTATTTCATAGGTGTTGGTAGTGTTGAACGCCCTCCAAGAAGGCGACTGGATAGCGAAAACGGGAAAATTTCCCTTATGGCGTAACCTGCAGCTGTATCTAGCTAGACTGATGTGTATGATGTATTGTGATGATGTAAAGCAATTGAAAAGGAAACAGCTGCTCATAAGGTGTCACAAAGCAAATAAGCTGCTGCATAACTGGCAAAATATCTATTTACGGAAGTTTGTTATTGGCGTTCGTTCTGAGATGGATCCCTGAGGCACTCAACTCAATAAGGTCCTATTAAATTCACTGCAAATATTTTCAGGGTATGTTCCACTCGTGAAACTTAACAAAAACGACCAAAAAATGTCTCAGTTTCGGTCAGTTTGTATGGGAGGTCCAAATATTTTTTTCATATTTCGAAAAAATTTTACTAAATGTTGTTCAGTTTCAGGAGTAGAACATACCCTGAAAATATTTTCAGTGAATTTAATAGGACCTTATATTGGTAGGGTTTCTGAGCTTCCTCAGAGTAGGTAGTATTTAGTATGGCTCAACTATTGAGCCCATTATTCTACACGCAAAACTGGCTCTTGTTAGACGTCGTTTTGCGGAAAATGGCTCGTTTTACCATTACCTAGATACACACAATTAGCTCCCTCGGGTTTTGTAAAATGATGTAGGCTCTTATCATAACAATAGTTTGGGTCGTGCAAATGTTATTATTACACCTATTGTCCAATGTATTTCGGGTACTGTTCCAGTTTCATAAAACGCGTCTGGTTTTAAAAGCCCACTTTACTCCGACGGCGAAGGCATCCTAAGGTCTGTTAAGCATAAGCACAAAGTAAGTATCGGCAGGCGCCCAGTACAGAGAGACGGCTACAAGGAAACGTAGCGCGAAACCGTCTCAAATCGGCTAGTAGTTGAGTGTCAACAGCGTTTGGTGCTTGCGGACGTATGACGACTCGCAAGTACTTAAATATTTACCCGACTGCCTCAGAAGGAGGGTTATATTTTTCGAGAGTATGTAGAGTATGTATACGAATTGAATTGAATTGAATTGAATTGAATTGAAGTATGTAGACAAGAAATTCGTTTTCACAGGCTACAGCCAGAACGGCTGGGCGGATCTTGACATGTGAGATGTCGTTAGAGTCGTCTTAGCAGCGCGAGTGACACGGGCAACTACTTATTAAAAATTCATAAAATAAAGATGGCTATTTTTTTTATCGTAAAATACAACTTTCAAAGTACCGCAGTCGGGTTTTTTTAATACATCTTCTTGTTTTGTGTAAGTATGATATACCTAATGTAAGTAATGTACCTAAGTATGTCTAGCCCAGGCACATCATTTAACGAATTTAGAAAGGAAAAGTAATAACCCTAGGGTGTAGGTATAAATGATCGGAAAAAGGGGCGAGCTGTCCTTCTGTAACATCTCTATTTTGTGGCATAAGTACACACCTCTATTCTGGTTGAGCTCATCTCAAAAGGTCAAGTGGGCAGGGACCTATGCGTAATAGCTTTTTGATGAAAGCTTTATCTACTAATAATGGTCACAAGTTCCTTAGTTTAAGTATCTAGGTAGGTTAAATGACAGAATTTCCGCAAGTGAAAAATATAAGATTAAGCTATTACTACTATTACAGCCACAACAGTCCACTGCTGGATATGCCCCCCCCCCCCCATTTGGGGGGTATTGCCATACTCACCACGCTTGGCAGACGGATTGGCGAGTGCAGTGCAAGGTGTTGAAGATATTCACAGGGAACGCTGCTGCCCATTCCTTGGATAATTCCCTTAGTCGCCTTTTACGAGACCCACGGGTAGAAATGGGATGATGCTACTCTAAGCCGGCATCACACGGCGATTAAGCAAGCTTCATCATATGGTTTGAATTCCACTCGTAATGTGGACTAACCAAGTAGTAAAGTCGTAATTACTTTCCACAGAATTTCAGAAATGTGCTAAAAATATCTCAATGGGATATGAAACTGATTAACATTCCTCAAGTAAATATAGGGTGAAATTTTACTAGTGACCGATAGTGAAAACTCAGAACCGGCTAGTGAAAAGAAACAACTTTCCCCAAGGAACATAGGTCTAAATACGAAAAAAAATTTTGGACCTCCCATACAAACTAGCCGATCAGCTGATTTCAGTTACTATGGGAGGTTTAAAAAATTTTTTTCGTATTTCGACCTTTGTTCCTTGGGAAAAGTTGTTCCTTATCACTAGCCGGTTCTGAGTTTTCGCTATCGGTCACTAGTAAAATTTCACCCTATATAAGATCTTAGAATATGAGATACACAGAATGTAGAGTCATTAAATAATGGGAGGCTTAATTTTTCTGTACGTGGCTTTAGATTCTATACCGGGTGTTTAGTTTTCGTATAAAATGGGCGCGCGGTGCTGGCAACACTGCTCTGTCATTGTCACGTCCTCTGCCGTCGCCCGCATCGTTGATGCGAATTTTAATTATAAATGGTGTAATTTAGTGCTTTCGGTTTTCTCGTGTGGTTTTCCCTGTTCGGTGGGGAAGTGAACCAAGTGATTTTGGTTCCGGCGCTTTGATTGAGAGTCACGCGACCGCCGGCAAAATATAACCTCACTTTTCGTTGGCTCGCGTCGTGGCTGCCGATAGCTACGTATTTTAATTATAAATGATTGGAGGCCAACGGGGCCGATTTCTCATTCGGAGAGAAATCTTTTAGTTATTTTGTGTTAAAAAACATTATGTGATGTCGAACTGTGAACTATAGTGCAAATTGGAGGAAAGGAGTTCGAGAACGAGCGGATGTTCCAGTGCTGTGAGTTTAGGTTATTCCCTATTCCTGCGCTCCTAAAATATCCTGAATACCTGATTCCTGTCATACTTAAACTCACAAAGAAACGGCGTCATCGTTCGCTCGGTAAGCAATTCGTTGCTGGGCCCTGTTTAAGTAGATTTTGGAAACAAGAATTTCTCGGCCGGAAACTTTCCGGAACAAAATTCTCTCATTAAATTTATTTTATTTAGCTATAGTAAAGAGCACTACGAATCGTAGTCAAATGTTGTTCGAGGCTGATCGACCATTTAGTTTTAGATTTTAAGATAACTTTAATTTGCTTCCACTGCGCTAAGATCAGCTTCGGAATCAAACATTTTTGGTAGCAGAGCGTGGTTTTTATTGCAACATAGTTAGCCGTAATTTAGTATTAAGCGTGTTTTTATATTACCCACATATTTTATTAATTTTGGAAAATATTGTTTCGGTTTTTTTGTGACTGTATTGTTTGCCTAATGAACGGTACCTTATCGGTAAGGTCTAGGCCAGTCAACTAACATTTATTTTGTGGTATTTGTTTATTGGTTTTTCGTTTTATTAAGTCGAGTGTGTAAAAGTTGGTACCATGGCTCCCTCGATCGCCAGGTATAAGGCTGCTATAAAGACAGAATTAAGGTGGTTTACTACCACAGCGGCAATGATCGGCCGCGAGGACCGGGAGGACGCGCTCTTGAAAAGTGCACTACAGGCAGATGAACGGGTTCGGGTTGTGTCGGAACACCTCACAGAGTGCCTCATGCTCCTTGAGAAAGCTCCTAACCCTGAAGATAAGGAGCTGGTTGAGGGCGATGTAAGCCAGTGCTTGGAGCTGGCACAGGACATTGCGCAGGCAGCTGCGGACATATCTAGGCGACGTGACGGAAAGGAAAAGCCATTCCGTGGTAAAGTGGGACAAGGATTACAGGTGCCTCTTCCGCCTGTTACGGTTCCAGTCTTTGCAGGCGATTACGCCGACTGGCCGGCGTTTGAGGACCTGTATAGCAGTGTGGTCCACACACGGACGGACATAACGCCGGCGTACAAGATGGCTCAGCTGATGTCCAGGCTACATGGAGAGCCTCATGAATTGCTGACGCATTTGGCTGTCTCGGATAGCAATTATGAGGTGGCGTGGAAGATCCTTACCGACCGGTATCGAAACAAGCGCCTGATTGTAGACAGGCTGTTAGACCAGTGGCTGTCAATACCAACCATAACGCGAGGTACGGACCTCCGCGAGAAAATCTTCCACCCAGTCAGTGTCGCGGTCAGCGCACTAGAGCGACAGGGTTTGCCAGTGGCGGGCTACGGTTATATCTTGGTCCACACAGTGCTTCGCCGCCTGCCGAGCGAAATGGTCGCTCGATTCGAGCAGCTACATGGGGCAAGTCCTCGGACCACCTCCCGACCTACGAGGATCTGAAGTCGTTCCTCGAGGCCGAAAGCAGGCGAGTGGACGTCCAGGCTGGTGAAGCCCCTCGCAAGGAGACCTCTGCCCCTCGCCACCCGGAACGGCCGGGTGCACCGGTGCGAGGAGGCAACAGTGGGCAACCCAGGCGGTACAACACCGCATTGGAATCAGGGTGTGCCTACTGCAGGGAGACAGGCCACGGGGTGGCAGCGTGTCAGGAGTTTGCTGCGCAGCGGGTTCAGAGGAGACGGGGTGTGGCACAGCAGAGGCGTTGGTGTTTTCGGTGCCTGGGGCCGCATCAGGTGCGAGTGCCCTTCAAGCACCAACTGTAGGTACTGCCAGGGTGCACACCATCCGCTGCTCTGCATGAATCGCTCCGGAGGCGCCGGGGCAGCGCTGGATCGGATCAGCGAAGGAGCCTGCCCACCAAGGGAGGAGCAACGCTCCCCACCCCTCAAGGAGGAGCCCACCTCCGCATCGGTCACAGGGACAGGCAGGGGACGTCAACAGACGGAGCCCACTTACCCAAGGACGTGGGGACGATCCCCACCACGGCAGCAGGTGCCGGATTGGGGAAGAGCGGCACAGGAACGTGGCCAGGACACCCATCCCAGGTACGGGATTCAACGGGCGGGTGTCAGGGAGCACTAGGCAGCCACCAGGGTACATGCAGTATTCTGCGGGCTTGAGCCACCTGGTTGGGTCTCAAGACCCACGCATGCCCCCGCCTATGCCTGAGTACCCGCGGCTACAGGCGCAACCTCGGTACGGACGTTTGCCGTCGGGGTACTATAGAACTCCAGCCATGGCCTTTATGGGCAGACCTCCCTACCAGCAGGAGTGGGACCCATACACAGGTTTGGGTAGTGAGGATACCCCGCGGGACGGCCTCACCGCGTTTAGATTCCCGCTAGGTAATCGCCGCCTACTCATCAGCTTCGGCTCCCGTCCAATCACGGTACTTTTGCCAACGGCTAAGATTTGGGTATGGGGATACGGTGGCCGGACCATTCAAGTAAGAGCCCTACTGGATACAGGGCTCAGGGATGTATTGTATCGAGTAAGCTGGTGAGTAGGCTAGGCCTAAATGTACGGCCAAGTGAGGATGAAGCTGTAGGCATCGGGGCCTAAATGTGCCTGACATTCGGGGTCAGACGAACTTTGAGTTCGCATTAGGTAGCACATGTACAGGGTCAGCTATCAAGTCTCAGCCGTGGTGCTGGATGAAGTGGTTGGGAAACTCCCTCAGGTTAGGTTACCACCAACGGTACGAGGGTTAACCACAGGGTTGGAGTTAGCTGATCCTGATTTTGATACTCCTGGTACGGTGGACGTACTTCTCGGGTCAGACGTCCTCGGGAGATTATGGTGCGGTAGGAAGAAGGTACTCCAGGAAACTGGTTTGGTGGCCGTAGATACCACAGGGGGGTATGTTGTTTTCGGCCCAGTTTGGAGACCTCAGGACCTACCAGAAGGGGATCCGGTCCTCTATGGTAGTGTGCTGTCAGAGGTGCTGCAGAGGTTTTGGGAGTCTGAAGAGCCGCCCACGGCGGACAGACGGAAGCCAGAGGATGACGAGTGCGAGTTGTTCTATCAATACAACACTGCGAGATGCCCGTCAGGCAGATTCGTGACCAGGCTACCTTTTCTCCCAAACCGCCCCGCTTTAGGTAGTTCGCGACAGCTCGCGGAACGGAGACTACTCGGAATGAGACCCAGCACTTCGGCAGAAGTATATAGAATTCATGCGGAAATATATTCAATTGGGCCACATGTCGGTGTCCAGCCTGGATTGGAGGTGTGTCGAGCATTATTACATTCCACACCTGGCTGTCTTGAAGTCACCTGAGGCGAAAATACGGGTGGTGTTTGACGGTTCTGCTCCTACCTCGAATGGTGTGTCTGTGAACCAATGTTTGCACGCGGGTCCTAAATTGAACCGGGACATTGTGGACATTCTCACAGACTTTCGGTTACACCAGGTAGCGTTCGTCGCAGACGTCAAAATGATGTTTCGCCAAACCATGATACATCCGGATGACCGTCGGTATCAGCTGATTTTGTGGCGTGAGAGCCCAGATGAGCCGATGGTCACATACGAACTTAACACGGTGACGTATGGACTTAAGCCAAGTCCGTATTTGGCAGTACGTACGCTGCGAGTTGGCCGCACAGGAAAGGGTAAGATATCCTCGAGCCGCAGCAGTACTGGATCGCGACGTCTACGTGGACGATATCTGCACGGGTGCTGATAGCGTGGAGCAGGCGCTAATTCTACGAGACGAGTTGATCGCGATCATGGGTTCAGGAGGTTACGAGTTGCGGAAATGGTTGTCCAGTTGCCCAGAGCTCCTGGCCGGTTTGCCAGGCGAGTTCCATCAGGACCCGCACCTCTTTGAGAACCCGGACAATCCAAACACGTTGGGCATCCTCGGGGTGCAATATAGGCCAACGCATGACGTATTCACGTACAAGATCGAGCCCGACCTTTTGGAGAAAACTTGGACTAAGCGGTCGGTACTGTCGACAATCGCTAGAACGTTCGATCCTAGCGGATGGATCGCCCGGTTACGTTCATGGCGAAGTGCTTTTACAAAGGTTGTGGCTAGCCAACTTAGGATGGGACGACCAACTCTCCGGAGAGTTGTTGAAGGATTGGCTCAAGTTTGTGACCACCTTACCAGGGATTGTGCACATCGCGATACCCCGCAAGTTAGTCCCATCGGTGGGATGTAAGGCTACCCTACATGGGTTTTGTGACGCCTCGGAGCGAGGGTACGCGGCAGCTGTATACCTTCGGACAGCAAGTTCAACGGGAACTGTGCACGTGCGTCTGGTTATGGCCAAAAGTAAGGTGGCACCAGTCAGAACTAGATGGACCATCCCCAAATTGGAATTGGCAGGGGCAGCTCTTCTAGCGCGCTTGCTAAATCATGACATGTAACCTGCAATCTGCGTGGTACCATCAACTTGGATGAAACGGTGTACGCGTGGACTGACAGTCGGATAGTTCTGTGCTGGTTGCAGACGTCGGTACATACACTTGAGGTTTTCGTGGCAAATCGGGTGTCACAGATTACGGGGTCGGAAACTCCGTTAGTGTGGAGGCACGTACCGGGAGAATGGAACCCAGCGGACTGCGCTTCGCGCGGGTGCAGGGCACCTGATTTGGTGAGTCACCCACTGTGGTGGGGACCTCAATGGCTGACTGAGTCGCCGCAGGAATGGCCATTCAACGAGTGCAGGGCGCCGCTTGGGCCACCTGATCGAGGTTTGCGAGTGAACGTGGGGCAACTCGTACCGAAGCCTAACCCAGCTTTCTTGCTGGAACGGTATAGCTCCCTCGACAAACTTCTTGGGGTGACAGGTTGGATCAAGCGGTTCGTGAACAACTGCAGGAAGCCTCAAGCAGAACGGAACTTTACACCTGTCCTCTCGCCTGCGGAGCGGAATGCGGCTCTATGCTCATTGGTTAGAGTCGTCCAGGCGGAACATTTTGAAGAGGAGGTCAGGCTGCTCAGGGATGGACGTGGAAAGCTGAAGGGAGGAATTGTGCGCCTCAACCCATTCCTGGATGAGCAAGGTATGCTCAGGGTTGGAGGCAGACTTCGGAACGCTAGCCTGCCCTTTTCGGCTCGGCATCCACTGTTACTTCCAAAAGGGGACCCTTAGTTGAGCTCCTAGTCAGGGATCGTCATGAGAAAAACTCGCACGCGGGCTGTAATGCGCTATTGGCCATCCTACAGCGCGAGTTCTGGATCTTATCGGGACGACGAACGGTACGTAGCGTTGTGTTTAGGTGCTTGCCTTGTTACCGCTTGAAGGCAGCCACAATGCAGCCACAGATGGGAGATCTCCCACCGGACCGGGTGACGGAGGCCTGGACGTTTGCAGGTGTGGGAACGGATTTTGCAGGCCCTTTCATGGTAAAGGCATCACGCCTACGGAACGCAAAGTCTATCAAGGCGTACTTGTGCGTGTTCGTGTGCCTAGCCACCAAGGCCGTCCACTTGGAGCTCGTGGCCGACCTATCTACGGAGGCCTTTTTGGCAGCGCTGGAGAGATTTACGTCGCGACGAGGGCGACCAGCGCTGATCAGGTCGGATTGTGGTACCAACTTTAAGGGTGCTGATCGGTGTATGAAGGAAATTGTAACGTTCTTAAGAGAGAACGAAGAAGCCATCAGCACGGGCCTCTCCCGTCAGGGCATTACCTGGGTGTTCGATCCACCAGCGTGCCCTCACTGGGGTGGTATTTTTGAAGCGGTTGTAAAGTCCGCATTTGTTGCGCGTTGTAGGGTTAACAATTTTGACTTTCGAGGAGCTGGCGACCGTGTTTTGTAAAATTGAGGCTGTACTCAATTCGCGTCCTTTGTGTCCGCTCAGCTCAGACCCAAATGATTTAGAGGCCCTGACGCCAGGGCATTTCTTAATTGGCCGCCCACTTAACGCCTTGCCGGAATATCCCTATACGGAGGTGAATAGCAATCGTTTGTCGCGTTATCAGTTGTTGCAGCAAATGACTCAAAACTTTTGGAAGCGTTGGTCGCTTGAGTACTTGCACATTCTGCAGCAACGCCTAAGTGGACGGACAGGATTGAGGATCTCGTTCTGGTTAAGGATGCCAACCTACCGCCACTGCGTTGGCGCCGGGGGCGCATTCTCAACCTGTTTCCGGGTAGTGATGGCACTCCTCGAGTTGCAGAAGTTCAGGTGGGGGATTCAGTCCTTAAGCGAGCAGTAGCTACATTATCACGCCTGCCATGCATAGAGCGGACCGATGGGTCGGTCCGGGGCGGGTGAATGTTTAGTTTTCGTATAAAATGGGCGCGCGGTGCTGGCAACACTGCTCTGTCATTGTCACGTCCTCTGCCGTCGCCCGCATCGTTGATGCGAATTTTAATTATAAATGGTGTAATTTAGTGCTTTCGGTTTTCTCGTGGTTTTCCTGTTCGGTGGGAAGTGAACCAAGTGATTTTGGTTCCGGCGCTTTGATTGAGAGTCACGCGACCGCCGGCAAAATATAACCTCACTTTTCGTTGGCTCGCGTCGTGGCTGCCGATAGCTACGTATTTTAATTATAAATGATTGAGGCCAACGGGCCGATTTCTCATTCGGAGAGAAATCTTTTAGTTATTTTGTGTTAAAAACATTATGTGATGTCGAACTGTGAACTATAGTGCAAATTGGAGGAAAGGAGTTCGAGAACGAGCGGATGTTCCAGTGCTGTGAGTTTAGGTTATTCCCTATTCCTGCGCTCCTAAAATATCCTGAATACCTGATTCCTGTCATACTTAAACTCACAAAGAAACGGCGTCATCGTTCGCTCGGTAAGCAATTCGTTGCTGGGCCCTGTTTAAGTAGATTTTGGAAACAAGAATTTCTCGGCCGGAAACTTTCCGGAACAAAATTCTCTCATTAAATTTATTTTATTTAGCTATAGTAAAGAGCACTACGAATCGTAGTCAAATGTTGTTCCGAGGCTGATCGACCATTTAGTTTTAGATTTTAAGATAACTTTAATTTGCTTCCACTGCGCTAAGATCAGCTTCGGAATCAAACACCGGGAGTAATAGAAAGGGGAAATATAACAAGCCGAAAGGAGGTCAAGGTACCCATGAAACTGAACAACTTTCCCCATGGAACATGGGTCGAAATATGAAAAAATTCATTGGACCTCCCATACAAAATTGTCGACCAGCTAATTGATTTCCAAGTAGTTTTTCAATTCAGTGCAAATATGATTTCTGTTGTGAAGTAAATCTTAACTACTTTCCCGGAAGGAAAATAGGTCGAAACAGAATTTTGGAGGAAGCGAGTGGTCGAGTTTGCATTGTTTACTGAGATACAACTGCCTATCCATTCACATACCTACATAAACATATGTGCGTGCACATATGCATATCGTGTGCGTGCATACGAAACGAAACTAGTCACTGCTGTTGACAGACCGTCGCTTCATTTTATTGTTTTTTTTTTCATAGCAAAATAATAGTAGTAAAGTTGACGGTAGGTACTTATCTAGTAGATCTACATAGCAGTTAGCACCACAGGTTTGCACTTTGGACTCAGAATGCTCTTTTTTCAGAAATGGACATAAGCATATAGCTGCCTGCCACAGCTAGGCCTTGGTTTCATGAAATATGCATTACATTACAAAAATAATTTAAACTAATTTATTTTGACTTAGGTAAGTTTAATACCATGTTTATATTTATTTGTTTGTACCACCAATTTGTCTACTGTAGTGTCCATAACATAGTGTCAAGGACATGAGCTATAGATAGGAAGTAAATAAGAGTCAAGTTCCACCTAGTTAAATTGGAAAATGAGTGCAATGATGGGCCAGATGCGTAATGTTGACGATTCTCATGAAAATGACTCATGGCTTTTATTTACTGTTCTGTTGTCTATTTGCAAAGAGGATCTGAATCCATATTTTTGCAGATGTTAATACGAATAGGTACCTAAATGAATGAAATCAGAACAACCACTACAGAAAGCCTGGGCCATAGAATTGACTTTTAAAATTGAATACCAAATTTTAAAACACTTCCCGTGTTAGGTAAACAATTTATGGAAAACTTCACAAATTTCACCGCAGGCAGGAAAGACCTTCGGCCTTCGGCAGTACTGATGCCGAAGGTCGCAGGTTCAAATCCTGCCCGCGGTGAAATTTTGGAAGTTTTCCAAAAATTGTTTACCTAACACGAGAAGTGTTTTAAAATTTGGTATTCAATTTATCGCGGGTTTTCATCGCTTTGACTACATTCAATCTGTAAAGAATGAATTAGTCGCTGGGAATTAGTTGCAAAACTATCCCGGTAGATGGAGCCCATCCACGCGATAGTGGACAAGATACACTTCCTTAATTTCGCGGGCTCGATTAGTACCGCGGTAGCCCAGTTGGTTAGGGCGTCGGCAGTACTGATGCCGAAGGTCGCAGGTTCAAATCCTGCCTGCGTTGAATTTTAGAAGTTTTCCAAAAATTGACTTTTAAAAGTTGGTATTTTGATACAGTGGACATTTTTATATTGTGGTCATGCTGGGCCCAAATCCTTGTTAATAATGGTTTTTCAAATGAGAAGTCTGAAGTGTAATTTCTAGGTAAGTTTACAATATTCGAATTTTAGAAAATATTGAAATTCTTACACAGTATTATCGCTAAAAGAGAAAATAATTATTCAACAGCCAGTTGAAACAGACCGTGTCAGTTTTGACCACCTCAAGCGTGAATCCCTCTCTCCAAGGCCAAGGCTGGCAGGTGGTCAATGAGCAAGTTCAAAATGCATTCAAAAATTTATGAGAGATTGACATCTCTCCCCCCAACGTCTGTCACCCCTAGGGAAGGTCGCGCACGAACTTGTCGGACTATAATAATGGATTTTTTAATTTGTTAATTTAATCTAATTTAATTTTTATGTTAATTTTATAAGTAATTTGTCCTCTTTTTGATATGGAAAAGTTTTGTAAATGATTCTGGAATAAATGAATTTTATTATTATTATTTATTACTGAACAATTATTATGGACGAGCAATAAGCATCAATATATACGTGGCTGCCGGGCAGAATTTTAGTTACTGCTTAGGTACTGGTCATCCTTAAACCTCAGGACTTGGAGTGTCCTTAGGATAGAGGACAGATGGACTCTCCAAGTCCTGAGATTTAAGGATGACTGATGGATGGTGTCTAAAATTGGCCTTTTCCAAATTACGTCCATATATCCTCGCATTATCCATGTTCAGACCGACATCCAAATATTACGAATAAACAGATTACTAAAACAGAGCACCGTGTGTTGCGTCGGTAATCCTATTCCAATTCAACTTGACGTTAATAACGCCCATCAATTTCGCGGGGATTATTTTAATAGCGCCCAATCCAGAAAAATGGATCGTAATGTGATGGAGATTGAATTTGGCCAAATTAGATAAAATTCTGTTTATGTATACCTGTCGCAGGAATGTAGCGAAATCCGGTTATTCGCGAAATCCCTAGGCCCTTCGCGAAGAGCCGGATAATAGTGAAATGCATCGATTTATTCGCACATTTCCCGGAAATCTGCGAATTCGTTATTTGCATGGACTTAAATCCAGGAAAACTGCGTATAAGGCGACACGCGGCTACGAAGCCGCCTACGCACCTGCTACGAAAGGTTCCATATGCTGATCAGGTGGTTCAGCCTGCAATTGCCTACTCATTCATGTCAGCGGCCCACGGAACGCCCAGTGTCGTAAGGGTTCTTCCATGACCACGACCACGACCACGGCCACCACCACGACCACGACCTGGCCCTAGACCTAGACCTGGACCTGGACCTGGGCCTGGGCCTGGACTTGTGCCTGAGCCTGGGCCTGGACTTGTGCCTGAGCCTGGGCCTGGACCTGGACCTGGACCTGGAACTGGGCCTGGGCCTGGGCCTGGGCCTGGGCCTGAACCTGGACCTGGATCTGGACCTGAACCTGGACCTGGACCTGGGCCTGGGCCTGGACCTGGACCTGGACCTGGACCTGGACCTGGACCTGGACCTGGACCTGGACCTGGACCTGGACCTGGACCTGGACCTGGACCTGGACCTGACCTGACCTGACCTGGACCTGACTGACCTGACCTGACCTGACCTGACCTGACCTGACCTGACCTGAACTGACCTGACCTCCTGGTCCTGGCACTGATCTAAACCTGGACCTGACCTGGACCTGGACCTGGACCTGGACCTGACCTGACCTGACCTGGACCTGACCTGACCTGACCTGACCTGGACTGGACCTGGACCTGGACCTGGAACCTGGACCTGGACCTGGAACTGGACCTAGACTGAAGACCTGGACTGGACTGGAACTGGACCTGACCTGGACATGCACCTGGACCTGGGCCTGGATGTCAGGTCCAGTTCCAGGTCCAGGTCAGGTCAGGTCCATGTCAGGTCAGGTCAGACCAGCACCAGGTCAGTTCCAGGTTCAGGTCAGGTCCAGGTCAGGTCCAGGTCTGGGTCCAGGTCAGGTCCAGGTCAGGGTCAGGTCAGGTTCAGGTCAGGTCAGGTCCAGGTCAGGTCAGGTCAGATCAAGGTCCTGGTCCAGGTCTAGTCCAGGTCAGGTCATCAGGTCAGGTCCAGGTCAGGTCCAGGTCAGGTCAGGTCAGGTCAGGTCAGGTCCAGGTCCAGGTCCAGGTCCAGGTCCAGGCCCAGGTCAAGGTCCAGGTCCAGGTCAAGGTCCAGGTCCAGGTCCAGGTCCAGGCCCAGGCCCAGGCCCAGGCCCAGCCCCAGGCCCAGGCCCAGGCTTAGGCACAGGTCCAGGCCCAGGCATAGGCCCAGGTCCAGGTCCAGGTCTAGGTCCAGGGCCAGGTCGTGGTCGTGGTGGTGGCCGTGGTCGTGGTCGCGGTCGCGGTCGTGGTCGTGGTCATGGAAGAACCCTTACGACACTGGGCGTTCCGTGGGCCGCTGACATGAATGAGTAGGCAATTGCAGGCTGAACCACCTGATCAGCATATGGAACCTTTGCTGCATATGGAACCTTTCGTAGCAGGTGCGTAGGCGGCTTCGTAGCTGCGTGTCGCCTTATACGCAGTTTTCCTGGATTTATGACCATGCAAATAACGAATTCGCAGATTTCCGGGAAATGTGCGAATAAATCGATGCATTTCGCTATTATCCGGCTCTTCGCGAAGGGCCTAGGGATTTCGCGAATAACCGGATTTCGCTACATTCCTGCGACATACCTACTTCACTTCAGATTACTAAAGTGCTCATAATCATAACAGTAGCAATGATGAATTAAAGTAAATATTTCCATACAGTAATACAAAATACTGAGAATAAATCGCTAGACAGTCTACAACACAATAAAACTACAACTCTCTCCTATCCACTAAAAAAGCAGTGGTTCAAACGCGTCCCCTTGTCTAACCCCCTCGTCGTTTCCCCCCAGGTCAAGGTCGGCGAGTGGCCGCGACCACGCCGTCGGGTTAACGCCTTGTAGCAGGAAATAGAACTTTTATGAATCACCCGCGAAGTTCCAACTTAGTGAGAATCCAGTATCTTTAACTTTTTTGTTCGTCGTCAACCTTGTCTAATGTCTTGTTGTTGCAGTGGTTTTGCGGCGTGACTGCGGATTTGCTTTGTAGACGTCTTTAATTAGAAATGTGAAATGTAATTTTAACATGTTTTTGACAATATAATTAGGTTTTGAGGTCTTGCCGCGTTGAGGTTTTCTTACAAAGAAATAAATATGAGTCCTTTGATACCTTTTGATACTTTTACGTGGAAATGGAAAATTCATCTGAGAGTAATTTGATATTCTGCGAAATTAACGACATTAAAATGTGGAAAATTTATTTACAAGAAAAATGTTTTTACAATGGTTTCTCTTTTAATCTTTTCACGTGGGACACCGAGTCGACAAAATACTTATTGAACCCTGGTGCCAGAGTGTTTCTGTGTGCTGGGAGTATTGTTTGTGAATCTACTTGGAAATAAAAGTTTTGAAATATTGTTTTAACCGCCTACTACTGAAATAGTATTGTCTGTCACTAAATGAAATGCTTGCAAGATAGAAAATATATGTAGGTACATGCTATTTGGAGTACGTGTCTAACATCAAAGTACTATTTATACTAACAAAAACATCACCTCATAAATTCGAGTGTATGATAAATATATATTGGAACTCAAATAGATAAATTATTCAAATTAAATCTTCGAATGGATTCCAGTTAGAAGATTTGAAAGAAAATAAATTAGTATGTCCTGTTGCTAGCTGACGTATCCATTTGATCATTAAATTGATTTTAACTTAATAAATTAAATCTTGCAAAGCTTTCGAAGCCATTATAATTATTATAACTAGCTGAGACGCCACTTCCAAACTTGTTTCTAACCTATTAGACACTCAAAATAACATTCATTAATGAAATTAATTCTGATTCTTTGATCAAAAAGTCTGATTAACGAGATGAAATTTGCATTAATTAAATATCCATACTTCAACACGGGTAACACTTGTAGGTACAACAGACGGTATGTAAACATATGGTGTGATCAGCTGTGCTACTGCTTGTAAACGACCGAACTCATGGGCAAGCTCATATGATAGATAGGGTTAAGTGATTAGGTAACTACTAAAAATAGACTAAATGATCAATATCAAAGGCCTCATGAAATGACATAATCATCATCGATATTTGATGGACCAGTTGTTTTTCTAAATACCTAATAATAATAATACTGCTGAAAGATTGGCTTTGAATAATGAAACAGTTAATGAAGTTGTTACAGGAAAATCAAAGCTATGTTTTGTTTAAACGTGTTAGCACAACTGTGAAATGAAATCAGATACTTCAGACCAGACCATGCCTAACGTAATAGGTATGAAACCTATATCCGACTTGAATACAATGACTGATCAAATATGCAAAATTGCAAATACCAAGCAAGACACGATAATGCAAATTAAAGAAATGAGAACTGATTGCGAACAATTACAAACATACTATAGTATAGTTAAAGATAGTGATGTGATAGTTTATCTGTCTGGATTATAATTATAAACGATGATATCAATCTGAACCATCAGCTGACAGTAAAGTTGATAACAATTCAAGTGGTGCTATCGTTACAGTTGATATACAATGAAGTGATTCTCTGACAACAAAATAAATTGAACCTTATGATAACCGGCATTCGATATGGAATGTTGTGGTATTGAAACAAGTATGTGTGCAACAAGACGGAATCATCGGTGTGAATTAGATACTAAGTCCTTATTTGGACAAGTAGTTTATTTGATAAACACAAGCTATTGTAACTGCAATTCAATATAGATCAACGGAGTAATTGTCTTCAATAGGCTACAAGGATACAACCGACTGGCGCGTTTTCTCTTTGGATACGATTTGGATTTCGTTTAATTCGAAATCTGTTGGCCAATTTCTTGCTCCGTTACTTTTCTCGGCGAGTCGGTGAAACGAAGTGAAATTGGTCGAAACGATCTCTTTCAGCAAAGTTTTCTTAGAATTCTTCGACCTGTTGAAATTGATGCGAGCTAGAAAACGTCAGTTAAGACCACTTACCGTCTCGGAAAAGGCGCTCTTGGGCCTCCTAGTCGGCGTCCCATTCATGTTTCACACTTCTTTGCACCAAACAAAACAAAACTGGTCAAACTGCACCAAACTTCTCACTGGGATCGCTGAACTTCGCGGGCTCGAGGTCGTTTTAGTGATTCGCGTTTATTGGGACCATTGGAAAGTTGAGTTTATTCGATCGATGAAGTCACAGAGTTGATAAGTTATCGGGAGAAACTTGTGTCGGAATGCGCGCGGGGCCCGAGCGGCGGTAGGTTTGTGACTGGCGGACTGGCTGTTCGGCGCTCGCTCTCTCGTCTCGTCTCGCCGGCGCGCCGCCGCCGCCGCCGGTCTAGCAGCAGGCGTGCGTGCCTGCATTTTTTACCGCGGACAATAGGCCAACATTTTGGAGGTTATGTTTTGAATGCACGCTCCGCTCCTAAAGAGCGATGATCGCCTGATTCGACGCGGATGTTTTTTGGGTTCGGGTCGCATTTGGTCTGCGGGCCGAAGCTGCTGGTGTATTCTCAGAATCAAGGCTCAGAATTGAATCGCTTACTGCACAAAAAACTGTTGCCAACTTGTCATCAATCCTCGATGGTTGATGTCATCGTTCTTTACCTTTTTTATTTGAGTATTTTTTGGCAAAAAATGAGCAAAAAATATACCTACTCTGCCATAAAAGGTTCTTCGATTATGTTTCGCACTGATCCATTCATGATTATGATGATGATGTTTCTTATCTCTGTAAATAAAGAGTTATGTGCTTGTTAAAGGGATTTCATTGCCGCAGAATGTTTACTTATCGCAGCTGAAGCACACATGATACATTTATGTCAGGGATGGTGAACCTTTGCAATAGCGCGTGCCTTACATTTTTTGCTATTCTCCTTGCACCAGGTAGGGAATGGTGCAGACTACTGTCTCGTACCTATTATGCGAGAGCGCAACTCAGATTTTGAAGGTACACTAAAAACATTGAAAAACCATGAAACATGTCGTATGTAGGTCTAATGATTCATACTTATGTTAATTTTCTGTTTGCACATAGAAAATGAATTGCCTATTGTTGCCTACTGTTTTAAGATTTCAATTGGTAGATACCTAGTAGTGATTGTGGTCTATACCTATTCACTTTGATTAATAAGTATTTAGTACAGGTGATTAGTGTAAGTGTTTAGTAGGCTGCGAAGTAGGTAGAAGAAATAGAAGAGTGTTTTATTTTTTGCGAGTGAACTGCAAGTTAGCTAGCACTCCATTCCTACTTTAGTGATCACCTGCACTCGCATCTCGCACTTATGAAAATGAATACAGGTCTTTATGTTTGACATGAAAACTACAAAATTGTCCGTTATGTACAATATTGTAGGTACATTTTTGCATATGTCAAAAACCATCAAGTCAAAAAGGTTGCTTTAGTTTGTCACAGCTGGCTAAGGAGTTGTTTACGGTCTATATTTAGTGGTTGCGCCTGCGACGCTGACGTCACCGAGTGGACGCGCGGTTATCTGCGCGGGCGCAGTGATTGGAACGTCGCAAGCGTCGAACTAGAGATTTATGTCCTCACCGAGTAATAAACTTATTGCTCGAGTCATAGGTTCGAAAATTTTTACACTTTTATGGGAGCTATGAAAATTATTCGTCAGTTTTCTCAGGTCATCTCACCGTCACCAGCAGCAGCATTTCAACCCATCTCATTTTCATGATGGATGATGAATTCATTTCATCTTCGTTCTTCATTGTCATACCAGAAGTCAACCTATAAGACCACTCAGGTCTAAAAGTCTACAAGCCTTTTATTAGATCCTCAATCTTGTCCGTTTGATACTAGGGTTCATTGAATCGTTGGTCAACTTGGTGTCCCCACACAAGAAGAAAATTACCCTACGGTAAAAAGACCGCGTGCAATGTAGACTCAAGACCCCAGCCAGCCTTCCGCAAGCTCAACAAGGTCCATGTACCGCTATGCTGCCCTGTCCTTAATCGTTAGAAGACTGGTTTTGCAGACATTCACCTTAGGCTTAGGTATAGCGACTTGCTTAGTACGGTTAGGTTAGCCTATAGGTAGGATAGGTAGAGACATTGATGTCTGCGATTAGCCGATTTCTCATTGACGGTAATTTCATAGTAATTTGGTATCGATTATGCGTGGCGTAGACAATGCGTTTATATATTTCAAAAAAAAACGTGGAATAGTGTAAAGTTTTCCATCGAAAGCTCTAGTCGAATCTTTTCTGACATGACTGGAATTGAATAGTTCACGTAACTGACTACTCCAGTATTGGATTTTCGAAGGATTTTCGACATCACTCTAGAACTTCCGATTGACATCCTTATAAATGAAACTATGCAGAAAACAATTCAATAACTACTTTTGAAACCAAACTGAGCCAATAAATACAAATACAAACCCTATATTTTAAGTAAGTATCTTTAAAGTGAATTGAATCGTATCATATTTTCCGATAAAAATCGTATTTTGTTTGGATTTATAGATAAATCTGTTTGAAAATAAATATCGTCTTGAGGGATAAAAGTTGAAATAAGCTGACTAGATCCGAACCATGAAATTTCCGATCTAGGATTTCAATTTCCTTTCAGCTGGATGTTTAAAAGCATTATTCCTTTGCTTCAGCTGAGGGTTTGATTTCCGAACTAGAACTAAATGAGAACTTGCTTCGTGAAGCGAGATTACCTTGCACTTGCAAAAGCGACAAAGTAATTCAAACAATTAATTTGTATTTTATTACTGGGGCTCCAAAGAAAATGAATTGTTCGTCATCAATCATCCATCATATTAGCCTATAGCAGTCCTCTACTAGTGGCAAAAGGTGCGATCACAGAAGGTGCTTTAAGTCATCGGTCCATCTGGCCGGAGGGTGTCTACAGCTACCCTTGCCACAAATTGGTCTCTTAAAACCTCAAAAAATATTAACAAATCAGGAAGCTTGACCTTACAAATCAGACTAAGAATATATTTTTAAACCTGTTATGAACCTGTTCAATCCTATACACCCGAAGCCGAACTTCAATCAGAGACCATACAAAACTTGTTCAACTCCTCTCAAACGATAAATTACAGTTTGAATGAAAACTACTGGGAAATGGAAAGCCCTCATAGTAAACTTGAGCTTAGTATATAGGATGCTAGGAAAAGTTATAATACAAACGACGAAAACCTTATTGCTTTGCTAAGTCCACGGCAAAACAAAAAGAAAGTGAAAATAAAAGCTTAACCTACCTTATTGTGGGACAAAGACCTGATAAACAACTTTATGAATGGTTTTAGGGTTAAAAAATACTTTAATTAAAATATACTTAACTTACACCGAGATAATCAACTTTCCAGGGAATCTAAAAAACTTTCCTCCACAATGTAGAGTTTAGAGTGTGGGTCAAAGATTGGACCTCAAATATTTTGTGTTGGCCAATCGAGTCACAGTATCAAAACCCCAGAATCATTATTGTTTGTTTAGTATCTATCATGATTTGGTTGTCCCTTTGAAGGAAGGAACATACTAGTTATACCTACTACCTGTATATGGATCATGTTACTGAATTCGTATGAAATGTGTACCTACACAAAACAATATACCCTCCCATCCGTAAGTTCAGGTGAAACACGGAAACTTCACATGAAACGGCAATTTCTGGATACTCGCCGTTCCTAGAACCAGAGGTTTAATGATACACCCTAATTATTTTCAGGAAATTTGCCTAGGTATTTATATATTCATATAGTATCGTATCTCTGAGTGGCTGGATGAATTCTGTTTCTGGAAAACTTTATAATGAAGAAAGCTCGGTCATGTCACCCGGAAGGCATGTGACGTCACTACACTGGTCTGTGGAAAGCTCTGGAAAACAAATCCTGTTGTCAGAGTTTTAAAACACGCCTTAATCGCCGAGTTGTTATAAAAATATCCAAGCTCGTAATATCTAAGAACTTTGTAGTATCACTCACACTTAGAAATAGCATACTTAAACAACTCACTCACACTTGGACATAATACAGTCAATAGCTGAAGGTTTTCCAAAATAAATAAAATAAATAAAAATAAAATAGGCAGTAGCCGGGATCGACGGCTTACGGGCCTTCCAAATCACGGAATATTCATACAGATAGTCAGGGAGTTTAGCCTGAAAAAAAAGCTGATATCCAACAGTCTAAAAAAGAAATTAATTGACTTAAGATGGCTCTGGAGAGGAGACAGGTTTGCGAAAAATGGATTTCACTATATTGAACGCATATTTTTATCGGATTCATAATCTATTAGGAAAGATGACCTCAAAAGGAGTGTTATTGGAAGTGACACTTTTAGGGAATTTATTTGGGCCAGTCCCTTGTCAGATTTTGGCGACGAAATGAAAGCTTTGGTTGAAGCTTCTTTGAGGCACAGAGTTGAGGGGCTGGTGTACTTGAAGAAAAGAATATTGCTATCATGATTTTCGACATTGGCGAGGAACACACGCAACGTCGGTTTGTGCGTCGTTTGTTCGATTTTCCACCTTATTTTTATACGAATACGGTTTATGTCAAACGATTTGACAGACAACGCAGCGTTGTGCGATGCCGTTTGACACAAACCGTATTCATATGCAGGGTGGAGAATCGAATGAACGACGCACAAACCGACGTTGCGTGTGTTCCTCGCCGTAGTGTAGGATTTTAGGACGACGTCACAGAATTTTCATGCTTTGAAGGTAAGAAAAACTTTTATTTAATTATTTTTTATTAGGTACTTACCACTTATTTTGTTGCCGTTCGATGCCGGCTACCATCACCCTATTTCTTTCCGCAAAATGATCTCCGTGAGACGTGGCGATTTCGATCGTAAACACTTATTTTCTTCTGCCTATCCCGCAAAAAGGTGTGATAAGAATAAGAACCATTACCGGCGATAGGTACCTAGATAATATTTTGTATCTTTATTTTATTTTCTAGTGATCTTGCTCTCTGTCATGTCTGGTTTACAACCTGTGATGTGGTACAATTTTGAAACATCAGTGGGTAATACAATTACTGTCCGAACTGGAAATACGGGCCTTGATTAAATTCTCCGTATCGCATTGGAATCCTGTAGGTAAATCCTACACGTGCATGTGCAAAATAGGGGTACAAAATAGACGTAACATTAATTACTTCTGACAGGAGGGCAGCTCAGGCCCCCGAAATAAACACATTTTGACACCTTCGAGGAACGCATCTTCCAACCTGAGTAGTCCAGCGTTCCTCCAAGTTTGACACAATTCATGCGAGTTCGTCAGGTGGTGCGGCCGATCGCAGCCGCACGCAGCTGCGGTGATGCGGTTATAGCCGTAGTATGAAAGTGTATGGAAGCGCCGCGTTCAATAGATGCATTGGTGGCGTACAGCCGTGCGCCATATAATTTCATACTACACTTTAATACTATGAATGACTATAGCTGCGGCTGATCGCAGCCGCACGCTGCGGCGGCCATGCGATAGACTTGTCTGCCGATGCGGCTATAGACGTAGTCGGCTCTAGGGCACGAAATGGAGACTACGACTTGCTACTGTCAACAATCTCAAAGTATAAGTAAGACTATCTAAATAGTAAAATGTGATACAAAAACGTCATATGATTCTGAGTCAATTTTGGTCCAAGAAATATTACGTTCGCGGCAACCAACTTCATAGTTACTTTGACTTCCCTGAGATTCCGGATATTTCCAGTTCAAGTCAGTAAGCGTCAAAATCGTCGCTAGTAATGAATGAGTGAGCTATCTGTCTAGGCGCCCCGCGGGCCGTTTCCCTAATTTGTGTCTAGGGAGGGGCGTTCGAGATGTTCGATGTGATTCTATGGTTAACGATAAAAATCAGCCGCTAATAAAGTCCATAAGTTCATTTGGCACCGTGCAATCATCAGCGCCACCTAGCGGTCGCAACTCTCCTGGTCTAGCCGTGCTGTCATTTGAGGGCGGGAACGAAGATCATTGTGGCGGGAAGTTGAAAAATATTTTTGGAAGTGTAATGTTGCATTAATATTATGAAAATTATTGATAATAAGGTGGCCAGAGTGTTTTCAAATTGTTTCTCGACATTTAAATTGAACGCGGTAGTAAAAACAATTCAAAAAGTGAGGTTTGTTTTGGTCACATCACTTTTACTAAACGTTCATTTTAAAACAAGAAGATAAAGCTAAGCTACTTTCATTGTTTTATTAAATGATAATAAGCATATACACCTTCCGTAAAACCAACACTTATTTACCTTAAGAAAAATATTGCAACTCGGTGATTTTACTGGGTAGCGTATTTCCCTATAATTTGTGATGTTGTCTACTAGTAGAAGTAGGCAACTTTCTAAGTAATCATGACATCAAACGGAGCCGACACGGTTTATCGTGCACTCCGAAGCACGGAATCATATTTATTTCGCACTTCCAGAAGGTTTAACATGCAATGTCCATGCGAACTGGGAACAATTTCTCAAAGTGATAAAAATTCATTGAAATGTGAAGGTAATGCAGAAATTCCAGGATTTGGAAACCTGAATTCTACATGCTCAGACTAAATAATTCAGTATTTTAATAATTCTTTAGTCTTTTCATTCATTATTTTCGTCATTTCATTCTAACAAAATTGTTCGCCTCGCCATAGAAAGATTACAGAGAATACCAGGATTTTTACTGCTTTTCGCCACCAGGGGCGCTGCAGCTGCGCTGTCTAGTACAACGCGCGAACTGCGCACGGTGCCAGCAGCAGATCAGAAAATCTTGTGCTTTGCCTAGCAGTGGTAACTAAGTAAAAAAAAACATATTTATTAGGTACCTACAGACATACAACGCATCAATCTATTCTTTGCCAATACCTAGACCTTCGATTGAGTACCTAGTACTTTCGCGAGGCCTAGACCGGCGCATGCGCAGCCAATAGAACCAAACTGGTTTTAGGAGAAAGTCAGACTGGGATAGACTTTCCAACGTTGATATCTCTGTAGCTACAGACTCCGAAACTTACACTTTGTACACCGTTCATATGCCGCATGAAATGTAAGTTAAAGTGATGTAGGACCACAGAATATATTGGTAGGACTTAGGTATTTACCATATGAACCAAGTACTATACTCGTATTCTAAGTATTTCGAAGTTATTAGGACTCAGACTACCTATAGAACGCTTCTATTAACAAAAGGCTCAATCGGGTGATTAAGGGTAAGGGTCAAACAGATAGCACACCGTGTAACGAGGACGTAATAATGATAGATAAGGGATGCCGTGTGGTGCCGGCAGAGTAGAATAGCACCACCCCCTCTCTTCCCGTGGGGGTCGTAAGAGGCGACCGAGGGATGAACCCTGCCCAAACAGCGCCAACCGTATGGTGGCGGTTAATCCACCACAAAAGTATTCCCAAGGAGGGTTGACGTCTGGTAGGCGGCCGGTCGTAAAATTCAGCCAAATCCTTTTGCAGCACTATTTTGTGTTCAACGAAACGTGTTGCGCCGACCCCAAGTAATTGGGATAAGGGCAGGAAGATGATGATGAAGGGATCTGAGGTAGGATGATGAGCTGCTGATAGTACTCTACCAATAAAAAACTCACATACACCCCATGCATTAAAGTTTAATATAGACTTTTTATTGACCAATACCGAAAATCAAGAAGAAGCCGGTAATATGCATGGAACAACTTTTCCCGAGGAATATAGCTGGAAATATGAAATCAAAAATGACATACAAATTGACTGGGTTGGGTGGTACATTTTGCACGGGACGTTAATTTTTTTTTTCATATTATATTTTCCTTGGTTGGGTCCTGAGTGCAGGTCACTAGTGAAATTACACCCTATATTGCATCATCATGAGATGAGATGTGGTGGGCGCTGACAATAAGTCTATTTTGTTTACCCATTTTTTAAATGTAAATAATCCTTTGTGGAATTATTTGGTTTGGAGAAGTAAGCCCACACGAGACAAGGGTCGCCAATTTAATGAGAACAGATTGTACAAATAAGCCTTTGCCATATGTTTGTATCAATGTCGGATCATAAGGCTAGGTCATTGAATATGCGTAGCGTTGAACGCCCTCCAACTGCGACGTCAGTGATTAGATGGCGAAAACGGGAGATAGTGCCTTGTGACGTACCGTAGAGGCACACCTCGGACACTCCCATACAACGGGCTCGTTATAGACAACTGTCATTTTTACTTGTGTATGTGTGCGTGACGACGGGTGTGTGAGTGCAGGGTTGACATACCGGTTAATTTTGATACATACACCTGATGACTACGTACCTACAGTGCCTACCAAAGAGGATGTAATGAGTAAATAATATACCGACTAGTTGCTGCTAATTTATAATTATTTCGGGGCCTAAATCTATCTATTACATTATTAATTGTGAGTCGAAAGTAGGTATGAATACGAACCGATTACTTCCTAGGTTGGTAGGTTGTTATTCTGTTCTTCCCGCGGAAAACGAAAAAATATCCTGTCGGCTCTCTGTCCGTGAACATACAGCCGTACGGGGCACAATATCGCAACATTTTTTATTCTATCCAATAATTTTAGAATTAAAAATATCCGTCCGCGAATCTAAGGCGAACTCGGTTCAAATGTTCGCGCCATTTTTTTTATGGACATGATTATGGCACCTCCTTCGTTTCAGTCTAATACAAGAAACCACGATGAAACCTTCTTGGATAAAACGAACATGCAACAAGTCCAGCGCCATACCTAGCACTTTGGTTCACTTAAGTCTTCACAAATTTTTTGACATTTCGCGGGCGGGGGCGGGTAAGCGGCGAGGGTGCGGGGGGGAGAGTGTCCGTTCTGTACATAGACTTATATATATAAACTAGTTCTGTATGTAGTACTATACTACAAACTATTGTCTATTCTGTGGTAGAGGCATTATGTCTGTTGTTGACTTATGTGGTATGATGAAGAATTTTGATATCTAGTCATCTGAGTTTGGTATCAAGATCCGGGTCTTAGAGTAGGTACGATTCTGTTCGAATTTAATTACCATCTTTCTGCCCTTATCCCAATTAGATACTTGGAGTAGGCGCAGAGTTTGTTTTGAACACAAAATCATGTAGCAAAAGGCAATGTGGCTTAATATTACGACCGGCCACCTGCCGGTTTAATAATAAATTGTATATCAGCTGCTTTGAGTTACTATGGGAGGTCCAACTTATTTTCATATTTCGACGTATCAGCTCACCAGCTCACCTAGTAGCCGTGATGCGATCTCGTATCTATGATGCAGCAATTAGAGCGAATCGTGGTTGATAGAGCATACTACTCGCATACATACATGGTACCGTTAAGATGACCGCGGTGAGAGTATTTGTAGAGTAAAGTCCACGCTACAAAAACAGTGCAGCAGACGCGGTAGAGAACACCAAGGAATACACAATGTCGCCCTTTGCAGGGTAGGCAACAGCTGTAATAAATACAGCCACTCACGTAATTAAATATTTGTATTCAGTTTGACGTGACGTAAAAGACTGGCGTGGCGGAAGCTCGTGTCAGTGGCCAAGACCCACTTCGGGTCCCTGAGCCACAGGAGTAAGTTTTTTTACAAGTTTTCAGTCTATCAGCTAAAATTTACAGATGGTGCTCTCGGGCCATTTTGCCGACAATCATGAAAAATTAAAGTAGGTAATATTATTGAAAGCCGGCATCAAACTACCTAATTCATGATGATGTATTTCGTTCACGAGTAGAAGAGACAAATTCACTTCATTCCGTACATCTGTAGTGAATTTCTAGTTCGTCTATCAAAA
Organism: Phthorimaea operculella; assembly: GCA_024500475.1. NCBI lineage: Eukaryota > Metazoa > Arthropoda > Insecta > Lepidoptera > Gelechiidae > Phthorimaea > Phthorimaea operculella. Next base: position 1,823,911 of record JANFCV010000018.1, on the reverse strand, counting down.
TGGGTAGTGTAGTTTTAGCGCTAAAATCACTTTGCTAGTTTGTTAGCTCCACTCCAAACACTGAACTTGTTCTTCATACTCAAAGGTAAAACTCGCTCGTTCACGAAATAAAAGCGAGATTTTTTTACATGCAAAGAATTTTTATCATATTACTTTCACAAGTATGAATTTCTCAAAATAAGGATTTTAAACATGAAAGCAAAAAACATATTCCGTAATGAGATGAAAGTAATTTTTTTATTCATATAATATTTCTGAGATAACATTACACTTGTTTCCGAGAATTACCGTACCTTTGCTATGTTTTCTTTGAGATAAGTACAAACGTGGGTTCTTGACATAGATGGGATTAAAAGAAAAACTTTGTATAGAAATGAGAAAAATTAAATTGCTGAATAATATTTGTATAATTTTTTTTACAGAAAAAACATAATTCTTTAACCTGTACCTGTTTAATCTAATATTTGATTAAAGAGAATAAATTGATTAAAGATTTTTACTACTCCCTCGGAAACTGCCTCATTATTGTAAAAAACAATTCCAAATTTTCTGTGTGCATCGATTGGATATTATTATTTTACCTGAATAAAGTTATCGCTACAGATATTCTCGGAAGCAGATGAAGTGCAAAAATAAATTTTTGAATTTCTTATTTGCCGTTCTTGTCCTTAATTTTATTGAGTTCTTCACATTTCCCACCTGCCTTTTTCTTCATTTGTAACATTAACATTAATGGACATTGCAGGCTGAACCACCTGATTGTCCGCAAGTAAGATGGTTCCGTGCTTCGGATGGGCACGTTAAGCCGTCGGTCCCGGTTGCTGTCTATAATAATGGCGGTCGTTACACAACCATGTCAGAGGCCTGCTACTTGCAGTAGGCGGTTGAAAAACTCTGACACCAGGGTTCATTGGGTCGCTGAATGACTCGGTGTCCCACACGAAAAGAGAGCGAGAGATAATAATGAAGAAAGTACCAATAGCTAAGAGCTCTCTAGTAAAACTAAAGCGCAAATCTTTGACGAAATTCAACTACTTAAGGTCAACTAAAAGTATTTGACATAACCAGTCCTTAGTAATGCAAATCTTCGTCCGTTGAGTCTTTGAGTTAGTTAATCAAAGGGTCAGATCTGTTTGATTGACATCCACAGCTGCTCCAGAATATTATGATGTTTAACCATTATTACAAGTCTGGAGGTCCATCTGTGTTTTCACCTGGAAGGAGCAGCTAGTAAAACGGTGTAGTCATTTTCAATCTCTAGATCTATCTAAAGTTTGACTAAGGGGCAAGCTCTACAGAGTAGACGTGAGACGTGAAACGTAAGATGACATCTCTGAAACAAATGATCGTTGGAGACATGAGAAGTGCGACATCCCGACGCTTGAAACTGTTTCCTTATAAAATGTATAAAAGCAGAAGAAACAAAGCTACACACGTGAGACGCGCGTCCCATCGATAACGGTTGACGACAGATGTCATGTTGCGCGTCACGTCGCTCGTCTATTCTGTGGAGCTTGCCCCTAAGGCGAATCGCATACTTACCGGACATCTAGAATAACAAAACGTAATTCAAACATTTCTGGTTAAGTCCAGGGGGCGCTGAAATACCTATTTCCTCCAGTATATTTCTTCCCTGATCTGTAGGATCGCGCGGCTTCCTTAATGTGTGGGTGAAAATAAAATATCGAAGAATACGTACCTCTAAAACGGTTTTAGGATGTTTACGAATGTGCGATTGGGTGTAATCCGACTGTTTTTGCACTAGTTTCTTGCTATTTGTTTTTCAATGGACACCGCCCGCGACGTTTCGGTAAAAAATGTAAAAAGTAGTTAGGGCTGCCAACCTGCCTAGCGTCTGCACTGAATTACATTTGAATAAAACATTGAGACTCGCTGTTGCTTTGATGATGACTGCAAGATGTTTGTTGAAGAAAATTGCTTCTTTCGTGAAATAGAATTTAGATTTGTTATTAATTTATGATACGACTAGGTATAGTGGAGAGGGAGATTTTTGTGGACGACCCCCAAGTAGTGTTTGATGGTCGCTGACTCTAAACTCTAGCACTTCATTGGCCAACTGCAGACAGATGACTGATTTTGTTGATCATGAAAAGGTTTTGCTTTGCTGTAGATTTTTCTCATAATTATACCCAAGAGTTTTCGCACAGTCTAGATTCTGTGGCACAGCGACCATCCAAAATCACGTCCCATACCAGAGGATGAAGAAAAGTAAATCTTCAAGCTGTCAACCCTAGTTATGGAGTTGTGTCATGTTAGCTTAGTTAAAGCCACCGTTTTATTTTCCGGGGTCCCTGTGGGAAATGACAGTTGATATTATTGCCAGCAAATCCATCTACCCCTCCGTAAAGGTTAGCAATTAAATTGTTTAAACTTAAGTGCACCATTTTAACTTTAATTAAATATAAAAACGGATATTTGCACTTACTAGAAATTTTAGTAACGGTAACGGAGCATGCCCTCGCCACGGATACAAAGCACTTCATACGTTTCGATAAAGTAAAGGTCCTGGCCCGCGAGAAGAATTTTGTATCGTGCAAGATTATGGAGGCCATCGAAATTAACCGACGTCCCAATTTCAACCGGGATGCAGGCTGGGCTCTACCACCAGCATGGAGACCAGTACTGAACGGTGGAGTGCCAGGGCTTAGTGCGCAGCCTAATACTGCAGTATCGGATATTGTCAGTTCCTTCTGCCTGCCGCCGGATGGTCTGGACACTGACAGCGCTTGTCCAAGGACGTCAGACTCGCCGCCTCCGATAGAGTCACCGCCGCCGCCGCAACCAGCGCGCCCTGCGTCCCCGCCCGCCGCCCCCTCCGCTCGTGCCTTGCGAGCGTTGGTCCGCAGGCAGTGGCAGGAGAGACGCTAGCGCGTACAGATGTCACTCCGCCCGATGAAGGTCCACCGACTGGACCGAAACTGTCGCGAAACCGCGATGAAATAAAATTTCTAGTAAGTGCAAATATCCGTTTTTATATTTAATTAAAATCCATCTACCCATTTAATGGCTCAACTTATACTAGGTTTTCTTAGTATTTCTATGAAAAACCAGTATTATTTTACCCCTTAAATGGGTAAGTGCTTGCGATAGTACCCACGGGTCGCGATGGAGGGTCAATTTTTTTATTAGTTGTTTGGCTTGTTCTTACAAATTGGACCAGCGCCCTGGGGCCCGAATATTGCGCAGGCATTTTGCTATATTTACCTTCCTGTACCTGTATGGAGTCCGTGCGCTGCTGTCGTAGAATAGCATCAACCCATTTGAATAGAAATTGACTTTAAAAGCTACTTGTAACAGTAGGTGTCGTAATCGTAATAATTCTGTGGATGATTGAAGGGAATAGGCAGCAGCATTCCCTGTGAATGCAACACTTTTAATTGTTAGAATATCGCTTTCAATAGCCATACTCTACTTAATACTTTAATATCATTTGGTAATAAAATAATATAGTGCTATACATAATGAAATAATAAGTATGTAGATAGGTATAGCACTCAGGTAGGAATCGCATCTCATCCTAATGAGAGGAGAGGAACATTATTAGCCCTCATTGCATTAGCTATTCTCTTGGCGAAGAAAAAGTGAGCAAAGCTAGTAAGTAGATAGGTATAAAAATGTTGTACAATTAAAGTGTTGTACAATGTTTGTATCAGCAGACTTACCTAAAGATCAACTTACACTGGACATTCATAGTATCTGTATTATAAACCAATTTAAGTTGATCTCCTTATAGGATAAGTTCATAAGTAATACAATCTTCCTCTAAATGGCTAAGAGTGCTTCTGGTGTGACGTAGTTTGTATTAAGTTACACGCATTATCAGGAAGAAACGATATACAGGGTGTCCTGGTTATAGAGGTCCAAAGAAAAAATCTAGACTCTGGACATCCTAAGCTACGATAATACCAAAAAAGCGGCCAAGAGCGTGTCAGACACGCTCAAAAATAGGGTTTCGTAGTCAACGTTTAAATATCAGGTCTTTCAGCGTTACAAAGTTAATTTTGTTGCTGGTTTGTTTGCAGCTGTATGGTTACCAACCGCAAATTGAAAAACTTTAATATTTCCTTATTCTTAAGTGTAACAGTATTCGTTATAGTTTTCATGGTAACTTCATATTAAAAACTATATTCCATATTAATTTCAAATTTTTAGCGTTTATACTTTAGAAGTTACAGCTGGAACAAATTATGGCTCAAAAACGCCCCTTTTAAAAGCAAATATCTCGAGACAGAGACATTTTAGAGACTTTGTTTTAAAAAAGCCTCTCCTTAGTTTTTAAAGACCTATTCAACGATACCCTACTCAATATTACAGGAGTAAAAAATTTTTTTTGCCCCCCTTTCACATGTATGGGAAGGGGGTCCAAAAAACAATTAAAATATTTTTTTCTCAACATTTCTAAATTTGGGTCAACACGATCTATCTTCACACCAAATTTGATGTCAATAGCTCCAATACTGACGAAGTAATGAGGGCGCGGCATACAGACAGACAGACAGACAGACTTGACGAAATGATAAGGGTTTCTAGTAGACTACGAAACCCTAAAAAAGTATTCAATATTTGAAAAAAAAATGGACCGCCCATACAAAATGCTCTATCAAGCAGCAAAATTAAGTTTTAAGTTTTACTGCACATTGCCACACCCTTAGCAGGGTTACTGTACGAAACTTTATTTATCTACTATGTGTACCGTAAGACCCCATTTATGTGTACAATAATGCAATAAAGAAATTGAAATTGAAAATTAGTATGGGAGGTCCATTTTTTTCTTTAAATACCTATTGAACAGTTTTTTTGCACGATAACGGGGACAGCCTGTAGAGACATTTTCCACGTAAACAAGAAGGCTAGACGTTGTCTTTCTAAAAATAGGTATACATATTGTGTTTTCTAGGAATTTTTCGATTTGTAAGCTGTATTGTGTGAGGCTTTCACACGTGTGTATAAATAACATACCTTTATATTTTTTCTAATATTTCTTTTTGTTTTTTGTGCCTAGAAGATAATATATATTCGGTACGTTTATGTAGAAGAAAAAAATTGGTCCAACCATACAAAATACTCTACCAGGCAGCAAATTTAGTATGGGAGGTCCATTTTGGTTTTTCAAATACTGAACATTTTTTGGCTTTTATGGTAGCTTAGGAAGTCCAAAGTCTAGATTTTTGCTTTGGACCACGATAACCGGGACACCCTGTATATGGTACATCAACAGGTATCAAAGCTTTTCAGGATTTTATTTTTGTTTGATTCTGTTTTATTTTGGTAACTTAGGGAAAGGTTTTCAGTTCCTTGTAGGTACTAGTTCAGCTCTAGGCGTAAGTACTTATTTTTAGCAAGATTTCATACATCATGTGAGATATGATGAAGCTTGATTGTTGTGGTTGAGGTGATGTAATTTTTAAGACGTACGTTCCTTTTTGTTGTTCAGCGTAGGTGCCATCAAATAATAATGAGTTCATCGTAAGAAGGCGTTTCTTATTACCTATCTGGAAGGACCAAATCGGTAGAAATAGATTTAGCCTAATTGCCCACTTCTTCCTAGAATTAATTTATTTTGGTAATACCTAGGTACTCCTGCTAGGTACGAAGATGATTCTGTTCTGGGATGCCGGCCTAGACTAGCAGCATCCCATTTTTATGTGTTCTAAAAAGCGACCAAGGGATGAATAAAGGGAAACGACAGCATCTTTCCTTGCACAGCTCTCGACTATCCAACTAACTGCCAATATAAACACCCCCAAAAAGGGCTCCCTAACCCTAAAGGGCTATATCTAACATTGGATTGTTGTAGCTTTTGACAATGGCCTCTTGATGCTAAACCCTTGTAAAACTTTTTACTAGGAACAGGATAAGTTATTTATTCATTTCATTTTTTTATGTTTCCAAATAATTCAGGGTAAATGGCCGTTATCTGAAATTACAGCGTAGGAAATGTAATTTTTTATAGATTAACCTAGGTCGTCCATTGACCTAATAAAGTACTTTCACACTAGTGAATTTAAACGCTCTATCAAGCGGTACTAAACTAAATACTTTGATTGGTGCCATGTGGTGCCGGCTTAGAAAAGCATCACCCCATATCTTGCCCGTGGACGTGTCGTAAGAAGCGACTTAGGGATTTGAGAGTTGATGTATTACAATTTTAGGCGACAGGCTGAAAACCTGTCAGTATGGTGATACAGTAGGCCAGAGTGAAAAATGTACTAACTGATATTGGATTGATATGTGAGTATGGATTTGTAAATTTTTATAAGGGAAGCCGATAGGAATCCGCATGTATGGACCCTTCGCCACTGCGATACACAGTCTTCTGAGTGTCTCTAAAGCTCAAGGTTTTGTCAGACCTGGTGTAAGTATATGGCCGTTTTTTACAGCCGTTTGCGCTTTGCCTAGCCCGCAAGGAAAAACCGTAATTTGTCTCTGTGGGTGAGTTTTCTGTTTTACTACAGACTTATTTAAATTGCTCTATATAGGGTGAAATTTTACTAGTGTCTATTAGCGAAAATGCGGAACCGGCTTGTGAAAAGGACCAACTTTCCCCAAGGAACATAGGTCGAAATATGAAAAGAAATTAAACCTCCGATACAAAATTGCTGATCAGCTGATTTGAATTACTATGGGAGGTCCAAATATTTTTCACATATTTCGACCTATGTTCCTTGGGGAAAGTTGTTCCTTATCACCAATCGGTTCTGACTTTTAGCTATCGGTAACTAAGTAGTAAAATTTCACCCTATATTAGACTTGTATTAGATTAGTGGCCTGACAAAGTTTGCGACTTCAGAATTCGAGAATTTGGCCGCTGGTATGAATAGTCACTAACAAACGTTCAGTTAGGCGGGGTTGAATGAAAGCCTGATATAATAATAGGGTTATAGTGCCTATATTGCCAGTTCGCGGTAGTAGATTTTTGTAGGTCAACCTAACCTACCCAGGTTTTTTGTTTTATAGTTTCTACAGTAGACAGATAGATAGGTAATTCTGAAGCTACTTAGCTAAGCAGCTAAAGCTTAGATAATGAATGCAAAGATTTTTTTTTATTGGCTAGCCAATTATTATTTTAAACCTATAAAGTTTTCTTCATTTTCTGACTGTATAGTAGGTAGGTAGACAGATTCTACAGTATACTCTACTCAAGCACTGTTGGTATTAATTAAAGTGGTATTTTAAGATTTTAGAAACTTTTCGTGGCTTCATAAAGTTTTGACAGCATGCGCCATCTATCATCGAGTAGCGGAACTTCTGAGAATCTGTCAGCGCCCACCTTTGCTCAGCTCAAGTATGTATGGTTCTATGGGTTCTTATTAACATTTAGTTTAGTACAGCTATTTGACTCAAGATGGCGGTATAATATCGTACGGTAAGTGAAATAAAGTTCTTTTACCAGCGAGTCTATATTATTATGGATTCAATATTGTATTTTTATACAATGATTGAGTATTTTTTATCTTTGCTTTTTTAATACGTTTAGGGCACATTTAAATAGTTTCCAAAATCTTGTCCTAAATCTTAAGTTTTTGTTGAGATCCGCCATTTCCGGTAACACGCGATTTGGTTTCCGGAAGAATTGCGTTGATATTGATTTAGCCAGGAATTTGCCCTCCGAAGCACGAAACATCTTTCTTACAGACAAGTGATACGTGGATTTTTATAAAAACTTGCAAAATTGCACCGTAGGCTGGATTTGAACCAGCGACCATCGCCATCAGTACCTACTGGCGACGCCTCTACCAACTGGGCTACAGCGGCTTACTCCAAGCCCGCGAATTAAGCAAGTGCATTTGACCTCTAACGCGTGGTAGGGCTCCATCTACCAGGATAGTTTTACAACTAATTCCCAGCGACATATCCATGCTTAACAGATTGATACGTGGCTGGTAGTTAAGTAGGTAACTCGCCACAACTGTCCACTGCTGGACAAGGGCCTCTCCCCCCCCCAAGCACAAAATCATGTAGCAAAAGGATATGGCAATATTTTATGACCGGCGCCTGCCAGACGTCGACCTTAGTTGGGAATGCTATGCCACCATGCGGTTGACCATAGTCGATAGATATCCAGCCGAAGTCAAAAACTCTACGTCGTCTTTTACGAACACCCTGAGTAGGTAGGCTAGGGGTGGCAATATGCTTAGCCGCTACCATACGACTGGAATCTATTTCTGGAATCCAAGAAGGAATCCATTTCTATAGTCATCCATCATCTTCCTGCCCTCCAATTACTTGGGGTCGGCGCAATAAGTTTCGTTCAAAACAAAATCGTGTTGCAAAAAGAATTTGGCTGAATTTTACAACCGGCCGCCTACCAGACGTCAACCCTCCTTGGGAATGCTTTTGTGGTGCATTAACCGCCACCATATCGTTGGCCCTGGCTGTTTGGGTCGGGTTTATCCCTCGGTCGCCTCTTACGACCTCCACGGGAAGAGAGGGGGTGGTGCTATTCTACTCTGCGGCACCCACACTATATCGGCAGTCTGCGCTGTAAAATGATGCCAAGTGCAACTCGACTAGATTTATCATCGTCGGTTTCCGACGTGACGTCACCCGATATCGGTGACATTGGAGACAAATTTCACGGCGATATTGTTACTTTATTTCACCCACACATCCGCTCGTGTGTGGCCCTAGTGTAAGCGGATTTTCTGTTTTGGTTAAAGACAACCATACAATCTGGGCCTTTTCAAGGCGAGAGTTAATAGGCCTTATCTGGGCGAGCATGTTCCATCATCGTCTGCATCTTCACCTAACATGAGGTGAGATTGCGGACAAATGCTTACCTATTCTAATATATATATTAAAAAAAAACATTATGCTATACAATACCGGGAGTAACAAAATGGGTATAAATAACAATCCGAAAGGATATGAAGGTATACATGGAACTGAAAAACTTTCCCCATGGAATAAGGTTCAAATTATGAAAAAAAATTGGACCTTCCATACAAAGACGCTAATCAGAGAGGGCAAAAAATTTACAACTTCTTTTTTGTGGTAGTTGTTAATTTTCATGAGTGAGTACCTTGACCTCCTCTCGGCTTACCTTTTTGATTTGAATTTGACAGTTGATATGTATTGTAATTTTAGGCTACAAGCTGACAACCTGTCTCTATGGTGATGGATGCACAGTCTTTTGGGTGACTCTCAAACTTTTGTTCGACGTGGTTTAAATTGCCATTTTTACAGCCACCGTTTACGCTCTGCCTACCCCACAAAGTATATACCTAGGTGAGATATAGTGCTATATAGTCTTCCAAATTCAGCAAATTCTTTCTCTATTCCCCGGTTTTTAGCAAAATTTCGCCATAAATTGTTTTCCGCTCCGTCTATGCTGATAATCTGACCCGACTCAACCTATAAAACTAACTCGGCTACTTCAAAGAGCCTGTTTCACTATAAATAAATCATTTATTTTTAAAGTTCAATGGAAAGCGTCTCACATAACGTCCGTTCTGGCTGCCTGAAGCCAATTTCGTGTTTGGATATTGGACAAATTCGTCATAGCAGGAATTAGGGTGGAATGGGATTTTCGTAACTGGGAAAAGAAAAAAAGCTACAACGCAACACAATCGAAGTCTTGTTCTATGTCTGATACCTGCATTACCAGAATAGGTCGATTAAGGCGCTTTACACGCATAACATCCGTTTCGGCGTTAATTTTGCACTGCGTGACGCATGTGTTGGGACAAATACGAATTTAGACCTTCTCTTCTTCTTCTATTCTCATATTCCTAATACAAATATGGTTTATGTCAAATTTATTTGACAAATGCTTAGCGTTGTGCGGTGTTTTTGCGCTAGGATGCGTCCAAGAAACTGTTTCACACAAACTGAATTGTATGAAAATAAAGTGTAAATCGTATTTTTCAAACGCAACGATTAAAATCTGCGCAAAAATCAAACACAATCGAAGTCAGTTAATAATGATTGCAACATTTGTTGTGTCTTTCTAAGCCTGAAACTTGCGTTAAATATCAGATTACATCGAGTGAGCAGAATAATTCATTCAACCTTCTTATTTTCTGCAGTCAGTTAATAATGTTTGCCTCATGTGTTGTATCTAAGCCTGACATTGCGTTTTTAGAATCTGATACAGATCTGATTATAGTAAACAGCAATTGTTTTACTATATAAGAAACTCGCTAGGCGCGAGAATCGCTGGATGGTCAAACAAATAGGTAAGCTTTGAGGCGACAAGATTACATCGAGTAATCTGAATACTTCAACCTCCTTATTTTCCTGTAGTCGGTTTTTTTTTTTTTTTTTTTATTTAGATGGGCTTACTCTTGACCCCAATCTTACCCTAGAGCAGAGATGGGATCTACGGTGGAGCGAGCTTGCCCAGAAGATGCCTATTCACTCTAGACTTAAAGAGATTCAGGTTATATGCACTCGGAAATACAGACGCAGGCAGGGAATTCCATTCTTTAGCCGTGCGCATAATGAAAGATGATTTGAAGCGCTTAGTGCGTAATGTGGGTATATCAACTAAGAACGGATGGTAGCCGGCCTGTTTATATTGTCTAAGCCTAATGCATGCGTTATTAGATTATATCGAGTGAGCAGAATACTTTAACCTCCTTATTTTTCTGCAGTCGGTTAATAATAACTGCCCTATATTATGTTGTGTCTAAGCCTGATACTTGCGTTATCAGATTACATCAAGTGAAGAGAATATTTCAATCTCTTTATTTCTTCAGCAGTCGGTAAAAAATGACTTCCCCGTGAGTTGTGTCTTGATACCTACGTTATCAGTTATCAGATTACGTCGAGCGAGCTGAATACTTCAACCTCCTTATGTTTTCTGCAGTCGGCTTAAAATTACAGCGCCATGTGTTGTGTCTATGTGTGATACCTACGTTATCAGTTATCAGATTACGTTGAATGAGCTGAATACATGAACCTCCTTGTTTTTCTGCAGTCGTTTAAAAATGACTGCATGTGTTTTATCTATCAGAGTAAGTACATCGAGTGAGCTGAATACTTCATTCCTTCTTTTTTTTCTGCAGTAGGTTAAAAATGACTGCCCCATGTCTTTTGTCTAAGCCGATTACATCAAATTACATCCACCATCATAACAGCCACAACAGTCCACTGCTGGACATGGGCCTCCCCCTATCGCTCGTTCACCACGCTTGGCAGGCAAGACGTTGAGTTGTGTCTTGAATCTTGATACCTATGTTATCAGTTATCAGATACGTCGAGCGAGCTGAATACTTCAATCTCCTTCTTTTTTCTGCAGTCGGTTAAAAATTACATCGAGTGCGCAGAATAGGTACTTCATTCAACCTCCTTATTTTTCTGCAGTCGGTTAAAAATGGATTCCCCGTGAGTTGTGTTTGTGTCTTGATACCTACGTTATCAGTTATCAGATTACGTTGAATGAGCTGAATACTTCCCGGCTTGCATAATCGGCATTAGCTTATCGCAAATTATACTTACTTGCTTACCCACTCGAGTTTCAAGGCTTTTTATGCTTATGTAGGTTTTTAGAGAAAACTTTTCTGATATACCTAGCTAGGCTCTTTAGACCAAAAAATTAAAAAATAAGGTTTAACTTTCGACAGGCGGTTGTAAAACTCTGACATCAGGGTTCATCGGTTTGTTGGACGACTCGGTGTCCCACTAGAAAAGAAGAAGAAGACAAAAACCGGGACTGACATTTATTTGCGGGATTGCACTTCGTGCCTAGTATAGGTACAGTAAACCTAGTAAAGTACTACCGTTGGAATAGGCCGTATTTGACAGCTGTCAAACCTTAGCTAGAAGACATGACAACTAATGAAAATATACCTTGTCATAGCATTAACATGATTTTGACAACTGTCGAATATGGCCTATTCGGACGGCGATACTGTAGTAAACTGAATTATGTACTTATGAAGTTACAATAATTTCCAGTGATATGAGGTTCTTTTAATTGTGGTTTAAATTAAAAATGCTACTGTCTGTACACATAAAAAAGCACGCGTTTTTTACAATTTTACAAAGTCACTTACAACTTAGCTCTACCTGTCTTTCATCTCAACCTACGATTGTGCCGCTAACAGCCAAACAAACCAATCAAGCGTGAATTTAATCATTTCATCAACGCACCGAAACTGAAAGTTGAAGGAAGAAAATTGAGCTATGATACCTACATACCTAGCACGCGACGCCACAGAGAAAATTCGCCCGTACATTTCATACAACCACCAGTCTCTACCTACCGCTCGCGGAGTGAGCACGCATCGCGCGGATCGCGTCCGAAACCGGCACCGAAAAACACCCATCCCCAAAACTTGAATTAAAAAGTACCCATTTTTGACAGTTCGAAAGTTTCCCGCCAGTTTTTCTTTTTTTCTCTCAGTGGCCAGTGTTGTGAGTGTGCAAGTTACCACGTGACAAAAGGTAAATATGCCGGCTTATCGGTAACTTAGGATGTAGCCTCTTTGGCGATTGTTCTGTGAGGTAAGGTGATAATGTGACCTTAAAGTGGCCCTACACGTTGATAAAAGGTTTAAAGTGTTTTTCAGGTTATAAAAGGGCCTTGGTTTCATTTACACGCGTGTGATTTTTATGATGCGGTAGAGTCGTGTTGACACGTGCAAATCAAATCCGTATCCAATGTATGTAGAGCACCTGTATTTTCAAAACAGCTCTTTTTTAGGGTTTCGTAGTCAATTTTAAAACCTTATAATTTCATTTCTGCAATAACTTCGGCAATTTTAGACCGATAGGTATACATTCTCAAATTTGGTGTGAAGATGACCCCACTCAAGAAATGTAAGCAAAAATGAAATGTTTCTTGGCTCCTCCTCCTCTCTTTTCCTCCCATAAAAATGAAGGCATTAGAAAAAATCGTCACAAGTTGTCATCAGAAATCAGTAAACGTGTTGTGTGTTGACTTCTCATCGCATATTTTTTTCTCAGCATAAAATTGAATTACCTATACTGGTTTTTCACAGTTATTGTTTTTTATGATATTAAAGGACTAAGTACCTTTAACATTTTAACCCTTTAAACTTATGGTCGTAATACCTACAATAAACCGTTAAATAAATAAACAATACCAGTCCAGTACAATGCCGGTAGACCAATTGTAGTTCCAGCCACCAATAAATAACAATTACAGCAACAGTAAAATTAGCTCAGGCCTAGAAAAGGAGATTTCAAATTATACATAGGCGCATAGAGCGACGTGAAATGAACGACCGCAGAATCTAGGAATAACAAACCTAGACATGAAGGAAGACGGAACAAGAAAATTTAATTATTCGGAAATTAAATTACTAAATGTGATACCTATTTACTAAAATAAAATAAAAACTGTTTCAAATATGAAATTTCATTTATAAGTTTTTATTTCTTACAATGTTTTCTTGATCTGTGCATTCGCATGTTACCTACGCCAAAAATATTAAAATTAGAAAAGCCCTTGAAGTTATTTTTGATTTCGATAAGTTTGTTACAAGAAATCTTTAGAGCACAACTTTACTGTGCACAAGTAACTAGTAACTCCACTAATTTGATACATGTTGGTATTAATTATAAACATCCTTTGAACAAGCAGCATCACACAATGGAACTCTCTTTCGTAGAACACATCTCGTAAATCTCTTACTAGGAAGTTATGGGTTCACCTGAACAATTAGGTATTCAGGTCTACTGATTATTCCTAGGCTTTACCTACACATTTATGGGGAACGTGTGTTAAAAGATAAAATAATTTACGGAGTTTGATTGAACTGAATTCAAACCACAAATAGTTATTTGTACAACAAGAGAACAAAGTTTTAAACTTTAGTGTTAAATTAGATGTTTGAAATTCAAATCACTTTTCTCCACTACTTTTCTCAACAAGTTGAAAAATTGCGATTTGAATTTCGAACGATGGATAAAGACGACCTTTGTCCACTAAATTTACGCTGCAAAATAGTTCCTTTTCAAGCTGGTGAGGTGAAAAAAATACAATTAAACCTCAGATGCAATACCCGACTAAGTGACTTAGTGGGCATATCCACATATTCAAAGATTTTTGACGCTTTTTAGGAGAGTTTTACATATAACCTATAAAGGCGCTTTGTGTATCTGTAATAAATAGTAAAAACATGCATCTGTTACTGAACCAATCAGTGAAATCAAAGCTAATGATAAAATTATAATTATTCTAGTGAATGAAATTTATTTATGCAAATATTGCCATCAACCTCATAGTTACAGTGAGAAAATTATTCTTATTGTCACGCCACGAAAATACAACAAAACGTTCCCTTGAATAGTAATCTAATACTTACCTACTTAAGACCGCTATAAAGGAATTTCCGAAAATTGCCTTTATAAACATGAGAGTTTCTCGTAAACAGTTAAGTAAAAAGAAAATATTACTTATACATCTAGTCAGACATATCTTTATCTAAAAAATTATCAACAAAAATATTAACATTTCAGTGGCTAACATAGAATAAAGAAGGGAAATCTAAGACAACAAACTCAAAATTCTGAAAAAGGGGCTCAAATCAAGCGCGAGTTTTGAAGTTTTGGTATACTGTATCAAAATGTTGATTTTACAAACAAATAGAGAATATCTTTAAAAACAATATTACCAATGTACGTTTTTCAATTTCATTCATATATTTAGCTTAACATTACGTTTTCGCTGCCGTATCTTGACTGAACATCTTGCATTTTTAATGGCTCCTGTATGAAAAACTATCCATAGTATAACTTTAGAAAAAAAAACATATGTTGTGAGAAGATGTATTTAATCAAATGGTAAAATAATAATTATTTATTTTTATTTTGTAAATTATTCTAAAAATATTCAAAAATCCCTATATAATTGGTGCAACGACAGTCAGAGATTTAGTAGCGCTTGTGCGCTTGTCGAGGTCGGGTCTATGTCACTCGTGCTTTTCCCGCCACGCGAAAAAATGACAACAGCTGACGTGACGTTGACCCCTGGGTATTTTTTGAAATATAGGGAAATTCTTCAATCATTCTGAAATTTATAAGCACTAAGAGTAGCACAGGACCGTGAGGAGTGTCGAAATAGAGTGCTGGTATAGATACAATGGGTGGATGTGGGCTGATGAAGATGATGATGATAATGATGATGTGGCTAGCTGTCGAATACTGCCTCAGTCGTTGAAATTTAAACTATTTGAAAACAACGACCACAAAATCTGAAACGGATTTTATTTTATTTTATTTGTGCTAAAACGGACTGTATTCATTCACTTCTCGGCGTCTGTCGAGGTACGAAAGAGAGACATTTAGCACCTTATGTTCAACATACCGGTCGATTTGCAAGTTGGCTCCCAGAGCTACATTCATAGCTAAGCGAGAGTCACCGGGACAGAAAAAGGAGTGATCAAAGTTTTGTCTACCTCTAGACCCTCACCTGGACATCACCCTACAAAAGAAAATCTATCACAAAATTGCATATACGAGCAAGGAAACGCGGAGTTCTCCTAACCTGGAGCTCTGCTATTGAATTTTCGCAAGTTTGCTAATGATTGTGCTTGTATCACACGTTCAACTATACTTACCCATTCACACATAGGTACCCCTGACATAAGCAAATTCGAGTAGTATACGTAATACGGGTGGTTATTATATGGTTTTAGAAATTGGATCTTGCTCCAGGACCTTTTACTGAGGGCTGGAACCATTTTGAGAACAACTAGGCGCTAGTTATTGTAAATATAGGATGAAATTTTACTAATGACCGATAGCGAAAACTCAGAACCGGCTAGTGATAAGGAACAACTTTCCCCAAGGAACATAGGTCGAAATACGAAAAAAATTTTTGGGCCTCCCATACAAACTTTCCGATCAGCTGATTTCAGTTACTATGGGAGGTCCAAAATTTTTTCGTATTTTGACCTATTCCCTGGGAAAATTGTTCTATATTTACAATAACTAGCGCCTAGTTGTTTTCAAAATGGTTCCAGCTAATTTAAACTCAATTAAACAGATAATTTTTTTTGGGCGAACAAATTATTATTTGAGTGACAATTAATTGCATGTTCATCATCTGCCTGCCGTTATCCCAATTTATTTAGGGTCGGCGAAACATGTCTTTTCTTCCATTCATCTCTATCAGCAGTCAAATCGTCACTTACGCCTTTATTTTTCATATCGTCTTTTATACAATCCATCCAAACTTTTTTAGGCCTTCCTCTTCTTCTGCGTCCATCCATACATTCATGTTCATTACTATCTTTGTTACATGCTCTTCATCCCTCCTCATGACATGCCCATATTGGTCATGTTATACCTATAAACGGGCATATATTTTATTCGCACAAATATCGGGTTGCTTGATCGGGCTTGTAAGTTAGTTGGTCGGGTTGCTCTGGTTAGTCAGGTGGGTTTGATCGGGTTGGTCGGTTCGGGTTTGTCAGGTTGAGATGGTCGGGTTGATTCGGTGGGTGAAAGTGATAGAAATTTATTTAGCTTCTTCCGCACTAATTATGGTAGGTTATGCTGCTGAGTGAACCACACGAACGAGCGCAACTTAATGCAAATGTACTAGCGATGCACTTTACTAATACTGCAATCACCGTTTTACACTCTGCACGTGTTTCGCAGACTCTGGGCACAGTTTAGCGGACATCCATTCCTATAAAGTTTTACATACTTGTAACAGGGCCGAAGACTGAACGTGTTGGAACAATTAGAAATAATACGACATGGGTGTACTGGAATCATCTTCAACGAGCAGGTGAATGTTTCCTCTTCACCGTTGCTACGAGTTTTTTAGAACAACGAAAGTAGTTAAGCGAAACACGTGTAGAATGTAAAACGTTAGTTGCAGTGTTGTCGATGTTTCACTTATGAGACTTGTCGTAATATAACAGGCTGCCTGAAACCGACACCGCTTAGCATGCTGTACTCTCTAGCGGTACCTATTGGTCCACTGGACGTTCGGTGAGAATTAGCCTGTGCAGAAGAGATACACAAACAAAAAACTGATCCTCAGCACTCACTACACAGCTACTCAATGCCTCCTGAACACCTGAAAAGCCGCAGAAGCTTTTTGAGGTGTACGGCTTCTACAGACAGTGTTCCGCAAGAGGCAAGGGAGCAGTTATGGAAAACACGTTGCCCAACTCCATCCGGATTTATTTCACCGTTCGAGACTCTGCCGCGGGGGCATAAATTACCGTGGTAAACCTGGAAATCGCTCAACCGATTGCGTATTCGGGTTAGCCGGTGCAGAGAAAACATGGTGAAATTTGGCTTCGCCGACAGCAACTCAACTCAAACTTTGGCACATTTACTGGCTTGCTCTCTGTTACCGGTCACCTACAGTAAAGAAGATCTGAACTTGGCGACTGATAATGCCATTGCTGTCGCCAAGTACTGGCAGAACAAAGTCTAGTTAGTAGAAGTGCATCGCTAGTACATAGTACATTTGCATTAAGTTGCGGTCGTACGTGTGGTTCACTTAGCCATCGTAAGTGCGGAAGAAGCAACATATTTCTATCACTTTCTTCAAGATGGAGTTCCGCAAAGTAACGCCTGATACTATTAGTCACTTGATTCGGTGGGGTTGGTGAAGTTGGCCGGCTCTTTTGGGTCGGGTTGGTCGGGTGAGTCGCATCGGTCGGGTCCGGGCGGGTCGAGTCGGGTTGGTCGGGTCTGGTTAGTCAGGTCGTGGGTTCGTTAGATGTATTTTATTCACCCACTTCCTTTTTTATGCTCGTTTATTATCTTAGACGCCTACCTATTATTTTAGTCCTCCAGTAATTATTTATGTCACCCACCCAACACCCACTTATTTTTGTTGTCACCAGATTTGGATTTATGTCACCAGCAAATTTTCGGTTTTAAGTCACTCGTGGTTTTCGCCATTGTAATTTTAGCACCACTCGGTATAGTATTACAATATCCGAAAATTTATTCTATCCTAAAAAGTAAGCATTTAGCAGACGGCGCTCGTTACAGAACTATGCTAAGGTTCATCGAATCGTTGAACAACTCGGTGTCCCACTCAAAAAGAAGATTACAGTTAATTACTAAGAAATAATTTGAAATATTTTTGATTGAGTTATATTTATAAAGCTACAGCTAAACTTATGATGATGCCTGGTTCGCCGGTCTCGCATAAAAACGACATCTAAATATGCATGTGCCAGTCTCCAATTCCACCTTCACTTATAGAGCGTGCGGAAAGTCATGCCGCTCCCGTATCGGCTTATACAGCCATGAAAATCTTGCCTAAGACACTGAATAAATCGTCTGCCACAGACTTATGAGGCCAATGATGATGATGATGATGACAGCTAAAATAGTTTTATTGAGAGGCGCGTTTATTGTGGCTGAGTTAGAATCTTAGAGGTTAATAATGCTATTCAAGAGAAGCTCGTCTGCTGTAAGTTACAATGGATCTAATATGAACGTCATTGCTCGCATCTTCGGGCGATGATGTTTGAAACCTTTCGCATTTAGTATAATTGTTAAAATTAAACAATGAAAAAAAGACAAAAACGTGTTTTGTGAAAAAAATGTCTTATTATAAATCAACATGAAAAGTCAGAAAACAAAGCAATTTTATATAATATCTAGGAAGAATTTGATTATAAACTTTAACTTTTATATAACTTTGACTTAAACTAGTGCCTGGTTTTGATTAAAAATCTAATTTTATCATGATTCTGCGACTTATTCATTCATAATAATATATTGAATTAAAATAATAAAAATGAATTCATTTAAGTGCCTATGTCTTTTAACAGTCAATTTTATTGTAGAAAACAGTCAATACACGGCGGATGTTGTTTATATGTAAAAAATAATATAAAAGCGATTGAAATTAAATGTAATTAATGAATTGACAACAGAATTAACTTGCGAAATATCGGCTATTTTATTAATTAATTTAAATTTGACCGTGATATGTATCTATAGGACCGGGTTAGTATGCGCTGAAGACTTTCTAGATCAATTGGAATGTGTGCTCGAGAAAGTAAATGAAATAAGCGGCGATTGCATATTGGTGGGAGACACGAATATCAACTGCTATAAGGCAAATACGCCTGAATCAAAACGGCTTTCAGAAATATTATCCAGTAATGATTTCAGGAACCTGGTTAGTTTTCCTACTCGCATTACCTCGCACTCAGCGACCTCATTGGACCATGTGTACACTAACTTACCAGCCAGTGAGTTATGTGTCACATCGGTAGCCACTAATATAGGTGATCACCACGCAATTAGAAGTGAACTCTTATACCGGCAGCAGACTGCACCTCATATTCGTATCGCTAGGGATTACTCGCCCATGAACCAAGCTAATTTTGTATTAAATATCGAATACGTTGACTGGCAGCGATTACTTAAGAGTAATTTAAGTGCTGCGGATATGGCTATTTTCATAACCGAAACGGTATCGGAAAAAATTCGAGTATGCTTCCCATAAAAAAAAAAGATTTTACCTAGACAATCCTGGATAACTTCTGACATTCTAAATACTAAATTATTATTGTTCGACCTAATCGACCTATTAAATAAATTTCCCTCCAACATAATTCTTAAAAACCGAGTCGAGCAGTTACATAAAAAATATAATAACTTAATAAAAAACACGAAATTATCATTTTACACAAACTATATATGTAATAGTAAAAATACTGGGAAGGCAATGTGGCATGTGGTTAATAAGGAGAGAGGAAGGAGTGTGCGTCATGTTGACTTCACAGAGATAGCGTTAGATCCGTGCGGCAAAAAATATAGTTGTCAGTTGGATGTGGTCAATGCAATGAACGCTAGGTTCGCCGGTGCGGCGGCGGCGTGCGGCGCCCCGCGTGCTGATCTGCAGCGCGTGAGCTCCATGCTCCTCGCGGCCCGTCCGCCTGCCGACCGCTGCATGCGACTTCAAATGTTCACACCGAATGAAGTCCGCCGCATTATCGTACAGCGTATACCACACAAACCTACGAAAGACGCATTCGATATTTCAATGGAACTGGTAAATGTTGCTGCTGTTTCGCTGTCGCCGGTGTTGGCTGACTTGTATAATCAATGTCTGAAAGAAGGAGTAGTACCACCACACCTCAAGTTGAGTAAAATCTCGCCGTTGTTTAAAGGAAAGGGTAAAAGAGAGGATATTGATTGTTATAGGCCTGTGTCAATTATCCCGGCGATAGCGAAAATATTTGAAAATGGCCTAAGCGCGCGACTTACAGAATATCTGAATTCATCGAGTGCCCTGTCTGAGAAGCAGTATGCGTACCGGGCAGGTCGATCAACAACCGATCTGACTCGTAGAGTTGTGCACAGCATTATGGATGCGCGTGAACGAAAGTTCCAAGTAGCAGTACTTTGCTGTGACCTGTCCAAAGCATTCGACGTTGCTGATCACGCAGTGCTCGCAGCCAAGCTGCAACACTATGGAATTAAGAAGCAAGCTCTGTCACTTTTTTCTGATCTACTTAGGGACAGGTCGCAGGTAGTGGTCGGTGGAGGAGGGGCAATAAGATCTGACCCAACAACAACCACAATGGGTGTTGCGCAGGGTTCGTCAGTATCGAACATACTGTTTTCCCTTCTACTGAACGACCTACCAGAAGCTGTGTCGACCGCAGAGATCTTTATGTACGCAGATGATGTCGCCTGTATAATAACAGCATCCAATATCGAAGAGCTAGAAACACGCATCAATGCTACTGCCAATCTTCTTTCTGGGTGGTTTAGCGTTAACGGGCTTAGTTTAAACCTTAAAAAAACCCACTTCCTCCATATACACCTCGGAGGAAGTATACCCAGAAGGATGACTGTTATCGTGGGTGGAGTACCACTAGACCAAGTGGATGTGACGACATTCCTGGGTTTCGAGCTTGACCGAGGGCTCACGTGGGCATCACATTGATAAGTTGTGCGGGAGACTCGGTGGTGCATGTTTCGCACTCCGTCGCTTGGCGCGTGTGGTCCCCAAAGGAAGTGGCTCGATCGTCTTACTTCGCTACTGTGCACTCGCTCCTACAATACGGTGCTGAGCTGTGGGGCGCGCTGCGGATTGGGAGCGCGCATTCCGTATGCAGAAGAGAGCCGTACGAGCGATTGCACAAGTGTCAAGATACCTCTGCAGTGCCTTATTTCAAGTCACTGGGAATACTGACCTTGCCCTCGGTGGTCATACTGCAAGTTGCATTACACGCATACTCCCACAAGGACACATATAAGACGCCTGCGAGCATGCACAGCCGTAATCTGCGTCACAAAAACAGACTGCTGCCAGTGAGGCATACACTGGCTAAATCCGATAAGTTGACCCACGTGATGGGCCCTGCGGTATTTAACAAACTACCGCAAGATGTAATCTCGGCTCCCACTGTCGCATGTTTCAAAGGGAGACTAAAACGTTTATTGCTTGAGCACACATTCTACGATTTTAATCAATTTATGAAAGCCAAATTTTAAATTCTGTATAACTTTTTTATTTTTTCTCCAGCTCGGAGAATTATTTTTTTATTTTTATGTTATTTAAAATTATGTATTTTTTTACTTTATTATCTTGACATGTAAATTATTTTATGAATAAATGAATATGAATATAATATAATATGAATAACTATTTACCTTAATATTGGTCTCACCACACAATTTTAATCACTATTCAACACTTGATTAGCTATTTGCTATAGGAAAGAGCAACTTATTCTATGATAATGTTACCTTACCTTACGTACACTGCGCTCGCAAATTTGTCTGCCCAGAAGAGTGGCGGGATTAAAATTTACTCCCAATAATTATGTTATCTTGTGGCGAAGATAGTATTATTCAGATGCACTTTATTTGTGGCCATGTTAATAATTCGGTAGCTGTGCTATATTTTTAGAGGCAAAAATGTTAATAAAAAGATGCTTGTTTAATAAGTACCCCTGAAATTAACTACCTATCTAATATTAAGTATCTTCTGCTCACTTACGATTATGAAGGGTGCAATAATCATACAATAGTTGTTCTATCTGTTGCTGTTTACCTTGCTATGTGGTGCCGGCTTAGAACAGCATCACCCCATTCCTATCCGCGGGTGTCGTATAATGCGACTAAGGGATATTCATCCAGGGAATGGGCAGTAGCGTTCACTGTAAATTGAACATCTTGCACTGCGCTAGCCAATCCGCTTGCAATACCCTCCAATTAGGGGAGACCCATGTCCAGCAGTGGACTGTTGTGGTTGTAGTAGTAGTAGTTGTTCTATTTAAAAAGATTATACAGATTGGGTACCATACTGCATCATAAACTTCATAACATTAAAACCACAATAAACCACCAAGAAAGCGCGACGGCGGCGAGGCAGACGACAGCGGGTCAAGATAATTTGGTTCTGGTCGGACGGGTCGCGGGCTGTCATCAAGTCGGCGAATTCCAAAATTCAGCTGGGTAAAATGTCAAATGGGCTCTTAATTATATTTAGACACATAGATAATATGAATGCATAACATTATAATCTGCTTTAGCATTTTAGATTAGATTCGTCGGCTAATAGATTCAAAATCTGAATATCGTCGCATTAGTGTGGGTGTGTGGTGATTACTTTGATATGTTGAAGAATATTTTTGAGTAGGTACCTACATATTTTGATAGAGATTTCTAAAATGTAGGTAAAGAAAAGATATCTAAATAATGAAAAAAGAAAATCACTTCACCTGTTAAACGCTAGCACCAAGGTTCTCCGTGTTTTGCGTCGAATCGATGTCCCACACGACAAAAAAAATATATAGGCAGGCAGATAGGTTTACTTTTGATACATAAGTACATACCCTATATTCCTTGCGAGGTAGGCGTAAACGGCTGTAAAAAAACTGCCATTTAGGTACACTACACCATGTCTGACAAAAGTTTGAGAGATTCAGAAGACTGTGTATCATCATAGTGACAGGTAGTCAGTCTGTCGCCTCAAATTGCAATACACACCACCTCTCAAATTCGTTAGTCACTTCTTAGGATACCCACAGGAAAGATATGGGGTTATGCTAGTAACTAAAAAATATCGGAAATTTTGTATGGGACGCCCAATTTTTTTCATAATACGGTCTATGTTCCTAGGAGTAAGTTGTTCCTTATCACCAGCTGATTCTGAGTTTTTGCTATTGATTACTAGTAAAATTTCATCACCCTATATAAGCAGTAGTCAAGTAAGTAGTCGTACACTAGAAATTATTCAAGTTCCCAATAATTTAATAAGCTTAGCAGACTATCGGGAACTTCTCCGAAATTCGCAAGTAAGAATTTGCTTCCCCTTACTCAATTCGTGGTTGCTATGCTAACCAACATTGTTAGGACGGTTTTCCCAATTATTTTGTATATATTTAGGTACCTATTCCGTTTTACATTACAATAACAATGACTCACTTGGCAGAGTAGACACGTGAAAACTTTTCAGCACAAAAAAGTCCCAGACTCTACCTATTTTCAAAAATATTCGAATATTCGAATTTCGAATATTGCGTAACATCAGAAATGCAAATAAAACACAACAGCCAGACTCTGTGTGGCCAGTCTGGTGGATTTTATTTCTTTTTTTAAACCGCGACCAGTTTTGCCAAATTCTGGTCCCATCTGGCCAGGGGTCGGATTTAACAAGAGAGTTCCGTTCTGGTACCAACATAAATGTTAATATAATTGCAGGGCTTTGGTTTTCAGATGATTGATAGCACAGAAATAAATTAATATGTACTTATGGAGATTTGGGACTAAAATAGCGAACGATTTTCTTAATAACTTTTATTAAAACATCATATAAATGTTACGTGTGATGCCGGCTTAGAATAGCATCACCCCATTTCTTTCCTGTGGGTGTCGTAAGAAGCGACTAAAGGACTCGAGGGTATCATGTGTATTGCAATTTTAGGCGACAGGCTGACAACCTGTCACTATAGCGATACACGATAGCTAAAACGACCCTCAAATATGTGTCAGACGTGGCGATAACGACCGTACTTTTACGGTCGTTGACGCTCTGCCTACCCCGCAAGGGATAAAGGCGTGATGTATGTATGTATGTTATTATTTTTATTTGATTCCATCATTATTTATTATGTAGGTTCACATTTTTGCCGAAAAACAAATGTAGATTTTTGTGCCCCTTACGCAAAAACAGCCATCTATATTGTTAACTAAGTAATCCTTTTCTTCGTAGGTAGATCAAAAGAAGAATAAAATTTTATGATGATACTTCCTCAGTTTATGGTAATTAGTTTTGCGATCAGTAATTTTCTCTCCTCTTGAGGGATTTGAATCTTTCATCATGATTACTACTGGGACTTACTTTTTACTTTGCTAAATCTTTATCAAGAAATACCTTCCAACGCAGGTTTTAAAAATCTTAAAGCCCCATGTTCTCTCTTGAAAACTGAGTGATCACTATTTATACCTGAGTATTATTTTACTACCTACCTGTTTCTTTACAGAACATCTACCTCACTATAGAAACAAACTTCTTATGAAAGTATTTTATTTCGTTGGCAAAAAAGTACTCTTTATTTATTGTCGTCAGGTTGGTAACCGTATAGAACGTGCATATCTCGTAGCTATAATGTATAGCTAGCGGTGCACTGAAGCGTAGCTGTGAATGACTCAATGAAAACATTGCGTAAGACAATCTCGCGATCTACAAGACGATAGGATATAAGGGTTGTTTTACACTATTTGTATATTGTTGTCAGGTCTCTAACCGTATTTATAAAGCGTGCATATCTCGTAGCTATATATAATGTATAGCGGTGCACTGAAGCGTAGCTGTGAATGACTCAATGAAAACATTGCGTAAGACAATCTCGCGATCTACAAGACCATAGGATATTTGGCACCTCTCGCACGAGAGAACTCTATACAGGGTGTAAGGGACGGTGTACCGAAAACTTTGCAGGCTCTATCAAACCATGAAACTGAAAAACTTTCCTTCTGTAAGATACCTATGGTGGAAAACGAAAAATTTTTTTTGACTTTCCATACAAAGTCAGTCGGCTGATAGTGAATTTTGTTTAGGAGGTTGGTTTTTTTTTTCGTTTACTACTTATCACAAGTTCCATGGGAAAAGTTGTTTTCGGTACACCGTCCCTAACACCCTGTATATTGAGTAAGGGTTGTTAAACACTGTTTGACAACATTATTTAAACTCAATAAAAATATTGCGTAACTCCAATCTTGCGATCTGGTAACCAAAGAAATATTGGCACTACTTCGCACGAGTTGACGCTTTCCAGTAAGGGTAGGTTTACACTGTTCAAGGTAGCATCACAATAGGTATTTTATCTTAAACCGAAATGTCTTTTAGCAATTTGACATTAAAGTTATGGGACCCGAAAAATTTATTTAAATTTTTTTTTTAATGCGTTATATTGTGTAAGTAGTATAGCCTCAGTTGTCTTTTGCTTACTTTTGCTACGATTTTGAAAAATACATTATACTCGATTGACGCGGGCTACCTAAAACCACAAGAAAACACTTCAAACTCTACTAGGTCATTACTTATTCCACAGAAGTGACATAACATAACAGACATGTGGAGAAAACCTTGAGTTATTCACTTCGACACAGATTCTGTACAACTCATTCATGAAGATTCGTCACGGCACCTGATGACTTGACTTCTGCTGTCTTAGCGACATCACAGGCGACATACAAAGTCAATGTCTATGTCTGTCTGTCTACTTACCATAAGTTGGGCGACAGACAAGCAAAGAAAAGTTTCAAAAATGTTAGGTAATCTTTCAGAGTTTTAAGTTACAGAATATTGTCAGTCAAAATACTTACAATGCCCGGGTACAATAGGGAGTTTTCTTGTCTAGGTAGTCGCATGAAAACTTTCTCTCTAGTTCTATGCTCCAGTGAGACAGTAAATATCACAGTAATCTCAATTTTGATATGAAACTTATAAATAAGTCAACAGTTTCCAGCAAGTCGCAGACACGCATATATCAAAATTGCGTAAAATAATATTTATTTAACCATTTATTGTACACAAGAACATAATTATAATACTGTGTAGTCGCGTCTTTACATCATATCGTCAAATATCTTCAGTGCGTAAAAGTGCATTGCGCATCTCAGTGTTTAGTCTACGATCGGCGTACGCGCATATCTCTTTGCGCAGATAGAATAGATAATTTCAGCGACGACTTTTAGTGCGAAATACGTTAATATATTTTATGTATTGGAGAGTAACTGGTAGAGTTGTTACTTTCGTGGCAAAAATCGTTTCTTTTATACATAATTTAATTTCACTAGACTTAAAACAAAAAATCCGGTGGTTAATTTTATTTATTACACACGATGTCCTTAAAAAGGCACACGAATCATTTAAGTTTATCGTAAACGTCCTCAAGGAATCGTAAAACTCAATATCTCCTTTTTACGACTTTTCAATGTGATTGGAGCCCTCGACAACCGATGTCAACGATATTAATCGAAAATCCCGGAATACTGGCCATAAATTGTCCAATTTCAGCGAATCGATGACAAGAGTCGGAGCCAATCAGTGGCCAGCATTGTCCGTATGTCGAGCTAGTACTGCCCTTGTCGATAGTTGAATTATCGATATTCTTGGATTTGGTGTCTGAAACATAGATTTGATAGAAAGAAATTGAATATTAAACTCCACAATTTTTATATTAGAGAATATGGTAGCGTAGGAGAATTTTAGACTATTAGACTAAGACTTGTGGAGCTTCAAATTCAACTAGCCGGTAGCTGTTTTAACCCGTTGCATCTTATTTTACTGAAAAAAGGCAATTTCCCTGCATGTGTTGTACATGTGTCCCTCTTGAATGACTTTATCTATTACATTGAACTGTATCAAAAACTTAGCAAATTCCACGACAGATAGACAGAGAAACGCAATAAGCGACTTAAATGTATGCTGTTTACATTAATAATGATGATGTCATAAAAGGTGACTAAGACATAAATCCAGGGAATGAACCGCTGGTTTTTGTGAATACCACCTTCACTGCGCTTGCCAGGCCAATATAGGGGGAGGCCTACTCGTATGTCCAACAACGCGTTGTTACTATTTTATTAGTACCGTTATTATTTAAATGAAGATTATTTATCTTATCGACACTGACAGTCGCAGCACTAGCTCTATGTTGTGTTGCCGCCTGTGAAATTGATTTATCGACCTATTGTCGGAGTCGATGCGTGAAATATAATTGTGACATGTCGTTGTATATCTGTACTGTACTAGATAAAATAGAGCCAACAACAGTTAGGTAAGCTGAACTATTTTATCTTTAAGTCTATAGAGTTTATATGCTTACTGTACATTAATATTTTAGTTTCTTGATAAACACCACAAAAAACACTAACTCAATTCTCAACACAGTAAATTCATATAATAGCCAGGCTGGGCTAATTAAAATTGTAGGTACCTAATAAAATAATAAAATGTAGGTATATTTTCTCAAAACTCAGTTATCTGTAGAAATCTACCTATCAAAAGGCGCAGTTAACGTTAACCTTCAAACTCGACTGACATTTTTATGCTATTATCCTACAAAGTTTAAGATAATACCTGATTTTATTCACCCCTACCTATATGTTTGTGCGGAATAATTTCCAAATAGTCGTGAAATATGAGGAACTGACGACTGAACCATAAATTAGTCGCCTTTACAGATGGCTGACTTAGTACTAGCGACGATTTTGACGCTAACTGACTTTTACTGGAAATAACTGGATAATTTGATTCAGCACCAAAAGGTTTTAACTTTTATTGGTAAGTAACCCGCTAATTAAACCACAGTCCAAACTTTCATTCCAAATGTTCAACACTGGCTCCATCTGTTCTTATGAAACTGTCAGTCTTAAAAGAATCAAACTACACTGGTAATTTTGAATAACTGTATTGAAAACCAGTCAACATTGATCCCTTTTGATAATATCTACTTAGTTATTTAGGGGTCTTTGATTTACGATACAATATAAAATAGGAAACATCTGTTGTGTTGGTACTATAGTAAACAGGGGTGGCAATTATTGGCTGAATCTGTCGATTTGAAAAATGGTATTATTGGCCCCTTTTGTATAGTATTGTATGCAGTAGGTGTAGTGTGTTGCACACGTACCAAACGAAATTGCGTTTCGTGACAGCCATTCGACAAATGACAACGTGTGACAGTCACAATTTGATGGGACGACGTGTGCCTTGATATTTGGTGATTGTATGAGACTAGCGGCCCGCTAGCCGTGTCATAAGCCGCAAACAATTTTCCGGCATATGTTAAAGAAGCAAACCTTCCTTCCTTGAATCACTATATCTGCCTAGTACTAAAACTGCATAAAATCTGTTGTGTGGTTTAGGAGGAGCTAGCGCACTCCACGACAGAAAGACAGACGGAAAAACGCAAAGAGCGACTTCATTTTATACTAGGTATGTTCTAAACATACGAGTACTATCACAAATATGTATTGATGATTTCGTAAATTCCTTTCGCCAACAAACCGTTCCGGCAATACATCGCAAATCACGCAGTGTGTGTGTGTGTGAGATCTTTTATTGATTCCTTTGTCAGATTGAATGTTAGAGGGTGGGTGCAAAATTTGACACCTAAAAGGCACATTATGGGACAAGTAAGCTCGTATTTCCACATCATACAGCTAATGGATGGCAAAAGCGGACACAAAAGGAATATTTTGTGCTTTTATGTCATTTTGCCGTATCATTGATGTGCTTTGTTGACATTAGGTAAGCGTAACATACCTACTTTGTGTCCAAGATAGGTTCATAATATTTTTGAGACCAACATGATATACAGGGTGTTAATTTAAATGCGTGTCATAGCTTCAGGGTAGGTATGTTATAGGTAATTTGTTATCAATAAATTATGTTGTAAATGTGCCCGTGCCGTGTGGTGCCGGCAGAGTGTGCCATGTGGTGCTGGCAGGGTAGCACCACCCCCTCTCTCTTTCCGTGGGGGTCGTAAGTGGCGACCGAGGGATAAACCCGACCCAAACAGCCAGGGCCAACCGTATGGTGGCGGTTAATCCACCACAAAAGCATTCCCAAGGAGGGTTGACGTCTGGTAGGTTGCCGGTCGTAAAATTCCGCCAAATCCTTTTGCAACACGATTTTGTGTTCGACGAAACAAGGGCAGGAAGATGATGTTATGCTGTAAAAATGACAACCTGGGTCCTGAAAATTTGCAGCTAAGCAAAAGCTTCTTGTCGTGTTCTGTGGATCACAATAATGACAAGTGCAAAATTTTTTGTTGTTCCATTTTTATTCGTTTTACCGCGATACAAATATCATATTGAAAGAAATTAAATTAATACAACAACCATTTGATTTCATGGCAAATTAAAATGATCCATAAAACTCCAATCAGTGGCAATATGGCGTGCCAATTGCCCTAAATATGGGCCAAGCAATTCAAAAGTAACAAGCATAATTTTTAAAAAACAAAGCCCTACTGCGGCAATTTCAAGGTACAGAATAAAGATAGATAGAAAATTATTTTTTTAAAATACTAAGACACTTTACAGTTTTACACAGCAATGTAGATACTTGCTACGATAAACGAAGAGAGAGAGAGAGAGAGAAAAAGTATAAAGTATTTTGTGTTTAAAATCTGCTATTTTTAATTAAGGTTTTGTTTTAATAGTCAGTGTCACTCAAAGCGCAGCTGAGACAAATCTAACGACAACAAATTCGCCAATTCAAGCTTTTCTGAACCGGGCTACAGCCTTAATCAGGCTATAGTCCGTGTAAAAGATTTTTCTTGTCCGCATCTAACCTACATATCTATACATCTATACATATAATAAAACAGAAACGAAACCAATTCTGTACATGGGATGGTTTAAAAAAAGGATTTTTACTTTCAATTGTGCTCAGGATACAGATCTCAGAACAATCCATAAAAAATTTTTTGTCTGTTTGTCTGTCTGTTTGTCTGTCTGTTTGTTTGTCCATCTTTCACGGATAAACTACTGGACTGATTTTAACCAAATTTTGTGTCGTAATACCTTATTAGTCGGGTCAACATCTAGGATACATTTTACCACTCTAGGGTCTGGAGTACCAGATGTAGACCACCAGAAGCACCATTAGGAGCCCGGCTAAACTATAGGATATAGATATATGACTCCAAAGCAAAAGTTGTTCGGCTCGATAGGACGCTTCTGCTGGCGAATATATATCCAAGGTTTGGAGTACCTGATGTAGACCACCAGGCGCACCAACAGGAGCCCAGGTAACCTATAGGAGATAGAGATATGACTCCAAAGCAAAAGTTGTTCAACTTGATAGGACGCTTCTGCTGGCAAAAAGACATCGAAGGTTTGGAGTACCTGATGTAGACCACCAGGTGCACCAACAGCAGCCCAGGTAAACTATAGGAGATACAGATATGACTCCATGACAAAAATTGTTCAGCTTGATGGGACGCTTCTGCTGGCGAATAGACATCGAAGGTTTGGAGTACCTGATGTAGACCATCAGTTGCACCTACAAGAGCCCAGGTAAACTATAGGAGAAACAGATATGACTCCAAAGTAAAAGTTGTTAAGCTTGATGGGACGCTTTTGTTGGCAAATAGACATCGAAAGTTAGAGTACCTATGTAGACCAAGAGGTTCACCAAGAGGAGCCCAAGTAAACTATAGGAGATAGAGATATGACTCCACAGCAAAAGTTGTTCAGCTTGATAGAACGCTTCTGCTGGCGAAAAGACATCGAAAGTTTGGAGTACCTGACCTGACGTAAACCCCCAACAGGAGTACAGGTAAACTATAGGAGATACAGATATGACTCCAAAGCAAAAGTTATTTAGCTTGATGGGACGCTTCTGCTGGCGGAAAGACATCGAAAGTTTGGAGTAGCTGATGTAGACCATCAGTAACACTACTAGAAGCTCAGCTAAACTAAAATAGATATTGAAATGGCTCCAAAGCAAAAGTTGTTCAGCTTGACGGAACGCTTCTGCTGCACTGAAAAAAAAAACCATTAAATATAATTGAAAAAACGTTGGTTTGTACTGCTTTGCGCAATACTATATGAGCCAACTAACCAAAACAATAAGTTTTACTGGTCCGAAAACAGTAAAACATGCTACTGTTTTGACAGTTAATTGTACTGCTTGAAATTCATAAAACATCTTAAAGCATATGTTAATGTTTTGAACATTAAAGTAGTTTCATGTCTTAAACATTAAAATAATTTAATGTGTAAAACATTTAAGTGATTTACTGTTTAAAACATTTACGTAATTCATGTCTTAAACATTAAAATAATTTAATGTGTAAAACATTTAAGTAATTTACTGTTCAAAACATTTAAGTAATATACTGTTTAAAACATTAAAATAATTTACTGTTTGAAACATTTAAATAATTTACTGTTTGAAACATTTAAATAATTTAATGTCGATAACATTAATATAGTTTAATGTTTTAAGCAGTAAATGAAGAGCGATAGTTTCTACTATTTTGGCACAGTACCTCCTAATGCATCAGCTCAGTCAAAGATACAGTCATTCCAGTAACTTTTAATGTTAAGACACAGTGGTTGGTATTGTATGTGCACAGTAAGAGGTACTGTAAAAGACAGTATAGTTTAATATGCCGACACAGTAGTTAGTACTGTAAGTGCATAGCAAGAGTACTGTGAATAACAGTATACTTAAATGTGCAATCACATTAGTTGGTACTGCAAGTGCACAGTAAGAGGTACTGTACTTGCACAGTAAGAGATACTGTACTTGCACAGTAAGAGGTACTGTAATTGCACAGTATACTTAAATGTGCAATCACAGTAGTTGGTACTGCAAGTGCACAGTAAGAGGTACTGTACTTGCACAGTAAACTTAATTGTGCAATCACAGTAGTTGGTACTGCAAGTGCACAGTAGGAGGTACTGTACTTGCACAGTAAGAGGTACTGTAATTGTACAGTAAGAGGTACTGTAATTGCACAGTATACTTAAATGTGCAATCACAGTAGTTGATACTGCAAGTGCACAGTAAGAGGTACTGTACTTGCACAGTAAACTTAATTGTGCAATCACAGTAGTTGGTACTGCAAGTGCACAGTAAGAGGTACAGTACTTGCACAGTAAGAGGTACTGTACTTGCACAGTAAGAGGTACTGTAATTACACAGTATACTTAAATGTGCAATCACAGTAGTTGCTACTGCAAGTGCACAGTAAGAGGTACTGTACTTGCACAGTAAGAGGTACTGTAATAGCACAGTAAGAGGTACTGTACTTGCACAGTAAGAGTAACTGTAATTGCACAGTATACATAAATGTGCAATCACAGTAGTTGGTAATGCAAGGGCAAAGTAAGAGTACTGTACTTGCACAGTAAGAGGTACTGTACTTGCACAGTAAGAGGTACTGTACGTGCACAGTAAGAGGTACTGTAATTGCACAGTAAGAGTTACTGTACTTGCACAGTAAGAGGTACTGTAATTTCACAGTATGTCTTACCGTGCTTTGGCAGTAACATCTACTGTTATTGCACATTTAAGTGTAGTTGAATGTGCAATCACAGTAGTTGTGAAAAGAAGGTAATGCTACATAGCAAGTCTAAAATAAACACAAAATTGCGTTTTTGAATTCTTTATTAAACAAAGTACCTAGTTTTAACTTTTACACAACTTTTACTCTCACCGTTTTGTGCTTAAAAGCATATACACCGAGCAGTGGCGCGGTGGTGGTGGTGGCACACTTAAATAAAATAAGTTTGACAAACCATAACTAAGTCCCTACGGGGTTTATAGAGCTACAATTTAGCTTACATTAATGCAAATTTAGACTATTAATCCTCTGTCTAGAATTTATAATATTATAGTGTGCAACTTAATTATACCAAAACATGCCATGAAAATGACAATAACATAAAACTCATTTATACAAAATAATTGGAACTGATTTGGACGTTCAGACCAGACCACCAGTCAGCCAGTTTGTCACAGAGGATATAAACTTAATGTTTTATTTTTATATTTAGTCATTTTGAAGATTGTATTCTTTATCTATTTGACAAAAACTTAATTGTTCCAAAGCATGCCATGAAAATGCCAATAACATAAAGACTTATTTATGTCGCAGGAAAATAGTAGAATCAGATTCCGTGGAATTCCTAGAATTCCATGGAATCCCGGAACATAGAAGAATGGTCGATTGATTCTACCATCTTACAGAAAAATCTAGTGAAATGGCGGATTGGTCGATTTGTATATATACAAGGTGATAAAGCCCTGTGAGTCGACGAATGACCCAATGAACCTGATGATAGAGTTATTTAACAGCCTCCTTCTACAGTAGGCCTCTGACGCGGTTTTATCTAGCCATTGCAGGCCGACCCACCTGATTGCCAAACGAAACATGACTTCGTGCTTCGGAGGGCAGGTTTTGTGCTGTTCTGTCGGTGTGAACTAAGACGGTGGTAGTTACAAAAACCTTGTCAGAGGCTTTTTCACGCTTTGAACCCTTGAAATTCTAACTATTTAATCCTTGAACAATTTGATATTGAGGTTTTATGAGAGACTTGAACCTCAATATCAAATTGTTCAAGGATTAAATAGTTAGAATGTTTAAGGGTTCAAAGTGTGGAAAAGCCTCCGACAGGTTTTTGTAACTACCACCGACTTAGTTCACACGACAGAACAGCACAAAACCTGCCCTCCGAAGCACGAAGTCATGTTTCGTTCGGCAATCAGGTGGGTCGCCTGCAATGGCTAGATAAACCGCATCAGAGGCCTACTTGTAGAAGGAAGGCGGTTAAATAACTCTATCATCAGGGTTCATCGGGTCGTTCTTCGACTCCCACGGGCTTTATCACCTTGTCCATTTCACTAGACTAGTCTAGTGAAAAATCGACCATTCCGCCATTTCACTAGATTTTTTCATAAGATGGTAGAATCGATCGACCATTCTACTATCTTCCGGGATTCCATGGAATCCTAGGAATTCCACGGAATGCCTGATTCTACTATTTTCTGCGACATTTTTACAAAATAATTGGAACTGATTTGGACGTTCAGACCAGACCACCAGCCAGCCAGTTTGTCAAAGAGGTTTTAAAATTTAATGTTTTATTTTTATATTTAGTCATTTTGAAGATTGTATTCTATATATATTTGACAAAACTTAATTATTCCCAAACATGCCACGAAAATGACAATAATATAAAAACTCATTTATACAAATTTATTGGAATTGATTCGGACGTTCCTATTTTTAAGGTTCCGTACCTCGGAAGAACCTTCTGTCTGTACCTACTGAGAAACTACGGCCGGTACCATCTGTTAATAACTTCAAAGAGGTGACAGGATTCCCGACCACGGAATCTCTTAAGTGTTGATGTTACCTTGGCATCATAGGAATCCGCGTGGTCGTCGCTGGAAACCAATGCACCTAGGCCTGCGGTAACAACAACGGGAATAATAAACTCGAAGATAAAACAACACAGTCGCGCGTTGTGTAAAGATACAATAACGAGGGACACAATAACGACAAAATTCTTTCCCATGTCTGAAGCGCTCCTAGATGGAGTCAAGGTCTTATCTACATAGCGTCGTGCTCGCGGTTGGTATACATTGTGTCTTCGGTAGTTAGCCTTTAAGGGCAACCCCTGTGCACGCGAGCGCCCTCATCAGTAAAAAATCATAAATGTAGTGCAGTTATTTTTTTCAGTTTAATTATTTAGTGCAATTATTTTTCAGAGAACCTGCCACTACTACATACGGTTGGATAGTTATGCCTAAACCTTTGTACTTATCCTGTCTTTTTATTTCCTCAAGCAGCTGTCTTTCCTCTTCAATATGTAAAATGAAGCTTTGTCGCACTTCCGCAGAGTGTCTCTTCCTTTTATGTGAACTGGTCCAATCAAGTGCGGAATAAGAAGTAGCGCCGCGAGGTTACTTGTTTCGAGATCTTTAAACTCTGTCAAGCAATAAAAACGAAAAATTAGTGATCTAGAATCTAGACAAATGGTCAAATTATATTTCTAGATGAGTATCGAAATTAGTGGCGCACCTAAGAGAAGACATATCTAGCACTGGACATTTTTCAAGATAGGTAAAACCCTTTGAAATTCTTTATCCACCATTAACAAAAAAAAATATGATCAGATCAGATGTCCAGCTGTGACAGACGGACAGAGAGACAAAGTTGCACCACCATAACGGTTCCTTTTACCCGACGCAAAGAGGGTAACTCATCAATTAGGTCGGCATCGGTAGAATGTTTTAGCTAATATTTACCTTGCGCAAGTTGCTTCAGTTCCTCTACGAATGGTGAACGTCTTGATGTGGATTCAGATGCCGACAGCAGTTTGCTCTTCAGTAGTGGTAGTTTATTTTCAAAATTATATTTATTTTCGGGATACCAGGTATCGAAGTCTGCAATAAGCTAGAAACGAAATACATAGGTAGTTAAAAACCGTAATAGTTTACAACTTGAGTAATACTTAAAATCAGGGTTCAATGATATAATTATATCAAGTTGATGATAAAACTACGTTTAACCAAACCAATACAGTGGTTTTCTAGTCATTGATTGAATAACAAACATTCGTCCATCCTAAGTAGAATTATCTGTGTACCAAATTTTATCTTAATCGGTTCAGTAATTTTCACGTGATGCCACGTCTGCAGGGCTTCCAGAGGCGGCTTGATCGAATCTGTGATAGGGTGGGCCCTCACACAATACATAAAAAATCAGAAAGGCTGATATCTATCATAAATATCTGATATTTTGATATATATTATTATCGGATATTTTGGAAGCCTGTTTAAAATGCTAATAATTACCAATTCGTATCCAAAGGAGCGCTTCAGACATGGGAACTCTTGGAGATATGACTGTTTTTCATTGGAGTGCACTCGTTTCTTGCGTAGCTTATTGGTTTCCCACTTTTCGGCACACAAAGCATAATCGTCAGAAGAGCAACGTAACCACTCCATGCACTCCTCTTCCTCTTGCGTGGTGGTTTCTTCGAAACCCTGGTTACTTGAAGATGGAGTCAAGGTGTTATCTAGAGAGCGTCGTGCTCGCGGTTGGTATACTTTGTGTCTTCGGTACTTAGCTTTTAAATTAACCACCGCGTCGAAGAGTCGGCCGTGTGCTCGGTGTACCCCTGTTTTCGGTTTGGTATAGTAACATTCAAGATTTTCTGCCGGAAACAAAAGTTCTGGAAAAAAAAACGTATTAACTATATGTAATCCTATGGCAGGGCTCGAAATGGATGTCGTTTTCATATTCAGCCGTTTTCATATTCAGCGCCCCAAAATGGAAGTCTGTTCATTACAAGTATCGAGAAAAATTATTGTAGATGGTAGGTAGGTACTTACTTACTTATCTTTTGTAACCAATCCTAATAAATATCTGAAGTTACATGCGCCTGTGGGTTTTTTCTCACAATCTCTCTGGCAATGGCGCGTACTAAAATTATCCGATATTGTTCCCCCAGTGGCTTTTGTACATCATGCGGAAGTAGCAATTTAGTATCTCGGGTATTCCTCAAGAGCAAGGCGAGATCCTGAAAAAATGGGTAAATAAATTGTACGTAAATAAGTAGATGTGTTAAAAACAAAAAACCCGACTGCGGTAATTTAATATAGTATTTTGCTGTAAAAATCCACCATCTTACCTTTACCTTTACAGCCGCAACAGTCCACTGCTGGACATGGGCCTCCCCCGTATTGGGGGGTATTGCCATACTCACCACGCTTGGCAGGCGGATTGGCGAGCGCAGTACAAGATGTTTAATTCACAGGGAACGCTGCTGCCCATTCCCTGGATAATTATCCTTAGTCGCTTTTACGACACCCACGGGTAGAATTGGGGTGATGCTATTCTAGGCCGGCATCACACGGTCTAATCATCTTAAATGTATAATTTTTTAATGTAGCCAGAGACGAATCTAACGGGACCTCATATGTCAAAATCCAACTATCCGTTTGGGCTGCCCGTGAAAATTATTTTTTTGTCCACATACATACACACATACATACTCTTGAAAAAATTAACCCTCCTTTTGAGGCAGTCGGGTAAAAATGGAAAATGGACTCAAATTATTACACAATGGTACCCAAGAAGTGGGAGAGAGAAAGAGGTCGACCAAACAGAAGATGGGAAGATGAGTTGAGACTTACTGCAGGGCCACTTTGGAGCAGAGTAGCCACTGACAGAATAACATGGAAAGGGTTGGAGGAGGCCTTTGTCGAAAGACAACAATTACAAAGTGACAAA
Organism: Phthorimaea operculella; assembly: GCA_024500475.1. Taxonomy (NCBI): domain Eukaryota; kingdom Metazoa; phylum Arthropoda; class Insecta; order Lepidoptera; family Gelechiidae; genus Phthorimaea; species Phthorimaea operculella. Next base: position 1,786,697 of record JANFCV010000018.1, on the reverse strand, counting down.
TTGTGAAAAGTGGAAGTGTATTGAATTTAATTCTAATTTATTTTAATTTATTTGATCAGCAATTTTGTGTTATAAAATGAAAAATAATTTAATGATTGATGACAAAAAAGTATTCCACTTGAGCTTGTAATTGTATGTTGTTTAAAGTATTTGTAGCTTGTTTTATAAAGGCTATTTTTATTTTTAGTTATTTTATTTTATTTATTTTATGTAGGTTATTATTGACATTTATTTTATTAAATTGACTAGTGACATATAACAAGAATTAATTATTGTACATTTATAAATGAAAATGTACAATTAAGTTCATTTAATGTTAAGACAAAATTTATAGTTTAATTTTGCCGTGCCCTAGTGATACTAGTATAAGAATAAGATCATATAAGAATATATCATATAAGATTACAATGTGATAATAGTATAAGAATAAGATCATGTAAAACATATGACTGCAATAAATGAATTACTACTTACATACTGGGTTTCTTGTGAACACAGAGATTGAGCACTCTGATCTTGTCGAGAGGTACTTGGGCTTCCTTGGCTGAATTTCTTGAAATTTGAAATAATCTCTTCTAATTCTTCATCTTTTTTTGATATGAGATCCTCCACTGCCTTACATTCTGCCTACAAGACAAAGTTAAACATTTGTTAACAACTAGATATGATTTTTTGAATTCGACTCTTGACTTTGTTACCTTTACCTTCCAGTCTGACAAGATTTTCTTAAATTTAGCTCGCGGACCAATGGAAGGAATGAGTGCCATCACTTGCTCATCATCCAATAGTTCCAAAGCGCATATGTCCACTTCATTCTCTGAAAACAGCAATGAACATAAAAAACTGGCTGGAGCTAAGCCGAGGTAAAGGCATGCGGTGTAAGGGTGCACTTAGGGGCTGCACGCTGCGCTTGCAGCAGGCCTTTCAAGTTAGACCCTAACATGGTTATGTTAGGGCTTAACAATTACTAACAAAATCAACAAACACAATCCACAAACAAACAAACACCACAACAACAAAAATAAATAAGCGAGATTCCATATGGGACTGAAATGCAGAAACCAAAAGCATGTAGAATAAGATCCCATATGCGGCCTTCTGGTCATCATCAGACCCTCAACATTGCAACTGCTGAAGCGCCCTAACACAAACATACATACACAAAACATACGTAAACAAACACCTCTGCAAACAGATTTAGAAATAAAATAAATTTACGTAGTAGTGAAACTACTGCTTGGAACAGTAAAATTACATAATTGAAACATGATATTTAAATGGTAGCACAATTTATCTTACTGACCACGTCGTTGACCATTTCAATAATTCGTTATGTCATCTCATCATCATCTCGCTAGCCTCATCCTGTATTTCTCAGGTCGGCTACCTAACCTGAGGACTGCACGACTGACTGGTTGACGGACTGGTTTTACAGATTACACAGATTAATACACAAACACTACATGAATAAACATATCTAAACCACACTAAACGGTGCATAATTTAATCAACTACCATTTGTGTATGTAGAATTATACCATAGTTATAAAATTATACTGGTAAAACAGGTTTGCACCATGTGATATAAGGGAGAAATGATCCACCTAGTACTGATCTTGGATCAAGTCATAATTAGGAGACATGGGTATTAAATAGGTGAATCATGTGTTCCATAGTCACACGTGACATTATAATTAAATGACTATATCAAGTTTAGTTTTATCTCATATGTAGTTTACGTACATTTAATGTAATGACTGTTTATAATCGATAATTTCAATTTGAACTTGCAGTCTTGGATCATGTCTCATAGTACATTCGATAAAATGCTATCAGATCTAGGTCCATACAGCTACACTTTAATCAATCAGTCCTGATTACAATTTTCTTACTAACTGTTCATCAGGACACTTGACCTAGGATCAATCTCTTGACGTGTCCCACTGCAGAATAATAGAACTTTATATCCGACTTACTGCTAATGATATCCTAATAGACGGTTTGACACTAAGCCTGCAAATACTACAAAATGATCTTGCACAAAGAATATAAAGACCTGTCATTTTGAAACATGAAATAGTTCACATATGACTGCGAAAAAGTTTGCCCACAGTAGACAAAAGTTGCTACATTTATATACATAGCAGATTAAGTACATGTCTCCACAGGACAAGTGTCAGTTAGTATGCGTTACAAAACCATTAAAATCGCAAAGGCATGCTTATTACAAACGAAACAATCACAGTTGGTACCGCTATCTCAGGTACCTGCTACTCACTCAATTCGTAACAGACTGCACGTAAAGTATCCTCATGTCATCCTCACATCACACTTTACTGTCCATGGGAAAGAAAAAGTTATCCATTTATAGGCACCGACATAAATAAAAGATGGAGAAGTGGTTTACCGGCAGTTTTCAAGAAATTAATGAATTAAGGCATCTGCTGGCAATGCATCTACGGTTTTAGAAATATGGTTCTAACAAATAATACATAATTAGCGTGATGGATACAATTGTTAAGACGCTGGTGTGGAAATTTGTATTTTTCAATGTAGGTATAAGGAACGAAACGACACGAAGTTCGCGGGGACCAGCTAACAATCAATATCAATATCAACGTCACACTCCCTACATTTGAAAATATAATCTGTTAGTGTGTATGACTGACCTCACGAAAAAAGAAGACCTACCTGACCCGACAACCCCAGAAACAACCTTATGGCGCCTAAAAATTAGAAGAGCAAACACCACCCATAATAAGAAGGTGCAAAGAAGATGAAGAAGTCTGTGTGGTAAACCTAAATGTGCATGAATCACGCAATAAGTTTGCGATATTTTTTATGGTGGAAGATAAACGTCTTGATCATATTTTATGAATAAAGAGAACATTAATCAGCACTGGAGGGCCTGTCTGTTTGCCTTTCGGACGGCACACATACCTAGAGCTCGGCAAAACTTTTAGAAATAAGAAAATTTCTGTATTGAAAAAGTTGTTTTGCATGATGTGCCGCTTCTGTCGGCTCATAAACTTCCCTTGGCGAAACGAAGTTCGCGGGCACCAGCTAGTCCACAATACAACAACACCCACATACATACAAACTCTCGAAAATCATAACCCTCCTTATGAGGCAGTCGGGTAAAAACCCTTTGGATTCCTACAAGTAGGTACATAAATAAATCAATTTAGCAAGCTTCAAGCCAATTGAATGGATGGCCAATCCGATTGATGAGAGCAATTTGATAACAACAAAATATTGCTACCTACTACCTAGCATATTACTTTATATGATTCCCTCATTGTCGAAGCGATAAATCTTCGCAGGACGGCTGGAAGAAACTAAATACAAGCATAATTGTTAAAAAATAAAATCCTGACTACGGTAATTTCAAAGTTGTATTTTCCGTTTTACTGCCATGTTAAATTAATAGAGTTTTAATTTACCCAGCGCTCTGTTAAAAGAAATCTAACGACACCTCATATTTCAATATCCGTTAATCCGTTTTCACTGTAGCCTGTGAAAAATAATTCACTGGTTCACATACATACTCCTGAAAAACATAACCCTCCTTTTAAGGCAGTCGGGTAAAAACTAACACCAACAGTGGGGTTCCTTCAAATGCAGAGGCCTAGGAACCTATAATATACCTAAGCCTTAAACTTAGCCCATTTCAATTCAAATACCTAGCTACCTTCCCCTTATTCTTATTCAAAAGTTTAAAGTTGCAAAGTTCCATTCAATTTCGCCAGACCGATCTAACTATAAATAGGTATAAGTAGGTTTTAAGTACATAGTACTATAACTAGAGACTTTAATTAAACACTGTGGAACTTTATGAGAAAAGATAGAAAGGGGACTTCATTTTGCCCGTTTTCAACGTCTGGCTGCTCTTTCAATATCACTCTACTTCAGGAGCCAGAGTCACGTTTCGAAACATGAAATAAAACCCAGACGTTGCGACCATTTTGCTCACTAGAGACCCCAGACTTATTCATGAAGCTTTTGAGACGGACAAAGACAAAAGCTGGGTAAAGTACCGTTTCATTCAAAAGTTGAAAGAATTTCTAAATGAATTTGTAAGAAAACTCTTGAGTCTTTTTGAAAAGTCACTCAACTGGTAAAGAATTGTCGATTCAGAATTATGACGAGTAGCGTACCTAATTAAATTGATATTTCAAGGTAGGTAATTACTTAGTAAGTTTTAGGTCAAAAGCAACACAAAGATTGATACCATTATCAATAATTTTCGTTTAGTGGATAAAAAATAGGTATTATCACTTAGGTATTGTTTAAAACAAAAAAGCACATCGTCCGTCGTACACAAATTTCTAAATACTTGATAATGATTATGCGAAACTCTCTAATGACTTGAATGTTATGTGCTAAGTTTGTTTTAGATCAGATATTTACGGAAATTTACTACTTACCACCACAAATTAGAGAAACGGCGCGCGAGGCCCCTTTACAGATGGCTCATTCAGGTACAAGCGACAATTTTGATGCTTATTGACTTTTACTGGAATCTCAAAGGAACCCAAAAGATGATTGCCAAGAACGTCAAAGGTGATAATCATATGGCCATACAAGGTTAGGCCCCTCGAAAATCGAAATGGCTAGTAATAAAACTCGTAGTAATGTATTTGTTACACTATCTAGATCATGGTGGCATACTTAGTTTTTAATTATCTAACCGTAAACTGATGGAACGACGCAAAATAATTCTTAACCTAAAATGGCATAACCTAACTAAGAATTTTGATACGAGTTATAAGGTGAAAGTATTTATACCCGCACACCCACAACGCACTCGCCGAATTTTGGATTCTTTGTATGAAAATCTGTGGAACCTCGAAAATATTGCCGAGCCGCACGCGCCTAACCGAACGGATTCCCCAGCCAGTGCTAATCATAGACTATAATGCTGATGACGTCATCAGCGCACGCGGACAGTTTAACCATTTAAAAAGATTCAGTTTTTGTCAATGCTGCCAGACTGTCCCATTAACATTACCTCCCAGTAAAGTCTGCTGTTCACCGTCCGTGTTCCAGTTTTCTTTTCAAAGTTTCGAAGTTTTGAGTCTACGTCACTCTTAAAGAATAACCAAATGACATTTTCACATTTTGCTTATTTGACATTTGCCACTTTAATTTTAAGCTTTTTTGACATTTTAATATTTGAGATTCCGTCCTTTTAAATTCAATTGACATTCTGTTACCTTTACATTTGGACATTGGGACAAAATGTTTTCTGCTTCTTCTTTGCATTTTGTTACGTTTACATTCTAGCAATTTTACATTTTGCTACTTTGACGTATTGGCATTTTGCCTTTCTGCACATTCTACTTCCTGAACAATAATATTTTTAAAAGTTGAAACAGCGGGACCTGTAATATGTTCAAAAGTTTTGTTCCACCGTAGAACAAAGAACGTAGAAAATATTCCGACCTGTTCTATTGTAGAAGTGATCAGTTGGACATATGGGAACAAAGGGAAGCTGCGTGGTGCACGGAGAAAGTTCTGCAGTTACGAAAGTTGGCTGCTTGAAGGTGCCTCTGGCGTAAAATGACAGCAATTATTAGTTAAAATAAATTTCCGAAAAATACACACATACGGCAAAATTACCCATTTAATTGGGAGGAAAGTACTCTCTTGGCAACACCAATTCTATTCGATGCGGCTGTGCTTGCGGTTAGGTGTGCGAGGTCATCCGCATTATTCAGCGCGTACGGCGAGTACGTTGTGGTGTGCGGGTATACTTCCTTTTGCCAAATGACAATTTGATGACAATAGGAAAAGAGGAAATGCAGAAGTAAGCAGAAGTTTTATTCTCTATGAGAGTTTCAAAGAGTATGTAATACTTGTAGGGTAGTTGGGGTAAAATGGTACCTACCCCGATCAGAAGTTTAAAGACATTGCAAAGAAGTTTCCTAATACGAATTCGTATCACCTATGCAGTGCCTGTGGCATGGTCTGTTATATTTTGCCGTTTTAATGCCAGTGGCAGCTTGCCTATTATTATTTATTTAATAAAGTCTGCAAGTATATAAATCATATGTCATGACATGACATGACATGACATGACATGACATGACATGACATGACATGACATGACATGACATGACATGACATGACATGACATGACATGACATGACATGACATGACATGACATGACATGACATGACATGACATGACATGACATGACATGACATGACATGACATGACATGACGACATGACATGACATGACATGACATGACATGACATGACATGACATGACATGACATGACATGACATGACATGACATGACATGACATGACATGACATGACATGACATGACATGACATGACATGACATGACATGACATGACATGACATGACATAACATAACAACAGTCCACTGCTGGACATGGGCCTCCCCCTATCGGGGGGTATTGCCATACTCACCACGCTTGGCAGGCGGATTGGCGAGCGCAGTGCATGATGGTGCATTAACAGGGAACGCTGCTGCCCATTACCTGGATGAGTATCCCTTAGTCGCTCTTTTCGACACCCACGGGTAGAATTGGGGAGATGCTATTCTAAGCCGGCATCACTCGGCATACTTAGGAGATTGTCTGCGCTGTAGCTGTTTTAACGCATCCTGGGTTCTAAAAACTGCTCCATTTTACCCTTATTTCCTCTTAGTTGCTCTTAGTACCTACTTTATGTTTGTGTCACAGATGTCAGCAGAATCAAGGAACCAGAATTTTGACCGGAATAAAACACAAAATATACTTTTTAACATAAATTGTGATTCCCGTTTCGTCTGAAGATGATTAATATAAGATTTTGATCCAAAAAACGTATCATCTTTTTTACATTTCATGAGATTCTTAGCCGTTACCGAGAGGGGGGCCTAGATTTGATTATATCCTTTCTGGCATTGAAATCGGCTCAGATTCAAATTGCGTTCTTGTATCAAATTTAGCTGTATTTCGTCCCCTTATTGTATCTAGCAACCCTGGCTATGTTCACACAAGTCACAATCACGAAAATCCTAAATAGGGTCAAGTGATCCTTCTGTAAAATCTATTTTTGCTGCAACTGCCAGATGGGCACTAAAGTACCAAAAGTAGACAAACGCGTGGGGACATAAAACCCTGTTTACTCTCCCGACCAGTCACGACTATCCATTGTTTCTTGGGAATAAGCCTTAGACTACAAAAATAAGAAGATGAAGGACTCTCGATGACCAAAAACATGGAATGAAAAGAAAATGTGTATGTAGGTACATATCTATTGAGACCTAAACCGTAATAAATGAGTTTTAAAACTTTTTGAAACTAGCAAGTGAGGCAGGAATTGTATACTTAATTGCTTGATCAACAGTTTAATCAAATTATTTTATCTTTCTGTATAGCAATCTGCGATCCTACTCATTTAGTAAAATATGCTACAAGTTAAACTATAATGTCAAATAATTATATATAATTAATGAATGACAAACCTGTATATTTTCGTTTCAAAACAGTATTGTGGGGATATGACATGACATGACATGACATGACATGACATGACATGACATGACATGACATGACATGACATGACATGACATGAAATGACATGCATGACATGACATGACATGACATGACATAACATAACAACAGTCCACTGCTGGACATGGGCCTCCCCCTATCGGGGGGTATTGCCATACTCACCACGCTTGGCAGGCGGATTGGCGAGCGCAGTGCATGATGGTGCATTAACAGGGAACGCTGCTGCCCATTACCTGGATGAGTATCCCTTAGTCGCTCTTTTCGACACCCACGGGTAGAATTGGGGAGATGCTATTCTAAGCCGGCATCACTCGGCATACTTAGGAGATTGTCTGCGCTGTAGCTGTTTTAACGCATCCTGGGTTCTAAAAACTGCTCCATTTTACCCTTATTTCCTCTTAGTTGCTCTTAGTACCTACTTTATGTTTGTGTCACAGATGTCAGCAGAATCAAGGAACCAGAATTTTGACCGGAATAAAACACAAAAATATACTTTTTAACATAAATTGTGATTCCCGTTTCGTCTGAAGATGATTAATATAAGATTTTGATCCAAAAAACGTATCATCTTTTTTACATTTCATGAGATTCTTAGCCGTTACCGAGAGGGGGGCCTAGATTTGATTATATCCTTTCTGGCATTGAAATCGGCTCAGATTCAAATTGCGTTCTTGTATCAAATTTAGCTGTATTTCGTCCCCTTATTGTATCTAGCAACCCTGGCTATGTTCACACAAGTCACAATCACGAAAATCCTAAATAGGGTCAAGTGATCCTTCTGTAAAATCTATTTTTGCTGCAACTGCCAGATGGGCACTAAAGTACCAAAAGTAGACAAACGCGTGGGGACATAAAACCCTGTTTACTCTCCCGACCAGTCACGACTATCCATTGTTTCTTGGGAATAAGCCTTAGACTACAAAAATAAGAAGATGAAGGACTCTCGATGACCAAAAACATGGAATGAAAAGAAAATGTGTATGTAGGTACATATCTATTGAGACCTAAACCGTAATAAATGAGTTTTAAAACTTTTTGAAACTAGCAAGTGAGGCAGGAATTGTATACTTAATTGCTTGATCAACAGTTTAATCAAATTATTTTATCTTTCTGTATAGCAATCTGCGATCCTACTCATTTAGTAAAATATGCTACAAGTTAAACTATAATGTCAAATAATTATATATAATTAATGAATGACAAACCTGTATATTTTCGTTTCAAAACAGTATTGTGGGGATATGACGTCAAATCAACTTTATAGTCTAGTAACTAACGTCACAGCTATTCGGATTGACCCATGAAGCTGAAAATCAGCATAAGGTACTTCTTGACCTCCTGATCAAAATTAGACATGGAGCAAAGCGGGCACCACCCCCTTTAAACTTTTACCACCCCCCCTCCTTTACAAGGCGTAACTTTTGAAGTATTGACATAATATGAGGGTAGTTTTTATTTCGTATGGTGCGTGACATCTCACTTGAACCTTATTGTGCCCTCAAAATGACTCATTAGGCTCCCCAGAGGGCCCAAAAGCCCGAAAAGTGGGCTGTCCCGTTCTTATATGAGATTTTCTTATTTTCAAGCTATCGACTCCCAAGAGGTATCAAAAGTTGGGTAATTACACACAGATTGCAAAAACCTAATATATCTTTAAATAATATTTATCTTTAGGGCTCTATCGATCGTTAAAGTGTTGTGACTACGAAACCAACATATTATTGTTTTTTAATGCTCGGCAAAGCCCTAAAGATAAATATTATTTCTAAATATTTTAGGTTTCTTGCAATCTGTGTCTAATTCCGCAACTTTTGATACCGCTTGGGAATCGATAGGTTGGAAATAGGAAAGTGTCATACAAGGACGGGACACCCCACTTCTAGGGCTTTTGGCCCCCCTAGGAGGCCTAAAGGGTAATTTTTAGGGCATATAAGCTTCAAGTGAGATGTCACGCACGATACGAAATAAAAACTACCCTCCAAGTGAATTACTTCAAAAGTTGCGCCTTGTAAAGGAGGGGGGGCGGTAAAGAGTTAAGGGGGGTGGTGCCCGCTGGGCTCCATGTCTAATTTTGATCAGGAGGTCAAGGAGCACCTACATGCCGATTTTCAGCTTCATGGATCAATCCGAATAGTTATAACCAGCTATTGACGTTAGTTACTAGACTATTAAGTAAGTTGCAAAAACTCGATCGAGTATTTTTTTGAAAATTACGACGAATAAGTAAAAAATTGGGTATCGTTCTAATACCATTGAATGCTTTTACTTAATAAACCCTAATTTTTACTTATTAAATCCAAACTCAATTTCACTTACTTTTTGGCCCGTGAATTTTTGGTTATTTTCCTTCAGTGTTTCCATCTGCAGTTTTTGTTAGTCTTAGGCCATATAAAACTTCAAAGGAGTGAACTTGACTCCAGTTCGTGAAATCTCGATGATTACTTCCTGTGGGATCAACTGACCAAAGTGGTCAACGGATTTAATCTGTTTTGCGTTTAATTTAAATTGGTTTTTGATGTTTATGGCTTTCGACCAGGTGCCGGTTGGAAGTTGGAGTCGTAAATGTTTATATGTACCTAGGTACTACTTTGTAGATTTGTTTTATTTTTGTGGTCTTAGGTTATTAGATTTGTAGTCGGGAAAATTTGCAATGCAAATCTTGATTATTCTTACGACTAGTTTGTTCCATTTGATTCCATGTGTGTTTTGCACTCTGTTTGTCAGCGATCATCTTGCATTAGTGCAGGAGCTTTTATTCTTCTTCTTCGTGTCACTGGCCCTAATATGGTAGGTTAAATTTTGTTTTGCCAATATTTGGCTACTGCTACCCCATTCGAGCTTTTATTGCAAAGGCAGAATACTATACCGACTGTTTCACGTTTTGTGCCTTCGGCTGTTCACTCCACATTGAATTTGCCTGTAGGAAAAATAAAAAACAACATTTTTTAAGAAAAAAAAGTTCGCGACGTATTGAGAATCTCTTCCTCTTTTGTTTTTTCGTCGGTTAAAACATTGGGTCAAGCCAAGCCACAGGGTCACCCTAAATGTCACGTCACCGCTAAATGGGTCGTCAAAATGTGACACAAGTTGACACAACCTTTATCCAAGGCTTTGTTTGTCTCCCATTGGCTTCGAATAACGGTGCCAGACCCGTTTACCGTCAGACAGAGTAATCTGGGGCCGCCATCTGCCGGAGAAATGTGTATTTATTATCAAAACCTTAGTGTGCATTGCAACTGAATTATTTCGCGTGAAAACCATATAAATGCATCATGTAATGAATAGGATAACCAAAGGCACTTTTGTGTCTAGAATTTGCAACATTCAGACTGAAATATCTACTTATTTTCACGCTCCTATAGCCAATTTCTTTCTATAATCATTAAATTTCTGATCCACTACTTATAATTTGCTTCTCCAGCAAGCCCCTTAAAAGCAGTAACGTAAAGTTTTCATGTCATCACTCATTTCAGAATTTCACAATACTCCTGCCAGCTTCTAAAGCATTTACCTACTCACTACAAACGAGGTTTAATTTACTTATCTAAGTTATCAACAATTTATCCTAAGCTTATCTATCACAAACTTATCTAAAGCTTATCTAAATTAAATCTCATCTCACCTGACACAGGAAGCGGAAACGCCTGGTGAGTAATCCTGGAACTTGACACTAACTTAACATTAACTTGACTTTGCTAAGTAAAATTATTCGTGGGTAACGAGATATGATTACTTAGCTGCTTATGATGGGCTCAGTGCAGGAAGTGAGCAGGAAATAAGTAGGTACTGTTGTCAGTTCTACAGTTGTATGAAAATAGGAAATTGAAAAATGTTAGAGTCGGTCAGGGCTTGGATACAGAACACGTACCTAGAGAAAGTCCGAATACTTTGCCGCAAAGTTGCCGCCTCGATTGATCCTTGCCAAATTTTCAATCTCTCGATGCTTCTGGAAAGTGGCGATGATTTACCACATATTGTATGCGTCACAAATTTTGATTTAGGCATTTTGTAGATACTTTTTGGTCAAAAACCTGTAAAACATCGATTGGAACATAGGCACTTTTCAAAGGAAACAAAATATTAACATCTGGGGGCACGGCAGTGCCCCCACCAAGTCGAGCTGAAAGCGGCACGGCCGTACCATCCTTTTCTCGAACCAGTTCAGGCCATTTTGACCCCCCCATAACTCCCTTGTCGATAAGTTTAGAACCCTCATTTTAAAATATCTTATCAAGCACTGCATAGACACGATACATTTCAAATTTCATCTAATTTGGACTAGTAGTTTAGAAGTTATAGTTAGTCAAAGTTTCTTAATTTTCTGCCTGACTGACTGACTGACTGACCGATCATCAAAATTCTAAGGTACTTCTAGCAGACTGAGGAGCTTGAAACTTAGAATACACCTTGTATTTAGTGTATGAATAAAGGGAAAACTATAACATTCTGAAAATTCGGTTGCAACCGCATAACTAACTTTGTATTTCCATACAAATGTATAGGATTACAAAGTTAACTTTGCGGATAGGCTTTGAGGAAATCTGTAGCTGAGGCTTAAGAAGTAGTTCCAGATAAGAGAAAGAGGAAGACTATCTACAAAAAGAAATGAGATCCCACCAAAAACATTTACTTGTAAAAAGAACCAAGTCTCGCCTCTCAGTTCATCTACTGTAAAAAGTTGTGAGATCCATGTGATGCCAAGTCGGTTATTGATTTATTCAATGACTACTTCAGGGAACTTTCATCTTAAGCTATTGCGTAATTAGGTAACAGACATCATCTTACAGTAACTATATCGATATTTAATAACTTTTATATTTACAATAACTAGAATGACCCGGCCATCGCACTAGGCCATCGTATCTCACAAGCAAATAGTGTGCGATTGCCAAGTCATTCTAGTTACTGTAAATTTAAAAGTTTTTAAATATCGATAAAGTTACTGTAAGATGATGTCTGTTGCCTAATTACGCAATAGCTTAAGATGAAAGTTCCCTGAAGTAGTCCTTGAATGAATCAATAACCGACTTGGCATCACATGGATCTCACAACTTTTTACAGTAGATGAACTGAGAGGCGAGACTTGGTTCTTTTTACAAGTAAATGTTTTTGGTGGGATTAAATTTTACCTCATGATAATTATTTTTACCCTTCGATACCTACTTCACATTTTACGATAAATACCTACAATTGTTTACGTCCAGTTTTACGAACATATTTCATGTTCCTTGATGAAAGTTGTTCAGTTACCATGCGAGCGAAGTTTTTGCAATAGTTATTTTTATCCTGTTGGAATTTCATTCACGTTTTGCGGTGATTCACGGCTACCGAGCATACCAAGCGAATGTAGGTCACTAGGCTGTCTGGATCAACGTGTCGGGTTTTCAAATTTCGAACGTCTTATTTTTGTTTTTTCTTGCCAGTTCTTCGTCCTTTTGATTTACGACTTTATTGATGTTTGCTTGTTTTTCTTTTATTTTTATTTGATTCTGACCTATTTGTGATTTATTTTTAAGGTAAAAAATTGCTACTACCTACATCTAGCTAAACCTTGCAGTGATTTATGTGAAACATATCATAATAGAACTATAAATAATGTAGAATTTATAACTGTATCCCAGAAAAGGTTGCAATCGTGAACTTATAATTATAAGATAACTGTAGCACGAATATATCAATGGGTCGGATCGGAACTGACAAGTCTTAGTGTTTTATTATTGTTAATACAAACGAAACAAGTGGCAAAAATTCACGCCACCGATGGGATTTGAACCCACGTCTTCTGACAAGCCGGGTCAGACGTGTTACCGTTACACCACGGCAGGCTCTAGCAAGTGGTTCACAATTTCGTCACTCCGGATTGTCAGAAGACGCGGGTTCAAATCCCATTCATCAATATCTGGTGTTTGATTAAAAACACCAAGTATTCTAAATTACTGTCTTGAGAAAAAAGTTCTACAAATTGGTAAATGTTCACTTAGAATTTTAGTTAGTTATCTTAATATATAAAACTCAAAAAAGACTGACTGATCATCAACGCACAGCCTAAACTACTGGACCGATCAGGCTGTAATTTGGCATGTAGATAGCCACTATGATGCAACCATCCGCTAAGAAAGGATTTTTCGAAATTTGACCCCTAAAGGGGTTAAACAGGGGATGAAAGTTTGTATGAAACTTTTTATTTCTTTGATATATTAGCTTCAAATTTTGTATATAGGAAGAACTTTAGAATTAATGAAGGACGTGTTTTAGATTTCTCCAATTATTAACCCCTGAGGGGTAAGAAAGGGGATGAAAGTATTATATTTACGCGCAGGCCGCACCTTTGAAGCTACAGTTTTGAAATTTGGCACCCTTATTCTTAATAAACTGTTGATATTATTTTGATTTAGAAATATTCAAAATTCATCCCCTGATGGCTTGACATAGGGGATGAAAATTACGCATTGTCGTAAAAACCAAACCCTTGGAGCTAGAAGCGTGAAATTTGGCATGTTTATTCTTTAAGCAACGTAAGCATCCACTAAGAAAGGACTTTTTGGAATTCAACCCCTATAGGGGTAAAACGGGGGGTGAAAGTTTGTATGAAAACGTTTATTCCCTTGATATATTTGCTTCAAATTTCGTATTTAGGAAGAACTTTAAAAAATTCGAATGACGTGTTTTAGCATTTTTCAATTTTAAATCCCTGAGGGGGTTAGAAAGGGGATGAAAGTGTAACATTTACGCGCAGGCCGCAACTTTGAAGCTACAGTTTTGAAATTTGGCACCCTTATTCTTAATGAACTGTTGATATTATTTTCATATAGGAATATTCAAAATTCATCCCCCCAAAGGCTTGACATAGGGGATGAAAATTATGCATTGTCGTAAAAACCAATTTCTTGGAGCTAGAAGCGTGAAATTTGGCATGTGTTTTCCTTAAACAACGTAAGCATCCACTGAGAATGGATTCCTTGAAATTCAACCCCTATGAGGGTAAAACGGGGGGGTGAAAGTTTGTATGAAAATGTTTATTCCCTTGATATAGGTATTTGCTTCAAATTTCCTATTTAGAAAGAACTTTAAAATAAATGAATGACGTGATTAAGCATTTTTCAATTTTTAAGCCGCTGAGGGGCTAAGAAAGGGATGAAAGTATTATATTTACGCTCAAGCCGCACCTTTGAAGCTAGAGCTTTGAAATTTGGCACCCTTTTTTTTTTACTAAACAGTTTTGATATTATTTAGATTTAGGGATGTTCAAAATTCATCCCCCGATGGGTTGACATAGGGGATGAAAATTACGCATTGTTGTAAAAACCAAACTCTTGGAGCTAGAAGCGTGAAATGTAGCACGTGTTTTCCTTAAGCAACGTAAGCTATAAGCATTCACTGAGAAAGGATTCTTTGAAATTCAACTCCTATGAGGGTAAAACGGGGGGTGAAAGTTTGTATGAAAATGTTTATTCCCTTGATATATTTTGTATTTAGAAAGAACTTTAAAAATAATGAATGACGTGTTTGAGCATTTTCCAATTTTAACCACTGAGGGGGTAAGAAAGGGGATGAAAGTGTAATATTTACGCGCAGGCCGCACCTTTGAAGCTAGAGTTTTAAAATTTGGCACACTTATTTTAAATAAACATTTTGATTGAGGAGTATTCAAAATTCATCCCCCAATGGGTTGACACAGGGGATGAAAATTACGCATTGTCGTAAAAACCAATTCTTGGAGCTAGAAGCGTGAAATGTGGCATCGTAGATATCGATTAAAGTAGGATTTTTCTAAATTTAGAAAAATCCTACTTTAATAAGGGAGGAACATGGCGGATGAAATTTTTTATTCTTTTGACATATTTGCTTCAAATTACGTAGGTAATAAAGAACTTTAAAAACAACAAATTTCGTTTTTTTGTCCCAGAGGGAGAGGGAGAGGGAGAGGGAGAGGGAGAGGGAGAGGGAGGAGGGAGAGGAGGGAGGGGAGAGGGAGAGGAGAGAGGAGAGGGAGAGGGAGAGGGAGAGGAGAGAGAGAGAGGGAGAGGGAGAGGGAGGGAGAGGAGAGGGAGAGAGAGGGAGAGGGAGAGAGGGAGAGGGGAGAGGGGAGAGGAGAGAGAGGGAGGGAGAGAGGAGAGGGAGAGAGGAGAGGGAGAGAGAGGAGAGGAGAGAGGAGGGAGAGGGAGAGGGAGAGGGGAGAGGGAGAGGGAGAGAGGAGGAGGAGAGGGAGAGGGAGAGAGGGAGAGGGAGAGGGAGAGGAGAGGGAGAGGGAGGAGGAGGAGAGGAGAGGGAGGAGAGGGGAGAGGGAGAGGGAGGGAGGGAGAGGGAGGAGGAGGAGAGGGAGAGGAGAGGAGAGGAGAGGGAGAGGGAGAGGGGAGAGAGGGAGAGGGAGAGGGAGAGGGAGAGGGAGAGGGAGAGAGAGAGAGGGAGAGGGAGAGGGAGAGGGAGATTGTCCGTATTTTCGTGTCAGATTTTGCGCACCCCTATTTGTTTGGCAATTTTAGGACAGATTTGTCCTTTCACGAGCGGGAGGGTTAAAATACTACATAACGTGTTTCAGCGTTTTATTTATATTCAATTCAGCCCTAAAGGGAAAGATGGATAAGATGTTTGTATTTAAGTGCAACAAATCATAAAGCGCAATACTTAGGTATCTTTCTTATTTCTTATGAGTACCTACCTACGCGGGCGAAGCCGCGGGTTTAAGCTAGTCTAGTATATAGGTAGGATTCTCCAAATTGCATGGCAAATCTTTGATGCAACATATTCAACAAAAACTTTGCGTGACTACCATACAGCACACGTGATGTTCCACGAGGATTTCTATACGATACCTAACATAGCAGAGAATTGGAATTATTAAATCAGTAAATCACCATAGCAACACTAATCTAGACTTACCTATTAAGCGTTAAATTACTGTAAAATTAAATGGGAAAGGTGATAATCATATGCCCATACAAGGTTAGGCCCCTCGAAAGGGGGGCCTAAATCGAAATGGCTAGTAATTAAACTCGTAGTAATGTATTTCTTACGCTATCTAGATCATGGTGGCATACTTAGTTTTTAATTATCTAACGGGAAACTGATGAAACGACGCAAAATAATTCTTAACCTAAAATGGCATAACCTAACTAAGTATTTTGATAAGAGTTATAAGGTGAAAGTATTTATACCCGCACACCCACAACGCACTCGCCGAATTTTGGATTCTTTGTATGAAAATCTGTGGAACCTCGAAAATATTGTCGAGCCGCACGCGCCTAACCGAACGGATTCCCCAGCCAGTGCTCTTTTCTCTTTTTCGTGTGGGACACCGAGTCGTTCAACGACCCGATGAACCCTGGTGTCAGAGTTTTTCAACCGCCTACTACAAGTATCAGGCCTCTGACATGGTTGTGTAACGATCGTACACCCTCAAGAGATTTGTACTTAATTAAATGTAACCGTATATAATTCTGTTTACAATATAGCTTTTACACACAAATATGGAAAATAACCAAATATTTCGTAACACCTACTCCATTTGACTTGCAGAGTAGATTGCTGAATCATACACTTGGCAATAATTATGTGTGACGTATTGGCTAAGCAATTAAATTACGAGTAACATGATGAAGGCTCCACATTGTAGAGATCTGATGAAAACAATAGGCCGTCAGAAAAAAAAGATAAGACAAGAATTATAGAAGGACTAGATGTTTAGATGATGTTTATTCTTTCAAAGCACCTAAAGAAAGAACACCGACAAAGCATATGCCAGCAACCCACAAAATACAGATTCAGCCTGACAAGGATCATAAGGATAAAGCCGCAGTAGGTATACTTGCGGCAGAGATCGTCTTTGAGTTTGCCTCTGCCTACAGCTACAAATAAGTAATGTATGACTTAGAGGTATAGTTACCATCTAGCCAAATACATTCCTACGATATCGATAATAATAAGAGAAAGTTAACGATCATAGACAGCAACCGGGACCGACGGCTTAACGTGCCCATCCGAAGCACGGAACCATCTTACTTGCGGACAATCAGGTGGTCCAACCTGCAATGTCCTAACCAGACTGGGAACAAATTCACAAAGTGATAAATATCAACTTTGTGATTGACCCCACGGGAATTGAACCGGAACCTTTGCGTGGCAGGCAGGCATACTAACCACTGCGCCACATCGGCTGTCTAATCTAAGCCAGTGCTAATCATAGACTATAATGCTGATGACGTCATGAGCGCACGCGGACAGTGTAACCATTTAAAAGATTTAGTTTTTGTCAATGCTGCCAGACTGTCCCATCAACATTACCTCCCAGTAAAGTCTGCTGTTCACCGTCCGTGTTCCAGTTTTTCTTAACTAAAGTTTCGAAGGTTTTGGAGTCTATGTCACTCTTAAAGAATAACCAAATGACATTTTCACATTTTGCTTATTTGACATTTTAATATTTGAGATTCCGTCCTTTTAAATTCAATTGACATTCTGTTACCTTAACATTTAGACATTGGCACAAAATGTTTTCCGCTTCTTCTTTACATTTTGTTACGTTTACATTCTAGCAATTTTACATTTTGCTACTTTGACGTATTGGCATTTTGCTTTTCTGCACATTCTACTTCCTTGAACAATAATATTTTTTAAAAGTTGAAACAGCGGGACCTGTAATATGTTCAAAAGTTTTGTTCCACCGTAGAACATAGAACGTAGAAAATATTCCGACCTGTTCTACTGTAGAAGTGATCAGTTGGATATATGGGAACAAAAGTAAGCTGCGTGGTGCACGGAGAAAATTCTGCAGTTACGAAAGTTGGCTGCTTGAACGTGCCTTTGGCGTAAAATGACAGCAATTATTATTTGAAATAAAATTCCGAAAAATACACACATACGGCAAAATTACACATTAAATTGGGAGGAAAGTACTCTCTTGGCAACACCAACTCTATTCAATGCGGCTGTGCTTGCGGCTAGGTGTGCGAGGCCATCCGCATTATTCAGCGCGTACGGCGAGTACGTTGCGGCTGGGTATACTTCCTTTTGCCAAATGACAACTTGATGACAATAGCAAAGAGGAAATGCAGAAGTATGGCAGAAGTTTTATTCTCTATGAGAGTTTCAAAGAGTATGTAATACTTGCAGGGTAGATGGGGTAAAATGGTACCTACCCCTGATCAGAAGTTTTAAGACATTGTTGAAAGAAGTTTCCAAACACGAATTCGTATCACCCTTTGCAGTTCCTGTGGCATGGTCTGTTATATTTTTGCCGTTGTAATGCCAGTGGCAGCTGGCCTATTATTACTATTATTTAATAAAGTCATATAAATCATAAAAATGTCATTAATCATTAATCTATCATTAATGTTGTTGTAGTCGCTTTTGTTGCTTGTCTTACGTACGAACCCGGCTATAACATAACATAACAGCCACAACGGTCCACTGCTGGACATGGACCTCCCCCTATCGGGGGGTATTGCCATACTTACCATGCTTGGCAGGCGGATTGGCGAGCGCAGTGCATGATGGTGCATTAACAGGGAACCCTGCTGCCCATTCCCTGGATGAGTATCCCTTAGTCGCTTTTATGACACCCACGGGTAGAATTGGGGTGATGCTGTTCTAAGCCGGCATCACTCGGCATACACAGGAGATTGTCTGCGCTGTAGTTGTTTTTACGCATCCTGGGTTCTAAAAACTGCTCTATTTTACCCTTATTTCCTCTTAGTTGCTCTTAGTACCTACTTTACGTTTGTGTCACAGATGTCAGCAGAATCAAGGAACCAGAATTTTGACCGGAATAAAACACAAAAATATACTTTTTAACATAAATTGTGATTCCCGTTTCGCCTGAAGATGATTTATATAAGATTTTGATCCAAAAAACGTATCATCTTTTTTACATTTCATGAGATTCTTAGCCGTTACTTAGAGGGGGGCCTAGATTTGATTATTTCCTTTGATAAAAGAATGCTATTTTGCTAAATTTCGTTTCGGTGATAGGTAAGTATAAAGTTATAGGAAGGTAGGTACCTAAATTAGATTTCAGAAGAAACTAAGGGATTTGAAAGTTGATTGTAAGTATTGCAATTTTAGGCGACAGGCTGACAACCTGTTGTTGACAAAGGTTGACTGGTAGAGATCCCATAACCTGTCACTATGGCGGTACATAGACTCCTGAATGACTCTGAAACTTTGATCAGATATGGTGTAAATGGCTGTTTTTTAACAGCCTAAACGGCTGCTGGCGTTCTGCCTGCCCCGAAAGGGATTTAAGCGTGATAGATATAATACTAGCTGCCCGTCAGCGGTTTCACCCGCTGCAACCTATTATTCCGCAGGAAAAAGCATTATTCGCCAAGAGATGTCGCTGTTAGTTTTCGGCGAAAACGTTTAAAACGCGAATCGACTCAGTCACGCCACCTATTTCAAAAATATTAGAAAATGCGTGATCCGATTTCCGTGGTAAAAAGTATCCTATGTGTTATTCCAGATGCCCTTTTATATTTCTGCAAAGTTTCATGTCAATCTAATCAGCCGTTTTAGCGTGATGTCGTAACAAACACACACACAAACATCCGCCTTTATAATATTAGTAGGATATACACGTATGTACGTACTAAATTAACCGTCGTCAACAATTATTGCAAAAATATTTTGTGACCCATAAATGTCAGTCAAATTCTTGTAAAGACAAAGTTTTACGTTATCACAATCGTAAAACAGGCTGACAGATATGTATTAATTTATGGATAGATCGTGATAATTTAGGTACCAATTCATCTCACCGAACCTTGGAGTAACATCTCAACATTATCCGGCCAAATATTGGATGGATCATCAATATCATCATGTATTACGACAATAGTGCCATAATTAGACCACGTGCATTATGCAGCTTTATGGCGTCAATAACCAATTAGAGCCGCAAGGCTAGTGCTGATGGCTATAAAGCTGCATAATGCACGTGGTCCATTTACGGCACTATTGTCATGAAGTCATCAGGATGATCCAAAATGGTCGGTTTATGCACAAATGCGCTAGCCAATACTTACTTTGTGGTTTATGTTTATTGCGAGGATGCACCCCAAGGTTAGGTGAGATCACTGTGACAATATAAGCGGTGAATGAGAGTGAAATTGAACGTGTGAGTGGTTTGAGATATCTAGGGTGAAAACTAGTGACCGATAGCAAAAACTCAGAACCTGCCTGATGATAAGGAACAAGATTTCCTAAGGAGTACGTTTCGCTCTTGTCATTCTACAACCAAAGGTTTTATTTAAAAGCAACGTTTTGATTAGTTTTTTCTTGCCTTGGTTCTCATTATGAATAAACCCCACGCATGCCACAATCACGTAAAATAATGTCATCTAGATTTTCCTTACGATTGTTTTTGTGAATTTAATTGAAGGTCATAGCTACATTGATAAGATGTATTATTTTAATTACATACCTATGCCATACGCGTTTTAATTAATATTCTTTTTTCCACTGTGCAATATAAATATGTTTGACAATAACATGTTTAAGACATTAGCATTTTCGAATGGAAATTAAATGTAGGTAATGGTTGGGTCACGAATCACGAAAATCAGAAAAGCAATCATTAAGAAATTGAATATAGTTATATTTGGTTCTCTTATCATTGCTACATTAATAACACCTTGAGACCGTTAACATTTAAACCAATCAATATTTAAAAAAGAGACAGTCACCGGCACTTGTAATATTGAAACGATATTGACATAAGAACCGTCATTGTCTAAACTCAAAATATTCAAACCATTTGTTGACTCAGCTGTAAGAAACGGTTTTGTCCCTCAAGGAGGTTTAAATAAAAATGTTACGGGTTTCACTTAAAAAAACAAAAACGGTCCAATAACTGAATATTTATAAGAGCTCAGAGTTTGGAATTGGACGCCTGCTAAAGCTGGGGTTCAGAATTTGTCAGGAATGTTTGAAAGGTTGACCACCGCTGCTTGCCGAAGGGAATACTAAAGAGGCTAGGCCCTTTCTTTGACGATTTTGAAGACAGTAAGACCACAAATTAGGGAAACAGCGCACGGGGTGATGATTATGACTTTAACTGAAAATAACTGGAATCACAGGGGAACTCAAGGTAACTAAGAAAACGGTTACCACGAACGGCAACGAACATCATCCATCATATTGTACCTATGTTCTTCAGATTTTGCTGTTTTGATATTCTTATACCTACTTTGAGATTATTGACAGTATGTAGCAAATCTGGCTATGTAACAAGCAATCACGAAAATTCTAATTAGGGTCAAGTGTAACTTCTGTACACTCTATATTTTGTGGTAAGACTATGAAACGTAGTAATAACTGGCAAACTTCATAAAAACAAACGTGTACTTCAAAGACAAAGGAACTATATGTATTCATATGAGATTCGAACTTTATTGAGTTAATAAAATTACAATTTGTTTTAACCTACCTAACCAATTTATATAGAAGATACAAAGACAATAAAACCAGATTATCTAAAAACCACTCTTTTAAGCCTACCTGTTTTTATCCACAAAAGCCTTGAAAACTTCACATATTAGCGCCAATTAGCATCGCTATATGCCTAAATAAAGTATGAACCATTTGAGATAATCCACTAGGCAAACAGACAAACATCGTCTGTTGCCCAACTGTGGACAACTGTGGGAAAACACCGCCTACGTCCACAAATAGCGTTTGGGAGCTACTGTATCGATGTAGTCTAAACAACAGACTTTTGACACCTCCCAAAAAGCTTTATTTTGATGATTGAGGTTATTAAAAGATACCTGCGTACCTAAGGTTAGCGAGAAGAGAAAGATATCGTTTAAAATCGTATAGAATTTATCAAAACAAGTGAAGATTTTGACACAAGCGTGTTGAGGAAATCTAGGTATGTCGCGGGTCGCATGCTAGCTATACTGTCATTATTTTTCTTATACTGCAGTTGTGTCTACCTACTATTCTAAAGCCTACTTACTAATTACCGTTGCATGTCTCCGCGAATAGATCAGCCGAAGATTTGGATTGTTTGAATAAGATATCAAAGACTTTCCGCATGAGTCATCCAAAGTGACAACTTCGCTGATCTTTTCAAAGATGCTGTTATTTTATCATCTTATCCAACAAAGCTATCTTAAGTTGGTATTTCAGTCGTTTAATGGCGCTCTCTTTTATTTAAAGTCCTTACGTCATGATAATTGCTTAACATTGACTACTTCTTAGAGCCATCATAAACATCCATATTTGGAGGTGACGCTCCCATCATGTCACAACATTATGTCAAATCGTATCAAATGTCAATTTATCATCTAAACGCCACTAAACTCGGCTATTATGTTCGTTTCGACGCTTTTGTCATTTAAGGTTGTCAAGCTCATGTCATCACGAGTTTTGTTTTTGGTATGACGCCGTGACCGTTTCCGATTACCATAAAATTTCCATTTTTGGACTCCCCTCTTAATTTGGAAGATGCGTCATGCAGATTTATGTCATTTTCTATGTAGCTACGTATTATTATTATTCTATATAGGTATATTTCTACAGATTGGCGAAGTTTGTTAAGTTTAGATAAAAATAAACATAATTATAGGTATACTTCTAAGGTAACATTTCTGACAACAACAGAAAGTCCGATTGGCTGATAACGAGACATTTCCACCCACACCTAGTGTGCATCAGAATGGCTGGTTGTTGGTGGCGTTGGTCTGTGAGAGTAGATTCAAAAATTGCTACATAATTGCTTATATTTGCTACATATAATAAATAATTGCTACATAGGATAGATTTTTAGAAATAGAATTTATTTTTTGACCAGCCATCCTGACGTTTGGTTGGCTGGTCTCCTCCTAGTTTATTGTTAATCATGCAGAGTTTCCCGAAATGTCTTGCGTCAATAATTGCTACATATTTACTTCACCAACCAAATAATTAGTTGAAACTTCAAACATATGTTAAGTAAAGGATGTAGCAATTATTTAAATTATCCCAAGAAAAAGCGCCTGATAAAGTAATAAAGGCAAATAGTTGCAGTGTGTATTTATTCAACAGTAGGCGTTTTAAATTGTTAAATAGCACAATAAAGTAAATAAAAACAAAATCTAGCTCGTTCAGAACTTCGACCAATATATCAGAACGACTAAACCGACACTTACATACATAACTAAGTATTTGCCTTTATTATTTTATCAGGCACTTTTCCTTGGGATAATTTAAATAATTGCTACATCCTTTATTTAACATATATTTGAAATTTCAACTAACTAGGGTAGATGAAGTAAATATGTAGCAATTATTGACGCAAGACATTTCGGGAAACTCTGCATGATTAACAATAAACTAGGAGGAGACCAGCCAACCAAACGTCAGGATGGCTGGTCAAAAAATAAATTCTATTTCTAAAAATCTATCCTATGTAGCAATTATTTATTATATGTAGCAAATATAAGCAATTATGTAGCAATTTTTGAATCAACTCTTATATACCAACGCCACAGACAACCAGCCATTCTGACGCACACCACACCTAAGACCATCGTTGGTTGTTGAAAACTTTGCAGGGAAAAGAAGCGTGCTTTAAGATATTTTTAATTTACCTCTTTTCTTTAAAAAGTTTATAGATGTGCCTTAAAATTCGGCAGGAAAAGAGACCATCGGAGAAAGATAGTGACCCATATACTACTTACTCTCAATAGATTGACGTTTATACAATTCTTGTAAATTCAAACGGTGTTTTGTGTCTGAAGCCTTGGCATAGAACAATAAACCCACTTTGCACAAACAAACATACATACATATTTCGCGAAACATAAATTGTGGTACATTTGAAATATTAGACAGTTAGCAATTTTCGTACAATAGACAGACAGGCAGTATTAATCAGTTAGGTCTCTATTATTATAACTAAGATGTCACTGTCATTGTGTAGTTAGTTTTGAGTTTTTCTAATTAAAATAGCTGAACTTCTTCTCTTCAAACTACCCTATTTAATTATTCTTGTTTTATAAAATATTGTTGAAAGCTTATTTATTTTATTAACCTACTTAAGAGTAGAGATATGACAGATGTTGGTGGAATACCTAGATATTTTAAGTACCTACTGTTAAAGGAGTCACTATCTGATAGATGACAACGTTTAGAAATTCTTAAAATAGAGAGTTTACAGAAGGATCACTCGACCATATTTAGGATTTTCGCGTTTGCCACTTGTCACATAGCCAGTTTTGCTAGATTCAATACGAGGATAAAATACAGCTAAATCTGAAACAAGAACGTCACATGATTTAGAGCCGATTTCAATGCAAGAATATAACATTCGTGGCAACCATCTTCTTAGTTAGATACCTGGAGTTCCTCTGAGATTCCAGTTCATTCCAGTAAACGTCAGTAGGTAATCGTCAAAATCATCGCTAGTACGCTGTCTCCCTAATTTGTGGTTTATGTGAGTTTAATAAACTTCACCTCACATATTTATAACACATCCGCTAACATTATCCATCACACTAAACGATCACTTATTTTCTCCACACATCCTTGACCCAATACTTTCACTCTCCGCAACCCAGGCATCATAAAGCATTCTTTATCTAAAATCTAGATCATAAGAGCAATAAACCGATTTGTTACAACAAGCTTTCTCTCGGTTTAGTTGAGTCAAATTTGTCATCACCCAGTTTGTTAGCTGTCATCGGTTTGACAGCTATAAAGGAGGAAAATATTTTGAATATTTTGTCATCTGTCGTAGAGATTTTGTTTCATTTTTAAAGTTCGCAACTTTGGCAAATGCTCAACCAAAGCTCGACCAAGTCACATCCGGTTTTTATTGAATTTGCCTGAAAGTGTGGAATTTAAAATTGCATCTATTATTAGGTATAATATAAACCACTGATAGGAATCTGCGAGGCATCGATGTCTTGAGTGTCTGACGACACCTCGTGGGTATGACTTTTGCCATTTACCTTTTGCCACATAGTAGACGTGAGACATGAGACGTAAGATGACATCTGTCAGACAACTGATCGTCAGCCGTCATCGACGCGAAGCGCTTCTCACGTGTGTAGATTTGTCTCTTCTGTTTCATACATTTTATTTAGAAGATTTTTCAGGCATCGCGATGTCGCACGTTTATTCTATGGAACGCAGGCCTTACAACAATATTCTTATACCTATCCTAGTGGAACTGCTTAGGTAATACCTAGGCTCTCCTGTATTGACTGAAAATATTCCTTTTCTATTATAAGTAGCGCATCCTTCAACTATTTACAAATTGTGTCCACCCGATCTTTCACTCACTCTTTCAGCTATTTGTCATCTGTCATCGCCCATTGTCGCCATCTCTCACCGCCAACGATGACTGGTTGACAGCTTTGACAGCGCACGCGACTGTGTGATAGCGGCGACAAAATATGTTTAAAATTTTTAATGAGCTATGAAGATGCAGCTGTAGATGATTTTGTTTTTGATGTAATTTTGTATTTTAAGATGTTCTTGAAAGGAGGCATGGTTATAAGGGCTTATCATGTTGATATTTATGCCACTCTGTGATTAGGTACTTAAAAGTTATTATAGAGGTATTACCTGTCTGTCCGCGTATGATTGAAATAGTTTAGTATGATGTATGTCCATCCAAATATCGATAGAGAGTATAGAGACATACTCCATGTGAAATTGATAAAATAAAATAAATAATCTAAAACATTAAACCTGAGCAATTTATCACATACCTACATACCTTCGAGCTTTATGTAAAATTTATGACCACTTAAAAACCAGTGCAATTAATACTGATTTATATGCGTTTCTCAATTTTTGCAACTCGTAAAGGTTGCCTATAGAGTAAACCACGTTAAACCTGAGTCTAATAACTTACCTACACAAGAAATTAAACCTTATCTGTAAAGATTTAATACTGTAAAATTTTATTTGTCTACAGGGATATAAAGTTTATAAATGTCATATGAATTTGAACCTTATCCATAAATACTGAAATTTCTTATTTGTCTGCAGGTAATGTAAAGCTGCAGCAGGACAGCCTACACTTAACCCTGACCTACTGTGTTATGACGTCATGTAAGTTATGTGAAGCTGGACTTGTAGTGACATACGGCTGCGAAGGCTGCCAAACAAAATATTGGTTGATGTCAACGTATATGTCAACTTCAAGTCTTGAAAGGTCATCAAATAAATCGTAGGTACCTGAATTATTAAGTATAGCGCCAGCCTACCATCAGGTATCCTACCTACGCAACATATTAGCTAGCACAGAAGAATAGATAATAAATAAAAATATTACCGTAATATTTATTAGCTGGTTATGTAGCACCATGTCTTACGTGTCTTCTAAGAACATTTTTGTCAATTTGGGCTGCCTTCTTTTCATCAGAGGTAAAATTTTCAGATACTAGATAACTACATTTGTTTGTGAAAATTACTGAAATCACTGACTATTGCAGTACATATTAAGTGCTTTCTAGGTTTTATTTAACAATGTGCAGATATTCAACGTTAAACCTATTTGGCATTCGTAGATATAAAATTGTACCTATAGGGCACGTTTGCCAGATTTGATCGTAAACTGAAAAACATCTCCTGCTGTTAATTTTTCACTTTCACTGCAATTTTCACTGTCCATTGCTATGTGTAGTAGGTACAACTATGAAAGTAAAACGTTGTAAAACGCTATAATAAAGATTGTATCATGTTTTGCAGCAAATAATTGCATGTGTCGTATAGTAGTCGTATAATTGCGATACAAAGGAGCGTTTAATCAATCGGCCCGCGATCAGGTGTGCACGCTGAATAACTTTGATGGGCGACCATCACACCGAGACAAATAGAAAAAATATACTTACTTAAAAAATTACTTGCTGTGTGATGCCGGCTTAAAGTGTCATCACCCCATATCTTTCCCGTGGGTAGCGTTAGAGGCGACTAAGGGATAAATTCATCCAGGGGTTCAATCCCTGGATGAATTTCGCAATCGCATTGCAACATCTTGCAATGCGCTCCTCACCAACCCGCCTGCCAAGCGTGGTGTATATGGCAAATACCCTCCTACTTGGGGGAGGCCCATGTTCAGCAGTGCACTTTATTGTGGCTGTTATGATGAATGAAAAAATAACTAGATAAAAAGGCACAAGAAAATCTAGATAAATTTGTCGTAGGAAACTGAGACTGAAAAGAGTTTGATTTGGATTATAAATACATTTTCGATCGACTTGTAATTAGGTACTTACTATTAATTGCTCGTAATAATTATAAGAATAACTTAACATTATCTACGGCAAATAAAATATATTTTTACCACAACAAGCTAGAAATCACGAAAGTACGTAACGAATTTTGAAGGCGTGTCTCTAATACGGTAGGTGTTCCTATACCAACCTATTAAATTTTCAATTGCCTAAATCGCATTACACTTCTAATATCATCTACCGTAAATTCAGTAGTTAAATCGGCACATTCCTTAGATAATGATTGAATAGTTTACAAATCGATAGGCGTGTCAAATCATGAATTCATTACAGCGATTACAGCCAATAACTATCAATTTGACGCTGCTGGTTCGTACTGTTAAATTAAGTATAAGGAATTGTATAGGACCTAATGCAAATATTAGTTGTTTAATGAAATATTGCCTTAGGTGAATAAAATGAGGATGAGCTGGCTTTGAAACCACAAAACTTTTATATTAATTCGCCTAGTGGACCTACTACTTATCAATTGTTTTATCTATTGGTTTTCCGTATTTCCTATAATTTCCCAAATACATACGTATAGGTATAGAATTTAACGTTTTGCACATAGGTACGTATATGCACGACAATATCTGAACTATAATACCTGTAGTAACAATGAAAATTACTCGTTTTATCTCATGGCTAAAATATTTTTGTGAGTTTGATTTATTGGGACAATAGCCAAATAAAATATGATTCGCTACGGTGTGACACACCCCCATTCAATGATCGCACGCAGCACGTGCACGATCGCAACAAAAAATCGCACTTTTTGCTCTCTGCTATGTCAAATAAATACTGGGCTTCATTCTCATAGCTTAAATGCGTGATCTATTATATTTTTTGCACATATTTTGCAACTTTTTCTACAGGATTACGAGCCTCGAAAATATTTGAGCATCTAACAAGAAATACACAATAGCTTTTTTTGGACTTTTATAATGGCCTTTTGTGTGAATGGTTAGTAGGTAAGTAGACAATGTTAAGGACATCTCAGTTTATTAAACTCGACAAAAAAAGTGTAACAGGTAGGTACAAAAAATACATCAGAATTGAGAAGATCGTGAATACAAATAAATTATATTTTGTTACCAATCTCTCAAAGTAAGAAGTACCTACCTACTCAAAAATTTGTGAGTAAAGGTTTGGTATGATCAAAATGGTTTAGACTTGTTTGCAGAATTAGGATAGGTAACATCCTTATAGAACGACTCGGTGTCCCACACGAAAAGAGAAGAGAGGTAGTTAACCTCTCTGTCTATCAGACAGAAGTAAAACGCTAGTGTCAACAGTATTGAACCTCTATAACTTCTCATACATTTGACGTCGGCATCTATGTAGCAACTACTTACATTTTGACAGTACGGCGCAGGGCAAATCACTTTCTTTTCGTTTGTACTTGTACCTAATTATAATGCCTATAAAAGGAGTTTTACGGATACATAAACCAGTATTTTCCTAGTGATGTGCTATTAACATGCGTATCATGTCCTTATTTACATAGACGGCGTCATACCGTGATTTCATTCTGGAAAACGGCAATAAATTCTACTGACTCACAAAACAAACCGCAAAGTGTTACGCCATGATTTTATCGAGTTGCTAAAATCTAAAATCGTCATCAATGTCATCGCCAGTAGAGATAAGGGGTTTATTGAATTTCCTTAATTTAGAAATGACTTTAACGTTATACCTATTTAGGTTTCTAAATATTCAAAAACTTTGATAGGCACTGAATATTAATTCACGTTCTAATGTCAACTTTTAGCATCGGCCTCAAAATGCGGTGATATCTACTGATACCCTTGCAAGTTCATGTTTGCATCCATACCTAATATTGTAGGCAGTAACCTAATTACATACTTATTTGTACAGAGAGTCACTAATATAAATGAAAATGTTATATTCTTTGGGTAGGCATACCGACTCACTATTCAGGCTGTCTAAGTTTCTAGTTTGCAGACATACTAATTAAATAATTGCAAACATCGCCACTCCAAAAATGGTCTTCTAACATATTGCTGTAATTACTAGAGATGGGCCGAATATTCGGTTTATGTTCGGTATTCGGCATGTTCGGCACATTTACCGAATATTCGGTTTCGGCCGAATGTTCGGTGAATTTCGCCGAATATTTGACCGAATAAAAACGTATCCTTTTTATATGTATTGCATTGTGAATTGTTGTCAAGACAAGCAGTGAAGCAGTTTTATTAAATTTGTTGTCATCGTTTTGAATGTAAAAAAACATAGGGGTAAAGAGCAAAACGGTCTGGTGCGGACGGATCAGCGCTTAATTCGTAAACAAGTGATGCTCCTAATTATTTTATATGGACATTTATTCCTGCCGAATTATTCGGCCGAAAATTCGGTTCGGCAAACTTTTTACCGAATATTCGGCCGAATATTCGTATTCGGTGAAATCTATGTTCGGCCCATCACTAGTAATTACTCGGACACTCAAGAGCCTATTTTGGAGCCTACAGCAATCACCCAATAATTCCACGGGATTCTGCTCACTCGTGTTTACACTTTGCCAGAAGTCCATTGCTGCTTTTGTCCAAGATGATGTAGACATAGTTTTGCAGTGTGCTTTGATGGAACGATAAGTTAAAGAATGCGACTAGTAGTGACTGGATGGCGATAACAGGCGATAGTGACTGTAGGAGACCTACCATCAGCAGCGCACTGCTATAGGCTGCTATGATGTGTATGAATATCTTTGATTCCTTATTAATGTACAGCCTAGTATGTGCTAGTACTACCATTCCTGATTTGTCTAAGGTGATGTAGATATAGTCTGGAAGTGTAGCATATCGAAGTGGCAGATGGCTGGCTGGTCACATCCGTCCTAGAACCAATTTATGGTAAATAAGCGAGTTCGCAAGTGGTATCCACTACTACGACCATAAGAACCGTAGACTTTAAGAAGGTGATAGCTACGGGATCGCGAAAACAGGAGATCGTGCCTGGGGGAGACCTACGTCTCTGTTAGAGCAGTGCACTGCTTGAGGCTGCTCTGACATAATGTAATACAGCAATGTACAGCAAAGTACACTAGTGCAGATAGGTCAAATTTATGTCTAGATTCTACACTCTGCTACAAATTGTCCTCAACCTGACAGGCGTTTACATCTTATCGCAATCACTATGCAGAATACAAATTGCGGAATTTATCTGAACAACATTATAATGCGCCGTATATCTTGCCTTTTATAGAAAGTCGGTGATGGATTGTAATTGCAGTGTTAACTATTGGCCTTAGGTATTTAATTTTACTTATATCTTTTGGTCTAACTCCTTCATAAAGTTGTCCAGCTAGTTTGTAAATTTTTGAGAGAGCTCAATCGATGATAAGCCCCATTTAGATTTTGAAGCAATAAGTAGCCAAAAAGTTGAATGACCATTCCTGGTCTTCAAAAGTGTCGCGCCTCACAAAACCTATGGTAATGTAAAAAATCGTCACTTTTAATTTTAACAAAGAATAGTTGCTACTCCACCGCTGTTGGGCAACCGTTGCACAAAACAGGGAAATCATATTTTTTTAAAGATTTTCTACTGTTAGGCATTTTTAACAGAGGTAACGGTAAATCGACAGGACCGGTGGGAAAGCTGATTCAGCTAGAGTTAAAGAAAAGGGTAAACTAATCCATGAAATTGAACTTTTTCCTTAGGGATATTCTTACTCAGGTCGTAGTAATTAAATTCTGTCTATGAAGTTAACAAAATTCCGTTAAGTTTAATTCAAGATATCTAACTTGACAAGAAATACAAAGACGTTCGAAATGTTTCACTTAAAGTCTGTCTCAAATCTCAAGTTTACGAAGTTTCTTCAAGATAACCATAACAGAAAAAAAAAATATAAAAACTCAAACCGGTCTCTAAAATTAAGAGGACTGTCCAAGATAACTAGGCCAGAAATAGAAAAAAAGTAGGACAAACTATGTATTAGACTTAGATAAATTCTGTTTCTATACTTTACGACGTTCCCTAAAGTTCTGTTCAAGATAACCACACGAGAAACTACTAAGAACCGCACTACTTTATATTCTGTATGAGGCTGCATTTACAAGTCGTAAGAGTGTGTGACTTGGTTTACAATATAGTAGACAGATGATTACGCATTCTAAAACCTACATTCAAGTTTAAATAACTGGAAAAAAATACGTAATATTTTGTTTCTAGGTTACGGATAACCTAAATCTAAGGATAAGACAAAATTCTAAGAAATACACAGCATAAAAAAAAATAAAGACCTTTTCGCGGTGATCTTGAGACGACATCCCGGAATTTGTGACCGTAGGTAGATTACCTATTATCAAATCTATATTATGTATGACATTTGAAATACTATTAGTTAGTAGGTACTAACTCCGCTGACCTAAAGATGCATTTGAAATACATATGCAAAACATCTTCAAAGAAGGCACTAGTTAGACACACAATTTGCTTTTTTTGTTGTATTTTTCGTATATATCACAACCCAATAATATCTTTGATTCTCCAAGACTCCAACTGAACTACAGATACGGAGTTATTTTGCAACGCTATTCTCAGCATTTTCAATGTAACTCTTTCGATGCGTTTATCAAACGATGCAAGCTTCATGCAATGTTCATGCGTCAACGAACGTTTTAAGTATGGAGTGCGTGCGTGGATCATCTTTCGTAGAACTTTTAAACTAGTCAGCTGTCAGTTACATACTTTTGTCATTCAGAAGGTGTACGTTCAGCGACGTCATAGTATAAAAGAGCGACGAAAGAGCTACGAAAATGATAGCATGAACGAACATTTAACGTACCCATGGTCAATTCTTAATTTCCTTGCATTTCACAGACGCATGCGTGCAACGTCAAGTGTGTTTCCCGGCAATCTACTTCATAAAACCTTTGAAAACTGGTAGTAAACCTTTACAAAATCAATCACACTAAAAGTTTAACAACATCGTGTTCTTAGAACCTACTAAGATTTCATCCTTGTAACTGTTTATTCTGTAATCTAGGATACCTAGGCAACTGATAACGTTGCTAACTTGTTGATGAGTCAATGATCTCAGTAAAGATAAGGCTACAATGTTGTTTACCTGAATTTGATGTAGAATGAAGTTGTAAAGGTAGACTGGTGTTGTAAAGCGATCGTGTAAAAGCGAAAATGATGGTGTAAAAGAGGAACAAAGATTTTTAAAATATGTGATAGGAGCGTTTATTTTGCTTTGATATCTAACTGAGAACAAAATAAGCACAAAATGAGCAGAATATGCTTTTATAGAAGTGCGGGCTACAAAGTAACTCCCTGAAATAATGTTATGCCTATTGCCTATATTATCATAACTTTAATGAAGTCCCATACAGAAGATTCAAGAATTTGGCCTCTTCGCTTTCACACGTTATCATTCTTGTTTTTCATTTCATTGACTTGTTTTTCGATACTGATCGTAACCACATAAAATCCGATGCAAACTCGAATCAACATGGGTTGCATTTCCTGCAATGTTATTATTAATGCTATACAGTCAGGGGCGTGCAGTCCATAAAGGCATAAAAGCACTGCCTACCCTGCCATTTTCACCCGCTAGTAATAATTTTATTTATTTTAGAACAATAATGTAACGTAATAAATGGCAGTCTTACTTTTGCGCCTTTATTTCGCGCTACTAATCCCCGCATATCTCTCAAGTACAATATGTCAGTCAAAATAAGTGGACTCGACCGCTGCCTCATGAACTCGCCCGATACCACTAGTATGAATGTGTGAGTTAGCGTAAATACACTGTAAGTGTGAGCTCTCTACACTCACACAAAGCTGCAAAATGTAAAGTAGTGTGCGTGAAAATGCAGCACCTACTCCACAGATTATATAATATTAGTAGCATTTTCGGCAACATTCCATTTGCATACGCTAAACAAAACGCAAAACAATGCAACAAAACGCAATTAAAAAGTAAAATGGCCATAGACAACCGCTCGTTACGTGCATGGGGGGGGTTTTGGCGCGTATAATCCACGTATAATCCGACTAATTTGTTGATACCTTGGTTTCAAACATTTATTTGGGAAATGAGATTCATAGAGGATTGAAAGTATTTTATTATGATTTAGGTTAGAAAACGCAAACTGTTGTTTGTTTACTTATTGTTGTCGTTGTTGTTTTATGCTGAAAAAAGTAGTAATTATAGATATTTGTTTGACTAATAGCGGTGCGATTTACGTTAAAAACAAGTTGACTGATAACAATCTGATGAAGTGATGACTATGTGTACAAGTTTACAAAAAGTTGAGACACCCGTTTCTGTAACTTTTAAAGTTAATTTTTAGTGTGTAAGTGTGATGTGATAATGATAGAGGCAGATTGTACAATTTGGATGGAAAAAGCGCTCAGAAAAGGTAACATGACTTGTATTCATTTAACTTCTTACGACAGATGCGGCTGGCTCGGGTTGTTAGTGTGCATAGTTTGTTTACTTTGTTACAATACACACAATTTTTGCCGTTCGTCTCAGTCGCAATTTGATGCGAGCCATAATAAAACCCAGTTTTTGCATTGGATGGTTTCTTAAGGATCCGGTAAAACGTGCAGTGGAAAATGAAGCGGTGCGTATAACACCTAAGATCCGCCTCAGTTCATATCTACTGCCTACCCAGACATGAAACCCTGTGCACGCCACTGTATACAGTGTGTTCGAATAATATCTGACCTACATATTGCACAGGATGATGCAACCGACGCAGGAATGCGAGCTTCCCATTGGCTAATTGGTATCGAATAAGCTTAGCTCACAGTCACAGCTAAATCAGATACGATTTTAATGCTGTAGAGTTATTAATCGATTTATACATGGCATAAAGCTCTGTGGGAGGTTGTGATTGTGATAGATATTTTATGATTTGCCGAACATGAGCGCGTATTTTACATTTTTACTATCATGAAAAGGTTAATTAGTAGGTATAGCATCCACCATTATTATCCCCCAGCACAGGGTGTCGTAAAAACTGACAGAGATATTTTTATCCAGGGAATCGGCAGCAGCGTTCCCTGCACTGCGCTCGCCAACACAGTTGTCAAGCGTGATGTTAATGCCAATACCCCCTAATAGGTACAAGTTCAGCAGTGGATGGTAGTGAGTTTCGTTCATGCGAAACGTTCAGACTGTTTTGTAAGGATTTTGTTGCTGGCTGTCAAAAACAGCATATCCGTGCGAGTGCATATGCGATTCTTACCTGTGTTCGCTTATATTATGACAAAAATTTACCCGTAAAATCTTTAATCCAAAACTATAGTATAGTACACATCAATCACGGTAATCTATTTAACACGTCATAATCTTGACATAATCGTGTCATCACGTCATGAATGAATGATTCAACCCATTGGAGTGTACATAAGTAAACTATAAGGTCCTATTAAATTCACTGCAAATATTTTAGGGGCAGATCAAATAAAATATAAGCATGTACTAGGCATATTTTTACAGAAATCTACACGCTAGTTTTCGAGAAAACTGCATTTAACTAAAAAAGAACAACACGAAAAAAGTGCACCCTGTTTGTCCTAGAAATACACACTTCGATGAATTTAAATTACGCGGCAAAAAAAGGTGCTGTGATTGGTTGGTTGTTAGTGTGCGTGTCGTGTAAGTGAATCCTGTTTATGTGGCGGAACGTCAATCGGGTCAGTCAAAGGGTGTTCACATAATTAATTAAAAAGTTTGTTTGAAAGTGAAAAAAGAAATCTAGCGTGTAGATTTTTTTTTAAATACCTTAGATGGTTTTCTTATACATATTTACGCATGCCCTTAAAGTATTTGCAGTGAATTTAATAGGACCTTATATAGAGTGTGCATATAACTCCGGGCCTCTGTTCCTAACTTCAGCAAGCTCTATAGATACTTACGTAAAATGTAAATTATGTACAAAAGTGTTGTCACTGTCGTTTTGCTACTGATGTAGGTACAGAAAAATTGTGTTCGTACTCGTGTCGATCGTTCATACCTAGTAAGGTGTACTCTATAGCTGCTTATATTATTCTGAGCTCAAACCATTCACTCAAGCGAATGATGATCAAGACGAGACCATTCATCTTCATAATGAGTGGACTGTCGAGTGCATTTTTATGAATGAACGATTTCGTTAAGAGTCCTCGTAGTGATTATGATGTAATCAAATATGGAATGAGTTTAATTTGATGTTTAACTTGTTTATTTTTATTCCGGCCGATGCATGTAATTTTTATTTCAATTTGTTATTTTCATTTGTGAGAATAATAGGTAGGTAGTTATAGCACCGCGACTGCAATAAAATCCCAATTATAATCCAATAAATATGACATCCTTTGTAACCATCTTCACAGTTACCTACCTTGAGTTACTCTGAGATTCCAGATAAAGTCAGTAAGTTTCAAAATCGTCGGTAGTACTGACGCATAGTTTTCCTAATTTGTAGTGTTACTATGTTGTTCATTTACTTTGAATGTATCTAAAGCAAGTGCGCCTCTACCCTTGAAATGAATTTGTAACAATAAGTTGCAAAACCAACTTAAGATAACTGGGTTTTCATTGATAACTTCGTCAAGCTGAACGGACATTTAACCGAAGTGGGTTAACTGTGTTGAAGGCAGTTTAATTTTGCAACAAGCTGTTCCCGTATCTTAAAAGTTTATGTAGTGGACATTTTACTAACTTAGTATGTCGCTTTCGATATGATAATGGTTATCTTGGCATTTAGAAACTGTGGTCGGCCGCCTTTAATCAAAATGGGAGCCGCCGGCAAAATTACTCGTAAGTATAAGGATTTGGTGTTTGATAACAGCTTGATGTAGAATGGTGAGACCAAACCTTTAATTTCGTTTAGGTAAGCCTTACCAAAATTAGTTCAGGCAGTATCAGAGAGCCAATGTTCTGCGACGCAGAAGATTCCGGGTTCGATTCTCGATGGGTCACTCACAATGTTGAATTTAGCACTTTGTGTATTTTGTTTCGAGTTTGGTTAGGACATTGCAAGCTGAATCAGTCCAAAAAGCGAGACGGTTTTGTGCTTCAGAAGGCAGGTTAAGCTGTTGGTACCTGTTGCTGTCTATTATTAGTATTACTTAGACGGCGGTCGTTCCACAACCATGTCAGACGCCTGCTACTTGTAGTAGAAGGTCGCAAAGCTTTAGTACCAGGATTCGTCTGGTGTCCTACTAAAAGAAAAAGAAGAAGTATGAGACTGAATGTACATAGGTACATGGATAGTTTGAGATACCGCCAATGTGACATTTTTATGTACCTATGCGCGTGGCAAAGGAATGGTCCAAAGTTTGCATGATCTAAAATCCACCGTGATCTGAACAATCTTAAAATCTAAATCTTTATTCGTAGGTGCACGCACGATCTACAATTGCTAAATACACTAAATACTATCATATCGCCATCAAATGTTCAGCAATATTGCAGTCTTTGTTGATAGTCACGACACATTTTTATTTGCATGCTTGTAAATGCTCTTTCGTGAGATTCTGGGTCGCCTGTTGGTGGTGGTATGAATAATCGAAAGTGAAAGGTTCCTTATCAGGGTTCAGTCAAATTAGGGAAACGGCGCGCGGGGCGCCCACAAATGGCTCACTCAGTCAGTACTAGTGACGATTTTTGCGCTTACTGACTTTAACTGCAAATAACTGTAATCTCAGAGGAACTCAATTAAGAAGTTGGTTGATTGCCTTGTCACGAACGTCATATTTCTTGGATTAAAGTTTGATCAGAATCATAATGACGTTCTTGTATTAGATTTTGCTGTTTTGTTATTGTTAGGTATGCTATGAGATTTTTGACAGTAGCAACCCTGGCTATGTAACAAGTGACAATCGCTAAAATCATAAGCAGGGTCGAGTGATCGTACTGAAAACTCTCTATGTTTTGCCGAGGAGGTCAATTCTGCTGGACAGGGCAACCAGTGTTATTGGTATTTGATACCAGCATAAACTGATCTGACCCACCCTTCACGCACCACAGTGAAGACACTCTAACATAATTATCTACAGGATCTCTCTCTCTTCGTGTGGGACACCGAGTCGTTCAACAACCCGACGATCCTTGGTTACAGAGTTTTTCAACCGCCTACTGCAAGTAGCAGGCCTCTGACGTAGTTGTGTAACGACCGCCATCATAGACAGCAACCGGGACCGACGGCTTAACATGTCCATCCGAAGCACGGAACCATCTTGCTTTTCAGACAATCAGGTGGTTCAGCCTGCAATATCCTAACCAGACTGGGAACAAATTCACAAAGTGATAAATATCATCTTTGTGAGTGACTCCACCGGGAATTGAACCCGGGACCTTCTGCGTGGCAGGCAGTCATACTCACCACTGCGCCACATCGGCTGTCGACAGGGTGATGGGAAAAGGCTTTGTTACGCATTCAAACCACAACAGTTTTGTTTGTAGCAATGTTTAACCCTATTAGCACCTCTAACTATTGTTTGTGTTCAGTCGTTTTGAACATGATAACTCTTTGGACAAACTATTACAATGCTATGCATTTAGCTTCGACAAGGCAACCATTTTTCAAAGTTTTTAGAATAGCATCACCCCCTATCTTTCCCATAGAGGATTTTAGGCGGACAACCTGTCACTATGGTAATATACAGTCTCTCTGAGTGACTCTCAAACTTTTGTCAGACATGGTGTAAGTAAATGGTTGTTTTTAGAGCCGTTTACGCTCTTCCTATCCCGCAAGGTATCTATACCTATTGTTTAGTTTCGTATCAAATGGGCGCGCGGCGCTGGCAACACTGTTCGTCATTGTCTCGTCCTGTGGCCGTGCGCTCGCATC
This sequence comes from Phthorimaea operculella, assembly GCA_024500475.1. Classification (NCBI taxonomy): domain Eukaryota; kingdom Metazoa; phylum Arthropoda; class Insecta; order Lepidoptera; family Gelechiidae; genus Phthorimaea; species Phthorimaea operculella. Next base: position 1,748,150 of record JANFCV010000018.1, on the reverse strand, counting down.
GTTGATGCGAATTTTAATTATAAATGGTGTAATTTAGTGTGCTTTCGGTTTTCTCGTGTGGTTTTCCCTGTTCGGTGGGGAAGTGAACCAAGTGGATTTGGTTCCGGCGCTTTGATTGAGAGTCACGCGGCCGCTGGCAAAATATAACCTCACTTTTCGTTCGCTCGCGTCGTGGCTGCCGATAGCTACATATTTTTAATTGTTTTCTTGATTGGAGGCCAACGGGGCCGATTTCTCATTCGGAGAGAAATCTTTTAGTCATTTTGTGTTAAAAAACATTATTTGATGTCGAACTATGAACAATAGTGAACCCAAGTGCTTGTGAAAACTAAGCTGTGAATCTGCGACTGATTGACGGGACGGAGTGCCACACGAGCTGGTGTCCGGGTGCAGTAAGTCTAGTACCTAAATTCCAATCCAAAATGTCTTCCTCCAAAACCTGATACCTTTTTTCCTGTCAAAAACTAGACTTACAAGGAAACGGCGGCGTCATGGTTCGCACGGTAAGCAATTCGCTGCTAGGCCCTGTTTAAGTAGACTTTGGAAACAAGAATTTCTCGGCCGGAAACTTTCCGGAACAAAATTCTCTCATTAAATTTATTTTATTTAGCTATAGTAAAGAGCACTACGAATCATAGTCAAATGTTGTTCCGAGGCTGATCGACCATTTAGTTTTAGATTTTAAGATAACTTTAATTTGCTTCCACTGCGCTAAGATCAGCTTCGGAATCAAACACCTATGCTCCTATCGCTCGTTTCGGAGGCCAAGATCCTCTTTGGGTTGCTGAGTCAGCGGAGTTAGTTAGTTATGGGATATTATAAATTGCATATCAAATAAATAATCGCCTATCAATACATATTCATCATTTATATTTCTTTTTACATCAAATATCTTACTTCACTACAAATAAACTAAATGTTTAACAAAACATAAACTGCAGATAATTCGAAATTTTACATCAATATGACATAACTTTTTTCCTCATAATGCAATACAGATAAATTTATTTGTGTACAAAAATACTACATACATAGCATGAATACTGACTGCACAGCAAATTTTCCATATTTCATAGCGAAATAACTATCCCAGTCGCATATTAACCAGTAAACATACATAAGTAAACAAAAGTTTATAGGTCCGTTAGGTATAGCCTAACCGAACCTGGCGCGGAAAGCGCCAGGTTAGGTTAGGTTAGGTTAGAACTTTGACCACAACGCACGAGCCGAGCGAGCGAAGCGAGCGTGCCGCGGCAGCGGCCGGCAATGTGCCAGAAACGACACGCTATGCGCGTCATCACTTTAAAACATGATTATCGATGTGTATGATTAACGATGATGGTTCATCTCTCATAAAAACTGCTGTAAATAATATAAAAATAGAAGCTATATTTAAAAGAAAAAGAGTTAACAGGTATAATGTGCATTAAGATTATTAGCTGTGCATTGATGAAAAAGCTTTTGCTTTAGGAAAAATCGCTGTACGCTGCGAAAATAAATTGTAGTGTGTTTAGTGATATTTTGAGTTGAATATTTTGCTGTGCAATCAGTAATTTTGATGGGAATTTGGAACCTTATTGCATAGAAAAAGGATATTTTTTGATTTGCGTTTAAATACTACCCGTTAGTTATATGCGCCTATGCACAATAATATAGGGTAAAACTTTACTAGTGACCGATAGCGAAAACTCCGAACCGGATACAATAAGGAACAACTTTCCCCAAGGAACATAGGTCGAAATAAGAAAAAAAACTTTTGGACCTCCGATACAAAATTGCCGATCAGCTGATTAGAGTTACTATGGAAGGTTCAAAATCTTTTTTCGTGTTTCGACCTATGTTCCTTGGGGAAAGTTCTTGCTAATCACCAGCCGGTTCTGCATTTTCGCTATCAGTCATTAGTAAAATTTCATCCTATACTTTATATGCGCCTATAGCTCGTTTCGGAGGCCAAGATCCTCTTTGGATCGCTGAGTCAGCTGAGTTAGTTAGTTATAATATGCGCCTATGCGCAATATAAGGTCCTATTAAATTCACTGCAAATATTTTCAGGGTATGTTCTACTCTCTACTCGTGAATCTGAACAACTTTTCACAGGTACATTAATCCCGCAATATATGTAGGTGTGTACCTTCCATGCCATATCCTTAAGCTGTAAGAGAAAGTGACCGTGTTCCGGTCATTATCGCGATCGCTCGAAATATTACACAACGTAATCCTTGGAACAGACAATCAGGCTTACAAGACACATACATCATTAACACTCGCTTTTTACCCGACTGCCTCAGACGGAGGGTTATGTTTTTCGAGAGTATGTATGTATGTTTGCATGTATGTATGTGTATATGTATGTATGTGGACAAGAAAATTCTTTTTCACGGGCTACAGCCCAAACGGATAGTTGGATTTTAACATTTGAGGTGTAGTTAGATTCGTCTCAGCAGCGCGAGTGACACTGGCTATACTAAAAATTCATAAATTCAAGATGGCGGATTTTATCGCAATATACAACTTCGAAACTACCGCAGTAGGGTTTTAGTGTTTTTAATACATCAGCTTGTTCGCTTTCATAATACGGCTTAAGCCATGTCTGGAAAGGATAAAGAAAGGGTTTTTTTTGTAAAGGTTGCAAATAAATCACCTTTAAAAATGGAGGTAGAATATTTACACGAGAAGCAAGAAGAATGTAATATTTTTTCACTTTTATAAGCATATTTATAAAAAGTTTTAGCGTACATACCATAGCTTCACAATAGTGACGGGTTGTCAGCCTGTCGGCGATGATATTCTAAGCCGGCACCACACGGCAATTAAAACTATATAAGGATGGACGCTTGTCTACCTGAATAATTAAGTAGAATAATAAGAATCATTCCCAATAAAAGGAGTAAGGGATGGTGTACCAAAACCTTTGCAGGCATAATCAGACCATCAAACTAAACCACTTTTACCATAATAATATCATAAAAGTTCCATAAGTTAAACGAGAACTGCAGGGAAAACATTTATGACTATTTTATTATAGGTAAAACATGTGTATAAATTATAATAACTGCTAATTGAATTAATAACTTGAATTATCATAAGTGTACTTAATAGGTACCATTTACACCAGAAGGTAATATTAATAAAATACCAGTGGATAATTAAGCTACCGGTACATACAGTTAATGATAATATTTTTTTACATTTAGGTACACCCTATATTTCCACATGATTAGATTACGTAACTTCAATCTGTATTGTTTAAAAATTACAACTAAAATTTTTCGTGCCTACTAGACGTCATGCATACCTACCTACAAACGTGAATATTGCGTGAATACATCAAAGTCTCTCGTAAGTGTTGTGTCTTTTGACAGTGACAGTAGCAAAGCAACCCTACGTAAAATAGAAAAACTGTTTGAGTGATTCTTCTGTAAACCTCTCACTCAATATCTCAATTTTGTGGTTTAACGTATTTTTCAGGAGTAGGTAATTTGTTCATGTAGGTATTTACAATCAGAAGAACTCACAAATCAAACCAGTTCACTCCCGAAATCAATGACGAAATCCCTATGAGTGTGTCATTAATTAAAATATCTCTCAATCAACGCTCTGATTAATAAGTATAAAAACTGAATTATCTCGTCTCTCATCAAGTTGCGCACTCCACTTAACCGGCCGGTGCCCAGTGTCACTGCATATCCGAAATAATTAACCAACGGTGCCTATATGTACGAAGTAAGTCGGCTTGTCGTGCCCTTTGGTAAAGGGGCCTTTTCACTGAATATATTGGGTGAAATTTTACTAGTGACCGATAGCAAAAACTCAGAACCGGCTGGTGATAAGGAACAACTTTCCCCAAGGAACATAGGTCGAAATACAAAAATAATTTTTTGCCACCCATAGTATCTCAAATCAGCTGATCGGCAATTTTGTATGAGAGGTCCAATTTTCTTTTTTGTATTTCGACCTACGGTATGTTTCTTGGGGAAAGTTGTTCCTTATCACCAGCCGGTTCTGAGTTTTCGCTATCGGTCACTAGTAAAATTTCACCCCACTCCTTCATTCAAACACAATGTGTGGGGCGCCCCAGGTACCGCTGGAAAGACGTGGTAGAGGCTGACCTGCGCGATCTTTGATCCAGCAATTGGCAGGAAATCGCGCAGAACAAGGATCAGTGGAGAGAGCTCGTTTCGGAGGCCAAGATCCTCTTTGGCTCTCTGAGTCACAGGAGTTGGTTAGTTAGTTATTCAAACACAATGGTGAACTCAGACTCTGAGCTGGAGATATTATTTTTATGAGTAGCAGATGTTTATTTTCAAATAACACGTCAAAGATAAACATAGTATGATGCGATATTGTTATGGTGTAGTAGCGTTTAAAGTATTATTATTTGGGTACAATGTGCTTTTAAAACTACTTAATTCCCCAATCAAAGGAGTAAGTAGGTAATATGGAAAAGGCGCATGCTCCACCGGCAAGAGCCAAGCTCTGAAATACAGAATAAGAAGAATATGCTTTTAATATAGATCGTGTAACAATCGTAAGCAGTACGTGTAGGTAAATAAAAACACTCCCTTGTAAACTTATAATATACACCATGACTTTAATTTCTTGACACCTTTAAGTATAAATTCTTGAATTGCTTTTATAAAACATTAGATACCATTTGACACGTCTGAGGTCTTCTCGCGCTCGTCTGAGTAATGTAAAGCCCCTAGCAAAAACCAGCTGATGTACAGGCACTGCTTATGATTCTTATTACCCGCGAGCACTAAAGAGTGATTTAAGGGCAGGCTCGCCGCAGCAGGCAATGTAAAATTAATTTGATTGATAATGTGTGGTTATCTCGATCCGGTCCCGTGCGTACAGTTACTCAGTGAGTGTACTTACCTGATTTAAGCGAAGGGACAAGTATTTATTGGACATGTAGTATAATATGTAAAGGTATATCGGCAAAAACTCGTGAAGCATGGCAGAAATTTTCGAAAATACCATAAGGGGTAGTATAAGTAGATACAATAACGAGGTTTTTTGTTCAAAATGTTCAGTAGACTTACAAATAGTGGAATGTAGTAGTAGACTGATTACGACGTTAGTCGTTACAAAACCGATGTAGAGGCCTGCTATTTGTAGTAGGCAGCTAGAATAAATCTGATAAATCTGACACCAGGGTTCACCAGGTCGTTTGACAACTCGATACCTATCTCATACGAAAAGGAAAAAGTGGACAAAAATTACCTACATTATTTTACGTTCTGCCAATACACAATTTGTGTGCATCCTTCATCTCTTCTACGGTGTCTGTAGAATTTTCGATTGCAAGGAATATGACAATTTTGGGTAAAATATCTTGGATCTCGTATTCAAACAATCCGCAAGCCTCAAATATATTGCATCATGTTGATTATTTATGATATGATCGATTCTGCATGAAAATATTGAGGTAGGAGGTAGGTACCTAAAGTTGCAATTAATCACCTGCCTGTCGTCACTTCTGCGTTAACCCTTCACAGTTTAACCTTACCATATCTAGTATCAAATTAATATCCTTACTCAGCAACGCTTACAGGTTACAAGCGAGTAATTTGAGCAACGGGACTCAAGAGGTTAACACACTATCCTGCCAACAGAGCCCGATTTGGCATACATTTCTGGTTATTGTGTAGATGTCATTGTAATAAACTCAGGCTGAACTCAGCAATGAGTATAATATTTTATTTCTTTATTTCGAAACAAACAGTCATATAAACAACCTAGGTAATTAATCGTAGACCTATAGTTTCCGAAAGTAAGTAATTAACAAGTGTACACAGGTTAACTATTAAAATAGGTATAGTACATTATTACCTAACCATTATAATCGGTGTCATGTAAAAGGAACGCTGAGTCACAATGCCGTATCATCTGTCATCTCTTTCCCGTCGCATATTGGTAGTAAGATAGTAGGTATATAAGTGACAACAACTTCCCTTCAGTGATTACGCAGCGTTCTTTTTACGTGATGGGAACTGTAAAGGCTACGCCGCGCCTCGGCAAGCATAGCGTTGGACGTCCCTCTGGCCAGATGGACCAATAACTGTTGAAAAAAGAGCAGCTGGTAGCAACTAGGTGGTAAAACGGGTGATATAGTGTAGCCTACGTCCAGCACCATACTGCTTTGAGCTGATGTGATGTAATATGTTGATAAACTCAAGATAACAAGCAATGTATGTGAAATCGGGACCCAGGGCAAGGCATGTGATAAAAGTCGTTTCTCTCCGTGACTCTGTCTTGACTGCGAAGGGCCAACATTTGTCCAAGAGTTGCCCTGTAGGCGATGGCCCTTACATGTAAATGAGGCGTATCAGTCAAAGCCTATGTTTTCCTGGTAATTTCAGCCTCAGCTATTGAAAATATCACAAAACATAAAATAACTCTCTGTAAAAATACACCTTGATCAAAAAAGAGGACCTCCTACATTATTTTGGCCTCCCTTAACCACTTCAAGTTTTGTACATTTTGAACTGAAGATCGAAATTCTGTTTTACATTTGACGATGTTCCTTCAGAAGAGTTCTGAGAGGCTGACATCTTAAATCATGTTCATATTTTTTTTCCATTCTTGAATTGCTATTATTTTCATTGTTTAAATTAAAATTGAGTATCTACCCACATATGCTCACACCCCTTTTTACAACACAGTTCAAAAGGTTCAAAAGGAAATGTCAATTATCAAAGCAATACCTGAGGCAATACCATCTAATACTACACGGAAGGGGACGCTCCGTCTGAGGTATAAGTCTTAGGCATTCTTGTAACCACATAACTCGTCTCAGAGCCTCAGGGCTTTTCTGTGCAGGTTTACCTACTTAATATGGTTAGATACACTATCCTGCGATACTTGCTTAGAGAGACAGCCGTGTGGTGCCGGCAGAGTAGAATAGCACCACCCCCTCTCTTCCCGCGTAAGAGGCGACCGAGGGATAAACCCGACCCTAACAGCCAGGCCAGGGCCGACCGTATGGTGGCAGTTAATCCACCACAAAAGCATTCCCAAGGAGGGTTGACGTCAGGTAGGCGGCCGGTCGTAAAATTCAGCCAAATCTCCTTTTGCAACACGATTTTGTGTTCAACGAAACGTGTTGCGCCGACTAAGTAGGTAATTGGGATAAGGGCAGGAAGATGATGACTGGCTTAGAGAGGCAGGAGGGAGGTACTTATACGAGGAAACAAAAAGACTTTACTGTAGAATATTATCCCGAAATCTTATTAAAGTCACTCCAGCAGTAGATACTACACAGAAGGGGACGGTCTGTCTGAGGTATAAGTCTTAGGCATTCTTGTAACCACATTACTCGTCTTACAGCCTCAGCCTCAGGGCATTTGTGTGCAAGTTTACCTACTTAATATGGTTAGAGATACATTATCCTGAGATACTTGCTTAGAGAGACCGTGTGGTGCCGGCAGAGTAGAATAGCACCACCCCCTCTATTCCCGTGGGGGTCGTAAGAGGCGACCGAGGGATAAACCCGACCCAAACAGCCAGGGCCAACAGTATGGTGGCGGTCAATCCACCACAAAAGCATTCCCAAGGTTGACCTCTGGTAGGCGGCCGGTCATAAAATTCAGCCAAATCCTTTTGCAACACGATTTTGTGTTCAACGAAACGTGTTACGCCGACCCCAAGTAATTGGGATAAGGGCAGGAAGATGATGACTTGTTTAGAGAAACAGGAGGGAGGTACTTATACGAGGAAATAAAAAGACTTTACTGTAGAATATTATCACGAAATCTTATTAAAGTCACTCCAACAATTGATACTACACGGAAGGGGACTATCTGTCTGAGGTATAAGTCTACTTCATACCTGTAGTACTGTGGTACTTACTACGCACATAACTCGTCTCAGGGCCTCAGGACAGTGCAGTCAGCTTGATATGCTTACATTACTCTGAGATACTGGGTTAGAAACATGGGAGGATGGAATCAAAATCAAAGGAAATTAATTATTAAAAATTGTAAGAATACAAAATATTGCTTGTTGACAATGAGGCCGCCTATATGTAGACTAATTATTTTTGCGCTGTTCCTGTATTAGGTACCTTTATTATTTTCTTTTCGTGAAAATAAATGCTAGTTACAAATATCAGTTAGCAAGCCATGCGAGTACTATAAAGATGTCTTTGTTGAAGTGAAGATGACAATGCCTACAAAATTGTTGTACCTTTAGCATGAAAATACTAAATACTTACGATTGGTTACTGTAGTCATTTGCTAGATAATTTATGATTAAACAAATATGTAACAAGATGAAACACTAATATCCTAAAAGGCCTTCTGTTTTGTCAATTTGATCATACTTAATCAAGGCTTGTCATCTCCAAATATTTGTTTTGCATAGAATTGTTAATCAATCCTTAAACGAGTGTTTATACTAGTTTTACAAGGTTTATAACATCATCACTCACTGACAAGTTAATCGTACTTACAACTTTTTAGTTAGGGAATAAATGAAGAAAATGCTTTAGGAAATAAGAGATTATTTACACGAAATCTTTATCTAAATCAAATAAAAAAACAACTTTTTTATCCCGAGAAGAACCTCAATCTGTAGACTTTACAGCAAAAATGTCGTAAACGACAAAATTGCGCTTTACCACCAAAGACGTCACTTACGTCAATTACCACATTTCCGATTCTCCTCGGCCGTGACCATGACAGACAGACTCGTCTACAACCTGTAACGTACATTCACACATGTACTATAGCCTAAGCAGAGTGCCATAAACATTTTGTAAATAAAATGCATTTATTACAAGAATCTTTGCCTTTTAAGGACTCTTAATCTGAGGTCACAATCTGGCAAGAATTTATCAACGAGATCTCGTACAATTTCTACATGTTTTTTTTAATAAAAAACTATTGTCATACCTATGAAAATATGTTAACATATTCAAGGTATTATAAAAAATAAAAGCCATTGAAATGGCTTACTGCTCCTAAACGTAACCACTTTTGATTGCCACCCTTTGTCCTTATTCTCGGCAATAATCTGATAATAATTATTCATTTTCTTTACAAAATAACTTTGAATTTTGGACACCATCTCTTAGCTTAGACGCAACATGTAATGTTATGTAATAAACGCAATGTTTATGAAGGCGCTAATAACGTTTCCCATTACTGCTTGTGGTTACTATGTGTGGTAAAGATGTGAAGTTGATCACTGATGTGTGATAGCCAGAATAGGAAGAAGGAACCAATTAGCATTTGCTTCAAAAGTCATTTGTTTTGTAAAAAGGAAATGATAACTGGAATGATTAAGTCATAGTGCATACGATGAGTAATAAAAATAAATAAGTATCTACAGTATTTTAACTGCGAAGTATTTCCATATTTCTTTCTATTACTAAAATAACATCACTCTAAGAGTTTTTTATGCCACCTGGTCAGGTTCATTGTTTGATTAAATTAGGACTGCTGATTTCAAAGCTGTTCATTTACAAAAACTCTAAAAGTATTCTCAAAAGTGAAACGTTCAACATAAAGTGAATTCAACAAATGCTCAAAACTCCAAAACCCACAAACATCCCAAGACAGGTGTTTTCAAATGCTCATTATAATTGGTGTAAGTGCCTACATTCAATCTTGACGTAATTACACGTCACGAGGAATGGGAAGAAGCTCAAAGCAAATGGTAGTTAGGATAATTGTCGAACCCCTATGCCTGCTCGTGTCTTGTCCTCTCTATTAAATCGGTCACGCGAATGCACTGGCTTGGAAACTGAGGAATTTCTTTTATTTTATACGTTGTGTGCATAGGACGCAATGTCGACAAACAACATAATTGTCCCCGGTGTTAAAATACACTACATACATATATCACGCCTATATCCTCTGCGAGGTAGGTAGAGCGTAAGCGGCTATGAAGGCTATTTATACCACGTCCGACAGAAGACTAGTGTCACCTTATAAACATGTTAGTTTATTAATGGCGTACATTTTTTTATTACGTTAGACTCGAATATTCTTTAATGTTTCTTTACAGGAATAAGTGTCTGATTGACTTGGTTTTCGTTTACAAATATTTCTCTAGCAAATTTTTACTTTATAAAAATGATTAAAACAATATGCGAATTTGTTTTCTGTAGCTAACAAAATGTCATACATAACTTAACGTCTTCAACATCAGAAATTAATGTAATCTTTTTGTTTTCAGGTAAATACGCACTAATGCCTCATTAACAAGACTACAGAAAGTTTCATCGAATCATCTCCCTGCACACACGCAAACATCTAACAGGTATTCATCATCATTAGTGTTGATACGGACAGTGATAATTAAGAGAATGTTCTCGTAACAAGTTCACTGTTTTTTTCGTATGTATCAAGACATTGTGTTTTGATGTAACGGAGAAATTCTTCAGCTGCAACAAACTAATTGACAATGTTAACCGAAGCGCAAACAGTTTTACCTACTTCGTATTATATTAGAGGAATCTATAGTCATTATTTTTCATACAAACGCTTTCAACGTATCCCTCTGCCAATTTGCAACCGATCGACTCAATTTTTGGCACGGTAACTCTTCTGGACTAGATCTATGCTCCATATTCTTTTCCTGGTTGTAATAATGCATTTAAAAAAAGATATGGCCGTGGCAAAATGGTCTAAAATTATCACCAAGTTTACGCCTTGGTATCTTCTAAATATGAAAATAATTTCAGCAAAACAAATAATACAGGCATAGAATATTTTATTAGCAGCAAAGTAATGCCACTATCAACAAATTTGGTGGCGATTCCAAGCGGGGAACCTGGTAAACCCAGAATGCAAATTTTCCGGTAGCGAGCTATAACTGTCTCTTTTACGGCTGCGGGACGGGTGGGATGCATAAATGAGATAGAAATATTTTTATCAACTGACAGCTCACGAACTTTCAGCTCGGTATAGTAGCCTCTTAAAGTAATTAAACCATTACTATAATTACATAATTTTGAACGTTTTTCCATTTTTTTTGGGATTTTTAGCAAGTCTCAAAATACTTATTGAGTGAAAAACTTGGAACGAATTTTTATTCGCCAAGGAATTTTATTAATGTACAAAAGTTGGTACGAAAATAATAAACTCGCAAGTTTCATATCATAGACAGTTATGTAGAGTCACTACGTTCATCTTTTCTCAGTGCAATAAGATGTCGTTTTGGAAGAAAACAACCGTGTTTCAACTTAATTATACGTTGTATGGCAGTACAATGCGGTCCTTTACAATCTCACCGTTACTGTACGTTATCTGGGCAAACTGGGTCGTCACCTGTGTCCGATGCTATAAAACTGCATGCTACAAGTGGCGAGGTAAATTTCGATATACATTGCGTAGCTGGCCAATGTTTATTGTGTCACAATGGCTAACCGGCAAAGCAATGTATTAGAAATTGGACCTGGAAGGTGTGGTCTGCAGTATTGTAATATGGGGCACTGTAGCTGGTCACGATCTCACGACATTAGTTTAAGACCATAGAAACAGCGTCTCCATTATTCATTGTTGTTTTTTCTGTCTGCGGTTTCCTTTGGGAAGTTGTGTTTCGTGGATCTTTACTCTTTGAATTATCTCAGACAAGTGACCTGATCTAAAGTAGGACTTCTTCCTCAGTAGTTACATTAGGATAATTTATTGCAAGTCCCCTTTATATACTTGTCGATATCTAATTGCCTTTTCACTACATTACAATAATTATTTTGAACTTTCCATTGTACTTTTCCTGAAAATTATGGGGTACATTTCTGACACAGTCCTCAAAATTTCTAAAAGTGAAATCTCGACACAGAATGTAGGTAAGTTTAACCAAGTTTAATACACCTGCCCACTTGTCACACAAACATTTATCTCCCGCCTATTTCTTGGCCTTAACCTCCGTCTGACGTGTGACAGTCTACTAATTAAGTCTAACAAGTTAACAAGTTACTGTTCACTCCGAGGCGATGCAGAATTTCACTCGTGCTTAGCGCAAAGAGCATGAAAACCGCTTGACCTCAGAACTATGTCAGTTATTTTCTTTCGTTAGGAACAAATCGGGTAATGAGTAAATACATTTCTTTTTCAGATTTCAGCCTATTTTTCTGTAGAAATTGTTCAATGATACAGGCTGAAAATCACTCAGCCGCAAAAAAATTTGTAATTCATGCTAAATTAAAAGATAAGAGTTCAATACCTAATCGCGGATGGAAACAAAATGACGTAAACGACAAAAGTGAAATTTTACAGAAAGTTGCTTGGAAGAGAAATGGTTTTTGAATAAGACTATCAATTATCTCTGCAATTAACAAAATACCCTTCGGAGGTATAAATATTTAAGTATTTACTGATTTGTTTGATAGTCTTACTTTTTACACTTAATCATTTTGGCACACATTTAACACTGATATAATAATCGGTCGTTGTGCAGCCTTATCATATGATTTGGATTATCTAACAATGAAATTCTTTATCAATACGCGGAAGGCAGAAATTGTGTCAATATCTGATGGTTGATATTAGGTTGATTCTACAGATATTGCTGACAAAATAAAAAATATTACAATTATTATTACTTACTAGCTTTCCGCCCGCAGTTTCACTTGCGGTTGTTGAAATTAAATTTTAAATTTTGCGCCATTACTACACATACTGTAGTTGCTCGCAGCGCCTTTCGAAACGCAACGCAAATAATAGTTGTTCTGAATGGAGTTCAACTACTCGACAACAGATGGCGCCAGTGGCGCACTCTTCACTAATTTTCATGTTGAGGATTGGAAAATGCCTTGTATCTTTAAAAATACGTCCTTTAAGTTAAAACAGGAACTTTCTTGTTCAAGGTGGAATGAAGGGCTATTGCACTATAAAGTCTCTTTATCGTACCGGGAATCCTTTTTAAGTTTTATCGGCACGTACATTTTATCATCTTAGTTTTATTATATATGTTACAGGCAAAACCCAACCAGTCAATAACGTTATTGACTGGAAAACCAGTCAATTACGATATTGCCTAAGGGCCTCAGTCAAAACCCTTATTGACTGGTTTTATCTATTAAAGCCGTCAATAACGATATTGACTGACGTGCCCAGTCAAAACCCTTAATAGGTACGTCCGCGGTGGCAGCAACCTAGATTGTCTGGCTGGTCTGAGGTCACCATCAAGACCGTTAGATGGTCGCAGCCAGAATGGAAGTCTACTGTCGCAGCCAGAATGGAAGTCTGCGATCGCGCCGGTTGTTATTCCTGAGGACATGCCCAAGTCGCAGACGGCTCTGCACTATCTAATGCTGACATTAGCGGATACGTGGCTTCACCTCCTAGATGTCATAGACCTCACGACGGTGGTTGTCAGGCTCCCGCCTAGTTCAATCGGCGAACGAGGCTGTAGGCTTTCTTCTAGCTGCGACCATCTAACGGTCCTGATGGTGATCTCAGACCAGCCAGGCAGTCTAGGTTGCTACCACCGGGTCGGACGTACCTATTAAGGGTTTTGAAAAAAAATCTAACTATCCTGATGGTTACTATGAAGTAACCACTGCGTTGCGGTGAGTTTATGTGCGCTGCGGCGGTAGCACTGGGTTGCGGTGAGTTTATGTGCAATGCGGCGGAAATCAGTGCGGTGCGGGAATTCGGTGTGCGATGCGGCGAGTAGCTCTGATTTGCGGTGAGATTATGAGCGATGCGGCGGGTAGCACTGCGTTGCGGTGAGTTTATGTGTTATGCGGCGGATAAGCAGTGCGGTGCGGAGAGTTTAGGTGTACGATGCGGCGGGTAGCACTGATTTGCAATGAGATTATGAGCGATGCGGTGGGTAGCACTGCGTTGCGGTGAGTTTATGTTCTGCATTTTCGCTATCAGTCATTAGTAAAATTTCATCCTATACTTTATATGCGCCTATAGCTCGTTTCGGAGGCCAAGATCCTCTTTGGATCGCTGAGTCAGCTGAGTTAGTTAGTTATAATATGCGCCTATGCGCAATATAAGGTCCTATTAAATTCACTGCAAATATTTTCAGGGTATGTTCTACTCTCTACTCGTGAATCTGAACAACTTTTCACAGGTACATTAATCCCGCAATATATGTAGGTGTGTACCTTCCATGCCATATCCTTATTTGCTGTAAGAGAAAGTGACCGTGTTCCGGTCATTATCTCGATAGCTCGAAATATTACACAACGTATTCCCTGGAACAGTCAATCAGTCTAACAAGACTCATACATCATTAACAATCGCTTTTTACCCGACTGCCTCAGACGGAGGTTATGTTTTTCGAGTATGTATGTATGTTTGCATGTATGTATGTATATGTATGTATGTGGACAAGAAAATTCTTTTCACGGGCTACAGCCCAAACGGATAGTTGGATTTTAACATTTGAGGTGTAGTTAGATTCGTCTCAGCAGCGCGAGTGACACTGGCTATACTAAAAATTCATAAATTCAAGATGGCGGATTTTATCGCAATATACAACTTCGAAACTACCGCAGTAGGGTTTTAGTGTTTTTAATACATCAGCTTGTTCGCTTTCATAATACGGCTTAAGCCATGTCTGGAAAGGATAAAGAAAGGGTTTTTTTTGTAAAGGTTGCAAATAAATCACCTTTAAAAATGGAGGTAGAATATTTACACGAGAAGCAAGAAGAATGTAATATTTTTTCACTTTTATAAGCATATTTATAAAAAGTTTTAGCGTACATACCATAGCTTCACAATAGTGACGGGTTGTCAGCCTGTCGGCGATGATATTCTAAGCCGGCACCACACGGCAACTATATAAGGATGGACGCTTGTCTACCTGAATAATTAAGTAGAATAATAAGAATCATTCCCAATAAAAGGAGTAAGGGATGGTGTACCAAAACCTTTGCAGGCATAATCAGACCATCAAACTAAACCACTTTTACCATAATAATATCATAAAAGTTCCATAAGTTAAACGAGAACTGCAGGGAAAACATTTATGACTATTTTATTATAGGTAAAACATGTGTATAAATTATAATAACTGCTAATTGAATTAATAACTTGAATTATCATAAGTGTACTTAATAGGTACCATTTACACCAGAAGGTAATATTAATAAAATACCAGTGGATAATTAAGCTACCGGTACATACAGTTAATGATAATATTTTTACATTTAGGTACACCTATATTTCCACATGATTAGATTACGTAACTTCAATCTGTATTGTTTAAAAATTACAACTAAAATTTTTCGTGCCTACTAGACGTCATGCATACCTACCTACAAACGTGAATATTGCGTGAATACATCAAAGTCTCTCGTAAGTGTTGTGTCTTTTGACAGTGACAGTAGCAAAGCAACCCTACGTAAAATAGAAAAACTGTTTGAGTGATTCTTCTGTAAACCTCTCACTCAATATCTCAATTTTGTGGTTTAACGTATTTTTCAGGAGTAGGTAATTTGTTCATGTAGGTATTTACAATCAGAAGAACTCACAAATCAAACCAGTTCACTCCCGAAATCAATGACGAAATCCCTATGAGTGTGTCATTAATTAAAATATCTCTCAATCAACGCTCTGATTAATAAGTATAAAACTGAATTATCTCGTCTCTCATCAAGTTGCGCACTCCACTTAACCGGCCGGTGCCCAGTGTCACTGCATATCCGAAATAATTAACCAACGGTGCCTATATGTACGAAGTAAGTCGGCTTGTCGTGCCCTTTGGTAAAGGGGCCTTTTCACTGAATATATTGGGTGAAATTTTACTAGTGACCGATAGCAAAACTCAGAACCGGCTGGTGATAGAACAACTTTCCCCAAGGAACATAGGTCGAAATACAAAAATAATTTTTTGCCACCCATAGTATCTCAAATCAGCTGATCGGCAATTTTGTATGAGAGGTCCAATTTTCTTTTTTGTATTTCGACCTACGGTATGTTTCTTGGGGAAAGTTGTTCCTTATCACCAGCCGGTTCTGAGTTTTCGCTATCGGTCACTAAAATTTCACCCCTTCATTCAAACACAATGTGTGGGGCGCCCCAGGTACCGCTGGAAAGACGTGGTAGAGGCTGACCTGCGCGATCTTTGATCCAGCAATTGGCAGGAAATCGCGCAGAACAAGGATCAGTGGAGAGAGCTCGTTTCGGAGGCCAAGATCCTCTTTGGCTCTCTGAGTCACAGGAGTTGGTTAGTTAGTTATTCAAACACAATGGTGAACTCAGACTCTGAGCTGGAGATATTATTTTTATGAGTAGCAGATGTTTATTTTCAAATAACACGTCAAAGATAAACATAGTATGATGCGATATTGTTATGGTGTAGTAGCGTTTAAAGTATTATTATTTGGGTACAATGTGCTTTTAAAACTACTTAATTCCCCAATCAAAGGAGTAAGTAGGTAATATGGAAAAGGCGCATGCTCCACCGGCAAGAGCCAAGCTCTGAAATACAGAATAAGAAGAATATGCTTTTAATATAGATCGTGTAACAATCGTAAGCAGTACGTGTAGGTAAATAAAAACACTCCTTGTAAACTTATAATATACACCATGACTTTAATTTCTTGACACCTTTAAGTATAAATTCTTGAATTGCTTTTATAAAACATTAGATACCATTTGACACGTCTGAGGTCTTCTCGCGCTCGTCTGAGTAATGTAAAGCCCCTAGCAAAAACCAGCTGATGTACAGGCACTGCTTATGATTCTTATTACCCGCGAGCACTAAAGAGTGATTTAAGGGCAGGCTCGCCGCAGCAGGCAATGTAAAATTAATTTGATTGATAATGTGTGGTTATCTCGATCCGGTCCCGTGCGTACAGTTACTCAGTGAGTGTACTTACCTGATTTAAGCGAAGGGACAAGTATTTATTGGACATGTAGTATAATATGTAAAGGTATATCGGCAAAAACTCGTGAAGCATGGCAGAAATTTTCGAAAATACCATAAGGGGTAGTATAAGTAGATACAATAACGAGGTTTTTTGTTCAAAATGTTCAGTAGACTTACAAATAGTGGAATGTAGTAGTAGACTGATTACGACGTTAGTCGTTACAAAACCGATGTAGAGGCCTGCTATTTGTAGTAGGCAGCTAGAATAAATCTGATAAATCTGACACCAGGGTTCACCAGGTCGTTTGACAACTCGATACCTATCTCATACGAAAAGGAAAAAGTGGACAAAAATTACCTACATTATTTTACGTTCTGCCAATACACAATTTGTGTGCATCCTTCATCTCTTCTACGGTGTCTGTAGAATTTTCGATTGCAAGGAATATGACAATTTTGGGTAAAATATCTTGGATCTCGTATTCAAACAATCCGCAAGCCTCAAATATATTGCATCATGTTGATTATTTATGATATGATCGATTCTGCATGAAAATATTGAGGTAGGAGGTAGGTACCTAAAGTTGCAATTAATCACCTGCCTGTCGTCACTTCTGCGTTAACCCTTCACAGTTTAACCTTACCATATCTAGTATCAAATTAATATCCTTACTCAGCAACGCTTACAGGTTACAAGCGAGTAATTTGAGCAACGGGACTCAAGAGGTTAACACACTATCCTGCCAACAGAGCCCGATTTGGCATACATTTCTGGTTATTGTGTAGATGTCATTGTAATAAACTCAGGCTGAACTCAGCAATGAGTATAATATTTTATTTCTTTATTTCGAAACAAACAGTCATATAAACAACCTAGGTAATTAATCGTAGACCTATAGTTTCCGAAAGTAAGTAATTAACAAGTGTACACAGGTTAACTATTAAAATAGGTATAGTACATTATTACCTAACCATTATAATAGGTGTCATGTAAAGGAACGCTGAGTCACAATGCCGTATCATCTGTCATCTCTTTCCCGTCGCATATTGGTAGTAAGATAGTAGGTATATAAGTGACAACAACTTCCCTTCAGTGATTACGCAGCGTTCTTTTTACGTGATGGGAACTGTAAAGGCTACGCCGCGCCTCGGCAAGCATAGCGTTGGACGTCCCTCTGGCCAGATGGACCAATAACTGTTGAAAAAAGAGCAGCTGGTAGCAACTAGGTGGTAAAAACGGGTGATATAGTGTAGCCTACGTCCAGCACCATACTGCTTTGAGCTGATGTGATGTAATATGTTGATAAACTCAAGATAACAAGCAATGTATGTGAAATCGGGACCCAGGGCAAGGCATGTGATAAAAGTCGTTTCTCTCCGTGACTCTGTCTTGACTGCGAAGGGCCAACATTTGTCCAAGAGTTGCCCTGTAGGCGATGGCCCTTACATGTAAATGAGGCGTATCAGTCAAAGCCTATGTTTTCCTGGTAATTTCAGCCTCAGCTATTGAAAATATCACAAAAACATAAAATAACTCTCTGTAAGAAATACACCTTGATCAAAAAAAGAGGGGACCTCCTACATTATTTTGGCCTCCCTTAACCACTTCAAGTTTTGTACATTTTGAACTGAAGATCGAAATTCTGTTTTACATTTGACGATGTTCCTTCAGAAGAGTTCTGAGAGGCTGACATCTTAAATCATGTTCATATTTTTTTTCCATTCTTGAATTGCTATTATTTTCATTGTTTAAATTAAAATTGAGTATCTACCCACATATGCTCACACCCCTTTTTACAACACAGTTCAAAAGGTTCAAAAGGAAATGTCAATTATCAAAGCAATACCTGAGGCAATACCATCTAATACTACACGGAAGGGGACGCTCCGTCTGAGGTATAAGTCTTAGGCATTCTTGTAACCACATAACTCGTCTCAGAGCCTCAGGGCTTTTCTGTGCAGGTTTACCTACTTAATATGGTTAGATACACTATCCTGCGATACTTGCTTAGAGAGACAGCCGTGTGGTGCCGGCAGAGTAGAATAGCACCACCCCCTCTCTTCCCGCGTAAGAGGCGACCGAGGGATAAACCCGACCCTAACAGCCAGGCCAGGGCCGACCGTATGGTGGCAGTTAATCCACCACAAAAGCATTCCCAAGGAGGGTTGACGTCAGGTAGGCGGCCGGTCGTAAAATTCAGCCAAATCTCCTTTTGCAACACGATTTTGTGTTCAACGAAACGTGTTGCGCCGACCCCAAGTAGGTAATTGGGATAAGGGCAGGAAGATGATGACTGGCTTAGAGAGGCAGGAGGGAGGTACTTATACGAGGAAACAAAAAGACTTTACTGTAGAATATTATCCCGAAATCTTATTAAAGTCACTCCAGCAGTAGATACTACACAGAAGGGGACGGTCTGTCTGAGGTATAAGTCTTAGGCATTCTTGTAACCACATTACTCGTCTTACAGCCTCAGCCTCAGGGCATTTGTGTGCAAGTTTACCTACTTAATATGGTTAGAGATACATTATCCTGAGATACTTGCTTAGAGAGACCGTGTGGTGCCGGCAGAGTAGAATAGCACCACCCCCTCTATTCCCGTGGGGTCGTAAGAGGCGACCGAGGATAAACCGACCCAAACAGCCAGGGCCAACAGTATGGTGGCGGTCAATCCACCACAAAAGCATTCCCAAGGTTGACCTCTGGTAGGCGGCCGGTCATAAAATTCAGCCAAATCCTTTTGCAACACGATTTTGTGTTCAACGAAACGTGTTACGCCGACCCCAAGTAATTGGGATAAGGGCAGGAAGATGATGACTTGTTTAGAGAAACAGGAGGGAGGTACTTATACGAGGAAATAAAAAGACTTTACTGTAGAATATTATCACGAAATCTTATTAAAGTCACTCCAACAATTGATACTACACGGAAGGGGACTATCTGTCTGAGGTATAAGTCTACTTCATACCTGTAGTACTGTGGTACTTACTACGCACATAACTCGTCTCAGGGCCTCAGGACAGTGCAGTCAGCTTGATATGCTTACATTACTCTGAGATACTGGGTTAGAAACATGGGAGGATGGAATCAAAATCAAAGGAAATTAATTATTAAAAATTGTAAGAATACAAAATATTGCTTGTTGACAATGAGGCCGCCTATATGTAGACTAATTATTTTTGCGCTGTTCCTGTATTAGGTACCTTTATTATTTTCTTTTCGTGAAAATAAATGCTAGTTACAAATATCAGTTAGCAAGCCATGCGAGTACTATAAAGATGTCTTTGTTGAAGTGAAGATGACAATGCCTACAAAATTGTTGTACCTTTAGCATGAAAATACTAAATACTTACGATTGGTTACTGTAGTCATTTGCTAGATAATTTATGATTAAACAAATATGTAACAAGATGAAACACTAATATCCTAAAAGGCCTTCTGTTTTGTCAATTTGATCATACTTAATCAAGGCTTGTCATCTCCAAATATTTGTTTTTGCATAGAATTGTTAATCAATCCCTTAAACGAGTGTTTATACTAGTTTTACAAGGTTTATAACATCATCACTCACTGACAAGTTAATCGTACTTACAACTTTTTAGTTAGGGAATAAATGAAGAAAATGCTTTAGGAAATAAGAGATTATTTACACGAAATCTTTATCTAAATCAAATAAAAAAACAACTTTTTTATCCCGAGAAGAACCTCAATCTGTAGACTTTACAGCAAAAATGTCGTAAACGACAAAATTGCGCTTTACCACCAAAGACGTCACTTACGTCAATTACCACATTTCCCGATTCTCCTCGGCCGTGACCATGACAGACAGACTCGTCTACAACCTGTAACGTACATTCACACATGTACTATAGCCTAAGCGAGAGTGCCATAAACATTTTGTAAATAAAATGCATTTATTACAAGAATCTTTGCCTTTTAAGGACTCTTAATCTGAGGTCACAATCTGGCAAGAATTTATCAACGAGATCTCGTACAAATTCTACATGTTTTTTTTAATAAAAAACTATTGTCATACCTATGAAAATATGTTAACATATTCAAGGTATTATAAAAAATAAAAGCCATTGAAATGGCTTACTGCTCCTAAACGTAACCACTTTTGATTGCCACCCTTTGTCCTTATTCTCGGCAATAATCTGATAATAATTATTCATTTTCTTTACAAAATAACTTTGAATTTTGGACACCATCTCTTAGCTTAGACGCAACATGTAATGTTATGTAATAAACGCAATGTTTATGAAGGCGCTAATAACGTTTCCCATTACTGCTTGTGGTTACTATGTGTGGTAAAGATGTGAAGTTGATCACTGATGTGTGATAGCCAGAATAGGAAGAAGGAACCAATTAGCATTTGCTTCAAAAGTCATTTGTTTTGTAAAAAGGAAATGATAACTGGAATGATTAAGTCATAGTGCATACGATGAGTAATAAAAATAAATAAGTATCTACAGTATTTTAACTGCGAAGTATTTCCATATTTCTTTCTATTAAACTAAAATAACATCACTCTAAGAGTTTTTTATGCCACCTGGTCAGGTTCATTGTTTGATTAAATTAGGACTGCTGATTTCAAAGCTGTTCATTTACAAAAACTCTAAAAGTATTCTCAAAAGTGAAACGTTCAACATAAAGTGAATTCAACAAATGCTCAAAACTCCAAAACCCACAAACATCCCAAGACAGGTGTTTTCAAATGCTCATTATAATTGGTGTAAGTGCCTACATTCAATCTTGACGTAATTACACGTCACGAGGAATGGGGAAGCCAGAAGCTCAAAGCAAATGGTAGTTAGGATAATTGTCGAACCCCTATGCCTGCTCGTGTCTTGTCCTCTCTATTAAATCGGTCACGCGAATGCACTGGCTTGGAAACTGAGGAATTTCTTTTATTTTATACGTTGTGTGCATAGGACGCAATGTCGACAAACAACATAATTGTCCCCGGTGTTAAAATACATACATACATATATCACGCCTATATCCTCTGCGAGGTAGGTAGAGCGTAAGCGGCTATAAAAAGGCTATTTATACCACGTCCGACAGAAGACTAGTGTCACCTTATAAACATGTTAGTTTATTAATGGCGTACATTTTTTTTTATTACGTTAGACTCCGAATATTCTTTAATGTTTCTTTACAGGAATAAGTGTCTGATTGACTTGGTTTTCGTTTACAAATATTTCTCTAGCAAATTTTTTTACTTTATAAAAATGATTAAAACAATATGCGAATTTGTTTTCTGTAGCTAACAAAATGTCATACATAACTTAACGTCTTCAACATCAGAAATTAATGTAATCTTTTTTGTTTTCAGGTAAATACGCACTAATGCCTCATTAACAAGACTACAGAAAGTTTCATCGAATCATCTCCCTCCACACACACGCAAACATCTAACAGGTATTCATCATCATTAGTGTTGATACGGACAGTGATAATTAAGAGAATGTTCTCGTAACAAGTTCACTGTTTTTCTTCGTATGTATCAAGACATTGTGTTTTGATGTAACGGAGAAATTCTTCAGCTGCAACAAACTAATTGACAATGTTAACCGAAGCGCAAACAGTTTTACCTACTTCGTATTATATTAGAGGAATCTATAGTCATTATTTTTCATACAAACGCTTTCAACGTATCCCTCTGCCAATTTGCAACCGATCGACTCAATTTTTGGCACGGTAACTCTTCTGGACTAGATCTATGCTCCATATTCTTTTCCTGGTTGTAATAATGCATTTAAAAAAAGATATGGCCGTGGCAAAATGGTCTAAAATTATCACCAAGTTTACGCCTTGGTATCTTCTAAATATGAAAATAATTTCAGCAAAACAAATAATACAGGCATAGAATATTTTATTAGCAGCAAAGTAATGCCACTATCAACAAATTTGGTGGCGATTCCAAGCGGGGAACCTGGTAAACCCAGAATGCAAATTTTCCGGTAGCGAGCTATAACTGTCTCTTTTACGGCTGCGGGACGGGTGGGATGCATAAATGAGATAGAAATATTTTTATCAACTGACAGCTCACGAACTTTCAGCTCGGTATAGTAGCCTCTTAAAGTAATTAAACCATTACTATAATTACATAATTTTTGAACGTTTTTCCATAACTTTTTTTTGGGATTTTTAGCAAGTCTCAAAATACTTATTGAGTGAAAAACTTGGAACGAATTTTTATTCGCCAAGGAATTTTATTAATGTACAAAAGTTGGTACGAAAATAATAAACTCGCAAGTTTCATATCATAGACAGTTATGTAGAGTCACTACGTTCATCTTTTCTCAGTGCAATAAGATGTCGTTTTGGAAGAAAACAACCGTGTTTCAACTTAATTATACGTTGTATGGCAGTACAATGCGGTCCTTTACAATCTCACCGTTACTGTACGTTATCTGGGCAAACTGGGTCGTCACCTGTGTCCGATGCTATAAAACTGCATGCTACAAGTGGCGAGGTAAATTTCGATATACATTGCGTAGCTGGCCAATGTTTATTGTGTCACAATGGCTAACCGGCAAAGCAATGTATTAGAAATTGGACCTGGAGAGGTGTGGTCTGCAGTATTGTAATATGGGGCACTGTAGCTGGTCACGATCTCACACGACATTAGTTTAAGACCATAGAAACAGCGTCTCCATTATTCATTGTTGTTTTTTTCTGTCTGCGGTTTCCTTTGGGAAGTTGTGTTTTCGCGGATCTTTACTCTTTGAATTATCTCAGACAAGTGACCTGATCTAAAGTAGGACTTCTTCCTCAGTAGTTACATTAGGATAATTTATTGCAAGTCCCCCTTTATATACTTGTCGATATCTAATTGCCTTTTCACACTACATTACAATAATTATTTTGAACTTTCCATTGTACTTTTCCCTGAAAATTATGGGGTACATTTCTGACACAGTCCTCAAAATTTCTAAAAGTGAAATCTCGACACAGAATGTAGGTAAGTTTAACCAAGTTTAATACACCTGCCCACTTGTCACACAAACATTTATCTCCCGCCTATTTCTTGGCCTTAACCTCCGTCTGACGTGTGACAGTCTACTAATTAAGTCTAACAAGTTAACAAGTTACTGTTCACTCCGAGGCGATGCAGAATTTCACTCGTGCTTAGCGCAAAGAGCATGAAAACCGCTTGACCTCAGAACTATGTCAGTTATTTTCTTTCGTTAGGAACAAATCGGGTAATGAGTAAAATACATTTCTTTTTCAGATTTCAGCCTATTTTTCTGTAGAAATTGTTCAATGATACAGGCTGAAAATCACTCAGCCGCAAAAAAATTTGTAATTCATGCTAAATTAAAAGATAAGAGTTCAATACCTAATCGCGGATGGAAACAAAATGACGTAAACGACAAAAGTGAAATTTTACAGAAAGTTGCTTGGAAGAGAAATGGTTTTTGAATAAGACTATCAATTATCTCTGCAATTAACAAAATACCCTTCGGAGGTATAAATATTTAAGTATTTACTGATTTGTTTGATAGTCTTACTTTTTACACTTAATCATTTTGGCACACATTTAACACTGATATAATAATCGGTCGTTGTGCAGCCTTATCATATGATTTGGATTATCTAACAATGAAATTCTTTATCAATACGCGGAAGGCAGAAATTGTGTCAATATCTGATGGTTGATATTAGGTTGATTCTACAGATATTGCTGACAAAATAAAAAATATTACAATTATTATTACTTACTAGCTTTCCGCCCGCAGTTTCACTTGCGGTTGTTGAAATTAGAATTTTAAATTTTGCGCCATTACTACACATACTGTAGTTGCTCGCAGCGCCTTTCGAAACGCAACGCAAATAATAGTTGTTCTGAATGGAGTTCAACTACTCGACAACAGATGGCGCCAGTGGCGCCACTACTTCACTTAATTTTCATGTTGAGGGATTGGAAAATGCCTTGTATCTTTAAAAATACGTCCTTTAAGTTAAAACGGGAACTTTCTTGTTCAAGGTGGAATGAAGGGCTATTGCACTATATAAGTCTCTTTATCGTACCGGGAATCCTTTTTAAGTTTTATCGGCACGTACATTTTATCATCTTAGTTTTATTATATATGTTACAGGCAAAACCCTTAACCAGTCAATAACGTTATTGACTGGAAAAACCAGTCAATTACGATATTGCCTAAGGGCCTCAGTCAAAACCCTTATTGACTGGTTTTATCTATTAAAAGCCGTCAATAACGATATTGACTGACGTGCCCAGTCAAAACCCTTAATAGGTACGTCCGCCCCGGTGGCAGCAACCTAGATTGGCTGGCTGGTCTGAGGTCACCATCAAGACCGTTAGATGGTCGCAGCCAGAATGGAAGTCTACTGTCGCAGCCAGAATGGAAGTCTGCGATCGCGCCGGTTGTTATTCCTGAGGACATGCCCAAGTCGCAGACGGCTCTGCACTATCTAATGCTGACATTAGCGGATACGTGGCTTCACCTCCTAGATGTCATAGACCTCACGACGGTGGTTGTCAGGCTCCCGCCTAGTTCAATCGGCGAACGAGGCTGTAGGCTTTCTTCTAGCTGCGACCATCTAACGGTCCTGATGGTGATCTCAGACCAGCCAGGCAGTCTAGGTTGCTACCACCGGGTCGGACGTACCTATTAAGGGTTTTGAAAAAAAATCTAACTATCCTGATGGTTACTATGAAGTAACCACTGCGTTGCGGTGAGTTTATGTGCGCTGCGGCGGGTAGCACTGGGTTGCGGTGAGTTTATGTGCAATGCGGCGGAAATCAGTGCGGTGCGGAGAGATTCGGTGTGCGATGCGGCGAGTAGCTCTGATTTGCGGTGAGATTATGAGCGATGCGGCGGGTAGCTCTGCGTTGCGGTGAGTTTATGTGTTATGCGGCGGAAAGCAGTGCGGTGCGGAGAGTTTAGGTGTACGATGCGGCGGGTAGCACTGATTTGCAATGAGATTATGAGCGATGCGGCGGGTAGCACTGCGTTGCGGTGAGTTTATGTGTTATGCGGCGGAAAGCAGTGCGGTGCGGAGAGTTTAGGTTTACGATGCGGCGGGTAGCACTGATTTGCAATGAGATTATGAGCGATGCGGCGGGTAGCACTGCGTTGCGGTGAGTTTATGTGTAATGCGGCGGAAAACAGTGCGGTGCGGGGAGTTTCGGTGTGCGATGCGGCGAGTATCTCTGATTTGCGGTGAGATTATGAGCGATGCGGCGGGTAGCACTGCGTTGCGGTGAGTTTATGTGTTATGCGGCGGAAAGCAGTGCGGTGCGGAGAGTTTCGGTGTGCGATGCGGCGAGCAGCTCTGATTTGCGGTGAGATTATGAGCGATTCGGCGGGTAGCACTGCGTTGCGGTGAGTTTATGTGTTATGCGGCGGAAAGCAGTGCGGTGCGGGGAGTATCGGTGTGTAAGGCGGCGGGTAGCACTGATTTGCGGTGAGATTATGACCGATGCGGCGGGTAACACTGAGATGCGGTGAGATTATGAGCGATGCGGTGGGTAGCACTGAGTTGCGGTGAGATTATGTGCGATGCGGTGGAAAGCAGTGCGGTGCGGAGAGTTTATGTGCGATGCGGCGAGTAGCACTGAGTTGCGGTGAGTTTATGTGTGATGCGGCGGAAAACAGTGCGGTACGGAGAGTTTCGGTGTGTGATGCGGCGGGTAGCACTGCGTTGCGGTGTGATTATGAGCGATGCGGTGGGTAGCAGTGCGGTGCGGTTAGTTTAGATGCGATGCGGCGGGTAGCAGTACGGTGCGGTGAGCTACGGTGCGATGCGGCGGGTAGGAGTGGTTACTGCATATGACCGTCAGGATCGATATATATTTTTTTAAATACGATAGGCTCGCATTTGTCTGCTATCTCACCAGCTGATAAAAGGTCTAATCCTAGTCAGCGACGCGATCCCCGGAGGTGGAATAATCAGGTCGTGGGGCGATTGCGCACGCTCACTGAAATGCATCTTATAGAAGATAGAAGATGGAGGCAGTCAGAGTGAAAGTCTACTGTTTCGCTCGCCGGTGGCACTGAGCCCGAGTCCTCGAATAACCACCGGGTGGTCTATGACTTCTGGGAGGGTAGGCCACGTATCTGCTGCCGGCAACATAAGTGAAGAGCCGTCTACGATTTGGGCATGTCCTTATGGAATAACAACCGGCGAGCGAGACAGTAGACTTCTACTCTGATGGTGATCTAAGACCAGCCAGGACATACCTATTAAGGGTTTTGACTAGGCACGTCAGTCAATATCGTTATTGACTGATTTTATTAGACAAAATCAGTCAATAAGGGTTTTGACTGAGTGCCTTAGGCAAAAACGTTATTGACTGGTTTTGCCAGTCATTAACGTTATTGACTGGTTAAGGGTTTTGACTGTAACATATATAATGATTAGCGAAACAAGGCTAACAGACTTTTTGATATGATGGAACTTATACACTACTTGCTATACCGACGTAATTATTTTAATACTAGAAAGACATTTAAATGCCCCATCTTCATAGAAATACATACATACATACATTATGTCTTCATCCCTTGATGGGTAGGCAGAGCGTCAACGGCTTTAAAAATACGGTCGTTTTCGCCACGTCTAACAAATATTTGAGGGCCGTTTTAGTTATTGTCGTGTAGGTATCGCTATAGCGACAGGTTGTCAGCCTGTCACCTAAAATTGCAATACACATAACCTTCAAGTCCTTTAGTCTCTTCTTACGACACCCACAGGAAAGAAATGGGGTGATGCTATTCTAAGCCGGCCTCACACGGCAAATACCTATCCTTACCATAGAAATACCTATCCTTATTGAATCCAATCCATGAACACATAAGCTTTTCCACGAATTCTTCGTTAGATTCTTACCTAAACAAACTTAATATAAAGCAGTTTACTCACTCACCTTACTCATTCTACCCAGTGACCTACTGCCAAAATAACTCAACATTATGCAACTCAACTACAAACAGTTGCTCTATGATACCTTATCGCTATCTAGCTGATTGTGATAAGCTAACCGTCGTCGTTTATGTCTTCCTAATGTTACTATTACAACGAATGACGTGTATGATGTATCGTATAAGATACCCATTTTACAAGGGTGGTAAGAAACCGAAACTTTATGCCGTAAGTTTTAATAATAATTCTAGATAAGCTATTGCTTTCTATAACACATCCCAGTGGCTGTGGCTTATACATATTGTTCAAACGAAAGTGAAGATGCAAAATGTCATGCCGTAGGCGTAAGCGCCGATATGAATTGCATATTTTGTGTGGGTTGATATAGGTATAGTATTACGGTATAACAAATAAGGCATAATAGCACATTTATGTTATGATGAAAGGTTACACAGAAGATAATTGTCACAACTAAATTAACGTTCAATAGTAGGTATACAGCGTAGGTATAGTGTAACCAAATTTTATATAATATGACTATTACTATTAAAAAAAAACTCAGAATAAATAAATCAAATCAATTTTCTTTTGGTGAACAATTGAAACTAATCTCTCTCTCTTCGTGTGGGACACCGAGTCGTTCAACGACCCGAAGAACCCTGGTGTCAGAGTTCTAGGTGAAACTAATACTAGGTATTTAGGCAAATGGGCAAAAATATACAGGTAATGTTGATTTATTAAAATGTGTTAAATATCACGGCTATTGTACGACATTGTAGGTAATCTAATCTAAGGTAGGTGGTATTCTCTAAAAATAATATCTGCTCTCAACGATTAGGACTATATGTTTGGTATTTATATCTTATTTTCTTTACATAATTTAAACACCGTATAGAGTAGTCTAACACCCATGTAATTTGATACCAGATTTTAATATTTCTTTATTAGTCTTTTATTATTTTGTCGTTTTATGCGAATCCGACATGGCCCCACCCAGAAGACATAATATTTACATTGTGTTTACATAATAATTATTGTTGAACTTTACTTTAGATACATTCGCTATTTCCTTTTCGAATTTTTTATTTATTTTCTTTAATAGTTTTTTGAAATAATGTGACTGTTTATAACATAAAAACAAAGTTTTGCATAAATTTATATTCATCAAAACAATTTAGATACAAGAAGAGGATTAAATTTAAGTCTGACATTTTATTTATTCAAGTCAATGAACTTAAATAAAAAACAATCAATAAATTAATTTGAACATTTATTGGTTGTTAAAACTGCATAGTTAAGCATGTCTATACTTGACAATCCTTTATAATGACATCACCTCACAAAATGAAATGAAAAGGTTATTTAAAAATCCGTTGCTTAGTTTAGGAGGAGTTAGCGATGTCCATGACAGAGCAAAAAAATACAACTTTATTTTACACTATGTATTGCTATTGATTCATAACAAATTCACAAAGCACTTGCTTTGATTTCTCTTATCAAATTTTGTTTAAGACTTCTTTGTATTTGTTATCGTGAAATTATTTCATTGGCATATTTTTCGTATCTGTGCACTACAAGGTAATCTTGTACCAATTTAATTAAGATATAAAATGCATATTATTTAATTTGATGATAAGATAAATTTGTTTATAGTGCTTTTATTACGATGCAAAACATTACGTGATGAAGCAAGCAGTGAAAAATATATTTTTGGTTAATTGTCACAACACAACAAAGCGTTTATTGAGATGTGAATGTGACAGTTTTTGCCGATTTGAAATCCCGCAACCGCAAGTTGCAGTTGTGTTAAACCTATAATATTAAACGGTGCAATAAATATTGTACTGAAAGCGATAGAATCGGCCAGTGAAAGGTAATTAACTGTAATAGGAACCAGGTTCGAGCCAAGCCCTTGTAGTACCTGGATCGAAACACACGGGACTGCTACAAATTCAATCATTATTGGGGCATTGAAAACGTAAATTTTTGTCACTTACGATACTCTATGGTAGCACCTACTTAAGGTTATGATATATTAAGATACAAAAAATACAGAAGTGTAAAAACTAAAGCTTTAAAGTATGTAAATTCTGAATTTACGACATCTTTGTAACACGGACATAATTATAAGAAATCAAGGCGTAGCGTAAGCAACATTTATGTTCCTGTTTTTTCTTGTTTTCCTTAATATAGTTAAGCTATCGAGGTTATCGTTACTTATTTTTAATTTATAAGGAATTTCAACGATATCACAGTTCTGAATTTTAATTGGGTAGTTAAACAAAAAGGAATAAATAGCGAATTACCGGTGACTTGATGTTTACTGAAAATTAGTTTTTAATGCTTTTTCAAAATTTTAATGCCAAGAAAACAAATTACGAACGTAGTATTTAACAATATTTGTAGCCCCGTATGTTTCAGTACTTAGAACAAAGCTCGTTGTACTATCTCCAGCATCTGTTACTTCTCGGTGCCCTATATTCCTAGTACTTACCCTAGAGAGAAACAGTACAGATCTAGATAGACCTGAATACAACAGCCGTTTATGCATGCATACAGCATAAATTTTTAGGTGGTCATGGAAGCGCCTACATGGATGAATCTAAGGTTTCTCAGAAAGTCGAGGCAATATTAATTTATTTGGTAGTTTAGCCAAAAAGCAAAGGCTATGTATGATGTACGTAAGTATAAAAAGTGCATCGTGATGACTTCACGTATCCAAAATGCGACGTTTTCATATTACAGGTATTATTGTTGTCGTTTAAAAAGGTAGCTCTTTTGAACATTATTCCTGCTGTCTGCCCTTATCCTGATTTATTTGAGATCGGCGCAAATGTCTTTGTCTTCCATTCATCTCTATCAGTATTCAAATCTTCGTTTGCATCTCTTTGATTATCAGCTCTTATACAATCTATCCAAACTTTTTAGGCCTTCCTTTCCTGTGTCCAAGGGACTTACAGAAAACAATCATATTTCCCAACTGCACGACTTGCATTGGACGAAAATTTCTCTTCATTACTCGGGAGACCAGGTGGTGTATATTATTATCAATTTTCTTTACATTCCTCTAATTGGCCAGCACACTTCAGAAGGGTGGCAGACTGTCATGTCAGAGATTGTTTATGATTGCAATTGTAATGGCCCTTAGTAATGACCAGTCTGCGTGGTAGCAGCACCACTTAGCAATAACTTAGTGTTCATGCATTGTATTGTATTGTATTCCAAGTCATATTATTGCTAAATTATAGCCCGGTTTCGTTAGCTGACAATGAGTTTGACGTTGATATAGTACAGCGCAGCAGGACAGAGGCAGAGTCGATAATAATAATTCGTAAGTAGCACATGTTACTTTTACCTATAGACGTAGGTATCTGTCATATCTGTGTATCGAATTCACATCGAAATCTAAGCCAATAATCTTTGACAAACATCTTAATTTATGAACTATTATTATATTTATGTCAAATACGACTTTTAATAAGATAAGCAATTTGATGAGAGAGCGATTGTCGGTTACGACAAGCTGCAAAATTACTGATGGTAGGTAAGAATTTTGAAAATGTAGCTCGGCAGTTAATTATCTAGCTAGCCTTTTAACGGTATCCCTTTCACAGGCATATTTTTTTTTCCACTAATATGTTTTAGCATAACATGTTTCGCATAATCTTTTTTCGCCTACCATTGCTTTGACATAATGATTTCTTGCCATAATATTTATCTTGGCAAAATCATATTTTAGACTATTGTATTTTAAACTAACAATTTTTTGGCATAATTGCTTTTGCAATATATTTTTTTGGACTAATATATATATATTTTTTATTACGTTCAAATGGCAGGAAATGTAAGTCAGTTTAGTACTTTTTAAGATATTAGGTTAAATTAGGTCAGTTTAGGTTAGGTTAGGTTAGGTTATTTTTATACAATTTAGGGGTTTTTCTAATGCATCAGATTTTTATGCCTATTTTGATTATGGATATGACAATTTATGGTTTTGTATTTTAGGCCTATGTACTATTATGGCAATATTTTTTGTGCGTAAAGAAATTATGCCTAAACTGTTATGCGTACATGAATTATGCGTAAGTATCATTAGTTTAAATTACAGTGTGCCAAAATATATTATGTCAATTCTTTTTATGCAAATGGATAGAAAACCCCTTTTAACATTATAAGGTGCAACCTTAAAAGCATGATACTTATTTATTTAACCAAATAACAGACACAGGACACGAACAAAAGTCTTCATGAATTCTTCACATTTTAAACATTTCATTTAGCAGCTCTCCTTGCAAACTCTTAAAATACCTTTGCTAGTCCTTTTAGATAGTTATGTGAAACAAAACTTTAATGAGATTCATTACTTGCCATTGAAATGAAATAAATTTTAAACTGAGAAAATATTCAAAGTATCTCTTAACGAATTCGAAAGCAGTCGCAGAAGCTTGTTAAAATAACATCGAAGTAAATAACTTTAGCTATTTGTTACTTTCTTAGAGACAGCATTTTTCTATGGTTCCAACTAAAACGTTTCCGTCTTTCGTGTTGGACACCCGGTCTTACGACCCGATCAACCCTGGTATCACTTTAATCACACAAATACTTACACTAGTAGATCTCTAACATGGTTTTGTAACAACCGGCCGCCGTGTAAGTAATCATAGACTGCAACGGGAACAATGGCTTATAGTGCCCCCCGGAGCACGGGACTATCTTTTTCTCTTCTTCTTTGTATTGTTACTGAAACAAAGTTTTTTATCTTCTGCTCTAGAAAGTAATATAGACTAAAATCTTTATGATAACTAAGTAAGTATTGATGTGATAACTTATTTAACAAATGTCTCTAATAGGTGGGTGTGTATAATATTCGTAGCACTCAATCGTTCAATTACCAAATCTTCACCCATTCACCTACATAAGTTTGACCGGAAACGCGGTGCCGGGCGAAAACATGAATGAAATTACGCAAAGACCGACGTGGGAGGACCAGATTTTGACCGTATCGTTCTTTGACGCCACTTTCAAGACCATTGCTGCATAATAATGGACGTTTCAGACTTACCGTGAGTCAGAGAGGTGTAAATACGAATCCGACTACCTACATTTGCATCAAACCTCTGTTTATGATAGGTTGCTACAACTAATCGATGTAAAAATCCCGTTCTAAACCATATATTTTAAGTAAATAGGTTCTTACCAATTCCTTGCCTTTACGACAGATTACATAATAGTTGCCTTTACATACCTACGCCTAATTTACATATGACGTTTTACAACTTGTGACATTTTGCTACCTATGACAATTGCCAAAATCTGTTCCATTTTCTGTAGTCAAGTTGCCTTTAAATTGTATTTTTCGTGTAGGTAACTATGGACCTGACCCAGAAGAGTGGGCTGTCCCAGACAAAACTTTATTTTTTATAGGTACAAACACTGCAATGGATATCAAAATACGTTAGAAGTGCACTACCCAAAGTACCCAATCAATTTAGTGTCAAGAGTGGGTGATCTCTTTGGGTCAACTTGAGGAGTTGGGGACTCGTATTCCAATAGAGATGTTAGATTTATGTCTTCGGACTGGGATTTAGGTCAGCCATCGATATTAAAGCCGTCTCATGCCCAAAACCCAGCTGATCAAAATCTGTCATCGTTATTGTCCAAATATGGTAAAGTGTCATAACTTTTTCCGCTCGTAATAAAATGAGTTTATTTGTGCAATTAGGTAGATCGAGAAATATATGGGCTACTATAAAAGAGAAAGTTATAAATTCAAACTCTACTATTTAAGAAAGTAGCCCGTTTAGTGAAGATACTGAAAACGATCCGGAGAGTCTCATATTGTTTGAATTTGACATCAAAGATCTAAGTCGTAACATACCTATGACGTGTATTTTATATTGATTGACATATCATAGGTACCTACGACTTGCGCGAAAAACCTTTGCTCTCATTATTCAACTTCGCAATTCAAATTAACACTTTTTTAACCCCCGACGAACCAACCGGAGGGGTGTTATAAGTTTCACGCGTCTGTATGTCTGTGTGTCTACGATTCTTTGAGGCAACGTATCTCCGAAACGACTGAACCGATTTCGATGCGGTTTTGTTTATATAAAAGCTTATATGGTCAGGATGGTTCTTAGCCATATTTCATGAAAATCTGATGATGGAGACGGAAGGTAGACTAGGTATCACACTACGCACTATATCCCCGTGTTTGAGCTAATTTGACTCGGAGTTGTCATATCTTTCAAGTCATGCATGACATTATGGAGGTCCTAACTATTTTAAAATATGATTTCAATGAGCGTACTCGTATTTATTTGACTTTAGGAAATAGGTAGATAAAAGATCTTTTACTTAAAACCTGTGCGTAGGTATAACATGTATTTACTAAGTTAGTAATATTACAAAAGCTATATGTAATACTTCTGTATGTACCTGTGAGTACCTGTACCTGTGCTTTATCCTGGGTGAATGAGTTCCTTGCTTAAATAGGTATGTAGAAAATTTATTTAAAACCCGTACTCAATTTTGCTCGCTTTGCTCAAGGACTGCTTAACCTAGCTTTATTCACAGTTTACCTATTATTGCCAGTGTAGGAAAAGAGACTTTACAAACAAAATATGTACTTAATAATCCAGATCTATTTTGGGTAATATTGTAAAAATTTGCGCTCGCTTCGCTCGCGATCATCTAGAGTGATTGCTTGGCTTACCCCCTCAGAAGATGGCGTCAAATGTCTGTTGCAGGATTCTTACAAGCTTGGTGCTGTAAAAGCTGGTGCTTGGTGTCATTACCGGGGGGTTGAGGGGGGCTTGCCCCCCTCACAGACGAAGACGTCAAACGTGTGTTGCAGGATTCTTACAAGCACCAAGTGTCATTGCCGGGGGGTTGAGGGGCTTGCCCTCACAGACGAGACGTCAAACGTCTGTTGCAGGATTCTTACAAGCACCAAGTGTCATTGCCGGGGGGTTGAGGGGGGCTTGCACCCCTCACAGACGAAGACGTCAAACGTCTGTTGCAGGATTCTTACAAGCACCAAGTGTCATTACTGGGGTTGAGGGGCTTGCCCCTCACGAACAGACGTCAAACGTGTGTTGCAGGATTCTTACAAGCACCAAGTGTCATTGCCGGGGTTGAGGGGCTTGCCTCACAGACAGACGTCAAACGTCTGTTGCAGGATTCTTACAAGCACCAAGTGTCATTACCGGGGGGTTGAGGGAGGCTTGCCCCCCTCACAGACGAAGAGGTCAAACGTCTGTTGCAGGATTCTTACAAGCACCAAGTGTCATTACCGGGGGGTTGAGGGAGGCTTGCCCCCCTCACAGACGAAGAGGTCAAACGTGTGTTGCAGGATTCTTACAAGCACCAAGTGTCATTACTGGGGGGTTGAGGGGGGCTTGCCCCCCTCACAGACGAAGACGTCAAACGTCTGTTGCAGGATTCTTACAAGCACCAAGTGTCATTACCAGTGGGTTGAGGGGGGCTTGCCCCCCTCATAGAAGAAGACGTGTCGTTGCATTCATCACATAAAAAAGCGAACGTCTGTTTTGGAAATGTTACAAGCCCCAAATGTCATCACTAAAAAGGAAATTAACATCTATTTTGAAGTAGTTCAAAAACTACCAAAAAATTTGCTCGCTTTGCTCGAAGACTTTTTTTCTCCTGCTTCTGCTCAACGTTGTTTTCTTCACCCTGCTTGCTTTTTTTTGGCAATGTAGGAAAAGACACTTAATAAAGTAATCTACTGAATAATCCAGATAATTTTTAGTAAATATCGTAAAAATTTGCGCTCGCTTCGCTCGCGATCTTTCTTTGTGTTTCGCTTTCCGTGCTTGTCGTATTTAAAACTAAGTTGACGTACTTATACATCAGGTTATTCTTAATTCAAAAAACTCAATTAAAACACAAAAATCTTTGTAGAATTTTGCGCTCGATTTGCTCGCGGTCACTCAGGTTACCCAGCTATTCCCTGTCTTGCCTATTTTTCTGTCCTATAGGATATACAAAAGATCACTGTGTTAATTTACACAAAAAATAAGATTGTTAAGCTAAGTTTTATTGTCATATAAAATAACTGAGCAGCAGCGGGTAGAACCGCCGTTTAAAATGCTAGTGAGAAATAGTAAGCGCTTAAAAAATCATGCTGTATGCTGTTTAAAGTCAGAAACAAAATATTAATTTAAAAAGCTTCAAATAAAACTTAAATTAAAAATTTAAAGGAACCCCCGACTTTCAATCCTTTAAAAAGTTAAAAATAATTTATTTATCCAATAAAATATTGTAAACCATAATACTCTAACGCGTCGGGGGGCCGCTAAGTAAACAATATAGGTAAGAAGTTTCAATAAATTCGTAAGACGTACTTGTATTGTATATGTAAAGCATAATAAACATATAAGTTGCAAATGTCATTTCATTTCATACAAGTATGTCTTACGATTTTATTGAAACTTCTTACCTATATTGTTTACTTACGCGTTAAATATTATGGTTTACAATATTTTATTGGATAAATAAATTATTTTTAACTTTTTAAAGGATTGAAAGTCGGGGGTTCCTTTAAATTTTTAATTTAAGTTTTTTAACGTGCTAAGTTATCCGCCGCAGGCAGGTTTTGAACTGCCGACGCCTCTTGGAGTAGAGAGTGGAGTTAAAGAAGAGGCATTGGCAGTATAGATACCGAAAGTCGTAGGTTCAAATCCTGCCTGGACTGGGCGAAAAAAAAAATAGTCGTTTTCCAAAAATTACCTATACCTAACACGGGATGTGTTTTAATAGGTCTTCCAATCAACACATCTGTTTGGAGTCTTAGCTCACTTTGAAATAAATAAAATTTATTACAATTTTTGATTCATTCTATGTCGCGGAAGGGATATCTTAGGCACGCCAAGCCAGTGTGTAAATATGTATCTATACTCGTGTGAAAATATGCCAAGTCCACCGAAGCAGGTCCAGAGTTACAAATAGAAACTGTTTACACTCACTGCAGCCCACTCTTGCTTTCCTCGGCTCATGTGCATGTGACAATGATATTTTACCTATTTTTACTCCGCCATTCGTTTATTTTGTGTGAATTATGTATTTGGGGCAAGAGCACTTGTGTAATGAATGTCGGTATGATTCAATAAGCTGTCGCCTTCTGAAATATTTTCAGTTCGTTTAGTTATCTAGTTGGTTGGTCACGTTGCCAGGATTCCGAGTAAACTCTCTGCAAAAACATTCACAATTTGGGTCCCTCCTAATACAAAACGGGAGCGCGGTAGACCTTGAGAGGGGTGGACAAATGAAATGTGCGCAAGACCAGAAATGGATGGAGGTGGCCTAAAACAGGGAACAATGGAAGAAAGGGAGGGAGGCCTTTGCTCTGCAGTAGGATGACACGGGCTAATAATAATTGATAATAATTAGATTCCGAAATAAGAAATATTTCCCCAAGAGCATAGGCTGAAATATGAAAAATTCTTTCCAACTTCCCAAAAATAAATATTCACGAAACGCCAAAAAAAACGACTTCCCATACAAAATCACGATCAGCAGACTACATTTAGACAGAAAGAAAATACTTTTATTTACTATGCAAAGTAATTTTTACTTTTATGAATTTTTATCGATCTAGATGCACCGATAGGTATCTATCAGTATGAGAGCACTGCGTTTAGATTTCTTTCGTGGCATACCTACCTACACTGTAATACAGTTACGTGTGCCACAAAATAGAGAATTTAATACTTACTTTGTGCGTGTGCCGTGACGCTACAGTGAAAATAAAACGCGAGTACAACGACTGATGTGGTGATTAGGTCATCGGTTGCAATGACAATTTACTAGAATTTTTATCAGCTAAAAATATATTCATACAATGTAGTACCAGAACAGAAATAAAACTATCTACACTTCATACATAATGTTCCTATTACAAATTCGAAAGCAAATGTATAAGCAACTGCTTTACAGCCATTCAGCCTTTAAAAAAAAATGTCGATATCATAAAGTAAAATTTCGATGTCATAAAGTACTTTTTTCTGACTTTATGATATCGACATTTAGCAGTAAGATAATAAAAAAAAAACAAATGTCACGACACAATCAAAGAATGGGACGACACTTGAAATTATGAGGACTTATTTATTATTAAATCTTTGCTTCAAATCATTTTTCGAATTAAAATTCACCGATAAATGCTATTTAATTTTAAAAGTTGTTCAGTTTTTATGAGCCTCCATTTTAACGTTTAGTTAAAAGTTACTTATGTATAAAAGTCGTTCAGTTGGTGGTTCAGTAGATAGGCTTGCAATCGCCATAGTGCAGTGCGGAGGTTTGAATTATTTTTCATAGTTTTTCTTGTAGAGTGTAGATAAAATAGTGTATGCAACTGCAAATAATTAGGCTTTAGAATGCTCGTGTCAAACTATTATCACACTCGGCTGCGCCTCGTGTGATAAACAGACACTCTCATCCTAAAGCCTCTCATTATTAGGCAGTTGCATAAACTACTATTGTAACTGCATAGTAACACTTTTCACACGAAGCAATTTGCTTCAACTATCGTCCAGGTAGTCTTGAGAGAAACTATTTCGAAGTAACTTAGACTAACATCACAGAATATAATACCACAGTCTAGTACCTATGCTTTTCCAGTTGGACCAATCTAAAAGCCACGCTAAATCTCGTACGTTTTCATACTTAGATCAATAATTGCGTGACAAAGATATTTGTAAGTTCCTACCTACGTGTTCTTTACCGCCAATCGCGAAAAAGCGGGACTAAAATTATCCTCCTAATAATCTAGCTCAATTGTTCTGAGTGTATGACGTCGCACTACCACAATGCTTTGGTTTATTTTGGCTCCTGTTTACAAACCCTGACCTTGCATACTGCACAATTGTTTTTCCACTCTGAAATGCCATCAGAGCTAAGTCAGAACTGGATGTAGTCACGTGCAAATACATTGGTATGTGGAGACAAAATATTGAGACATTTTTGGCTCTCGCAGTGCTTCCACTATTTCTATATACGAGAACAATAATTTATTACAATTTCGAATCCAGGGCACCAGGGTCTCTGATTGACATGGAGACTGTACCTATAGTAGGTACCGTTCCTCTGCCCTACCAACTAAGGTTCTTGACACAAACTTGAAGAAAGTTTAGAATCTCGAAGAATGAGTAAGTAGAACGCTGAAATCGCCGAGTTTTTGGATTAAGTATTAACCTTGTAGTCACAACCTTATTTATAACTTTGTCCTGAACATCATGTAAATTAAGATCATTTTACAAAATGCAGTTTCCTGCAAAATTTATTACAATTGAATAATTTCACGAATACTGACGTTATTTACGACATGTGTATGTTACTGATGCAATTGATGCAATAGTTTCAGCTTTCAGCCGAATTTGATTTCTGGGAAAGACGAAACGATTCCGCGTTCAAATGCTTTCCAAGAACCTAAAATTCTTTGTCCGATCCATTACAAAATGTTTTATTGAAATTCGATATGTTTGGTAAATTATCTGTATTTCGACGATGAAGAACGATACCCTCCTATCTTCATGTGAATTCATCGTCGATATAGGAAGTTGGTATATATAAGTTACACGCGTGTAACACCGTCATCTTTGCTCCATATGAATAAACTAAAAATTTACTGTGCGGCCGGATGGCGAAAACGGCAGATTGTTCCTTCATCATCATGCCCTTCCCAAATCAGTTGAGGTTGGCGCAACATGTTTTATTAGAGCATAAAATCATGAAGGAAAAGGTTTTGATCAATAATGTTTTATGACCGGCCGCATGCCTTATGGAGTATCTAACCTTAGGGAGACCTACACCCAGCAGAGGGCTGCTTTAGGATTGTGACTGTGATATGAAGACTACCTGTGTAAACTGGTAGAAGTCACCATATAGGTAGTAAGGAAAGATAAGTTGGATAATACTTTGGTATTAAATTATTTAAAAAAATGTTATGTGTAACTTTAGGTAGGTATCTAATTAATATACATTATAATGTCCGATCATCATATTATGACGCCATATCAACACTTCAACAACTACTTACAAAGATGGTTATTTTTTAACAATGTAGAGACAATATAATGGCCGCAGGTGCTCATGACATGATCCATATAATTTATTGTTTCAACTAACAATTATAGGTTTTTTCTATTCTGCGAAAGCTATAAAGTAAGCTACTTATTCCTATTAGTCATCATAACACAGTTGATGAACTAGAATAAAAAATGTGACGTAACCATAGTTTGAATTGAAATGGGTAGGTACCTGCATATTCTAATCAATCTAGGGCCCTCTATTAGAAGAAGAGCAAAAAATACATACACAGACCACGCCTTTTTGGACTAGGCTGAGCACATATTTGAGGGGAGATCAGGAAAATCTTGGATCACTATAGTGATAGCACAGGTTATCAGCCTGTTGCCTAAAATTACAACCTGTTACATAACTAACCAAAAAAAAGAATATTTTTCATTATCATCAGTCGATAAAATAATCACATCACTAGTCTAGGTCAGGTGCTACACTACCTGGCGAAAAAAGTCCGCTTCGGCAAACATTGCTGGTTGACTTAGTTTCTTGTATTGATGACATTCATGTAATAGCCAGCAATGTAGACCGAACTGCGCTTCGCCGCGTCGGTAACTTCACTTGAACTTTGTGCTGTCAAAATTAGTGATGCCACGATTAAAAATAAGTGTAATTTAATAAAAAAATATTTTTCTCGTAGATTTCAAAAACGATACTACGGCTCTAATTTTTTGTTAATTGACTCTTTGCAACGGACCTTTCCACACCCTTTCAGCTTTATTGGTTGTTTTGTAACACGTTGTATAATGCAGATGAAGCCTTCTAGTCCTTTAGTCGCCTCTTACGACAAAGGCTGATGCTATTCTAAGCCGGCATCACACGGCAAAACTATCCTTTAAAGCATGTTTGTTTGTAGGCCAGTAGCAGTCATTTTTTTTATCGATGAAAGTTTTATATCGATCCCAGTAGGTAGC
Source organism: Phthorimaea operculella (assembly GCA_024500475.1). Lineage (NCBI taxonomy): Eukaryota > Metazoa > Arthropoda > Insecta > Lepidoptera > Gelechiidae > Phthorimaea > Phthorimaea operculella. The sequence continues at coordinate 1,707,446 of JANFCV010000018.1, read as the reverse complement.
CGGAAAGATACCTAATAAATACTTATAAAATGGCAACTCATCTCACTACATAAGAATTACCTAAATCTAAATAGGTTTTGGTAGTTATTTATATAATATACAACGTGTTACAAAACAAACCATAAAAACTCCCATACAAATTGAGTTCATTTGTATGGGAGGTCCAATTTTTTTTTTGATATTTCGACCCATGTTCCATGGGGAAAGTTGTTCAGTTTCACGAGTACCTTGACCTCCTTTCAGCTTTATTGGTTGTTTTGTAACACCCAGTATAGCTTCGTCTGGCAGTGTAGACTAGACGAAATCGATTTACCGGTTTCTCTCCTGATATTACGCATACCTACTTTCGAATGTGAAACATAAAAAAGATCATATTTCAGGGTTGTGACGGTATATACTCAACCAACACGTGTACAAAACGAGCTAAGTAGGTACTTAGAATAAATTAATCTAATCTAAAATTAGATTATCCGTAAATAATAAACCTCAAATCAAATTGGCATAGGTAGGTATCATAATAAGTTTAGGCCTAAAGCAGCATAACCATTTGAAATGTATTCGTTCCCTGCCTGAGAGGTCTTAACTTTCTTCCCTACCTATGTCCTATCCTTAAGTTTGTTTTTATTAGATAGGTATGACAACTTGCGAAAAATCAATCTTCGTCCCTTTCGTCAAATGTCTTTGTTGTCATATTTATTCAAATCTCCCAAATTCTACTTACTAAATTATACTTATGCGAGCTTTCGACCCATGGTCACAAATTAGGAAAACGGCGCGCGGGCGCCTTTACCAGATGGCTCACTCAGTACTAGCGACGATTTTGACGTTTACGGACGACAACTGAAAAAACCGGGATCTCAGGGGAAGTTAAGGTAAATAAGAAGGTGGTTGACACGAATGTCATATTTAATGGATTTAAAATTGGCTTAGAACTATATGACGTTCTTTGTCAGATTTTGCTGTTTTGACGTTTTTATACTCAGAGATTTTTGACAGAAGCAACCCTGGCTATGTAACAAATGCCAATCGCGAAAATCCGAAATAAGGCCGAGTGAACCTTCTGTAAACTCTCTATTTTGTGCCATGGTTTCGACATTCAGGAGGTCTGTAGGTAGGTACTGACATTTTTTTCTCAAGTAAAACTTCACTCCACACCGTCGGTATTTCTAGTTTAACAAAAGCCATACCTAGTGTCAACAAATGTCATCTTGAACACTAAAACCAATTTTGAACATAAAAGGAACTGGTTACGTATTTTAATATTTGCACATGCTTAACATGTGGCGAAGGATAATGCTTTAAACGTGCCAATCCCGTATTGTTATTCAAATGCAGTCTATTCGGAAATATGCGAAGTTATAGGTCACTAGACAAACCAGATTACAAAGAATGTGGTGTTTCACCTCACTTTGACCTCAGAGGTTTAAGCTATTTTGAGAGAGTTTAGTGCGGCGGACCAAAGTACCTATTTTTGTTTCCTTTGTACCTAATCCTTTGCTCATTGCTGATGGTAATGGTAAAGGACTTTGTGTGACTTTGGATTCCTGTAAGCTATCAAATCCGTATTTCTATTGTCAAAAATAAGATACATACAATTTGACATGTCAATGGGATATGTTCTATTTGTGCTAATCTCGTCCTGCTTACCGTATATTATACCTACCTACGTATTTGACGGGTTGGTGATAAGAAATAACATTCCCAAAGGATGTAAGGAATAACTTTCGAGTTACTATGGGAGGACCAACTTTTTTCCTTGGATAAAGTTATTCCTTATCACCAGCCCGTCCTGCATAGTCACTAGTAGAGTTTAATCTATATTTAGAGTACATTTTAAACAAAATATATTTATTCAATTTAATTATGCTGTTCAGCTCAATTTGGTGTCCCACTTGAAAAATAATTAAAATTATTTCAGTTATATAGATACCCAGCTATGATCGGATTTATATTTAGAGAACTAAAACGTTTATTTTGAGATTGTTTCTCAATCAACTTGCAAAACGCCTCAATAAAACTTCTTATTAGGATTACTGAACTCTTACCAAATGCTTTTAAAGCTTCTAATTATTTCGGCTACTTCTCTGTTTGAGGAAGCATTTTATGCGTTTGCCAAATTTAGGCCTGATGAATCAGAGATAAGAGGTTTTGGTTAGACACTACTTTCGTTTCGATGCCCGTGGGTATCTTGAATGGCGAATAGTGTATTAAGTCAAGATTTGGCAGCAGGGCTCTGATCGAACGTTCCCTGTGATGTAAAGCACTGTGCACTGCGCCCGCTTACCCGTCTTCCAATCGTCGTGAATAAGCACATCACCATCTTCCTACCCTTATCCCAATTACTTGGGGTCGGCACATTTTCATTCATTAAGGCCTATACAATCGATAGGCCTATCGATAGTATCGATACTATCGATAGTTTAAAATGAAGCAATACAATCGATAGTTTTGGACTATCAATACCTAGTTATTGGACTATTGTTTTATTGACATGTCGATTGCTTAAGTATCTATAGGCCAAAATTATCGATTGGCCAATCGATAGTTCCAAAACTATCGATAGTATCGATACTATCGATAGTTTTGGCCAATCGATAGTCCAATAACTATCGATACCATCGATACTATCCATAGTTTCGGACTATAGATACTATTGGTAAACAATTACAATCGATAGTCCACTATCGAGCGGCAACACTAGATGCTTGTACGAAATGAACTGGGCTATTTCGGTCGACATCCATCTAGATTTCGAAGGTTAGCTTTTGCTGTACATTGTACAAGCTTTGCTCCTCCGTAAATAAGTCCTCATTCTCAGCCATGCAAGCTAAATGCAGGCATTGACGAATGAGATAGGTATGTTATATTGCATCTACTATAATAAGTGTAACAGAGATATATGCCAATTCAAGTGTATGCGTTGCTCCTGCATCAACGACAGGTTTTAGTAAGTATGGGGAATTCGGAATTTCCTTGCAACTGACAGAGTCATGCGTGACGGATGCGCAGCAACGCAGCAAGTCAACCTGAGGAAAACAGCCTTCAGACACGCCGCCGAGCTTGCTACGAAAATCACGCGAGTATTACTATTTCAATATGAAAAGATCCATATAACGTCAAACAAAATTGACGTGGCGCCGACAAGGTAGAATTTTAAGTTATAGCTAAATCATATTCAAATTCTATGTTACAAAGTCCACAGGTGTCAAAAAATATAGGTATTTTTTTTGCTTCATATTGGCATGACAAATTACACAAAATAAATGATACAATAAATCAAAGCAGTCACTTCTCATTAATTGACTCATCCCAGTAAACACAAAAGTAGCAAAACGCCAACAAATCATTAATCCATTTAATGACCAGTCGGCAGTCATCATTATTATTATCATTAGTTTGCATTACAATACCATTAATACACACCTTGATAATTATCATTAACATTGGCCATTAATAACCACCGATTGGCCGTTACATAGCTGGCCAAAAATGTTCGACATTTAAATATTTTAAAAAGATTTTATCAAAATGACATTTGGGATTCGTGATGCAGTTTTACATGTTCGATTTTTGGTTGATCAGAGATATGGTCGTTAATTGTTATTTATTGGAAATGATTGAAAGTAACTTTACAAGCTATGCCATGTTTTTTATTTATGTTCGATTTTGTTAATAACAATTGAAAATAATACTTAATAGAGTTTTTACTAGTCTAGTTAATAATTTTTGGTTCGTCGTGTTTTTACTTGATTCTGTGTTCCATAATAGGTAATATAATACATATCATATCAAACTCGAAGCGAAAAATTACCAGATGAATTTGTTTTTGTTACAGGTAATACTCACACCTACTTACTAAGGGCTAGAAAATAAGACGCGTCTCATTTAAGCATACATACATACATCTGAGTACCTACATATTATTTTACATAGTAAGTACTAACTATGCAAATTCTATGGTAGGTAGCTAACTACTTAGTCGTCGGTACTAGTACTATACCTACTACGTTTATAACGGTGAGCTTTTTGAACTAATTAAAATTTTCAATTGATAAAACTAATTAAGGTTATACGTACTTACCTACAAAATCCTCACTTATCATGTCTGGCTTCTAAATTGTACCTAATTCATTCTATGAGATTGGCGCCAGACGTCTCAACCGCCTAAAACCAGTATTTCTAAATAAAGAACAACCTTAATTTGGCGATAGCTCATTATTTGTACATTATAGTCTAAGAGCCGGATGATCTATTAATTACTACATTTGCATTGTGGGTGGGTAAAAACATGTCACGGCTACAAGAGCTTTTTTACTGGTGATTCATGTTTAATTAAGGTACCTATACGGTGTTTACGGCAATTATTATTTATTTTTGTTGGCACATACTACAAGTTTAAAATAAAAAATCGATGAAATATAAACAATATAATTTATTACAGGGATAAATGTTTATTTTGTAATATTGAAGTCTATAAATCAGTTTTATTTCTATTTTTATGCCTAGTTCAACACAAACAAAATATCCCGATTTAACATTCCGCAATTACCTACATTAAATTAAAATCATAAATTATTATCATACGTATAGAACTATAGACAATATTATTTATGTTGTATTTACTTCCTTTTTTATTTTGCATCAAAGTCTGCACTAAAACGGTCCATAAAATGTTGAATGACATTTTATATTTAAAAAAATATATCAATCTGTACCTACACTTGTCATTCACCTGTCACTTAAGCCACGCATTCGTTGACAAATGGACGTGTTTTAACATAATGCCAGGTTGTACCCAATCTGCTTGTAAACGTAAATTACCGGGCAAATTATTGCAAAAACTAAAGGTCGCCTTAACCGAAATTTTCTCTTAAAGTGATCAGGCTGCTGGTATTTGGGATTCAGTACCGCATAGTAAAGGATGCAAATTAGCACTTGAAAAATTCTTTTGAAAAAGTTGGAGATTCTTTCATGAGTTTCGGTTGCTATCTAAGACTAACTTCGTACATAGCCATTTCAGATGCTGTTCAAAACACTAAAGTGCACAAATACAATATTTTTACGTACATGCAATAGAGAGCCGTCATAATTTTATCCTGTTTTTATTTCTTTTTTTTCTTCGGTATTTACAGAATTCAGTAGAATCACAAACATTGCAGAAGTAAGAACTGTTTTCCATTGCTCTGACCTATAAGGAATATCAAGTCTATTTCATAATGGCTCTCTACACGTCACTTAGTTTATTGTTGTCTACGGAACCCAATCTCCATTTACCTAAGTCCAGCTTAAGATAATCCTTGCCGAATTGAATCACGCATGGAACGGTGAAAGTGTTACAAGAGTCTTAACAATCGCTGATCTGGCAACACCGAATGAGACTTTTTCTCATACGAAATTGAATGGAATCAATGTCGCATTTACATAATTTCATGCATAATTAATTTATTTACGTAATGAATTGATATGCCTTTAAGACGATTTCCGAGCGGCGTTTTTCATACAAAAGTTTTCTTCACGAATAACATGTAGAGCTATGATTCTTTTTTTATGATATTTAAGCTGTATTTTTGTTTTTTGGAAATAAAATTTGAGCAATTTTCTATTTCCATACAAAATTTGTAATGCTCATATTTTTGAAAATTAATAATAGGTGTATAAAATAAGATCATAGCTCTACAAGCATTATTCAAGAATTATACAGGCATCTCTCAGGATTCCTCTAACTTTTACGTAGGCTGAGCAGATTTTTCTGGTTACAACGGCAATATATATCTCTGAAAATAAAAATTGGATGGATACAGTGCGAAAGAAAGTCTCAAGACCCAGTCGGTGTAGAGTCATAACTTTGACAAAATATGACCTATTGAACTTAACAAGAAGACATAGCAAATAGAAGGCCCTTTCACTTGACTCTAGAAAATGCAGGTTTAGGTTAGACAATGTATGCCAGTATGATGGGAATTCTCGCATATCGATAATATAAAATAAGTACAATGTTGCACATGCCTACGGATTATTCAATACTGAAAGGTACGACACAATGCAAAAGTTGCATTATACGGGGTGAAAGGGACAGCTCTCCGAATTACTGATAGGGTGCATACAAACCATGAAAGTGAAACATTTCCCATAAGAAAATATATCAGAAGTCATAAAAAAATAACGTTCCATACAAAATTATGATCAGCCGACATCATTCTATCATCAAAAAAAAATTACGTCTCCTAAAATATTTTCTTAAAGGTAGGTTCTTAAAATGAAAGCACCCAAGTCTATTCCCACAGTACTCTCGCCCAAGAAATCTGAGACCCCAGACTAGTCTAGCACTGCCATCTTCTTCGATGAAAATGATTACATGCGGTCCCTTAGCTATGGTAGCCAAGACATACAACAACCTGCCAAAAGAAATGAAGTTAGAACAAAATATACATAAGTTTAAGTTACTACTAAAAAAATATCTAGTCTCTAAGTGTTATTATCCATTACAAGAATATTTGAACGAAAAAAACGATAAATTGTAAATTAGAATTATTTTGTATTTTAATTAATTAATGTATATTATTTATTTCTAAAAATTGTTAATTAATGTATTTTCCAGAATATTGAATGTTATTAATGTAAATTCTATTTATTATTTTACCAACTGTTATATTGTTATGCCCTATCCGGGTCCATGTTTGAAACTCATTCCCTATTAACATTTAAGACCTACTGAATGTAACATGGTGTGCAATAAATAAATACTTGAATACTTGAAAATCTGTTTCATCTGTTTCATATATAATTAAAGTTAAAATGGCGCACTTAAGTTTAAACAATTTAATGGAACTAAAGAACTAAAGCACTTTTTATAGACTTTGCATATTCCAATTTCGCAGACGACGTCAAACTCAAAAGTAGCGCCATGTCAGGCCTCACTGCAGTTTAATTTCTTCTATGGTAGCAGTGCGTTGTACAGATAAGCACTTGCTTATTGAGTAAGTAGATGTGTTAAAAACAAAAAACCCGACTGCGGTAATTTTAAAGTAGTATTTTGCTGTAAAAATACGCCATCTTGCATCAATAAATTTTTAATATAGTGTCACTCGCGCTGCTGAGACGAATCTAACGACACCTAATATGTCAAAATCCAACTATCCTTTCGGGCTGTAGCCCGTGAAAAAGAATTTTCTTGTCCACATACATACATACATATCTACCTACATACATTCATACATACATACTCTCGAAAAACATAACCCTCCTTCTGAGGCAGTCGGGTAAAAAGAGGAACACGTGTCGAGACATCTCATCATACCCGAAACCAGCTGCTAAACAAAGCCCCGTAATGCCCTCGATGGTGCACTATGAAGGGCACTTGACTCAAGTCTTGAGCAAGATGCACCGGTCTACTTGAGACGCGAGCTTGAGGTGCCTTTACATGTGGCCACGTAATCAGTGGGATCAGTGAGATTATTCTAATAAATCAGCAAAGGCGCTCTCTAAAAGAGCACTCTAAATCTAAACGACGAAAGATGCATCTTTTCCGTCATCAAAGCGACTAAGGAAATTAGGAAAGGGAAAAGATATGAATCGGGCACTACGCTTGGTAATCTGCTTGCCTGACAGATCCATGCTGTCCATACCCAACAAACGATTGATTTTTAATTTTTTTATGCAAGTAGTTTAATCTATTAGAAGTAACAACCCTTCAAAAACGTCAAATAGTTTCTCAAATTAGTAGAATGAAATCCAAATTAAGTAAGACAAGAACTGCAAGGTTCTGGGGGGTCTGATCAATCAGAAGAACCTGTTTTAGTTAAGATTGAAAAACGATTACCTATTCATACAGAAAATAGGGTATCTGGGGCATTCTCTCTATCTGATCTGAATGTATTTTTACATAATTTATCTTTGACGATACCTATCCATATAGCAGTTCGAATTTGTTTATCATCATTCTAGTATCCTGAACCAACCTGAAAGCGGCTCAATTTATACTGATTCATACAGACAGTCACAAAGTACCTATACTCGCGTTCAAAGGCTTATTTTTTCAATAAAAAATAATTTCGACGGAAAATTACAACGATTGCTTTAACAATGTCTAGGTATAAATAAGTAGATACTTGAGTAAATCTATTGTTGAACGATCTGCTCTTCACTACATAACATAAAGTGTTTCTAATAAAATGTAAATTAACTGTTATCTAACAATTGTCAGATTCTACTATAAGATATAATATACTTTTACTGTGACGCAAATACCTATGTTGGCTGGATGGAGTAGGCTAAAGCTACCCTTTTCGTGTACAACACTCACTCTTCGTAAGTTTTAATGCCACACAATTTTGTTTCCAAGACAAATAAACAATTTTAATCAATGAAAAAGAAACAGCCTCTTATTGGAAATGTATGCCATTTATTTGGATCAGGAAGCATTTCATTCACCCAAATAGGTTTCAATGGAAGCCATAATCGACATTCCTCGCGAGATGTCGCTAGAAACCATTTTATTGCCAATAAATCTTCGACTGCGCCGCAAATCATAAAATCCGTAAAATGACGCCAAGTTATAAAAATCAATTTCGTAACAGTTATTTCTGAGTATGAAGTCTCGTAAAATTTTTTAATTGGTGCGGATATTTTCTTTTACTTTTAATTTTTTGGCCTTCAAGGGCCAGCACACATTTACGGATAATGTTACGCTAGTTAATTTCGTCTGTCGTAAAATGGTTCCTGTGTACGAAGGTTCGAAGGTTTGCGTCATCGTAGCTGTATTCGTAAACGCACTGATTTGTCGATGGTGTCGGTTTACTGTTTAACTTGTGGTTTTACTGTTGTATTGACTGTCTTTTTTAGGATCGCTAGTGAGTAAGATGATCCCGGAAGAGTCGATCTGTTGTTTTAGTAAGTGAACCAGAATGCAGTCTTTGAATTCAGGGAAAATGAGTTAATCGCATTTCGGGTCGCAACTCGTACCAGCAATTTCAAATTGTTTAAATATGACATCATAGATTCTTCGCGGATGTTGTCATAGTTGTGAGACAACTATGACAACTATGACAACCATCTAAAATTCCTGGAGTTAACTGATTTCATCAACGCCATCATAAAATAAGTTCATTTGACAGTGGGTTGTACCTCCTTGTTAAAGGTGTACAAAACCACAATGACTGTTTTGCTATATGGGGATGCCAAAAAGACAGTGCGGCACGCCGCATTGCGCTTTCCATACTATGAACGACGCTGTCACGTTGGCGATGCATTACGACGCCGCCACGCTAGGTCTTTATTTTGTCCTCAAAATTCAACTCAAGTATTACCTGTCACGGTACCTGGTACCTAAGTCGGGCCTTTTTAGACTAGCGATGCCATATGGCATCAGAATTTCGGTTTTAAAATATTTACACTTTTGAACACTATTTCGTTAGTCAGTTTAGTCCGCAAAATATCACATCCACTTGTATTTTCAAAAACTCCGTCCATAATGGGCTAATATCAATAAACTCCATTATCAATAAACTAAGCGGCTAACTTAAAACAAAAGCTAATTGCTCTACCTATTCTACTCACTAGATAAACTCATATTTTACAATCTCTGGCCATTGTTAAGTGCCTACCTACATCTAGGCGATCTAAAACATTTCCTAGGCGTTCTAGGCTATTATCTTCATGACATCACCCACAATCTAGGCCGAAGTTAGTATGCTAAACAGCGTTCTTACATTCCATGTTAGGGCTAGATTTTATATAGATAAAAGACAATTGGCCATTTATTTAGACGTTGTACCTGTAAACTCTATTTAAGAATTCTCTATTTAAGGAATCAACTCACATACCTGTTTATTATAAGCAGCGCGAATGAAGAATGGATCCGTCGATGGCCGCATGATTTTATTCTCTCCCACTTTAACAGATATTTGTCTATTCTTGCACACCGCGGTAACGGAGGCAAAACTGTTGCGTAGTGTATGAGGAGTTAGCGGTGTCTATGGCAGAGAAACATAAAAGCGACTTTATTTTATACTGTGTAAAACGACACTATTTATGTATTGATACTGATCATACATTTAAAACACTTGGAGCAGGCTCACAAACTAACTGCAAAGTGGCAGATATAAGAAAATGGTATAGTCTATTCAAAATCGGCCTAGTTACGCTGTTCGCGTAGAATCTAGTATTGCGTCCAGCGTAACTTTGCCTCCCGCTTAGGCTGGTCATGTCATTTCATGACACTACCTATGATTGTGAATGGACTATACCTACTAGTACAATCGAATAAAATCTTCAAAGAAAGCTCGAATCCCACGGGATACGAGAAACAAAGCTATGTAAACAATAGTCTACTATCCCACCACAAACCTAACCCTGTGTATACTAGAGATCACGCGCGGCTGCACTTGTGGTCATCTCGGATAACATGCTGAGTCCGAGTGTTCTCTCTAGGGAGTGCCCACCGGTTAAATTGATTGAAGGATCGGTAGTTTTTTTAACCATCACAAAGTAAATAAGGATGTAGATTTCAAAAGGCTGTTTTGCAAATTTCTGTTCACTATGTTTTTGATCTATAAAAAGTTTTGTCAAAAGGTTTAGTCCTTTAGAGAATTGTAGAGCTATGCATTAATGAGGTTTACTCATACCTACCCTTGGCAGAAAATGTGGGTCTGGGTTTAAAAATTCAATTTCAGCACATGCAATTTTAGGGACCACACCTTTTTAAGAGTCGCAAATCAACTGTGTATGTCTCGGTAGAGATATTTTACGGGCCATATCTAAAATATGATGGCTCGCATGGAAAATCTTTGATGTAATATTCAAACAAATCTCAAAACCCGAGTCTGAATCACGAAGATGTGATTCGACATTACCTTTAAAAAGATTATCGGTCCTAATAACCGATTTTGCACTCCCTATAGACACGAAAGGTCAGCACTTACTAAACACGATGCACTTGTGACTGACGTGGCAGAGGCACAGGCAGAGTGCATTTATTTAAGGTGCATGTATTTAAGGCGCGGCACACTGAGTAACGCTAAGCTATTTGTCTGTAAAGTGTGTTAGTGGTTTCTTTCATGGCATTTGTTTAGTTAGGTTTTCGGTTCGAAGCAAATTGATTCTTATCTATATCACACAGCTTACGTTTCCTTGGAAAACAGATTTTAGCCCCGATCTTTTATTAATGGAAGTTCAAGATAAAGTTGTGCTTTCGGGTTTACGTTTCAACGTAAATTTGTTTACGGGTTGATGTTTTATGTGAAAATGTTGAAGTAGGAGCGGTATGCCTACTTGAGTATGTTTCACCAACTATCGCGAATTGCCTGCTGAATCTGATCCCAGACCAGTGACGTCATCATGGGGGTGGCATGACGGACTTCTTTTCACTTCGCTTGACACAACTGACTGACTCACTTTACTTTCTTCCTACGTTTTAGTCCGCTTCAGCCATTGCCAACAGCGCGTTCAACCTCTTTATTCCAACACAATAGACCTTCAGTCACCCTATACTACCATACCATACCATAACTCCAACTGTTTATATCCTCTAGCCAAATACCATCGCCATCTAATCACGACATTCGCAGCATTTAGAAACCGCAGCGAGTGGCGAGTCACGAAAACCGGGGGAAAGCAGAGAAATGAGCACTAAATGTTAGGAAAGATTTATGACTGAACTAGCTCGACGCCCCGCGGTTTCACTTAGGGTGCGAAATAGTCGGTACCTATAGTTGAGACGCGACTGTGTGGTGCCGCCTTAGAATAGCATCACCTCCTTTATACCCGTTGGTGTCGTAAAAGGCGACGACTTAGGGATGGATCCAGGAAATGGGCAAGCAAGCAGCGTGCCCTGTTAATATCTGCAACACCTTGCACTGCACTCACTAATTCGCCTGCCAAGCGTAGTGATTAAAGGAATATCCCTCTATTGGGGAAGGCCCATGTCCCACAATTACCCGCAATGGACTGTTGTGGCTTTAGTAGTAGTTATAAGTAATCAACATTCGCCTAGAGGTTTTGAGTGTTTTGACTGTAGCCTGTGAATAAAAATTTACTTGTCCAGCCAGATACAGACATATTCTCCAAAAACATATTCCTCCTTCTAACGTAGTTGTGTAAAAAGTCGTAGAAGAGCACCGATCAAAGATATGCTAGTTGATTTACTACAAAAAATGAATATATCTACCACTACGACATACAAAATGCTTGCTTTCCCCGCGGTAGAGATAAAATAAACCGCATAATTGTTTCTGTAAGACGTCGGTGAGTTCAAAGCCAAAGGAAATTGCAGTTCTTACCATGAAGCTCGCTAACGGAACTCCCTTTTATACTTCCTTGAAGATTTAGGTTTAAGAAGCTTTTAAGAATGTGAAAGATAAGGCTTTCTTTTACATTTTTGACTATTAAGCTTTGAATCTGAAAGAAAGAAGTGAAGTTACTTGAAATGTAAAAGGCTAATCAAATAGGTACTAAAGAAATACTTAAGATAAGTACCTACCTATTTAAGACGATTCCCGAGCGGCGTTTTTCATACAAACGTATTGCCCTGTTTTCTTCCCGAATAATGCATGTAGAGCAATAATTAAGGAAATGTATGGCAGCGGCGGCAATCAGATCACGCGCGTACTAGAGATACCTGTTTTTCATAGTTAGGAAAGTAATCTTCTTTTCGAGTGGGATACCGAGTCGTCCAAGTAGTAACTTTTCCATTTATAGTACTTCAAATTGAATGAACATAACTTACAAAACATCACTCAGGTAAATTATACTTGAAAAGTGTGCAAATCGAAACTCTCTCTTGTAAATCGTTCCCCGGGGTAGAGTTATTTACCCTCCGTTCTTACAAAGTATCTACCTACATAGTTGCAGACCCATATTTTACTAAGACGGGAGATATCTACTGAGTACCACTGACTGACGGTACGATAGGCCTCTATAAAATATCCTACAATTTGTGTGTTTGCAAATGCAAAGTGGTCATTTCTGTGCAAGATTATTATTTCTTGGATAATATTTCTTTTATAGTGACGTCAAATGTCAAACCATTTTTTTATCGATATCGAATCTATATTACTGCTCTCCGAATACCTACTGATAGGGTGCATTCAGACCAAGAAATTGCACGACTACTTAATTTTACTATAGGTAGTAAAAAAAAATTAAAGCTCTACAAACATTATCATACTATAATATTGTCATAAATCTACTAGAATTATAAGCAAAATTTAACCATTCCTGAAACCTGGTTTGATTGATACTGCTACGTTTGATTAGGTGCCATACTGCGACATCCAGTTAATTTCTCTTCCAATTTAGGTCAAACGAGAAAGGCTAGAAATCTAGATTTGGGCTGCGGATTATTAACCTCAAGCCATAATGGAAGATTTAATGGGTGGTAAAGTACTTCGGTTAAGCCGTGCGGTTTTGGACTTCCTTTGTGAGTGTTTGAACAGACGGACGTGAACGTGAGAGTATGTAAGCGATATAGCTATTGTAGAGACTATTAGCGAAAAACACACGGTATCGTCCATTTGCGCAGCTTTTTCATCTTATTTTCATACGAATACGGTTTATATCAAAAGGTTTGACAGACGCATCCATCAAAGCAGCGTTGTGCGGTGCTGCTTGACTGAATGTTAAGAATCGAATGAATGACGCAGAAATGCACGTGGCGTGTGTTTGTCGGCATTATTAGTCTCTATTTTAACAGGATTTCAGCAGGATTTAACTGTCTATATCTTAGGTCTATACTTCTGTGATATTCAGAAACTAAGGATTGACTTGCATCCGCGCCAGTCACCATTCGGGGACCATTTTGCTACAGTTGATGAAGCTTTGTGCTGGTCCTAACAGTAGTTTCTCGTACCTAATAGGTTTAATGCAGTTTATTGTACTTTCAAATTTTGCGATTGGTATTTTTGGTCTAATAAATATTTTTCTTTGTTTCAGGTTTAACGCTTCCATCTCAGATTCACATTTTTTTTAAATTATGATACATATAATAAAATCATTAAATATGTCGTTAATGAACAGATAGTGACAGTGTATTAAAATTTACATACAAAACCAGTGAGTGCAGTGCAGTGAACAAAATTTCAGTGACAGTGAACATTAGTGAACAAACAAACAAACACAAAATGGAAGCCATGGAAAGGAGAGGGAAGATTGTGGCAATCGCTGCAGTGTTTTTCATCGTCTTCTCGTCACAATGTAAGTATGCAGACTATACAGCCTATCTTTCCCATTCTACTTCTTAAAAACTCTTCTTTAGTCGTGGAATTGTAATCTTTGACGTATTATACAACTCAAATATCTGCTATACCAGTGGACTTGCAGCAAACTAAAGTTTAAGTCAGTAGATACAATAAGTACGAACATAATATATCACGCATTCACGCCAGCATTTGGTACAAAAAAAATACAATATACCTAACAATCAGCGTATCGAATTATCGATCAAATCAAGATATTAATTAGTCAAAGTGGGATGCAAGTAGGAGGCATTACGACTTGATTCTCTGTTGATTCAAATAATTTTAGTAATTCAAGTTTACAACTTTAAAACCTGTTCCAAGGAACCAAGCAAGGTCAATAGCTTAGTAAAATATAACATTGACATCGAAGACATCTGAAAAAACAAAAACTTGCTAATCCAAGGCTACTTAGCCAGGTTGTATCGTTAAAATGAAATCATCAAAAGGCTAAGTATTCTTAAAAAGTGTTACAGGCTGACATTCTAGACAGGTAGGTATTGAATAAGTTCTCATTCTTATCTTATTTTTGCATAAAATGACGCTGCTCTAAAGATAATTTTCAAAAGAAGCAGTCAATGTCAGTCCGTATATCCAGGCACGTCTTGATTATGTTCCATTCATGCTATAAGCTGCCTGGGTTACTTTTATTATCAAGTTTATCTTTATGTCTTTGATGGCAATGTTTGTAGCATGTAATTCCTATGTCCACAGATCCAGGAGTGTCGGCCGGCAAGAACAACACAAAGATGTCATACGTGTGTCCACCTCAGTTTATCAGACTCGGCCACAGCTGTTACTTCTTCAGCGAGAACAAAGCCACTTGGCAGAACGCACTCTTCGCCTGCAAGGTCAGTTCAACTGTATATTATATGAATTTTGTTCAGGCAGGAGTCACCCAAGGCACTGTCTTAAGTCCTCTGTTATTCACGCAGTACAAAAGCGATATTCCCACATACACAAGAACTCCACAAAGATGTCATACGTGTGTCCACCGCAATTCATCAGACTCGGCCACAGCTGCTACTTCTTCAGCGAGAACAAAGCCACGTGGCAGAACGCACTCTTCGCCTGCAAGGTCAGTTCAATCTCATATTATATGAATTTTATTCTGGCTGGGGTCACCCAAGGGTCTGTCTTAAGTCCTTTGCTATTCAAGCAGTACAATGATAATCCCACATACACAAGAACTCCACGAAGATGTCATACTTGTGTCCACCGCAGTTCATCAGACTCGGCCACAGCTGCTACTTCTTCTCGCCGACGGAGCTACGAAGCTTCCTCATTTGTACCCTTCTGCCGGGATGATTCAGTACGATTCGTTCTTCCCAGAACAACTCCTTGTTTAAACAACTACACACTCACTTCTAGGTGAGCTCGCCACCAAATAGGCGTAGATTTTGATAGCCCCGGGGCTAAAATCGTAGGGTCAGTCCGGAAACATAACTTGAAATTAATTCAAACTCTTAATATGTAGTAGTGTATGAATATTATGTAGTAGGTTAGGTATGTTATTGCCAGTAAAGTCACCCGACACCTAATGCAAATTATTTTTACGACCAGCAATTCTTCAAGCCAATTCCCCTAGATTGGATTTATGGTTTTATACATAAACTAAAGTGGGACGACCTTTATACCCTGGCCCTGTTTGTCGCTTGGAAACTGTGACGTCAAGTCTCTATTGAGCTTGATGGCGCTTAGAGGCTGAATGGTGACGTAAGACCTAAAAGAGCTGCCTTGACATTTTAATCGGTCTTGACCCGTACTTACAAGCGGAGTATAGGGCTATGTAACTGCAAACTAGGTTTGATGTGGTACTCTGAGGGCAGATTGCAAACTTTTGTTTTGGCGATCGTACGATTTAATAATCTATTAGCTTATTGTCGGAGCCCGATTGCATTTCGTTGCAGAATTCTACAGATTTGTCATATAGATTTGACGTGTACCTAAACTACACTAGAGAGCGTAATTCGCTACTTGACAGGGCCGACAATAAAATACAAATGCTGTATGCTAAAAACTATTGCCCAAAAATACTATAAACTTAATTCATCGTTTTACAAAATATAAATAGTTTGAATTATTAAACCGAACACGTGTTTCGGTTTCGACGCCAACCAAAACACAAAATATCGTTTCAAAAAGTAGCTAATTTGACCTGCCTGTCAAGTAGCGAATTTGTCCATCTAAGATTTAACACTATAATTAATTGACGAAAATTGAAATTATTTGCTGTGTTTGAAATGTTATTCACAAAACGGCCTTTACAATGTAACCAGACCTGACCAACTTGTCGTGTACCAAGGCTGAACTTACTGAATGAATGACGTAATGTATGCTGAAAATATCGCCTACAAACATCTACAAGTAATTCATCTGCATGCAGAATACCTACAGCAACACTGCGACATACAGTTTTGTGAACATAAAGTAAAGACGATTTTTGCTTAAGTTACTTTAAATATTTCAAGGGATCGATTAGACCACGAAACTGAAAGACTTTCCCTAAGATAACACTTGGTCCGTTTGTGCGCTATTATTCGCAGTGCTATCCGTTGCGTTCGATAAATACGATTTTCATACAAATACGGTGTTATGTCAAATGTTGTGGGAGCAAAAAACTAGCGTAATATCTATAACTTAGGATATTGAAATAAGATCAAAGTCCTCTATGTATGTAAGGTTTAATAAACGCAGCCGCTAGCGCAAAAATATCGCACAACGCTGCGTCTACGGATGCGTCTGTCAAACATTTGACATAAGCCATATTAACGCACAAACAGACGTTACATGTTTCTCGCCTAAGATGGCACACGGCAGAATTATGAAAAATAATTTGAAATAAGAAACCCAATAAACCTTTACATTGAGGTGGTGCTCTTTTGGCTGGTTCTGTCTTTTAAATATGGACAGTAGTTATTTTCGCCCTTTATCAAACCTTAATTATAAGTTAAATATTGATACCTCTCTCTCTCTTTCTCTCTTTTCTTGAACAAAATAGAGACGCGGAGAGAATATTATATTAACGTGACGCCTATCGCCTGCATGCGTTACCTAGACCTTGACTTTTATTTGATCAGTCCTCCATATTGCAAATAATGTATAAGACCTTGAAGTTGAATTTCTGCCAATTGGTTTTAGACAATTGCCGAATTGTAGTTAATCAGACACAATCAGATATTCGTCTACATATCTCAGAAACTACATAGGAAATTGAGAAAACGTTCAAAGAAATGCATGTCTCACGTGAAATTTTTGGTTTTTCGATTGCGGCGTAAAAAATGTACCATGCGAACTGTCACAAACCACGACTAAACAATACTCAGGTAAGTTCTGACCTTATTATAAATAATACTGGATGTAAAATGTGACTGCTTTGGCCAGACTAAATAAAATCCAGAACTAAAACCTCTCAAGCAAAATGCGCCCTGATCGCAATCCCAAAACAATAGCTCAACCGAAATAACCTCCAATAAACCATGGAAAATATCGTTGCTACGTGGTACGCAGACGCATAATATGTCAAACACGACTCGAAGTGTGTTTGTGCGATGCATGATGTAATGCGCTAAATAATGCATTACGAAGAATGCACGTGAAAAAATATTTCAAGGTGACCTAATAGTTTGCATATAAGAAAAATGTATTAATAAGAGCAAATAGAAATAAAAGATGAAAAGAATCATACAAATCGAAACATACACTTGTTTAATTTCGAAGGCTAAAACTGAGCTGCCTATTGGCAGAGGCGTCGCCAGTACAGATGGCTAAAGTCACACGTTTAAATCCTGCCTGCAATGGGAATCTTTGCAAGTTTCCCAAAAATCGTGTACCTACCTATCAATCACGGGAGGTGTTGTCAAATTGAGTATTCAGCGAATCTAAATTCCGCTGCAAAACTACGCACAGGTGTAATTTGCCAATATGATAATAAACGTATAGATCAATACTAGAATACCTTTGCGAATCCTACAACTGAAATAGTATCGTTTGAAGTTTCACGCCAAATCTATCAACAGACTAAACAACAACAAATCAGTCTGAGATAGACATCAAAGAATAGGAAACAATTAAACAGGATTCATTTAATGCTCCATTAAATACGATGACAGTTTCCTAGCCCATCGATTGGCTTTAGAAGATTAAGATAACATTTCTAATATGCCAGTAAATAACCTCACGAGTGGTAGCGGCTAAGAATATTGCCACCCCTAGTCCACTCAGGGTGTTTCGTAAATGGCGACGTAGAGTTTTTAACCTCGGCTGAATATCTGTCGACTATGGTCAACCACACGGTGGCGGTGATACCACTTACAATAGCATTCCTAAAGAGGGTTAACGCAAAACAGGCGACTGGTCATAAAACATTGCCAAATCCTTTCGCTACATGGTTTTGTGCTCTGACAAAACATCTTGCGCCGACTCCAACTGATTTGGAATAAGGGCGGGAAGATGATGATTTGCCAGTAAATAAGCTTAGTTAAATTTGTAAAGGCTGACTTATTATCTAGCGACTTTTGGTGCTAGGCGTTTTCAGCAGCAAATTGAAAGATATTTTTACTTCACCTAAGTAGATGACTTTTATAATATTGAAATTGTTACAGCAAATCTACCTCATGGTTAGTTTATTTCAAGATTATCTAACAGTTACTCTTGTTAACAAATTCTGAGAATTTTGTTGAATCTGTTTTGCTGTTGTAAAGATGACATATAAATTCATCATCTGAATTGCTACGTCTCAGAATTTATATAAATTTTCGCTGGTATTTGTAAATTTTGACAAAAGTTCTTCAGAATTGATGGCACCAATTTATATCTAGATTTTACCAGTTGTTTCGTTGCAACATTTTCAAAATACTTTCATAAGATTACATCTCGGAACCATTTCTAACATGGAATTTGCCTGGTGGTATAAGTCAGTCGAGTTGTCGAAGCGCATTTCCATATGAATGTCGAATAGTTTAGGCGAATTGCACATGAACTGGGCAATATTACGGTTCGTGACAGCTAGCATCCTACTAATATTATAAAGGCGGATGTTTGTGTGTGTTTGTTACGACATCACGCAAAAACGGCTGATTAGATTGACATGAAACTTTGCAGAAATATAAAAGGGCATCTGGAATAACACATAGGATACTTTTTACCACGGAAAAATGTCTCATTCCCACGGGATCACGCATTTTCCAATATTTTTGAAATAGGTGGCGTGACTGAGCCGACTCGCGTTTTAAACGTTTTCGCCGAAAACTAACAGCGACATCTCTTGGCGAATAATGCTTTTTTCCCGCGGAATAATAGGTTGCGGCGGGTGAAACCGCTGACGGGCAGCTAGTACATAATATGACAACCTATGACAGCAGCGGTATTTTGGTGCGGCTACGTGTAACGTGGTACCTTCGTGGTACCTATATGGAACTTGGAGGACTGTTTTCGTCGATAATGCGTCAAAGCCCTTTTCTTAAGGTGCATATGTGAGAACCGCCTTAGAAATAGCATGACTTAGTCGCGACTGTAGACACGCGGACGTAATGCATGCAAATTGTATAGAAGCTCGAGCTTGTTCGGTCACCTTGCGGCAGAAATTGTGAACATCTTGAATGTGTAAGTTACATAATACATTGTTGTATTTTGTTATTGATTTTAATAAATACCACTATTTTTCATAGCTACAAAATTAATATTAAAAAAAATCCTGCAAATCAATTTTAAAGGACTCTACAACGTAGAATTTTTCAAAACGAAAGAAAATTATCTACATCGTCACTTATGGCAGGCCAAAGCTTCCTTAAAACATAAAAACTCTTAAATTGGTATGCAATATAGATAAAGAAATTAAGCATACAGCATAAGAAATACAGCAAATAAATAAAGAAAACTAGTAAGTCTTTAACATTCGTGTATTTCCAATTATTACTAAAGCAAAGAAGAAATCTCAAGAAATATATTTATTTTACGTTATATGTCAATACAAATCGAATTAAGAAGGAATCGAATTATTTTGGATTGGGCACTGCTTACCTAATAATATTAAATTAATTTAAAATTCAAGATAATAAATTTGAAGAATCTCACGTTCCTGGTTCCGACTGGCTAGACTCAAGCAACAATGTAAAAGACGAATTTTAACGACATCATTAAAATGTTTATGAAATACTTAACTTCCTAGTAAGTATAATGAGTAAATGAGTGAAATATGGCTTCCGTTCTATGTCGGCGCCTGTGATTAAAACAAATATGCTTTACATAGTCGGCTTATATACAATGAAATTTTACTAGTGACCGATAGCGAAAACTCAGAATCGGCTGGTGATAAAGAACAACTTTGCCCAAGGAACATAGGTCGAAATAAGAAAAATATTTTGGACCTCCCATTTTTTTTTCGTTTTTCGACCTATGTTCCTTGGGAAAGTTTATTCTATCTCTCAATCACTAGTAAAATTTCACCCTGTATGCCCTTGATAAATACATTGTGCAAGACATAAAATCTATACATATAATAAAGTTGTAGAGGGTCAAAGTCTGTACATAGAAGATTTTCGAAAAAAAACTGTTTGGTGAGACTTAAAATTGATAACAGAACACGTTTCAGCAATTTTTAGATTTTTTTTCTGTTTAGATGTTTATCTGTTTATCTGTTTCTCTGTTTAGATGTTTGTATGTGAAAGCATCACGCAAAAACGACTGAACCGATTTTGATGCAAATTATACCAAAATGTTGGGAAAGTTACCGACCAGGTTATAGGCTAAAAAAAATTAACCCCTAAAAGGGGGGGTTGCCACTATACTTGAAATAAGTTTGCACGGAAATCGATATTGCCTTTTGGTAGAGCAATAAGTACCTATAAGTTGAAAAAAAATCAACTGAAATTATTTCAAGGGGTGAACCAGTCCATGAAACTGAACAACTTTCCCCACGGAACATAGGTCAAAAAATTAAAAAAAAATTTGGCCCCCCGTACAAACTGACCCTGCCGGCCAACTTATTTTGTATGGGAGGTCCAATTTTTTTTCATATTTCGACCTATG
Organism: Phthorimaea operculella; assembly: GCA_024500475.1. Classification (NCBI taxonomy): domain Eukaryota; kingdom Metazoa; phylum Arthropoda; class Insecta; order Lepidoptera; family Gelechiidae; genus Phthorimaea; species Phthorimaea operculella. The sequence goes on along the minus strand of JANFCV010000018.1, from coordinate 1,686,189 downwards.
TTCCTTAGGGAAAGTTGTTCAGTTTCATGGACTGGTTCTAAATGTATGGGAGTGAAAAGGCAGGTTTTTTCATATGTTCCTTGGAGATTTAGTTTCTCGAACCGGTTCACCCCTTACTATATTTGTAATTGTTTTTTTTACATCATGGACTCGATATTCGAACACGTATACCAACATAAAAATATAGCAAAATAAAAAACCGGAAAAGAACATGTCAGACACGCCCACAAACAGGGTTTCGTAGTTAATCAGGGTAATCAGCGTTACTTAAGAAATCAACTTTGTTCCTGGTTTGTTTGTAGGTGTATGGTTACCAACCGAAAATTCAAAATCTTTTATTTTTCTTAAATCTTTTAGTTTTATTTTATTTTTCTTAAATCTTGAGTGGCACAGTATCCAATATAGTTTTTAAAGTAACTTCAGATTGAGAAATTATTCCACAGTCTATTCAAATATTTAGCGTTTATACATTACTAGCTGCCCGTCAGCGATTTCACCCGCTGCACCCTAATAATCCGCGGGAAAAAGCAACTCGCCAGGAGATGTCGCTGTTAGTTTTCGGCAAAAACATTTAAAACGCGAATCGGCTCAGCCACCTTTGCAAAAATATTGGAATATGCGTGATCCCATAGGAATAAGACATTTTCCCGTGGTAAAAAGTAGCCTACGTGTTATTCTAGATACTCTTCTATATTTGTGCTATATTCCATGTCAATCTAATCAGCCGTTTTAGCGTGATGTCGTAACAAACACACACACAAACATCCGCCTTTATTATATTAGTAGGATTGGGAGGAGAAAACGCAGGTACCCCACTTCATATAGCAGGCGGTTATGACGGGCGTGAATAAAACTTTTTGTGGTTTGTATCTATGTCATTTGACCATTTTCTCCGCAGTTATAAGACGGATTGGATAAAACTTTTTGTGTAGGTACATAAAGCTACCAGCTATCATCACTTCATCACATTACAGAAAATCACTCATTCGCGCGCATTCAAAGATGGTTGATTTGGTATCTATTATAAGCTGTGGAGTACCTGATATACATAGAAGTATAAACAGAAGTACTAAATACGGTATCAATGAAAAATCTTTACGACTTGATAGGCTGCTCCTGTAGTGTTATTAATTTAGGTACCTAATGTATAAAAAAAGTGTACATACCTTCACAAATCACTAATGAGAAAACAAAAACAGAAGTGCAATAAGTAAGTAGAAGACATCGTGGGTCAAGCAGCTGGGCTTGCTCTTTCACATAAAAAAAATAAAGAAACATCGGTTTTAGTAGTGTAACTGACTATTATATCATCAAGATGTAACTCAAGAGTTCAGACTTCGAAACTCGGCTTCGGCTTTGCCCTTCATAGACAAGTAACAAACCCAAATCGGCGGTAGTCCGGGGTTCCTCCAGATTATTCCATCAGCATCGTCATCGTCATAACCATCATCATCATCTGCTTGCCCCTATCGTACCAATCGCGCATAAAATACTAACCATGAGACAAAGAAAGAAAATGCGAACTCCAGTGACCGGTACCAATATGTGTAAAAATGGCATAAAAATCATGTTTGTTGTATGGGAGACGCAACGGCAACAAAAATACAACATCTGTAATTTTTTAAATTTTAACTGTCTTACTTTTAAGGAATATGAGATAGAGATAGAGATAAGCCTGGTAAACGACAGACAACAAAGCGAAGTCTCAGTAATAGGGTAGACTTTAGGTACGGAACCCTTAAAATAATGTGGGTGGGTATTAAAATAAGTAAACAATCAATATCAATATCACACTACCTATTTCTGAAAATGTAATCTGTTAGTGTGTGTGACCAACCTCACGAAAAAAGAAGACCTACCTGACCCAAAACCCCAGAAACAACCTTATGACGCCGAAAAATTAGAAGAGCAAACACCACCCAAAATGAGAAGGTGCAAGGAAGATGAAGAAGTCAATCTGTCTGTGTGGTATACCTAATTGTGCATGAATCACTCAAAAAGTTGGCGATATTTTTTGATGTTTGTTATGGTGGAAGATAAACGTCCTGATCATATTTTATGATTAGTGAGAACCCTTATTAGCACTGGAGGACCTGTCTGTCTGCTTACCTGACGGAACACCAAGAGCTTCGCAAAACTTTAAGAGACACGAAAAAATCTGTATTGAAAAAGTTGTTTTGCATGATGTGCCGCTTCTGTTGGCTCATAAACTTCTCTTGGCGAAACGAAGTTCGCGGGCACCAGCTAGTCCAAAATAAACCGTAGGTATTTTTCTGGAATATTGCGATTCTAGGAACGGAAGGACTCAGGGTGACCTATAGGTACATGCGATTTATAAAAGACATTCAAAAAGCTTATATTTCTTGAGTATCATGTTCTATCAAACCACTTACTTATAGTGTCAAGGTCTCGCCACTACATAGATGTCATTCTTATTACAAGAGATCCTATCATACCGAAGAGAAAGATTAAACATAAACATAAAAGTTACCAAGAACCTCTTTCCTCAATTTGTAGCTCAATATATTCCCATAACAGTCACTTTACACGCATTACCAACCCTCAAATGGCAAAACATCTTTGTCATCGGTAATATCTGTATCATCTCCCGTCCCATCCAGTTCATTCATAAGCCATTCCTTGCTCCCTTTTACGACAACTAAGTTACTAAAATGGCATCATTTGGTTAAGGTATAATAGTTGGTAGAAGCAAAAGTCCAGACGCCACCAGACGCCTTAAAGCAAATATAAATTGAATAGACGGCACTTGTAATTTATCTTCATCAAATATTTTATCTTTGTTCGACATAATATTATTTGATGAATCGTTGACCTAAGTAAATACAATTCACGGTTGTTGACGCAAACATAATAAAAACACAAAATGGAGAGTTTACAGAAAGTTCGGTCAGCCCTATTTCGGATTTTCGCTATTGGCTTTTATTATATTACATAGCCAGGGTTGCTACTGTCAAAAATCTCTAAGTATAAAAATATCAAAACAGCAAATTCTGACAAAGAATGTCATATGATTCTGAGCCAATTTTAAATCCAATAAATATGACGTTCCTGTCAACCACCTCCTTAGTTACCCTGACTTTCCCTTCCGGTTATTTCCAGTTAAAGGCAGTAAGCATCAAAATCGTCGCTAGTACTGAGTGAGCCATCTGTACAGGTGCCCCGCGCGCTGTTTCCCTAATTTGTGATAAAAATTCCAAGGCATTGTAAAACTATGTAGAAGAAGAACCCGTTTGTTTTGTAGATCCGTTTGCCCGCCATAGAATTTAGCTAAATGTTCCGTCAAAATTCCTCGTCCGCTCCACATGGCAGAAAGAAAGCATTTGAATCGTCTCGTAGTCGTTACAATATAAAAGATACGCGAGTCCGATATAGACGTGCACCGTCCATTACGCTACTCTAAATAGATCCAGATAAATAGGCGGACCACCGAAGTTGAGCGTGGGATCGCATCGCTCATAGGACAAGTTACTGTGGCACCTATTCTTTGTACTTATTGTTTTCACTATTTTATTTTTCTTGATCACCTTCAGGGTCCTCAAAGTGCTTCAGGGTGCTACTTTTTCTTTTTGTATGTAAAATGTTTCCTTTTGTGTGCATCCTATAATGTATTCTTTCGTATCTTATCTTCTGGGAAATGGATCACCCCCTTTTAAAATATATGATACATTTTTAAACTTATGAATTGATAAAACATGTAAAATTTATGCGAATGGAAATCTACAAAGTTAATCAAGTTACACTGCTTAGTATGAGGTCCAATCAGGATACTATTGCCGAGTTGCTTGCTATACTAAGTATTCTTTGCAATGACCATAGATACCAATTGTTGGTTTTCTAAATTAAATTATATACACCATTTTCTCAGCATGGAATTGGTCCTGTTTGCCAGACAACTTAAATTAAATTACAGAATAAGCTTCACCCAGTTTGTTTGATACAATTACTAAGTAATTGAATTATAAAGCCCACCCGCTTGATCCACTCTCACAAATACAATTATTATAAAACCAGTACTCAAAAGCAAAATACAAATCATTTTCAGGTATCAAACTAATTTGGTCATCCAATCCAACCATAATACAAATGTTTGTATAATCTCTAACAGTTATTTACGCAGTGTCTGTGGAGAGGAAACTTCACCCGCGTCTCGCGGATAACAACACGGGAAGTGGCAGTGACCGGTTATAAGTCTGCACGTATGGGCGTAAGTGCGGGCGCCAGGGGTCGCTTCCGTCAGTGGGAGGGTCCATCGTAGACCCACTGATCAGTTACCGCCCGCTCCAAGTTGGGCAGCCCCCGACCAATAAGGTACTGATCCGCCCCGGTGCTGGTTTGCTCTTTTAGGGTGTAGAGAGCACCAGCCTCAACTGGACAATCGGCGCCGTTACATTGTACACCTGCAACTAACAGGCAAAAAAACATCACAAACCAACCCCGCTTATCCATGCGATTTGCAACATGGAATGTCCGTACTATGAGGACAGGCCTCCCTGACACCTGTGGAGGTTCTTCTACTGACGCACAAGATCTGCGTAAAACTGCCGTAATCGACGCCGAACTACACAGACTGAACATTGCTGTTTGCGCTTTACAAGAGACCAGACTCCTGACCAGGGTTCCTTGCGTGAGACACATTATACATTCTACTGGAAAGGAAAGGACAGCAGCGCTGTGCGCGAGTATGGTGTTGGCTTTGCCATACGCAACGACCTCTTAACATCTATAGAGGCTCCTTGCGGCATCTCGGAACGCATTATGTTGCTGCGATTAAATACGGACCATGGTTACGTATCACTGATTTCTGCTTACGCACCAACACTATCCTCAACAGATGAAGCCAAAACACAGTTTTATGACCAGCTCGACCAGACTCTACGCGGGTTAAAACCATCTGACCGCTTATATATTCTGGGCGACTTTAACGCTAGGGTCGGACAGGACAACATTGCTTGGCCAGATTGTATAGGTAACCACGGTATAGGGAAGCTTAATGAAAACGGCCAACGTTTATTAGAGCTTTGCTCTAAACACCTACTGTGTTACCAATACCTACTTTAAAGGCAAATCAACTCGCAAAGTGTCCTGAAACATCCTCGTTCTGGACACTGGCATCAACTGGACCTTATCCTTACCAAAAGAAAAATCTCCGCGAGACCCTGCACACGCGATCATTTCACAGCGCTGATTGTGACACAGATCACTCCCTGGTGGCATCACAAGTTGCTATAGCTCACAAAAGATCCACTCATCCAAATTGCCTGGTAGGAAGAAGCGATCTTCCAAAACCAGAGACGATGAGGTGGTCAAAAGTATGAAGAGCTGGTACGCGACGAAGTTGCCACCTGGGATGTAGACGCTCCGATAGAGGAGGAATGGGGCAAAGTAAAGAAGCTACTTACAGAAGTAGCCGGTACGGCTTTCGGTCATCAGAAAGCCAAAACCAGGACTGGTTCACTGAAAATCTCGAACACATTACACCTCTGCTCGAGTCCAAACGACAAGCTGCGCTAAAACATCGCCTTAACCCATCCGAAAAGACGCGTATCGACCTATTGAATGCAAAATCAGCTTTACAACGCACATCACGGTACTTCGCAAATGCATACTGGACCGAGCTTTGTCAAAGCATTCAATCATGCGCTGATATGGGAAACTTTGGTGGTGTTTACGCTGGGATTAAAAGGCCCTTGGCCCTTTTCCTAAAACAGCCCCCTTAAAGAAGCGGACGGCACTGTTATTACAGATGCTCAACGCCAACTCGAACGATGGGTAGAACATTATTTCGGTCTCTACTCAGAACCAGTGAACATAATGCCAGAAGCTGCAGATTGCATGCCAAAACTAGCTACCTGGACTGAGTTAGATGATTTTCCTACCATAAGGAGTACCACAAGGCTGTAAAGCAGCTTAAAATTGGAAAATCACCTGGAAACGATGGTACCCACGCCGAAATTATCAGGCTCAAGTGCATATTACCCATCCTGCACAATCTGTTGTGTAAATGTTGGGAAGCGGGATATATACCACAGGATATGCGCGATGCTAACATCATTACCCTATACAAAGGCAAAGGTGACCGCGGTGACTGTAACTGTTATCGTGGAATATCCCTTTTAAGTATAGTAGGTAAATTATTTGCTCGGTTAGTCTTAATAAGACTCCAGAAACTTGCTGATCGTGTATATCCCGAATCGCAATGTGGATTCCGCGCCCAACGTTCCACAACAGATATGATCTTTACACTTCGCCAACTGCAGGAAAAGTGTAGAGAGCAGAAAACACCTCTGTTTGTGGCGTTCGTCGACCTTAACAAAGCCTTCGACACCGTGAGCAGGGAAGGACTCTATACTGCACTTTTAAACATCGGGTGCCCTCCAAAACTTCTAAGCCTCATTAAATCCTTCCACGAGGACATGAAAGGATCTGTTGTTTTTAACGGCAATACATCCGAGCCGTTCGAAATGCGTAGAGGTGTTCGCCAAGGCTGCGTGTTGGCTCCTACCCTGTTTGGTATTTTCTTCTCATTGCTTTTAAAGTTGCTTTCGGCGATGACCAACAGGGTATACACCTGCACACTAGGGCTGACGGGAAGCTGTACAATATCTCGCTTCTTAAGTCAAAGCGTAACCGCGATGACTTATTCGTCGATAGCCTTTTGTTCGCTGACGATGCAGCCTTCGTTGCTAATTCTCAAAGTGAGCTTCAAGACATTGTTGATAAGTTTTCCCACGCGTGTTCTCTGTTCTCAATGTCCATTAATGCCAAAAAAACAGTAGTGCTAGCTCAAGGTGGAGAAACACCACGTATTTTGCTCGGTGGCGTTCCCTTGAACATAGTTGACAAGTTTTGCTACTTGGGGTCGACTGTGTCGAACAATCTCACCCTCGATGCTGAGATCAATACTCGTATCGGCAAAGCGGCGACCATGTTCGGCAGGCTCAGTACAAGAGTATGGAATAATAAACACCTGACCAAAAACCAAGATAATTGTTTACCAAACTTGCGTTCTAAGTATACTCTTGTATGGAGCTGAAACCTGGACTTCGTACGCAAAACAAGAACGTCGACTCAACACATTTCATATGCGCTGCGTAAGAAACATCTTGCATATAACTTGGCAGGACAGAGTCACAAACGAGCGAGTTCTAGAAATTGCACAGCTGCCTAGCTTTACCGCTTTGCTTAAGCAAAGACGATTGCGGTGGCTAGGGCATGTGTACCGCATGGAACCTTCGCGTCTACCGCGGCGTGTCCTGCTTGGCGCCGTAGCTAACGCCAAAAGAGGAGTTGGAAGACCGATGCTACGTTTCAAAGATTGCGCCAAACGGGACATGGCTGCGTTTGACATCGACCATCAAAGCTGGGAGAAGCTTGCTGAGAATAGGGATGTATGGAGAAAGCGTGTGTTTGATGGGCGTAAAGCTCACGACGATGCCTGGTTCGCTGGTCTCGCAAACAAAAGGCAAAAACGACATCTAAACATGCATGTGCCAGTCTCTAATTCCACCTTCGTTTGTAGAGCGTGCGGAAAGTCATGCCGCTCCCGTATCGGCTTATACAGCCATGAAAAATCTTGCCTCAGACACTGAATAAATCGTCTGTCACAGACGTATGAGGCCAATGATGATGAACAGTTATTTCCAAGATGATACACATCTGTCTAGCTAGTGGGGAATTAATCATCATGTTCCTTCCATGTGGTTTTTATAATTCATTCCTTCTGGTTGTGTCAACAATCGAGATCTATATTAGGGCATGGGGTCAAGGAAACGATGAGTCTTGTGAGTTTTGCACGTGTGTGGTCTTCTGTTTTTAAACTTGTGAGTTTTATTAATCTTGCTATTTTCTGTGTTGTTCTGTGCCTACTTTACAAAAACTAGCTTCGACGATGGGAAAAAAAGAAATCGTTGTTTGTTTAGCGGTAAAAATTTACGATTTTTCTGACTATCTTATTTAGAATCTTATGCTGCAAGAGTCTTGCAGATTAGGCAAAGAACTTCATCTTAAACAAAAGTATTTTTAGAAAATCTTGGTTATGAATGAATCGTGAAAAGGATTTCTGGCTATTGCATACATTCGTGTAACGTAAATCAAATCATCATAATGCCCACACACATTTAAAAAATCTTGTACAAACAGCCGAACGCGCTTTCGCGTTGTTTTTTAGTGCCGATCAATAAATCTTCGAACTCTTTTGAATATTTGTAAAAATAATTTCGTTCTAAATCCGAAATGATTTAGCATAGATACTAAATTGGTTAAAGAAAATTGTAACAGGTGGACTATAGCCGTCTGTACCATTTGTAAGATTGTTTACTTTTACATAGATATCTAAGCAAAGAGCTGAAATAATGAAAGGTACCATATTGAACTTTTCAGTTCAGAGCATTCCTGCTTCAAGGCCTATTAAATAAGATTAAACATAAATCTCAAGGCATTACAAAAGAATGTACTAAAAATACTAAGTGTAACCGGATGCTTACACTGAGAAACTAGGTATAAAGCACTATTCCACCTGCGCATTGTTTAATCAAAGAATTTTGTATCATTTGGTAGTTTCAAAACTGCAACTGCGAATAGGTACTGTATGCTTCTTTCTGTATCTAGAATTAAAATGCATAAAGTGTTAACATTACGCCAAACGATAAATATACGTAGATACCTCCAAAACCGCAAGATTTCCCCGCAAACCGCGTTCTAATTAACATTACCGATTGGCCATAATCTAGTTTATGGCTTTCGGCTTCAGATATTCCCACATAAAAGTCAGATGTCTCTATGAGAAGTAGAAACCACCTAATGTTCTCACGTTTTGAACATTCCGTTTATGGCTATTGCGCAATTTTCCGTGTGATCCCGGCTTAGAATAGCATCACTCCATCTCTACCCGTGGGTGTCGAAAAAGCGGCTAAGGATAAATCAAAGGATAAAAATCATCCAAGGAATGGGCAGCAGCGCTGGCTGTCTGTAAATGCAATATCTTGCACTGCGCTCGCCAATTTGCCTGTCAAGCGTGGTAAGTATGGCAATACCCCCCGATAGGGGGGGACCATGTCCAACAGTGGACTGTTGTGGCTGTAATGGTTATGGTTATTGCCCAATTTAGCAATATCTTCAGCGCTCCTTGTTTGTAGAATTGTGAAAACCTACTTCAGTATCGCCTGAGATGCCTAAAATAAGTAAATGATTTCATTACTAAATGGATATTGGAACCTAGACATTCATCATCATCTGCCTGCCCTTATCCCAATTAATTTGGGGTCGGCGCAACATGTCTTTTTCTTCCATTCATCTCTATCAGCAGTCAAATCCTCACTTACGCCTTTATTTTTCACGCAGCTTCTAATTATTTTATTAAAATACGCCATAATATATCATTTGCAAGTAATTTCGTTTCCTTACCGATCTACAACAATAAACATCGACTGAAATAACTCTCCGTCATCACCGTGGCGCCGTGACAGGCCGAAATTCTGTGGGTTAACGGCGGTTTAACCGTCGGTTAAACGCGGGTAATGCCGCAAACAGGAAGCGGCATAAACTTTTATCGAGTACCGAACCCACATACTCGAGACGTGCCAACTTGGGCGGTTTTCATACAGGCAGCACGCTTTTGCGATATTCTGCCATTGCGGTGGTTGGTACACACACGAAAGCAAAGGAAAGCTGTGCTGCTGACATTTGTCAAATTGACAAATACTGCAACATCAAGAGAAACGCAGCCCGCCTTTTAGGGGTATGCTGCCGGTCCTTTGGGTACTTGCATTGCGGCTTTAAAACGTATTTTTTATTTGTATGCTGTTACAAGCGGCCCGATAGTGGTTTCACCCGCTGCAACTCACAATCCAGCGGGAAAAAGGCATTTTGCCGGCTTGTGCCATGTCATACACTCTACCTATTACAAAAAACCGCAACAAAATCAGTTTCATGATGAGGAGTTAGCGAATTCCACGACAGACAGAGAAAAAAGCGACTATGAATTTGATTAGGTATAGTCACACTATTTATAAAAGTTTTGTTTTTCCTGAAGGCATGTGTGTAAACCAACTAGTGACGGGGTTACGGTAGAAATGGCAGGTATGACAGGTATTTTGGCGCGAGAAATGGGTCTGCATTACTAGGACACGAAGGGGACTGTCTTCATGTCACTGGTGTTGAGATATTTGCTTTGATAATAGGTACATTGGTTGTTGAATGAGATCATCTTCTAGCAATAATCTTTCTATTATCGAATTAATTTGACGTACCTACAATGAAGATAAAAATACGCAGAAAATACAGCTTCAGAAAAATCGAGTTGTGGCGCAAATAATATCTATGCTATCGCATTCATTCCTGGCCGAATCACCTATCTTTTTCCTCAAAAATTGGATCCGGAGCTAAATTAGTCAAATATATTTGACTAGCATAGGTATGTGAAATGAGCTAATACACCAATTTATCTTTCATCTCTGGTAATAAAGCAACTTTAGTGTATCTGAAAACGAATTAAACTCTCAAATGGCTAGCTCTATCCACTTGGCAAACATCTCAGTTACTAGGGGATCATAAAACAACTGGATATCAAAGTGCCGAGTACTAACGGCATATTATTGATGTTTGGCCTGTGATCCAATGCATCATTTGAATTGAAAACCTTAGCTTGTGTTTTGTGCAGTGATAAATTCCTTGCTCTATGATTTGATGGTGGTATCTGCGAAAAGGTTTGTGAAATACTTTCTGTCAGTCAGTACGAGAAAAATTAATACTACCTTGTTACTTTAATGCTTAAAAATTAAAGCTGTTTAAATTATGAAACAATGTTATGCAAAACATCTAGGCTACGAAGATGTGAAAGTAAAGAATAACGTAAAAGAAGAACTTAAAATAGCTCCGCGCGCACTGTTTACTATCGCCGACACACTAGAAATAGAAAGTTTCTGATACAAAGAAAGGGAACCAGAACTTACTAAAGGAATAGAGTTCATAATCTTATCGATAAAGACCCCCAACAGTCATAAGTCCATAACAAATGTGTTAATGAGTGTGCTAGTTAGCGGCTCGTAATGGTAATTGGGACAGACATGCCGTAGACACGTCTACTAATAACTTCATGTTTGTAATTATCACGTGTTTCATCAACCAACCACACAGCCGATGTGGCACAGGGGTTAGTATGACTGCCTGCCACGCAGAAGGTTCTGGGTTCAATTCCCGGTGGGGTCACTCACAAAGTTGATACCTATTTATCACTTTATGAATTTGTTCCTAGTCTGCCGTCGATCCCGGTTGCTGTCTATGTTACACAACCATGTCAGAGGCCTGCTACTTGCAGTAGGCGGTTGAAAATCTCTGATACCAGGGTTCATCGGGTCGTTGAACAACTCGGTGACACGAAGAGAGAGATATATCATCCAGCCTACGTAGGTACATACTCTAAAACCTTAGTCGCCTCTTACAACACCCGCGGGAAATAAATGGGGTGATACTATTCTAAGCCGATATCATAAGGCATATCATATTAATCAACTCGGAACAATCTATTGAATTTGAGGTGTATCTTATGTTGTATCCAAACTTGATGATGTATTTGAACATGATACCAACCTGTATCCAAAAGTAATCAAGGCTACCCGTGATGAAATATTTGGAGCATGATTCGGAGTTGATGAGTTTTGATTGATAAGATAAAGATAGACAATAGACAGACATACAACACAAAAAATATTTCAAAAGTCAAGGTCAGAATGGTTAGAACATAAACATAGGATAAAGAGATAAAAAGTACGTAAGTAAAAAATAAATGTAGATTAGACAGAATGGTGAATACTTAAAAAATTAAGAAATTTTAACCGATCTAGCATCGAGGAAAATTAACAGCGAAAGGTAATTATGGATAGGTAAACAATTTCCGAATACGTTAGAGCTGATCCCAGTTCAATTCACAAAACAAAATTGAAAATTAGTGATACCTATATTTCTTTAAAATTGAAATTACATAGGTATATATGAATTACAGCGAATTTAAGACGTAATCGCTACAAGTACAATGTCAGGAAAACGTTTTTGTTTTTCATCATCTGTCAAACAGTAGTATCTCATGAAAATTGTTTTTTCATGTAATCATAAACAGCCGCCTACTCCAAGACCCGGTTTATCCCAGATCTCCTGAGGATGACGTCATATTTTAGGAGAAACTTTTTTATTTCACGGTCGCTTCATTGCCCGAGCGGCCTTCGGAGATCTAATTGAAAAACATAAAATTAAACTTCTCAATAGAAAGATGGATGTGGTACAAGTGAGAAACTTTTAGAAAATTTATTTGTTTTGAATGCCTATGAAATATAGCCCAATTAGCCCAATGAATGTTTTCCGCCAGCTTTTTCAATTTTTAAGACGTCTATATTATACATATTCGTCGCATGTAAGCTGTCATAATTATTCTTAACATACCAGTTGTATGTTTTGTGTTGTGCACGCACTTATTTTTAGCACCATGGACGGACAATAAACTCATTGTAAATTGAGTTTAGGCAACTTTGTAGGCAAGTACTTGCTGGCAAATCTGGAACACATGAGGCGTCGCCAAATTCGTCTTACTCCCATTAGTCACACCATTGTCGCCAGTTTGAACTACTATAGGTACCAATAGTTTCGCTTTGAGACCTCCCAGAGCACACAAGCCTATAAACGTGTCACATTCCTCACAGATTGGGATCAATTCCGTGACTGTTGACATCATCTCCTCAGCTTGCTTGCTCAAGTCTTCCGATCATCGTGATATCATCTTTGTTTAGTGGCGTCACCTCATTTGTGACAACATAATCGTCAAGGAATTTTATGACCTGTCATCGTTTGACATAATGTGGCTAGATTAGCCCTGGCGCCTCTTAATAAAAAATCATGTTCAATGAATCTATATAGCCATTCTCCATACAACAGTTTACCTGCCACGTCGGTCAGCCAGATATTTTTAAAATTGATAATTTTATATCTATCATTTCATATAATGGCCTAAATAAACTTACTAAATATTGAATCATTACAATTATTCTCCAAGTATTTTGACTACCAATGGCCATAAATTCGTCAATGGCCATAAAATAGTTAGTCAGAATTTACTTCCAGAAATCGTTCAGCAATCTTTGGGCAGAAATCATAACGACTTAGGCATTGGCGCCTCCTAGAACAATTTGCATTATAAGTGTGACATTCACTTACTTGGAATCCGGTTGGCGTAGTAAACTGTGTCATTAGACTTTTAGTGCTCTCAATGAGTCTATATGTATTCATGCACTAGTCCGTTCTAGGAAATCTGACTAAATGATCGTCTAGATAGGTTTGTAATGGTGTACTCTTCAATAATTCTATGTGTCAGAACGGAAATGGGTCAGTCGCTGAACTGAAGATTATTAGAATATGAAATCAAGGATGTACCTACCACCCAAGTTGTCGTAATTCATAAAATCAATACTATTTTTACCTGAATTTGAATCGCAGATAATATGAAATGAAAGGTATAACGTAGAGTATGTAGATGTTTGATACAAAACCTACGTCAAAATTATAATAAAAAGTTTGAATGAAAGCCAACATGGTGGTTCCTTCTTCTAGATACAACAAGAAAGAGATCAATCTGAAGGTAACTAGCATTTCTTGTATCATAAGTAATATTTTTCCTGTTCCGAAAAAGAATAATGCATTGTGTAGTCCAAGGCGCAAGCTCCACAGATGAAACGTATCTACGACGTGAGACGCAAAATGACATCTGTCAGACAAACGATCGTCGGAGACGTGAGACGTGCGACATCGCGACGCCTGGAACTGTTTTGAAATAAAATGTATGAAACAGAAGAGACTGAGCTACACACGTGAGACTCGCGTCGCATCGATGACGGCTGGCGATCACTTGTCTGACAGATGCCATCCCACGCCTCGCGACGCACGTCTCCTCTGTGGAGCTTCCGCCCAAGAGTTCCATGAAGTCGTCACACAGACTACACTAGGTACTCTCCTTATTTGCACAGGTGTTTTGTAACTATCCCACATAATGGTCGTCGACTGTAACATTGGTATTATCAAGTATCGTGAATAAACTTCTTAGTATTTGCGTGAAAAATTGTTTTACATTTGGGAAGGTCATGTTGCATCATGCTTGCATGCGATACCTGTCTTTGAGTTTAATTCTTGTCCTTGAAGAATTGGTCTTGCTTGGACAAGTTTCCTGTATGTTTCTCACGATTTGACTATAAAATGGGATTTATTGCATACCCAAAAGATTTGTGAATTCATAAACTACTTAGATAGAATTTGTAAAAAAGGATTAAGGCAACACAACGCTTACACACGCGCCTAGCAAGAAAAGTCAATTTGAATTTCCCAAACAAGGCAACGCAGAAACTTGCTCGGTGGAAGCGTCAAACAAGTCAAAATTGGAATAAAATACTACCTACATACGACCAAAACGTTTGAGGCGTTTATTGAATTGAATCTTACATCTCGTATCATCTTGACATATGATACCGATTTATGGTCTCAAGTTCGTCGCCGCATCAATGCCGTCTGTGCGTTAACCTTATTATGTCATTCAACGTCACGATTTGCATATTATCAAACTGGCGCGTGTACACGCAAAAACCTTGGTCATTCACCTTTGTTAGGATATTTTGATATCAAAAACCTGTTACATGTTAAATGGCTGTCAAATTTGGTAATAGAATAGTGTCTTGTAACGTCCTTCGCGCCACTCCTAGTTTCATCTCTTGCTCTAACTTCTCCAATAACTGTATCTTCTGTCTCGTCTGCTGTATGGATTATGATGATAGTATCGCCATTATGGTGTTTATCTTGTTCACCACTGGTGGTCAATAAAACTAATTGCCGATTATTTTCGTCTGTACGATTGGGGTCAAGTACCTCATCTGTTGGATCGATTGGATGTTTAGATCGATGGTTGGCTACCGGTTGGTTTATATTTTATTGATAGATGGTGTAATGGATGGCTGTAAGGTGTAACCATATGCGGTATTGCTTTGTATAATTTGTTTTCATCTTCGTAATGATTACTTTTACAGTATTTTTGTGTATGCTTGTAATGTGGTGAACATTAGTTCTTTCTTACTACCTGTAGCGTTCTTTTTCTTCTTTGTTATCGATGATTCACTAATTTCCGCCGTGTTTCATACATGTAATATATTATATTAATTAAATTAGTTTCTGATAGATTTTTACTTTCGTATTAATATTAATACTAAAGTAAAGTTGGTGTAACGCTTAGCTTACATGTGTCAATAATTTGTGTTTCTGTGGTCAACATAGATAAATGCTCTTTCCCACGCGTTAAATCACTAAAACAGCTCGATGTGGGGTCCTCGCTTGCAAATTTGCAAGTGTAATGTGATCAGTGTCTTCGATTCAGACTATACGGTCAATAGCACATCAAGCTTGTCAATTTTCAAACTTATTCTCATCAATGTAGGGCGCAGTCTTACTGTGGTCAACGTGGCATGGACTGTACAATATATGACAGTTGAATCGTATAACAGACGGTCATGGACGACCTGATTGCTGAATATGGAACACAATGAAGTGCAAATATCAGCTTCAGAAGAGCCGAGATTCGTAAGATCGGTTGAGTCAAATGTTACCGATCGATAGATTATTCTATTGATTGTCTATCGATCGTATTTGCTATCTTCCAGCAATTGAAAGTACTTATCAGAAGTTGGATTGCCTTTAAGACTAGGCAACTTTTCTCAAGAAATAAATGTCAAGTTGTGTAAATATAGGATATCCAACAAAAAAACACACATTCCAAACTAATCTAGCTATAGGTGCGTTGCTTGTGAAGTTTTTCAGTTTCATAAACCAATTATCGCTTGAAAATATTAAAATTTTTATTCTAGCACCCTGTGTCTCTATTGTTGAAAGTACCGTTAAATTCTCAACCGAGCCACTTTTCTCCAACCCGCAACTTGTAACAATTCCTTAGTTTACGATTTCTGAACTGAACCAGATTTTAACGACCGATACACTATTTACGGCCTCAAATCGGTTTTATTACATTTTATTAGCTGGTTTATTGTTACACAGTTCAGATGTGTGAGTAGATACAGATAAAAAAATAGCTAACAATAACAATATACAGCTCTTGTGTTTTTATAGCACAAAACTCTTGAAAAAAAGAACTTGTGCGATAGTGGATGTCAAGCTTTAGTATAAGTATCAAATACCGAAATACAAAATGGATCACGTATTTACTAACTAATAAAAAACTAAGCAACGCAATCAAAATACTAAGTCAGAATCTGGTCAGAAGAGTACGGAGAGTCTACAAGATTGATTAAGATCATTTAGCTAAACGTCGCCGTCATCACAATTCCCACTTTTCAAATAGTTTCAAATACAGACCTAGCGCTAATTGAATGTCTATTTTTAAACCAAGTCCTTACTCTCAGCTCAACCTTAGCACGTCTCAAGTCAGACGACGTAGGACAGGCCAATTTCGGAACCAATCTCATGACATCTCAATCACAGCTAAGTATAGTCAATTCCACTGAAGGGATTTGAAGACACAGATAAATGCGGTAATAGAGCAAATAGATTTACAGTGTTTATATCTACATTTTCTGGCAGATTTTTCTTACCCAAGGTCTCCATAACAAATTCCTGTAAATATTTGACAGAATATTAGGGCGGAATTTAATAACTGCTAATTTTGACCATGAATATGACATCAAAGATTTTTCGTTCAAGCTGTCACAATATATCAATCAATCTTTCTCATGGGGCTAACATAATATCTTACAAATTGAAAATCCCGTCGCTATTTCGGTAAACCATCACGAATCCCTACTCTATAATTTGCTAGGTATCACTCTTAAGAATACAAATCAAATATGAAACGATTTTCAAAACAATAAAGCTCGTATACTAAAAGCCCTGACGCACACAATTAATATCGAATGTGATATATTGGATTTCTTGCTCAATATACTTGCAGCTGCAAGCTGTCTTTGAAATCAGAGTCGCAGACAAGTGGACGGCTTTATTAGAGTGGTACAAGTGTGTGCAAAATATTTAAATACACTTCTCATCAGAATAATCGAGACACTCGACAAGTTCACGTTTTTTACGAATCACACTATCTAAGAGATGTGTTTATTTTGGAATAAATAAATTGCCAATGTAGTTCAATAGTGAGTATTACGAGGTTTCAAAATCCTAATGCCATTATGCCAACTTACTATATTCAACTTTTAATATCAGAGATTTCATATTTTGTCTGACTATGAAAACGAAAATGTCTCAATTTTATTGATGAGGAGTATATATTTTTCCACAATATCGAAATGGTGAGTTTAAAGAGATGAGTAAATAATAGGGAAGCCTAGTTTTCTACAACAATCACTTAGACAGCAATCAAGCTAAAATTGTGAGTACCGTTGTACTTATGATGGGTAGGTACATAACCATACAACATACAAGTTGTTTGTCAACCTTTCGGCTTTCGGTTTCGCTAGGTTACAAGTGTTTTGACGTAAGTTAAGTACATAAAGGCAGAAACTCCCATGAGTTTTTATGATATCTGGCTGATTAGTCCACCTGGACTAACCCCTTACCATGAAAACTTTAAAAAAATCTGAATTAACTTTAATCTTTTTGTGGATTAGATTAAAACTATCTGTCGTTGATACTTTGACGCTAAAACTTGTATGACATTCCAATCGCTCAATCTAGGACAGTAGTTAGTTAAACTGTTAAATCTTTATGATGATTGCTTTCATGTATAAAAGATATCAGATATGTTTAAGTTACAAGCGACATAGTAAGCAAACTATGTATACAAAAGTATATTTTGAATTCCTCATTTCATATTTCCGCATTTCGTATATAAAGGAACGTTCACACTTGGAGCTTTTTAAATATCGCCTTCATGCTATTTTTGAACATTTTTAGGGTTTCGTAGTCTACTAGAAACCCTTATAGTTTCGTCATGTCTGTCTGTCTGTCTGTCTGTCTGTATGCCGCGCCCTCATATCTTCGTCAGTTTTAGAGTTATCGACATGAAATTTGGTGAGAAGATAGATCGTGTTGACCTAAATATAGAAATGTTAAGAAAAAAATATTTTAAATGTTTTTTGGACCCCCTCCCATACAAGTGAAAGGGGGGCAAAAATTTTTTTTTTCTTCTGTAATATTGAGTAGGGTATCGTTGAATAGGTCTTTTAAAATTAAGGTGAAGTTTCTTTGAAACAAATTCTCTAAAATGTTTCTGTCACGAGATATTTGCTTTTAAAAAGGGCGTTTTTGACCCATAACTTGTTCCAGCTGTAACTTCTAAAGTATAAAAGCTAAAAATTTGAAATAAATATGGAATATAGCTTACAATCTGAAATTACAATGAAAACTATAACAAATATCGTACCCTTAAAGGTTTCAGGAAAAATTGAGTTTTTCTATTTGCGGTTGGTCATCATACTGCTGCTAACAAACCAGCAACAAAATTAAGTTTGTAATGCTGAAAAACCTGATATTTAAACGTTGACTACGAAACCCTATTTGTGGGCGTGTCTGACACGCTCTTGGCCGGTTTTTTTTTTATCATCGTCAGCGGCTTTAGTTTTGCGGTCCAAATTAGTAACCTCTCCGAAAGCGGAAAATGTTGAGTGCAAAGTGTGATAAGTGATAACTTGCTTAAATTTAATTCGTTCGACAAGTTCTAAACCAGGCGATTTAAAAAATAATTAATCTGTCTATATTATATTATCATAATCAATCAATTTGTTATGTTCGCAGGTTTTTTGCGAAAACGACAGTCCTTGAATCATGTAATGCTCTTCCTGATCTGCAAATTCATGAGGCGTATTTTGATGTATCTGTGTGCTTTTGACCCGCTATCGCCTGTCTCTTGAACCACCAGGGGTTTTCCAAGAACCGCTCGCTCGCTGCCAGCATATCGGATGAGCAATGACTTTGGCACGCGGAGGGATGCTTTCCCGAAGCGATTTCGTGCACCCGATTTCAACTCATTAGTTAGGCGTTAGACGTTGCTAATCGCTATTTTTGTGGCCACACGCATTCTTATCGCAAGGGCGTGTTGGAAGTTAATTAATTTTCATCGGATATGTACGAGTATGAATATAGTCGGAATGGGTTTTCTGTGAATTGTGTATTTTGATTAGAAGAAAGCTGTGCCTAACTGTACCTTATCTAAGTAACTGTTTAAGGGAAAAGCGAGGTTTTCAAATGTATTTTCCTCTGCTGCATCTTATTTGAGTCATTTTACTTACATATCTACTGTTGTATATTAGCAATATTGTCAAAAAATATGTAAAAGAATTTGAATCCTAAAAGTCTTCAGAAGAAGAAGAAGCAACAATGTAAACCAATCTGTTACAAGATGTAAACATATTTGATCAATATAGTTAAGCTATTAATTAAATATTTAAAAGCAAGTTCAATTTCGTAACTTCAACCAATAAATCATACACTGATTCCCAGTACGGAAGCCCATTAGACGAATATATTATTATCTTTAATTGTTTAGTCTAAATATACCTTTACGATCTCTGTTTGAGTGTGGGTCATTGACCCGGTGTGCGCTGAGCTTAAATAAATACTAGTCACAGACGTATGTGGATTCTAGCATGTAGAACCAAATGCCAATAAACTTAGCAAACACAGAAAAATTGCGAATAATATTAGCAGGTTAAATTCGCCAATATTTGGCTACGAAATTTTCACGTCCTAATTCCGGAAATCTGTAATTCTCAACCGCAAAAACCAAAAGTTGCAACTTATTTGAAAACTAACGAAGAACCTAGTTTTATGAAGAAAGATAAAAGTATAAATAGACAAAAGAAAAATATATAATATAAAGTAGATTGCGTGAAATTCGTTTCACATCCGGTTTAACCAAACCTCGGCAGTTCAATTTCGGTTCAATTCATATTCGACATATCACAACTTAGTTGTACAATTAAGTTATAGAATTAAACGCCTAAACTCTTTCAAATTCTATCTACCCTATCTCAAAAGCCATAAATTAATTACTAATCCCAGCGACCGCGTGTCGTACAATTAACACAAATAATATGATATTATAATCTCACAAGACTAACTAGTTTAAAAGCATAATGGCGGCCATCATTGAGATTTATATTCACACTTCCACCATCATCAAAGAATGTAGTTGGTCTTGGCCAAGTATTCTTTAAGAGGATCAGGCGAGAAACACACGTAACGACCGTTTGTGGGTTATTTCTACACTCGCATGCGTTAGGATAGGTCAATACGAATTTTACAATTACCTACATGTTGAGTATATTAGAGGGAGTTTGAAAGTAGCGCCAGTGACAGAAAAATGAGAGGGAACCGTTTATCTTGGTATGGGCATGAGGAAAGATGAAGAGCATGCAACAAAAAAGGTAATAAACATGAATGTGGATGGACGCAGAAGAAGAAGGAGGCCCAAAAAAGTTTGGATGGATTGTATAAAAAACGAACGAAAACAGAGGACCGTTTATAAAGATGAATGGAAGAAAAAGACATGTTGCGTCGACCCCAAATAAATTGGGATAAGGGCAGGCAGTTGTGTGTGCAATGTGCAGCGCTAACGGATGCGTCTGTCAATCCGTTTGACATAAACCTATTTGTATGGAAATAAGGTGAAAATAGCATTTTCCTTACACATGCGATAGCGCTGCGCAAAAATAACGCAGACGGACGTTTTATGTGTTTATATTATATTGCTTGATTGTTGATGTAAGAATGTGGTTTAATAAATAAGGTATGTGATGAGCAGTTCAAGTGCAAACGGAAGGTAGGTATAGTTACTCTTTCAAATCAAACATTCTATGTACATTACATTTCAAGGACCTTGTAAATACACTACAAGTACAACCAAGAAATCGAAGCAAGCTTTAAAAAAACCGGCCAAGAGCGTGTCAGACACGCCCACAAATAGGGTTTCGTAGTCAACGTTTAAATACCTATCAGGTTTTTCAGCATTACGAACTTAATTTTGTTGCTGGTTTGTTAGCAGCAGTATGATGACCAACCGCAAATAGAAAAACTCATTTTTTTTCTGAAACCTTTAAGGGTACAATATTTGTTATAGTTGTCATTGTAATTTAAGATTGTAAGATATATTCCATATTTATTTCAATTTTTTTGCGTTTATACTTTAGAAGTTACAGCTGGAACAAATTATGGGTCAAAAACGCCCTTTTTAAAAGCAAATATCTCGTGACAGAAACATTTTAGTGACTTTGTTTCAAAGAAACCTCCCCTTTGTTTTAAAAGACCTATTCAACCATACCCTACTCAATATAACAGAAAAAAAATTTTTTTGCCTCCCTTTCACTTGTATGGGAGGGGGTCCAAAAACATTTAATATAATTTTTTCTTAACATTTCTATATTTGGGTCAACACGATCTATCTTCTCACCAAATTTCATGTCGATAGCTCTAAAACTGACGAAGATATGAGGGCGCGGCATAGAGACAGACAGACAGACATACAGACAGACAGACAGACAGACAGAAAGACTTGACGAAACTATAAGGGATTCTAGTAGACTACGAAACCCTACAAAAATGGTTGTTGCAGAATAATAATAATTTAATTATTATAAAATTACAATCTGAATATAATTGAATTGAAATAATTCTTGGCATCTGGATCTATGATGGATGATTGATGATAGATAAGTCAAGTCATATTAATTTGACGTATAATCTGTAAATTTTCTCTCGTATTACCGTTGAATGTAACTCATTGATTCGATGACCGCTACGCTACTTACCCAAATCTGAAGTCATCCGGTGACACAATTTCAAAAACTGACATCATCGCAACAAACGACAAGTTCCTAAATACAAACCTTCACATCATTGAGTCTATTGACAAAATCGACACTAATCTTCGGAATCCGATTAACCAATTTGACACAATAGCCAACTCATATTACTCACAAGCAAACATAAACATTGACAAATCACTTGATCGAAGTGACAAACGTATTGATTTCATTACTACAAATGATAGTAAACATTTTGACGGCTCTTGAGACAATGGAGCTAAGGTGCAAATTGAAGAACTAAAGAAGCTAGGTAGTTTGTTTGTTGGATGAGAGATTGATGACGATATAAAAGTGTGTCATAAAATACATCATGAGTGATGAATGACAAACGATTAGTTGGTAGCTGTTGGGAATGCTGCATTATATGGGCCAAACAAAAATTTACGCTGAAAACATGCAAGATTAAAATACTCGAAATAATAGTATTGTTGAAATTCATTATCTTTGAACAATTACAAATATCACTACGAGCCATAGAGAAAGAATAGGTACCTACCTAATAAAAAACATGTTTAAAATTACCGCAATCAAAAACCTGAAAACCAAGACGAAAAAAAGCTGAAAATGAAGACGAATAATAATATCAATGATACCTATAAAACGCTTGCCACCTATAGTTCAGGCTATAACTCGTCTCGTCCATCAGTTACTACGTAACTTGTAGATTTGACCGTGATCTTGGTCTCATTCGTCTTCGGTTACGGTAACGTTATCAAATGCATTCGTTAAATCGCAGAGCTTTCAAACGAGGTGCGCCTTGAGATACTGGTTTGTTTACTTTACATCAGATGGAATCATTTTGTTTTGTATGTGTTTGACCTACCTACAGAAATTCTTAAAAGTTAACAATCTACTAAACAGTGAAACTGAATAACTTTGCGAGTTAGTTACAGTTGTGGTTAAAATTAAAAAGAAATTGGACTACCATTACTTTTATACAGTCATTTTGAATATCGTTAATATTTTCTTAGATATATTCTTTTCACATTAACAAATTTATTATAGTTTATTATACCTACCTACTTTATATTTTTTGTTGATTTTTATGATAACCTTGACCTCCTTTTATACTATTGCGAATAATGGATTCTTTTTTCAATTTACGTTTGATGTAAAAACGTAACTGTGACAAAAACGTTAACTATTCAAAACGAATAGACGTAAGCTATGCAATTTCATGCAAAATTTCCTGTTGAGTACCGTGAAAAATTATGTAGATTCGATTGTCATCTCATCACCTATTCTCATATTTTGCATAGGCTTGTCCTGTGACAATAGAATGACGGTATGGAGATAAACTATAATATTATGGTGGGTTTTTACGTTATTATTATCTGTGATGGTTGTTATATTATAAACTGTCGCCATAGCGATTTTGCCAACCATCTACTTCGGTACTTATTATTTTTCTTGTATCTTCTTAGCATTATTTTTTTGTTACAGGTAATTTTCTTCAGCCTTTCCGTCCAACATGAGTATCATATCCAATGAATTCAAAAGGTAGTTTTCATATTTTTTGTAAATTGTCGTAACAAACAATTTAAACTACGCAATAATGCTCAGTTTAAAAATATCTTGGAAGTGTCTGACCGTCCCTGATCTTGGTTTGATCGATGGAGCCACTAAGGAGCCGATCGGCCGTATACGAGTCATCGATATGCATAAACCACACATCAGGGCTTAGGAATTCCGCTAACATATTACAATAAAAATAATTGACTGAGTCACGCCCACAGAATCATTGCAGAATATTTTATTGAAATAATTAACTTCTGAGATCACAACTTTATCTTATTCCTTTACTCAATTATTCGGGAGTTTTGATTTCTGACGATAAATGAGACTGATCGTGAAATCGTAGTAGGTTCTTACTCCACCAAGCTAATCAGATTCATACATTTTGCTTTCAACTTTTGGGTAATCAATGTTACCTAGTGGAATTTCTGTAGATTCTATTAAACTTAGGTACACCTTTTCGGTTATCATCAAAAGTGATCGATATATTGTCATAAGCATGAAAGGGCTCTATATCATTATCAGGTATTAAATACATCTCATCATCAATTAATGCCAAACTATGATCAATAACAATGATATTCCTCCCACAACTCGTTACCAGTTTAAAATTGTCAAACAAACGATGCATTTATTAATCAGCTGTGGCAACAGTAGTCGTCTCCATTATTCTATGCAAATTATACTATTTTTTATCTTCTTTATTTATTTTGGACTCAGACACTTGCAATCATCTCAGCATATCAAATGTCACATATTTAAATAATTAAATAAGATTTTGTCATTTTTATAGCTGTTACAGCATATTTAATCCTACCTGCAGTATTTTTGAATGCCTGTGCACATATTATGCAAGTTGTTTGTGCACATAGTTTTAAATATCGAAAAGTATTTTGACCTATTCAAATGAAATAAATATAATAATAGCCAACGGATAGCATCCATGTCACTATTTATGCTACAATTATCTTGTTCCTCAAATGACGTGTGTGTGTGTGTGTGTGTGTGTAGTTTTAGAAGGAATGTTACAATAGCTAGGTGTGGCTATCTCAGTTTTATTAATTAGTCAAAAAGAAAAAACAGCAGAGATGGCAGTATTTTGATTACTTCTTTAACATTTCAATCTTTTAAAGTGTGCTGCTTTGTCTTTGTCTAAGTTGCTTTTCTTTTATAAACGTTTGATATCGTGGTTTATTCATCCTAAGTCGAAGCCGTATTATACAGGGTGTTAGGGACGGTGTACCGAAAACTTTGCAGGCATGATCAGACCATCAAACTGAACAACTTTTACTATGGGGTCAATGGTGGGAAACGAAAAAAAATTTTCCGACCTCCCATACAAAATTCACGATCAGCTGACTGACTTTGTATGGGAGGTCGGAAAAATTTTTTCGTTTCCCACCATTGGCTCCATAGTAAAAGTTGTTCAGTTTCATGGTCTGAGCATGCCTGCAAAGTATTCGTTATACCGTCCCTAACACCCCGTATTTTATTAGATAATCTCAGGATACACGGTGTAATGAGGTAATGCTAGATGTACTTGAATATTAAAATAAGATGCCAATTACTTATAATTTATATGTTCTCAATGGGTTCCATACTAATAAGGATAATAAAACCACGGTTTACGATATCGGGCAAGCATTCAATCAAACTAGCCTTATTAGGTATTTTATAGATAAGGTGTATCCCACACTTGACGTCCGTTGCTGCAAAAGAGATAGATAAGAGATAGGTAGCTACCTACCTCTTCTGAACCAACGGATCTATGTAGCTATATTGCATCTACCTTAATTAGATTAACAGAGGCAGAAGTGTATGTCAAACCACGAAGTTTATGCGTTGATCCTGCGTCAACATCCGTTTGTAGAGTGGGGAATCCGAAATTTTCTTGCATTTGACACACATATGCGTTACGGATGCGCTAATGTGTGATGTCTAGTATGTAAACCACCTGAGGATGATATAATACAAACACAAGCCAAACATAACTGGCCTACTATTCCCACGCTAAAGATGGACAAGCCACCCATTGTGAAGATAAAACATTTAAATATCTAAATATAACCTTTGTAATAAGTGCTAATGTCATTGACATATTAACAGCAACTTAATACGGAAAGACTAAGTTAAAGTTTACGGATGCGCCTTATTAACACTTGACATCTGAGGAAGATAAGGAAGTAAATAATCTTCATAAACTTGATTATTTGTATGTGATACTATGTACAATAGGCCGCTTGCCGTGTGGTGCCGGCAGAGTTGAATAGCACCACCCCTTCTCTTCCCGTGGGGCCCGTAAGAAGCGACCGAGGGATAAACCCGACCCAAACAGCCAGGGCCAAGCGTATGGTGGCGGTTAATCCACCACAAAAGCATTCCCAAGGAGGGTTGACGTCTGGTAGGCGGCCGGTCGTAAAATTCAGCCAAATCCTTTTATACACGATGTCGTGTTCAACGAAACGTGTTGCGCCGACCCCAAGGGCAGGAAGATGATGATGATTGATGACCATGTACAATAGGCATCAGTATCAGCTTACCTAGTTATTTAAGCAAACAAAGATGAACCGCTGACGCACCGCACGATATTGCAGTTTGTGACAGCCACCTTACAAATGACAACCTTTGATAGCCCCAATTTTGCTGCGGCGACATGTCATGGTATCTGGTCTCATGGATTTTTGTATGAGATTTGATAATTTCCTTTCTTCTTACAACCGGATCCGACACAATACCATAAAAACGTCCTTAGATCCAAGTTTTCATACAAACGTTTGCCCTGCTTTCTTTCCAAATAATGCATGCCGGATAACAAGCATAACTCGGGTATCCTCTAAAGTGAAAACTTTGCGATAAATTACAAACAAGAGTTCATTCATCATCATCGGATAAGGAACAACTAAACATTTAAGCAAGCAGAGCATATATAAATCTCAAACGAAATTATCAAAAGGTGCTCTGTCATGGTCATGGATATACCTAATCAAGACTAATAGCCACCCAAAGAATAATTTGGTCCATTTGACCCAAATCACATTTGACCTAAATCTTTTCCTAAACTTTTTGTGTGGATGACTTGCAGTGTCCCAATTTAATCCAAAAATCAGCTGGACAGTGGGCTACTACCCCGATTCTATACAAAAGTATCAAGAGGTCGAATGCATGTTCAAAAATATATTCGTATAAAAAACGCTAGACACCTTGTCTTAAGAGGGATCTATAGTCATTATTTTTCATACAAACGGTTTCAACGTATCCCTCTGCCAATTCGCAACCGAACGACTCAATTTTTGGCACGGTAACTCTTCTGGACTAGATCTATGCTCCATATTCTTTTTCTGGTTGTAATAATGCATTTAAAAAAAGATATGGCCGTGGCAAAATGCTCTAAAATTATCAGCATGTTTACGCCTTTGTATCTTCTAAATATACTCACCGGCACAACTAATCGGCCACCTGCATTAGCATGAAATACTTTTTAATATTCATAACATTGATAATTACAGTTAATATAAGTTGTAAATTAGTTAATTTATATTATTATCTATTACTATTTACATTTCGTATTTTATTAGATAAATATATATTTTTATATTTATATTTCTAATCAACATGAAATATACCATTACAGATTGGTGGCCGATTAGTTGTGCCGGTGAGTGTATATAACTTTTAAAGCACTCGCGATTACTTTCACACATAATAATTACTTTAACGGGTCTTTTCGCGATAGTTTTTTAGGTAAATAAGCGATTTACCTGGACACTCTGTTCACAGTCTGCTCGCGACCACGACTGGTGCAACCCAGTTGAAACGTCGAGTGTCCAGGTAAATCGCTTATTTACCTAAAAAACTATCGCGAAAAGACCCGTTAAAGTAATTATTATGTCTTCTAAATATGACAATAATTTCAGCAAAATAAATGATACGGGCATAGAATATTTTATTGGCAGCAAAATAATGCCACTATCAAGAAATTTGGTGGAGATTTCGAACGGGGAACCTAGTAAACCCAGAACGCAAATTTTCCGGTAGCGAGCTATAACTGTCTCTTTTGTGGCTGCGGGACGGGTGGGATGCATAAATGAGCTAGACATATTTTTATCAACTGACAGCTCACGAACTTCCAGCTCGGTATAGTCTTACTTTTTTTGGTAAGGCCCTAGATCTCCCAAAATTTTATTTATTTCTGGTAAGGCCCTAAGCCTCTGAAATTTTACTTCTGCCTTGTATTTATCAAAAAGATTGATGTTAGTTAATTTAGCATCCAACCAGATTTTATCATTTGCACATACATGTGTTCTAGTCTAGTAGGACAGTGACAAGGAGACGATTAATAATTCTTTGTGGGACGTATTCAGTTCATGGTAAAATCTACTAGGGCTTTTAATTATACAGCTGTAGTGTTCAGATTAGGTTTTTCAGCCATATATTTACTCGTGTCTCTCTTTTCGTATGAGACACCGAGTCCTACAATGACCTGATGAATCTGCCTGTCCTAATCCAATTTTTTTGGGGTCAGTGCAAAGCAATATGTCTTGCTCATTCACCTCTATCAGCAGTCAAATTACCATTTAAACCTTATTTAACCATGATGACGTCTTTTATATAGTTTTTCATTAATCTATCCAAGCTTTTTATGCCTTCTTCTCTTTCTGCATTTAATTATTCATCAATAAAATTTTGTTTTTAATTGACATCTGAACCTGCGCGCTGTTTTACTAATTTGTGTTTGAACTGTGGTTAATATAAATCTAGAAAGAACTTAGTATCGCTCTTGACATTAGAAACTTTTGTGTACGTTGATGATTTCCTGAATATGAGAACATATTTGATTAGTTCTATGCTATTTCACGGTCAATTGACTCCTGTTGGCAGCTCATTAGAATCAGTAAATAAAAAGATGTCAACATCTGTCGGACATGACATCGTTAGAGCTAAAGCTAAATAGATGACGTACGTGACCGTTAGTTTCAAGACAAGTTGAGGAGTTCTATCATAATAAATGTTCTTTCTCATATTATCTCTTATGAAGGCAAGTAAAACTAACTTAACAGTGTGCTAGCGGCTAAGAATACTGCCACCCCTAGTCCACTCAGGGTGTTTCATAAAAGGCGACATAGAGTTAGCATGCAATGCAAGGCATGTGTCCAAAGAAACCGGACATTATTTGGGAAAACCTACATAAAGTCCATGCTACACACGCAACAGTTTACGACCATTTTATTACTTAACGGACATGACCGCAGAAAATGGAGCTATGACGGTCTAGACTGGAGTGTGACTTATTTGCCAATAATATGTTCTCAAATCTCAGCACTGAACCGTCACGTCACCTATGACATCATGGTCATGCATGGAATCGTGTCACTAGAGCTAAACGAATTCCAATAGCTAATGCTAATACATATTGTTTGTGGTCTAAGGCGAGGAACACACGCAACGTCGGTTTGTGCATCGTTCATTCGATTCTCCACCCTACCTGCATATGAATACGGTTTGTGTCAAACGGCATCGCACAACGCTGCGTTGTCTGTCAAATCGTTTGACATAAATCGTATTCGTATAAAAATAAGGTGGAAAACGAACAAACGACGCACAAACCGACGTTGCGTGTGTTCCTCGCCTAAATACACAGTTGTTAAACTGAAAGCATAAAGGACTTAAAATAATTTTTAGACGATGTTTGCCTTTTATGTGACGGATTTATAAGCCTTCAATGTGACGTAGATATTCTGGATTATTTTATTTAAACTCTGTCTATACCATGTTTTATCATCAGCTTCTTCTTCTTCGAGTGTGACAGACACCAAGTCATTCAACTACCCGATGA
The DNA here is from genome assembly GCA_024500475.1 of Phthorimaea operculella. Classification (NCBI taxonomy): domain Eukaryota; kingdom Metazoa; phylum Arthropoda; class Insecta; order Lepidoptera; family Gelechiidae; genus Phthorimaea; species Phthorimaea operculella. Next base: position 1,656,975 of record JANFCV010000018.1, on the reverse strand, counting down.
AACCTGATGTCATCAGCTGTTTTATTTATAAACATGAAAGCAATTGCGACGAAATCTCTAAACATATTATTTTCTCTGTATGTATGATCTTTGAACAAATTAACAAAATGACTGATCCGCTATTCTATTATTATCAATTTCAAAAGTATCTAGGTACAAAAGCAAACGAACGAACTACGCCTAATGTAGTACACGTATTCGCGGTACTGTTTTTTTACCTTTTCTCTAACTTTGACACGCTAGTCACTCATAAATCACACCACAGCTATTCTACCTACACCTCTTAAGTCCGGCGCCACGGTTGACGCCACTTTATCAACAAACGCCACACAACCATGGCCAACGGTGTTAAACGGGTCATACGTGGCAATTGCTTCAACTACTTTGTATTAATATAAAGTGCGAAAAGGTGCCACCTTATGGCGGTTCCCAGACTGTATTTATAAAGATGCCATCATACTTTTGAGTGGGCAGGTTGATTTTACTACCGACTTATTACTAGTTGTCAAGTTCAATTATTATTACTTTAAGCTACTATTCATACTTACTATGATATGTGCTAATAAGATTTTATAGGAATTGATAGATAGATTCTATAGTACTGCGCTACTGTCTATCTATCTATATCAGCTTACATCTACCCACTGCTGTGTATAGGCCTCTTCTCTTTTCCACCAACTCCTGTGCCTCCCACAGCCTCTGTTTACCGGCAATGGCCAGTAAATTTTCAGTCCATCTGGCTGGTGGTTTGCCAACGGGACGTTTGTTAATTCTTGGCCGCAAATTCTTTTTTCGATTGGGACACCGAGTATTCCAACGACCCGATGAACCTAGGTGTCAGTTTGCGTTACCGCATTGGTACCGTCTGCGGTACTGCTACTATGTTTTTATTACCCTGTGCATTAGGTTCTATCATCAGAAGCACATCAACCTAATGCTTTAAGGGATCGGCCTCTATCTATTGGTTTATCTTACAAATTGACTGAAAAATGTTTATGAGGTATTGTATCCTACATAATACGAACTCACTATCAACAAAACCCAGATAATGTACACCGGGTGCTCTCTGTAATCTTTCTCTCGGACGTAAGGTATTTGCCTGTCTCCTGATATATTTCAATTTAATTTAGCTTTCAATATAAAATGACAAAATCAAAGCTCAGTTTTTCTGCCAAGTGGCGAAAGAGGCAAAAAACGCTTCACGGCAAATACCTTTAGGTATACCTAAACGGCTGATAGGTACTTAAATAAGTACTCTACCTCCTTACAAAGTAGTGAAATCATAATAAAGTCCTACGTCTAATAAATTTTATTATCCTGGTCCATTACGTTGGTACCTATCAGCCGTTATGAGATCATTGATAAAATTAAGCATATACGTACTGTAATGGTGGGTCATGGCTGAATGCATTTAAAACATTTAAATAATAAGTATTATGTTTAATACAATTTGTGCTACAATTGAATTGCATCATATAATGCCAAACATTTTGAATAGATAGCGCTTTTCGAACTAAAGTAAACAAGATGGGGACAGCTCTCCAAATACTAATAGGGTGCATTCAGACCATGAAAGCCGATCTTAATTTTGTACGGGAGGTAAAAAACGAGGTGCAAGGTGTTGAAGATATTCACAGGGAACGCTGCTGCCCATTCACTGGAACCATCCTTTAGTCGCCTTTTACGACACCCACGGGTAGAAATAAGGTGATGCCATTCTAAGCCGGCACCACACGGCATGGGAAAAATTTGTCACAGCTAATATATCCGTCATTCCTATTCAAACGTAGGTTCAAATTTTAATGTTTTTGCCATGGATAGAATCGAAGCTAAAGATACCCTTAAAATCCATGCGTCACGGCGTCGCGGCGGCGTCGTTGTCGCTGTCAAATGACTGGTTTGTATGGGGATACCAGAAAGACCGGGCGTCAGCGTCAACGACGCCGCCGCGTCGCCGTCACGTTGACAGCGCGCTGAGAAGCTCAGGGTTTGTATGGGACATTGGCGCCGTCAAATTTTGACGGCGTCGTTGTCGCGCATCGTTGTCGCGACGCTCAGTTAATAAGCCTACCATAAAGCTAACAGTAAATCTTCCTATATTATCTCCATCACAATGCAACCTATGAATGAAACAAATTGAAGGTTACGCTAATGCATTTCTCTATCGAGATCCATCTTTAGATCTTATCAAATTACAACATTTTACTTAGACTTTGACAAATTAAGCACACTTTACCTCTGTTTATTGCAAGATGCCAATAAAACTGAGATTTATGTAACTTCTAATAAGTTAGAAAGAGGGTAAACAAATATGTAGAAAGATGAAAGCATTCGCCGAGCCAGTCTACTCGTAACCATGGAGCGTGAAACCGCGCCGAAATATCGAGCTAAGCAAAAACTTTATCGCGGCAAAAACTAGTTCAAAACCATAATTGGTGTTCAAATAAGTTGAAATTCCTACTTTTTAATGAATGAATTGAAATAATTCCGTAAAAAGAAATATCAGATCGAATCAGTCAGAAACGTCTGAACTAAAGCGCTTTTCACATGTGGTTTGGTAAAGCATGGTTTTAAGGTGTTATGCCGCATCCGTGATTTTGACGAAAGGAGTTTGATACCAAGGCACATCGCCGTATCAGATTGCGATAGCCAAAGGCTGTATTTATTTGACAGTTGTCACGAACCGAAATAGAGTCCGATGCGTGTTAGATTCAGCGAATTCACGATCTACTTAATTGGTCTTTGGCAGCCGACTGAAAGACTTGAGAAAGGCCAGAAGCCAATAGAGAAACATACTTTTTAAACGAGCTATCACTGGAATCGTAACGACCTACTTGTCAATTAATAAGACATTATTGCATGACACTCCTTTCCATTAGGCGAATCAAACAGACGAAATCGTGACCCAGATGTATTCATATGACATATTTTTAAACCAGTAAACAGTTCAATTTGGAATAAATTATTGCACTTGTCAGATGCAATTCGTCTTGCTGTATAAATCATTTTGAATCGTCTATCAACTCATCTATCTTTAAATTAATGTCCCGTTCCGTTACACTCATGAATATGTCATTGGTCATTGCCAAATAGTTAATAAATAACTGTTCTTCCTAGACGGATCCTTAAGTTATCTTGAATGCTAATTCTGTTTTACCGGTGTAACTTGACCTTTTAGATTAAAAATACTTCTTTACATAATTTTAAATAGAGATGGAATATCGCGAAACCGTTGTAAACCGCACCCAAATAAACAAGTTACATTAATTTCGGAATATTTGGAATCCAACCAATGTCGTCGAACAAAACCCCTTTAAAAACAAACAACGGAAACTGCCTCGGCGAAGCGTTTGCCCCAACCCAAGGACATTCTAATATTAGAAGACTAGCGGCCCGCCCAGCGGTTACACCCGCTGCTAATCGTTTTACAGTGAGAATAAGACGTTTTTCCGGCATATTTTTTACGTATAAACCTTCCTCTTGAATCACTTTATCGTTTAGATAAAACCGCATCAAAATCCATGTAATTTAGGAGTTAGCACTGTCCATGACAGGCAGATAGACCGAGAAACTCAAAAGCGACTTCATTTTTGGAAAACTTGCAAAATTTTTTCACTGAAGGCAGGATTTCAATCTGCGACCTCTATCTCGAGATACTGCCAAGTTTTCCTAAAATTCTATCGTTACCTAACACAGGAAGTGTTATAAAATTTGATATTTATCTTCATTTCATACTATGTGTCGAATCGTGGTGCGAACATCAAGACATCCATCCTGTGGCATCTGGTATGCACGGCACAGCATTCCTCACATCGCCCGTCGGCCGTCCAGAGAGATTTACTACCCCTTGATGTCTTCAGCCGATAATTACAAGATGGACGCGAAACTAAATACAGTTGAACATTCGAAAATGGAAGCGTTGAATGAAGGAACGGCTGGGAGCGCGGGTAGGGTTACCAATTTCCTTGTTGGTGAGAAAGGGGAGAATGCAGAAGAGGAATAAAGATGGAGCTTTGAAATTCAATAACTTATATTATTGGAGGAAAATTGGCACACTGACGAAGTATACACTCATAAACAAATACGGGGTGTTAGGGACGGTGTAACGAAAACTTCGCAGGCGTGCTCAGACCATGAAACTGATCAACTTTTACTATGGAGCCAATGGTGGGAAACGAAAAAAATTTTCCGACCTCCCATACAAAGTCAGTCAGCTGATCGTGAATTTTGTATGGGAGGTCGAAAATTTTTTTTTGTTTCCCACCATTGGCTCCATAGTAAAAGTTGTTCAGTTTGATGGTCTGATCATGCCTGCAAAGTTTTCGGTACACCGTCCCTAACACCCTGTATATACCTATCTCACTCATATAAACAAGCTAAAATCTACATAGATCTTCTGCAACGAAGAAACTAAACCAGAAATATCTCACTTTAGGATGATTTATACGAAACACACAGCGACAATTTTAATGACTCTGTTAATTTTCTGAACACACATCTTGGCACTCGTATCAGACACTTAACAAAACTAGATGCGTTTACCTCAAAGCATTCGTCCAAAATTGCATCAGCCTCAGAAACGGGCTAGGTTTCCCAATAGTTTGCCCACTTAGTAACAAAAGAATTCAAGTGCACCCACGGCACACCAGTAACCCAGTTGGCAGGGAAATAGCCGTCACAATTTATAAGCACCTAATATTTTATCGCGGTGAAACCACGAGTAAACACAAGTGTGAAGTCATTGCAGAAGCAAAAAAATATACGCAGCTGGTGTATGTTAATAGCTGGCTGGACTTGAAATATTGAATGCCGGTGCTGGCTGGAATTTAGAATAATAATGCAGAATTGCAGATTTGATAAAAGAATATGTGGCCGCTGTGGCATTCGCTTACGGCGTCTATGACATCATCCACGTACGTATAATGCAGTCAGACTATTTGGAAACTTCCTAACTTAATGAATATTTAAAACATATCTGCATGTAGGTAAATGACTGCAGAAAATTTATTATTTGATTCAATCGTACTTAATCCACAAAATATAAATATTTACTCAGGCTAATTGATTTGACATAAAATATCTCTTCATTATAATAGCTCTACCGCACGATTTAATTTTTATTGAGAAAGATTTGATTGTTTTTCTTGTAGACATTTGCAATAAAATGGAGTGATTTTGATATTAAAGGTGGGCTTAAAAACCAAGCGACAGCGACAACGACGCGCGTCGTTGTCGCTGTCAAATGACTGGTTTGTATGGGTTTGTATGGGGAACCAGATAAACCAAGCGTCGGCGTCGTTGCGGCGCGCCACGACGCCATCACGTTGACAGCGCGCTGAGAAGCTTAGAGTTTGTATGGGATGCGGTCGGCGACGCGCGTCGTTGTCGCGTCGCTTGGTTTTTAAGCCTATCTTAAGTCTAAATTGATAGATAATCTGAAATGGATGTGGGTTCATATACGGGGTGTAATAAATAATGGCTCTCTGAATACTGATAGAGTGCATTCAGATCATGAAACTGAACAACTTCCCTTAAGGAAATATTTGTGGAGACGTAATTTACGTCTCCTTATTAAGGGAAGTTATTCAGTTTCATGGTCTGAATGCACCCTATCTAACTCTGACCACCGATCAGCTGAATGCATTTACAGAGGGAAGTGAAAAAAAACTTCTAATATATTTTCTTATGGGAAGTTGTTTTATGTCATGGGCTGAATTTTCCCTTTCCAAGTTCAGTGAGCTATCTCTTGTATCCAACACATTTCGGTACACTAAATCTTCTAACCTACCTTTACGTTTGCTCATCACAAATCCACCTTTCCCCGCGATTCAGCTGAATCCTGCTGATATGTGCCAGCGACCGAGATGAAAGCTTGGACTGAGGCCAGGCTCATGAACTTGTGGAAAGTTGTTTAATTTATTGAATTCAGACGAATTCACCCTTTCAATATCGATTCACCGTTCTGATGTTAAGAGCCGAATACATTGTATGAACACTATAACATATACCTGCATCTATTTCGGAATGCAGTAAATCTTCTAACTTACCTTTACGTTTGCGCATCACAAATTCACCTTACCCCGCGGTTCAGCCGAATCCTGGTGATATTTGCCAGCGACCGAGATGAAAGCTTGGACCGAGGCCAGGCTCATGAACTTGTCACATCACTGAAGTGTTTCACACATTTACCGATTGATATTGCGGTATTTGGTAGACTAAAGTACGGCAGCGTGAGTAAGTCCTATTTGAAAGCTGTCAAACCCATACAAGAAGACAGGTCAAAAAAAAAGTTATGTCAGGCATATAGCATTGCCATATTTTAAACAGATGTAAATAAGGACTTATTTGGGCGGCTGTACTTTACAAGGCATATTTATAGTAGTGTTCTCATGGATCCTCTTCTGTAGGTAGTGGTACACGAAGAGTCGACGAATAACTCGATGAACCCTGTAACTGTAATCAGAGTTTAGCGAAATAGGTACCTTAAGCCTTTATTACCCTGCCTCGGCCTAGATAATGGGATTTCTATGATGCTTCTTATTATGCGGTTTCATACAAATCCTTTCGTCTGACTGGCAAAAATCAAAATCGCAATATCTTATAACAAATGTAAGAACCACGTAAAGTGTTTTATTGATATTTTATATTAAGTATAGCCCATGAAATTCATTGCCATTGACTTTTATCTCTACGGATAGAGCAATTAGAAAGATTAATGAATGTTGGTTCGGTATTGTAGCACTTTAGATAATTGCAGGAACAGGGAAAGTAGAGAATGTAAAATAGAGACAATAATTTTCATTGCCATTTATACAATTGGACTGTAGCATTAATGGTACTAGTGGGACTGATTTATCCCAGTTGTAATTACCTACCAGTCACGAAAAGACCTAGTTATAACTGGCGCGATAAAGAACATATCCTGAATTTGTAATATTATTATTTGCCTCTCTATGGGTAATATTATATGACATTTGAGCAGAATGTCGACTTTTTTTAATACAAAATATATATTGCGACTAATATACGATTGTTGACATTATAGTTCAAAGTAGTTCTATTAATTTATATAACTTTTAAGTATGATAATGCCAATTACTAAGAAATAGATAGGTATAACTAGAACTATCTATTTACTCATCGATTTCACCAAAATTAAGCATAAGTACATACATATGGATCCTTTGGACGTAATTTCAATGAAAGTTCAATCATCAAAGAAAAGCTAACCAGACTTGCGGAAGTAACTGATAGATATAATCCGGCAAAAAAACATTCCGTCATAATTCACCCATTTGGCACCGACACCGACATTTGACTTGCGCGTATCCACGTTTTTTTACGCGGTGTATCGTATACTTGTTGCTATTTTTATCGTAAATCAGGCCAGGAAGGCCTGAGGTCATGACACCAGAATCTCGGATATGATACTGCTAATTTTGTGAACTGTGATACTGGCGAAATTACTAGTCTGCAAAGCCATAAATTAAAAGATGATACTCGTTCTAAAAATAGCTAGGTACTTCTCTTCCTGAAATCGCTTTAGATAGAGATATCTAAGTATAGTATAGTATCTATCCGTATAGTGATCTGTGTCTGAAACCTTAACCCATAGAATCCTAATTTTACGATCCTAGGCGAATGACCAAAATGTTGAATTCCTAAAATGTTGAATTCTCAAAATGTTGAATTCCTAAAATGTTGAAAAAATTCAACATTTTGCGAATTCCCAAAATGTTGAATTCTCATAATGTTGAATAAAAAAAATTCTAAGTCCCAAGTGGTCTTGATACTGTTTCTACTATAGGTTTTCCCAAAATGTTGAACAAAATTTTTCAAAGTCCTAAATGGTCTTCATACTGTTTCTAATATAGGATTTCCCAAAATGTTGAAAGTGTAATTTTTATAAGTATTTGACACTCATGTTTAGTGACCTACATTTTATGTGACAGCTGTCAAACTTGTTACTCATTTATCTCGGAAAAAATGCATCCTGGACTCCTAGTTTCTTTAAAGAAGTTGTAGGTCTTGGCAAGACCTACATTTTATGTGACAGCTGTCAAACTTGTTACTCATTTATCTCGGAAAATATGCATCCTGGACTCCTAGTTTCTTTGAAGAAGTTGTAGGTATTAGCAAGACCAACATTTTATGTGACAGCTGTCAAGCTTGTTACTCATTTATCTCCATCCTGGACTCCTAGTTTCTTTGAAGAAGTTGTAGGTCTTGGCAAGACCAACATTCTATGTGACAGCTGTCAAACTTGTTCCTCATTTATCTCGTAAACTATGCATCCTGGACTCCTAGTTTCTTTGAAGAAGTTGTAGGTATTAGCAAGACCAACATTTTATGTGACAGCTGTCAAACTTGTTACTCATTTATCTCGAAAACTTTACCTGCTAGACTTCTAGTTTCTTTGAAGAAGTTGTAGGTCTTGGCAATACCTACAACATCTTCAAAGAAACTAGGAGTCCAGGATGCATAGTTTACGAGATAAATGAGTAACAAGTTTGACAGCTGTCACATAAAATGTAGGTCTTGCTAATACCTACAACTTCTTCAAAGAAACTAGGAGTCCAGGATGCATAGTTTACGAGATAAATGAGTAACAAGTTTGACAGCTGTCACATAAAATGTAGGTCTTGCCAATACCTACAACTTCTTCAAAGAAACTAGGAGTCCAGGATGCATAGTTTACGAGATAAATGAGTAACAAGTTTGACAGCTGTCACATAAAATGTAGGTCTTGCCAAGACCTACAACTTCTTCAAAGACACTAGGAGTCCAGCATGCATAGTTTACGAGATAAAAGAGTAACAAGTTGGACAGCTGTCACGTAATATTTAGAGCTCGTCATGGGAGTCAAAGACTTAGAAAAATCACACATTCAACATTTTGGGAAATCCTATAGTAAAAACAGTATCAAGACCAGTTGGGACATAAAAAAATTACATTCAACATTTTGGGAAAACCTATAGTAAAAACTGTATGAAGACTATTCGACACTTAGAAAAATTTCGTTCAACATTTTGAAAAGTTCAACATTTTAGGAATTCAACTTTATAGGAAACTAAGTTCAACATTTTGGGAATTCAACATTTTGAGAATTCAACATTTTAGGAATTCAACATTTTGATCCTGAAGGGAATATATGTTACTTTCAATTAATTTCAAATTGATCGGCGCCATTATCGCGTTTACGCTCTGCCTAGCCTGCAAGGTATACAGGCGTAATATATGTATGTATCTTTGTTTGCATTACCGGGATCCTCGGAAGTAAGATAAGCTCTAATGGAAAATTGATCCTTTTTCCACTTATTTCTCTTCCAATTTCAATTACATTTGCCTGCCCTTTGAAAGCTCTCTGGAATGAGTTTCCTCCATTCAATCTAATACTTTGTTTAAGGAGAGGTTTTCGCTTGCCTAGTTTCCATTTAAATCCCTTACAAACAGAGGAAGAAAGACGGTTCTTATACGTGCCACATGACTTCGCGGTATTTTACCGGATCCGGTTTTTCATAAAAGAGTATCTCGTGCTGTGTAGAGCCGGTTTAGAATAGTATCACACCATATTTCTCATGGGATTTGAGAGTTGATGTGTAATGCAATTTTTTAATCGACGGGCTGACAATCTGTCACTATAGTGATACATAGTCTTCTGAGTGACTCTAAAGCTTTCGTCAGACATAGTGTATATGGCCATATTTTACAGCCGCTTGCGCTCTGCCTATCCCACAAGGGATATAGGCGTGATATATGTTTGTATGTCGTCATATAGGTTTTTATTTATACCTATGGTAGCTTTCACGAATCGCAATATCGGTCGGCACTTATGTTATTCACCAAATTCCCTAGGGGCGAGATCAAGAGTCAACAAGAATCTTTGCATATTTCCCATTGCTGTGACCCTTTGATCCCTTTCGGCTACTGAAAATATTTTGTTACAAGTTTACGCAAAGACGTCTACTTATCCGAGATCTAAGCTCCAAAAGGACGCGTTGGCGATGACAAAATTGCCTTGATATCGTTTACATAGTTTACCTAGGCCCGATCCTACAACAACACGACGACCAAATCGAGTCTTGATATTTTACACCTACTAATATATCTTTGGGTTGCTCTTATAGGTATTTTTACGGAAGTATGGTTACGAAAACTAAAAACAGGAACCAATATGACAAATATTGATGATTACTCTCCCAATTTCAGATTATTTGCACTGCATAGAATCAAAAATAGTGCTGTAGTGTAGACGCTGTAGACAGTAGTTACACAGTAGAATGTTGACTCGCCGTTGCCATGCCATGGCAATGAACACTGAATAGGTGCATCCAATCTCGCTCGAGCGACCGTACAAGCACAAGCGTACAACCTGTAGCGCTATGATTGAACCATATTGAACTATAAGCTCGGCCAGATTGCCCGTCAAAGATAACTTAGATACAGACAGTGCAGAGTGGTTGCTGTGGCTGTAGTAGTACTAGCAGTAGTAGTAGGTACACAATGATTGACTTGCCGTTGCCATGGCAATGAACATGAAACAGGTGTATCCAATCTCACCCGAGATAGCGCTATGATTGAACCACATTGAACTATAAGCTCACCAGATTGCCCGTCAAAGATTGCATTGAGATACAGATGGCCCACGAGAAAATCAATCTTTAAAGTTCTTATCAACTCATAGAAGAAAAAACTAAAATAACTGAAATTCAGCAGCTGGCAGATTGAATAATTCAACTTATTTAGTTTTAAAACAAATTAAATTTAAAACTAAATACTTAGTAATAGGTGGGCACTTTAACATTTTTCGGTAGCAATAATTTATTAGTGTAGATAGTATAAAACACCTGTACGAACAAAATTACGTTTAGGTACAGGAATTTGCCATAAAAGTGATAAATGAAGGTAATAAATTAACCTGGGACCATAATAGAGATACGACATAATATTGCGGGCTTTGCATTTGTGTTTGGTAATTATATTTAGTGTAAATTCTTTGTGCTAAAAGGTTCCTATGCAGATTCTAGGTGCTGATGCAAATCTGCGAGGCATCGAACTCATGGTGTGTCTTGACGATCATACGTATGGTTTTAGATATCTACCTATGATAAATCACTTGTACCGGACACTTGCCGGACAATATTTAGTTAAGTCTGCTTCTAAGCTAGCATCTCTTTAACTTTTGATATTGACTAGAAAATGGCATCCGCCCGTCTCAGATTTCGGTCAAACACATATAAACTTTATTTTAATCAGAAGCCCATTTTTTGCTTCTGAAAACGGCCCGCGTCAAGTGGCGTTATATTCGCGCCGGCGCTAATGCAATTGCATAATCTATGCCGGCAAAATATCAGTTACGTAACAGAACGGTAATTTAGCAGTCTGGTTCTTGACCCTGACTCTGCAGACTGTTTGTTTTTATAGACGATTCTGCCTATTGATAAATAAGGTGCATGGAAAACATGTAGGTATTATTTCCTCTTTTGTAAAGACTGGATGAAAAGAAAACTAATTTTCTATTGTAAACTATCCACTACGTACTGAAAACGGTTTCCTAAGTGGTGCTACATTCGTGCTGGCGCTAATGCAATTGCATAATCTATGCCAGCAAAATATCAGTTACGTAGTGGAACGGTAATTTAGCGGTCTGGTTCTTGACCCTGACTCCGCAGACTGTTTATTTTCATCAGTAATGTGAGCTACTGTTGTAAGTGTATGTATCCTACTAAGCTATTACTTACCAATGAGTAATGCAATTGCATAATATTTGCCGGCAAAATATCAGTTACGTAGTGGAACGCTAATTTTGCGATCTGGTTCTTGACCCTGACTCCGCAGACTGTTTGTTTTCATCAGTAGTGTGAGCTACTGTTTTAAGTGTACCTATCCTACTAAGCTATTACTTACCAACGTATAATGCCATTGCATAATCTATGCCGGCAAAATATCACTTACATAACAGAACGGTAATTTAGCAGTCTGTTCTTGACCCTGACTCTGCAGACTGTTTGTTTTCATCAGTAGTTGGAGCTACTGTTTTGATGGTACCTATCCTACTAAGCTATTATTTACTAACGAGTAACGCAATTGCATAATCTATGCCGGCAAAATATCAGCTACGTAGTGGAACGGTAATTTAGCGGTCTGGTTCTTGACCCTGACTTCGCAGACTGTTTATTTTCATCAGTAATGTGAGCTACTGTTTTAAGAGTAGATACCTTTCCTACTTAACTATTACTTACCAACGTTTAATGTAATTGCATAATCTATGCCGGCAAAATATCAGTTACGTAGTGGATCGGTAATTTAGCGGTCTGGTTCTTGACCCTGACTCCGCAGACTGTTTGTTTTCATCAGTAGTGTGAGCTACTGTTTTAGGTGTATGTATGCTACTAAGCTATTACTTACCACCGTATAATGCAATTGCATAATCTATGCCGGCAAAATATCAGTTACGTAGTGGAACGGTAATTTAGCGGTCTGGTTCTTGACCCTGACTGTGCAGACTGTTTGTTTTCATCTAGATATTACGTTCTACTGGTTTAAGTGTATCTGCCTGTATCAGATAGTTTTATGTATTCTTCGCTCTTTCAGGTCATAGGTACCTATATGATTTATACAGGGAGTAACATAAAAGGGTAAAACAAGCCGAAAGGAGGTCAAGGTACTCATGAAACTAAACAACTTTACCCATGGAACATGGGTCGAAATATGAAAAAAAAAATTTGGTCCTCCCATACAAAATCGCCGATCAGCTAATTGATTTAATATGGGAGGTCCAATTTTTTTTTTCATATTTCGACCCATGTTCCATGGGGAAAGTTGTTCAGTTTCATGAGTACCTTGACCTCCTTTCGGCTTGTTATACCCTTTCCGTTACTCCCGATACAAGTGATATCTAATCATGTACCTATTTAATTGTAGCTCATAGCGAAAGTAGTACGGGATGACATTTTTGATGTCATAGTTCTGTGACCGAGAATACAATGTTTGGCTTGAAACGTAACTCAACTTCTGTAAAAATCCATCATATCTTACGATAGTCGAAATTCCATACATTTAGATCTAGATTCTGAAATTAATTCATTATAAAGGCTAGAGTAGTATCTATTACACCACGTTTTATGACCCCGACTGCAGCGAATCCCTGACTATAGAATAAATATTCCAACGCCGAAACCAGTCGCATTTTTTTACATTTTACTACACCACTTCATTTCAATTCAAGCGTTAGACGCCAGACACGAACCTAATAAAACTGTTAGGCATTCCTAGACCAGAAACTAGGGTTGCCAGGTGTTAGGTTAGGTTAGGTTAGGATATAAAGCAGGATATACGTAGGATTTTGCCTGCCCGGCCAAAATAAGCGGTGTCCGGCCTGTTAGGATTTAGGTAGGATTTTTCAATTTCGCGGCGTACGAGCCGAGATGATTTTGCTTTTGCTTTATTGGAATACAATTTAAAAATCCCGTTTTTTTTAAATTCAGACCAAAATTCTTCAAAAATGCAAGGTGCCCGGATTTTATGCCCAAATGTTAGGACAAAAAAAAATGTTTTACACTTTTTATAAAAAAAGCAAGCACTCCGGATTTTTTACCCAAAATGAGCCAAATGTCAGGCCAAACACGCAGGTCTGTCCGGATTTTGCGTATGAGGACCTAGCAACCCTACCAGAAACTATCTGGAAAAACCTGCAAAATTCTTCATTAATCACGCGGCTTTCTATAACAGGAGCTGTCAAAGTGGCTGAGCAGTGAGCAACATCACACCGGTCTAGCTGTTTTTTTATTAGCCTTTCTCAATTTATTACACTGTATTAGAAACTTGTCTTCGAGATTAAATCCAGACTTAAATTGTTTAGTTTAGTATTTAGGATTATTAGTTCTACCGTGTGATGCCGGTACCCCGATTCTACCCGTGAGATTCATAAAAAGCGACGGATAATCATCCAGAGAACGGACAGTAGCGTTTCTTATAAATGCAACATATTGAACAGCGCTCGCCAATTCGCCTGCCAAGCGTGGCGAGTAGATATGGCAATACCCTACTATAGGTGGAGGCCCATATCCAGCAGTGGACTGTTGTGGCTGTCACGGTATGGTTATGGATTATTAGTAGGTACTGAAATACATCTGCGACTAGATTAGTCGCGGAATTTCCGATATGTTTTAAATACCTACCTACCTATGTAGATATGAAATTTAAAAAAATCGCTAGGTTTTCACCGCAGGCAGGATTTTAACCTGGTACTTTCGGCATCTATAGATACCGCCGACGCGTCTACTAACTTGGCTACCGCGGCTCAATCCAAGCCTGCGAATAAACCAAGTCTATCTTGGCCACTCACGCGTGGCAGGGCCACATCTATCGGGATAGTTTTGCAACCAAAAAGATTCCGTTACTCCCAGAGCCAGACTAATGAAGAGTAATGTCTGAGCTTCTGGGAAACGTTCCTCAGTCGTAACAGATTGATGAACATTTCATTTGATTATGGCGCGTTCTTGTTGCTGCTAATGGCGAAATTAAGGGCGAAATAGGGCAGCTGTGTCTACAAGAAACTGTTCTACACTAGCCCTGCCCTGCGGTTGCACTCGCTGCATGCAGGCTTGTAGGTATTACAAATACCTTTCTCTTGAATCACCGAATCTTAACTATAAACAAAGCGCATCAAAATCCTTTACGTGGTTTAGGAGTTAGCGGTGTCAGTGATAAGAGACACGCAAAAAGTGGCTTTAGTTTACGTAGTGTATTGATTGATAAGTACATCTATTCAACTCATGATTGTAAATAATGAGCTTTGCTGGTATCATAAACCCACTGTCGAGTGATGCTAGATTGCTAGATTGATCCATTTCTGCTGAAAAGTGTCGTAAAGAGCGACGAAAGAATAAATTCAATCAAGAGGGCAGCAGTGTTCCCGTACCACACAAAACATTGCACAGCTATCGCCAAATCGTCTGACAGGCGTATGGGCATAAGTTCCCCAAAATACAGCAAGCCTATGTCCAGCAGTGGACTGTTGTGACTATTGACAGTATGAACAACTGCAAGATTAACACAGAACAATGCAAAACTATAAACCGCGATAATAACTAAGTATAAGCAATAAGGAACAGGAATAAATCTCTCGGCAGTTGTCAAGTGTCCGTACAGCTCAATCGCGTTTATTGTTCACGGTTTATATCCGAATACAATGTAACATGTGGGTACTATCTTACCTTAAGCAGAATTCACAATAGATATTTTTTTTATCATAACAGGTTTTTCGAAGACGATCCTCTATTTTTCGCGTTCCATCGAAACACACAACTTCCAGCTTCTATTCGAAATTATATATATACAACACGATATGGCAGCGATTGTATAAATATGACACAATGTGATATTCTTACTTTTCAGTGAAATACGAATCGACAGGTCTATCCTTGGTCTATCCAACGTTCAGACACCTCGTCTTTGTATCTATTAATGACACAGAACTGAGACGCACCTTTTCAATTAAGTATCTGTTGTAGGTACAGCACACGAATAATTATGTCTTCCATTTGTCTTTGTCGGTAAGGTAAGCTCTACATTTAATACACCCACTGTTAATGCATTTCAATCCAGTGTGAATAGTCCTTTGCTGGAATACACAGAGCCACATCAAAACATGAAAATAACACAGCAGTAAACCGAAATCTACAATGTTGTTGAAATATCCACTAACTGCGCTGCAAAAATACTGAAACCACTCGTAAGGCTGGTATTTAGACGCCAGTCTGTCGGCTTTCATTTTATATTTTTAAACATAATGTTATAATAGCGCCTATAATTAGATAGAATCTTAGCCGAGTGGTAGCGGCTAAGAATTCTGCCACCCCTATTCTACTCTGGGTGTTTTGTAAAAGGCGACGTAGAGTTTTTGACCAAGGCTGCAATATCTGCCGACTATGGTCAACCGTATGGTGGCGGTAATATCACCTTCGATAGCATTCCCAAAGAGAGTTGATGTCAGGCAGGCGGCCGGCCGTAAAATTAAGCCAAATCCTTTTGCAAAACGTCTTGCGCCGACCCCAAGTAATTGGGATAAGGGCAGGAAGATGACGATGATTATAATAGTGTCTAAAATAATATCTAGTGATTACTTTATCATTGATAGATAATAAATAGAGACTCTATCATCAGAAATATCCCATGTTAAATAATAATATGTACTTAAGTTTAAAGTAAGTAGGTAGGTAAAAAACAAAAGAGCTTGAGAAAATCAGACTTAATATTTTGCTTTGTCATGACATGATCATGATTTTCTTTCATAACCATCTAATCTCGCCCCAGACTGAAAAACAACCATTATGCCCGCTTATCGTAATCGAGTTTCAAAATTCTGAGTGACAAAAATCCACTCAGTTTTCCAGATCCAAGGATAAGACCTCCTTGGCACGTCAAGATGTTTGATCGAAATGACTGATGATGCCATATCACTTGACCCGATTTCTCTGAGGTCTCAAGAGTATTACGAATTTTATATCTTCGGCAATATTGGAGATATTATTTGGTGTAATCAACATTAAATGATCGATTGGCAAATGTCGTGTCCTTATGTAAGAAAGAGAATAGATTGAAAAACATCTTTGTCTACGCTGCAGAATTTTTTTTATCTGCACTCAGGTCTCTATGACATGATGTATTGCGCTGTATACTAGAACACCCGCCTGCACATTCAAAGTCGTACAAGTATTGTTGGGGTGATGCTATTCTTCAACCTTATATTTATGTTGTAACATGGTGTGTATTTTGTTGCAGGACCGAGATAGCAATCTGTCGGTGCCTGCGCGGTGGGAGGACAGAAACCTCCGCAAGTACCTCAACAAACCCGATTTAGGTAAGCATAATGAATAAAGACATTATTATACTTATGTAAAAAGCTATTTAAAAAAAACATTCGGCTTTTCAAGGAACAAATAATTTGTTAATAATGAACAACCACCAAGGGTGATGAGAATGGCAATAACCCCCGAGAAGGGGAGGCCTGTGTCCATCAGTTGACTGTTGTGGTTGTAAAGGTAATGAAAATGACAAAGATTTTTTACTTTTTGGTGAGATTGGACACCACATTACGAGTCGCACTATTATTATGAAAATACAACTTTTAATAAAGGATCTGGGTTTATCTGACTGTGTTATGCACACTATTTAACGATAATTGATAATAACAGTCTTCTAAATGACTCTCAAACTTTTATCAGACGTGGTGTAAATAGCCGTTTTACAGCCGTTTACGCTTTGCCTACCCCGAAAGAGATATGTATTTTGAACGATAATGAAAATAATTATGATTTACGTTCTTCAACATTATGGGTCAAGACCTCGGGAGCGGGCTCACTCCTCTATCGGGTATGTAAATAGAAGTTTGGTTAGTGCAATTGTTACAGGTTTGATTGTTAAAAAAATTCTAAGTTGGTTAACAAGACAGTTTGGTTGACGAGAATGTTCCCAGTTTGATTGGCAAGATTGGTTCCAAGTTGCACTTGTGGAATTTTTGCCCCGTTTGGTTTGATAAATCTTTTCGAATTTTGGTGTGATACTTCCCTGTTTTATTTGTGAATCACAAATTGACTAGGTATGCCGTATGCGATATTAAATATTTTGATGAGTTTTATAATAATGTTCGTACAGTCACGCTCACGCCCGGTTAGATTAAAACCGCCAATGTAAGTCTTATGTCCGCCGAATAAGAATGGTCCAAAGTCCAAACTCTCTAACCCATAATGTACTTGACTGAATACCAAAAACACTTCCCGTGCAAGGTAAAACATTTTTGAGAAACTTGTAAAGTTTTCCCTGTGCTTGAATGTACAAATTCTTAGCTACGTGTGAGTTACAATCATCATTCTATAATATTTCCAGAGAAAGCAAGTCGCTGGATCGGCGGGATCTACGACTACCCGTCGCGGGCGTGGAAGTGGGGGGGCGCACTCAAGAGCATGCACTACCAGTCCTTCTCCAAGATGAAGAAGCTGAGTCCTGAACAGCTGCAGTGGCATTGCATAGCTATGATGCCGGAACTGCTCTACAGGTAACATCATCATCATAATCATCAGAATAAAAGCATGCACTACCAGTCCTTCTCCAAGATGAAGAAGCTGAGTCCTGAGCAGCTGCAGTGGCATTGCATAGCTATGATGCCGGAACTGCTCTACAGGTAATATCATCATTATCATCATCATCAGAACAAGAGCATGCACTACCAGTCCTTCTCCAAGATGAAGAAACTGAGTCCTGAGCGGCTGCAGTGGCATTGCATAGCTATGATGCCGGAACTACTCTACAGGTAATATGATCATCATAATCATCATCAGAATAAGAGCATGCACTACCAGTCCTTCTCCAAGATGAAGAAGCTGAGTCCTGAACAGCTGCAGTGGCATTGCATAGCTATGATGCCGGAACTGCTCTACAGGTAATATCATCATCATTATCATCATCATCATCAGAACAAGAGCATGCACTACCAGTCCTTCTCCAAGATGAAGAAGCTGAGTCCTGAACAGCTGCAGTGGCATTGCATAGCTATGATGCCGGAACTGCTCTACAGGTAATATCATCATCATCATCATCATCAAAAGAAGAGCATGCACTACCAGTCCTTCTCCAAGATGAAGAAGCTGAGTCCTGAGCAGCTGCAGTGGCATTGCATAGCTATGATGCCGGAACTGCTCTACAGGTAATATCATCATCATCATCATCATCATCATCATCAGCCTCTGTTGAAGAGCCTGCACTACCAGTCCTTCTCCAAGATGAAGAAGCTGAGCCCTGAGCAGCTGCAGTGGCATTGCATAGCTATGATGCCGGAACTACTCTACAGGTAATATCATCATCATCATCATCATCCGCCTCTGTTGAAGAGCATGCACTACCAGCCCTTCTCCAAGATGAAGAAACTGAGTCATGAGCAGCTGCAGTGGAATGCCACTGCAATGCAATGGCATAGCTATGATGCCGGAACTGCTCTACAGGAAATATCATCGTCATCATCAAGTGGAAGTGGAGAAGCGAGCCCAAAAGCATGTACTACCGGTCCTTCTCCAAGATGAAGAAGCTGAGTCCTAAGCTGCTGCAGTGTTCTAGTGCTCTTCAGCCTTTTCTCTGGTGCTCTATCTACAATTTGCTTATTCATTGGACAAATATGCTTATTCCCTGGCTGGCTCTCTTATTGCACCCTACTGCGCACGATCCTTGGTTAGCCTCATCCAGTTCTTTCTGCGAAGATTATTATGCTAGATACATTTATTCAAGTTTACACACACATTATATTATACCTACAGGTTATTTCAATTCGGAAACTTTTCTCAAAATATCCAGACTTCAACATCCATAAAGTTTGAAAGTATACCTAAAGGGTTGCGACGTGACAGATAAACTCTGCTTAACTGAACATTTGATTCGACGGATGGTTGGGCTTAGGAGTTCAGCAACTGATGTAATTTACGACCAAAAGCGAAACTTTTCAGAATCTAGTCGAAAGTTAAAACCATGGCAACATGCCTATAGTTGGGTTTTGTATGAGACTAGCGGCCTATTTTCGGATTCACCCGCTGCAATTCGCTTTCCAGCCTTTCTTTTAACTTGATTTAGGTGTTACATATAATTGCATCAAAACCGTGGTTTAGGAAGAGTTAGTGAATTCCACGACAGACAGCCAGAGAAACGGAAAAAGCTACTTGGTTTTAGTATTGATATAACAAGTTTCGTGGAAAATCTTTGGTGTTCATTTCAATTCCTACTCAAACAATAATTTGAATTTCAGTTGCGGAATGTATAAAACGTCAAATTATTCAAAAACAGTAAAATCTTATTCAAAAAAGGCCGAACTGATCCAATTTTAATCCAATAAGATATATGACGTTTGTGGCAAGCAACTTCTTAGTTACCTTGACATTCCGGTGCTAGTTAGTACTGAGTGAACCATCTGTATAGGCGCCACGCACGCCGTTCGCCTAATTTGTGTACCTACTATAGAAACCTACAAGTTTTGTATAATATTTCCAAACGTGTTGCGCCGACCCCAAGTAATTGGGATAAGGGCAGGAAGATGATGATTTCCAAAGATTGACATATTGTTAAAATAATAACCATGTGAAAGTTCCAACGACAAGTTCAAAAAACCGAGGATCCTACGTATTGAGTACGTAGGTTCTGAAATAGATTATAATAGTAGTTTATGCAATTGCCTTATAATAAGAGGCTTTAGGATGTGAGTGTCTGTTTATCACACGAGGCGCAGCCTCGCTCGTTTGTTCGGTAGCGGACTTTATGAGTATATCCCAACTAGCACAATACAACTCGATAAAAAACAAAAAGAACAGATCACTCGATCTTGTTTTCAGTAATATTAAGTGTGAGGTTAGCCGTTGTTCCCACCCACTAACTACAGAGGACGATCATCATCCTGCACTAGATATTAGTATGACCCTTTCATACATTCCATTAATGCAATCTAACCCGAAAAATACTAAACCCATGTTCCATTTAGCTGATTTTGATTCCATTAAATCCGAGCTTAGCAAAATTAACTGGCTGGAGGAATTCCGCGCGCGCGACAATTTGGAATCAGTTGTATTATTCTTTTACTCAGAATTAGATAGACTTATCAAATTGTTTGTCCCACATAAACAGGTCTCCTCCAACTCTCACTATGAGCCTTGGGTGACCAGACCGCTTATGAAACTTTTAAAAGAAAAACGTAAATATCACACAAAATGGAAACGGTACGGCTGCCCTATGGATTACAATACGTTTTCTTTGTTGCGCACACGAGCTGAGAAAATGGAAAAGTCTTGCTACGACACATACACTAGGATAACTGAGGACAGAATTCTTACTAATCCAAAGTACTTTTGGACTTATGCTAAGTCAAAGATAGACCGTCACGGTATTCCTCAAGAACTAACTTATCGTAACATTAGCACGTCGGATGGAGTTGAAATCTGCAATTTATTCAACCAGTACTTTCAGTCAGTTTTTGTTGAGCCGATTACAACTAATAAGGAAAATTTAAGCACAGTTCATGATATGGTTGCAGACACCCCGCTAGACATAGGACATATTAACATTGATAGAAAAATAGTACTCCGTGAACTAAAAATGATAAATGTCAAAAAAGGCGCTGGATTTGATAACATTCACCCACTACTGATTTCGAAATGTGCAGAGGAACTTACATTGCCGATAACTTATATTTTCACAGAATCTCTAGCTACAGGACATTTTCCGAACATTTGGAAAAAGTCACTCATTACTCCGATTCCCAAAAATAACAAAACAGACATGGTGGAAAACTACAGGCCGATCTCGAAATTATGTTGTTTTGGGAAGATACTAGAAAAAATTGTAACTTCACAGCTATCAGCAGCTGTTAAAAACTTTATTTCGCCTTTCCAGCACGGCTTCTTTCGGGGTCGATCTGTGGACACGAACTTACTCACATTTACAGATTTTCTGCTCACAGCCATGGACAGTGGACATCAAGTAGATGTCATGTATTCCGACTTCTCCAAAGCATTTGATAAAATAAGTCACGATATGCTATTGGAGAAGCTCTGGAGAGCCGGAATACATGGCGATCTATTTCGATGGATCAAATCGTATATAAGTAACCGATCACAGGCCGTTTCTGTAAGGGGTTTTATTTCTGAATTCCAAAACGTACCATCAGGGGTACCCCAGGGGTCCCATTTGGGTCCCTTGCTATTTACACTATATATTAACGACATTAGTGATTGTGTAAGTAGTTGTAAAGTACTACTTTATGCAGATGATGCAAAATTTTATAAAATTATCAAAAATAATACAGACCGCATAGCAATGCAAAATGATATATCAGCGATTACAAATTATTGTAATCGCAACCAGCTATTTCTTAACCCCGATAAGTGCTTTGTAATTACTTACACAAGAAAACGTAATCCATTACTATTTGATTATCACCTAAATGGAATTAAAGTTAACCGAGTGAATTCTATTAGAGATCTTGGTATCTTAACCGGTATGCGACATTAGGTGCCGATCGGCACCCGAGCGTCAACATTCCGTCAAGGACCGTAGGTGCCGATCGGCACCCGCGATTCTGGCCGTTATTGCGTAAAAACTACGGGTTATTTTGCTTTGGAATGTTTTGACAGATGATTCCTTACGATATTAGCTGTCAAATGAGCCATAGACAATAAAGATTGGATGAGTGAATGGTTTAGAATGAACCGTCAAAGTAAGGCCCCTGCACACCCACTGCACGCTCAAAACGCACGATTTTACGCACGATTTTTCGGAATTTTATCGGTTTTCGAGCAAATTTTTTGTTTCTCATCACTAGAAGCGAGTATCCAAACCCAAAAATAAAAAACCGCTTGTCAATCTGTGCAGGAACAGCTGAGTTTGACGCGGAAAGCTGAAGGTCGATTGCGCGGGGTGGTCGGTGTTGTATGGGGGTTTGTTTTAAGGCTTCTATGGAGTGTCAGGGGTGCAACAAAAAGGGGGAAAATCTAGAACCGCAGACCGGTTAATGGATAGTCAATTGACCTTTAGAGAACACTTTGACAAGATAATAAAAAAATCTTACAGACAATTAGGTTTTATACTTCGAATCTGTAAACCGTTTAAAAAAGATCTAACGTATAAAATTCTTTATTTCAGCCTAGTTAGATCCGTACTCGACTTTGCCTCGGTAGTGTGGAACCCATCGTATGCTTGTCATGAGGCCCGCATAGAAAGAATTCAGAAAGTTTTCCTAAAGACACTAAACTACAGAACCGGCTTTCAACCCGCTAATTATGAAGACTCACTCAAGCAACACAAGCTTTTGTCGCTCAAATCAAGACGCCTTCAGTTTGATTTTATGTTTCTATATAAAATTCTAAACGGCTATATTGATTCCCCAACATTACTAGAACAGATAAAATTTAAAGTTCCCGCAAAGACTGTACGCAGAACAAACAATTTGTTCGCAGCACCCTTCGCATCTACTAATTACGCACGTAACGCTTACTTTAGACGTTGTTTGGCAGGATACAACAAAAAACTATCTCATATCGATTTATTTTCAAATGGGCTTCATAAATTCAAAAAACTTATAGTTGAACATCTCCGTGATGAAATGTAGTTAAGGACTTATGCGATATCTAACTACGTTTACTATCGAGTAGGTAGGTTACGTACATTAGTAGGTAGGTACATTCATTATCAGTGTTGTTAGTAATAATTGCACCTACGGCTACGGCCAGATTAACTTGGGTATTGTTATGTCTGTGGTGTGCGAATTATTTGTAATGAGTTCTTATGGTGTTGTTACAAAAAGTTAGGCACGCGATAAGACATTATACATCTAACAAGCCACATTACATATCTAACTTTTTCTTTTTTGTAATAACACGTTTTGGTATTTAATTTAGGCTTCGCTGGTTACCCAAATAGTGTACCTACATTATGTTTTTATTAGTGAATTTAAGTAATCCACTTACACCAACATTTTTATTTTATTTATAGATGTAGGTAGGTAAGTTAGACCGATCCTGGTCGGACTGCTTTAAACCTATGTAATATAAGTAGTGATGGTCGCCGTTTGCCGCGGCGTTTAGTTTTAGTTTAAGTTTCGATCTGTAATAACGTAAGTAATGTGTTTTTTTTATATACATTCTCTTTGGCACTCAAGGTCTGTGACATGTAAAATTTACTTTTAAGTTTCAAACAATGTATGACCGTCTGTTGTCCAAAATAAAATAAAATAAAAAAATAAATAAAATTAATTATATTGCAATTGCATACACTATTTTATCTACACTTTACAAGAAAAACTATGAAAAATAATTCATACCTCCGCACTTCACTATGGCGATTGCAAGCATATCTACTGAACCAACAACGGAACGACTTTTATACATAAGTAACTTTTTAACTAAACATTAAAATGGAAGCTCATAAAAACGGAACAACTTTTAAAATTAAAAAGCATTAATCGGTAAATTTTAATTCGGAAAATGATTTGAAGCAAAGATTTAATAATAAATAAGTCCCTATAATTTCAAGTGTCGTCCCATTCTTTGATTGTGTCGTGACATTTTTTTTTTATTATCTTACTGCTAAATGTCGATATCATAAAGTCAGAAAAAAGTACTTTATGACATCGACATTTTACTTTATGATATCGACATTTTTTTAAAGGCTGAATGGCTGTAAAGCAGTTGCTTATACATTTGCTTTCGAATTTGTAATAGGAACATTATGTATGAAGTGTAGATAAACGTAATTATATACTTACAGCATGAACAAATATAAAGTTGACGCATTTATCTACCTACTAATAAACAGGAATATAAATTTGTTTATGACACTACATATCAACCGTTTTATCGCTGATGTCAGGGTTACTAGTCATTGAATAAGCATGCTATAAAATAATGGAACATGTTCATATATAATCGCCAGCACACCAAACTACCCATATAAGGGATCGACTTATACTGGTTTTCATACTAATACTAAGAAAAACCACTATAAGTTGGACTTTTAAATTAAAGGTGGATGTGCTGGAATAGACCAGGATTACTGCAACCGTTTATAGGTGGCTCTAAATCTGCTGTCATTGTAAATTGGCAAACAGAAACCTTGGCCAAAACCGTGACTAAAATAGCTCTAATAATACATGTTAGAAGGATGTTGCAAAATCGACCAAAGTTTACGATTTCAAATAATTATAGCTAAACGCGGTTCAACATTAGATTTGTATGGATCCATTGTGCCACCCCACAGACAGATGGCATTATTGTCGTAAAATCGTTTAAAGGATTCTGCACACGCTCCTCTTACAAATGCCCAATGAATGGGATTACTTTTATGGTCTCCGGGAACACTATGTTTGTAAAACGGTTAGAGATATTACAAAGGAATGGTCTTTTCCGATCTCCCGAATCGCATTAGTAGGTAGGAATATTTTCTCGAAACAGTCCATAGTTGTACGTAGTTTTATTTTTGATTAAGTTCACTATATAAAAGTATCATTTCCATTACAGATGGGCGCCCCGCAGTTGCATCGAAACACGCCAGTTCATCTGCCAAACGAAACTCCGCAAGGTGTCAAAAGCCAAACTGAAAGATCTCACCCGAAAGTGGCAGAGAATGGGCGTAATCAACGAAATCACCGCACCTAGTGTGAGCAGGGAGGTCAACCACAGAAGGCCCAATGATGTCACAGTGAACCCGGTACTAAAGTCGTACGACCTGAGGCCAAGTCAATTGAGGATGCCAAGGAGGAAGATGCCAAGAAACCACAGAAACGTGACGTACTTCGTGAGACCGAAGAAGCGGTCACGGCTAGTGCAAACCGGCCCGGTGCCTCCACGGCGAAGGATGGCGAAACTATTCCCTGGGTAAGGCTAGCTCTGAATGCCATATCTTACTTTTTAATTCAAGTTTACTACCTTTTAGAGCCATCTGAAAACCCATCAGCAGTTTCCAAAATACTATCTCTTCTATTGCAGTTACTACTGGGACCGACGCGACCCCGAAGCCTCATACCGGCACAACGAGAAGGTGCTTCGATCCGGCAAGCTGAACCTGACTCCTCAGCAGGTCAACAGCTACCTGGCCCGGTTACGACACATGCGGGATCGCCAGATCCAGCGACCGAAACGACTTAGGTAAGCCATTATCACGGTTGCCTTTTAGGTAACTCACTCTGACTTCACTGTCTGGGTACGTAGAATTAAGAAATTGACTGTTTGCGGAAAGGTTCGTTTTGAAAAGTAGACCTTCGGTGAACCTCGGCCTCTCCAAAATGATCAGACGATCATAACACGATCTCTCCCTCCGATCAGTCTCGTCCAGATATTTCCAGAGCCTAAAACTTACTTACTACGAAGGCTCAATGTCCGAAAGAGGACCTTGGTCTCCGACAACAGAATTTTCCAAATGTCTCGGCGCCTAAAAGGTTGTGGATTATTCATTGTATTCTTATTTTTCAGAGACCAAAGCGACTGGCTGGAGAACGACACGCAGCCTGCCTTAGCCCACTCCCACGCTAGGACATATACGGTGGACAACAACATCAGCGCCCTTCATCCGAAGACCATCGTCGAGGAGTTCGATATGCCGATGCCAGCTCCCGTGGTTAGGGCGCACAGGGCCATAGGGTAGACTCTACGATTCGATCGATCTTTGTGACTTTTGCACTCAGTGTTAGATTGTTTGCTTAAATGCAAATAAGAAATCGCTGTGGTTAGGGATCTGGGACCGTGGAGGACCGTTCCATCATTCTAGCAACTAAGTCAGTCCTAACCGGACCGCATTCGTAATTTTTTCGATTTCTTATTTTCATTTATCGATCTATATTTGTTCCTTAGCTTTATATAAATTGGTGGCATACTACGTAAGCTTTATTATCCTGTAAAGTTCAGTTTAAAGTGGACTTAAAGTTTTGAGTACACGACGTGATAGGTATCAAAAGATTTATTAAAATTGGTATTCAATACTTATGTGACTTTAATCTTTCTGTCAAAATTGTAGTTCATATTTCTAGTACGTCACATTTATATTTGATGCCATTTTGTTGAAATGTGATTGGCACATTGTCTGATAACTTTGTAAGTACCTATCACTTTTCTGCAATTAAACATCTTATATTTTTGTACTTAGGTATATGGATTTTTTTAAAGGTATGCCACCAGCTACTTGTATAGTTTCTAGATATATAGATGTCTTAGAATCTTCTAAATCGAAACCGCTAAGACTATTTAGCGAGTTTTGTATTCTGTGTATTACTTGTATTAGTGTTAGACTCTCTTCCCTTCTCTTTCCTTCTAGAGTGGTGAGAACGAGATACATGATCTATGTGTAGTATTTTAGTGTATGTTCGTTACCTTTGGTTCAGCTTACTCCGTCTGCTTTGCTTTTCGTATAATGAAAGCTTTTCACAATCACTTTTGAAATGTTATTCATAGGTATTATTAGGTAAATTATATCAACATTTCTTTTTGTACCAGTTGAAACTTATTTTTTCGCTCTCCTGAAAATGTGCTACCAACTTTTTTTTAATATTTTTTAAATTAAGTGCTTATTTACACATTTCTGTTTTCTTACAACATAAACAACTAATTGTTAAAAAATATTGTAAACATTGTTGCCCTGAACATAGTTAAGATCCTATTTATGTATGAGTATATTCCATTAAGTTGACAGATTATTATTTAATAAACTGAGATATGTACTATGTATAAAAACTAGTCAGTAAGTTTATTTCAGCGAAATTACTTTGGTACAGGCTCTAATAGAGCTTAACCTAAAGGTGAAAGTAACAAAAAGTTACTCTTTTTTGTTAACTAAAGTATTTTCACATAACCTAGTATTTTAAGTTTAATTAAGATTTAATGCTTTTTGTTAATTTAAATGCCAAAAGTATTTTTCTAATTACTTTTCTCATTGTTTTAAGTTTAGTATTTATTTTAAAAAACATGTCGTACTTCGTATTGGCATTTCATTGTTTAACATAATTATTGTAATTTTGAAATTATAAATACTTACATACATTTTAAGTTTAAAATTTTAAGTCGAAAAATTAACTGCCCATATTTTAATCCTCGCATTTATACAACGAAATCATTTTTAGACTTAAAATCAAAAAGTAGAGTAGATACCTACCCTTTCGTTACCACACCAAAATAATATGTTTTATATTACTAAAAAAATATAGAAAGAAAATACAGCTATCAATAAATATTAGCTTGTATCTAATCTTATTTTTCTCTGAACCTAAATAAAATACTTCTGTTCCAAAAAGAATTTAGATAACTCTACGACTATAGTCCGTCAACTTCGTGCGTGACCTTCCCTAGGGGTGACAGACGTTGGGGAGGGAGATGTCAGCGGGTAGCGGGAGGTGTAGCGGGGAAGGGAGATGCGCGCATCCCCGCCGCACGTCATATTAAAATGACGTGCTTCCTCGCCCCCCTACCGTCTGTACCCCGCAGGAAGGTCGCGCACGAAGTTGACGGACTATAATTATGATTTCGTAATAGATTTAATTATAATCTTGTAAGGTTAGTGCTTGTTAACTTTCGCCTAAATTTGCTGTCAACGCATTTCAAATATGCCATATCAAATCATACTGAAAAGTAGGTAGGAAGATTATAGTATTCATAGTACTATCTATTTACTTAAGCTTACTGATAGATGGTCTATTTAACCGCTTACCTAAATAAGTACTAAGATCAAAAAGGTGTAAAAACTAGTCCTTTATAGATAACAAATCATGAATTCTTTAGTTTTTTATTGAAAATACTTTGCTTAAGTACCTCAAGATTTTATCCACACATTTTCATTTGTAAATCTACATCTACACTAATATAATAAAGAGGAAAACTTTGTTTGTTTTTTTGTTTGTTTGTTTGTTTTTTTGTATGTATGTAATCGATAAACTCCGAAACTACAGGACCGATTTCGAAAATTCTTTCACCATTAGAAAGCTACAACATTCCTGAGTAACATAAGCTACTTTTTACTACGGGAAAATTTCCCATTTCCACGGGAAAACGGTAAGCAGCATTAAAAGCGGGAAATACAGCGGATATTACCCAAATAAGCCAGACCGCTTTACCGATCTTCGCGAAATTTGGCACTGATATTACTAGCATAGTAAAGATGGACATGGATTACTTTTTGTCAGCCCTCGAGGATCTGGAGTACCTGATGAAGACCACCAGCATCCCATCTAAACTATAAAAGATACGGTCATGGCTTCATAGAAAAAGTTGTTCACCATGACGGGCCGCTTCTGCTAGCACATGGTCATCGAGGATCTGGAGTACCTGATGAAGACCACCAGCATCCCATCTAAACTATAAGAGATACGGCCATGGCTTCATAGAAAAAATTGTGCATCATGACGGGCCGCTTCTGCTGGCACATGGGCATCGAGGATCTGGAGTACCTGATAAAGATCACCAGCATCCCATCTAAACTATAAGATATACGGTAATGGTTTTAAGTAAAGTTACTCAGCATGGCAGGCTGCTTCTGCTGGCACATGGTCATCGAGGATCTGGCTGAGTACCCGATGTAGACCACCAGTACCCCATATAACTATAAGAGATACGGTAATGGCTTCAAAGTAAAAGTTATTCAGCATGTCGGGCCGCTTCTGCTAGCAAATGGTCACGAGGGTTTGGAGTACCTGATGTAGACCACCAGCATCCCATATAAACTATAAGAGATACGGCAATGGCTTCATAGACAAAGTTGTTTACCATGACGGGCCGCTTCTGCTGACACATGGTCATCGAGGATCTGGAACACCTGATGAAGACCACCAGCATCCCATATAAACTATAAGAGATACGATAATGGCTTCAAAGTAAAAGTTATTCAGCATGACGGGCCGCTTCTGCTGGCAAATGGTCACGAGGGTCTAGAGTACTTGATGTAGACCACCAGAATCCCATATAAACTATAAGAGATACGGCAGTCGGCAATGGCTTCATAGACGAAGTTGTTCACCATAACGGGCCGCTTTTGCTGACACATGGTCATCGAGGATCTGGAGCACCTGATGAAGACCACCAGCATCCCATCTAAACTATAAGAGATACGGCCATGGCTTCAAAGTAAAAGTTATTCAGCATGACGGGCCGCTTCTGCTCGCACATTTACCTCTGCTGGATCAGAGTAATGGACTTTTTACTACGGGCAAAGATCCAATTTCTACGGGAAAACAGGTAAGTAGCAGCGGGTGAAACCGCTGGGCGGGCTGCTAGTAGTAAATAAATAGAATAAGTTGCAAGATTCAAATTATTTTGTCGTAAAATATAAATTCCAGTGATGCTTGGAATAAATTGAAATTAACCATTACTTTAAGTAACAAATAGGTATTTTGTTTATGTCTAAGTGAAATAATAAAACCTATAAATTAATTAAAGAAAAATAAGAGCATTTCTTTGTTTTCCTTTAAAAATTCGTCAACCAAGCCCTAAAATGCGCACAGAAACCTACAATGGCTACAACACACTATGTAAGGTTACATTTAATTAAGTACAAATCTCTTAAGGGACCCTTAAGAGATTTGTACTTAATTAAATGTAACCTTACACCACCCGGTGTGATCACACCCGGTGTGATCTACTCACAAAACTGAACAACTTTTATTAAAACTTTTCTCCGAAATATGGAAAATAAAATAGGACACTCCATACAAAAAAGTAGAAAAAGTGTGTCACTTAGTATGGGAGGCCCAATTTATTTTTATATTTCGCAGAAAAGTTTCTAATAAAAGTTGTTCAGTTTTGTGAGTAGACCACACCCTTAAGAGATTTGTATTTAATTAAATGTAACCCTATATAATAGCCCAACAAATCCTGACTCCAACCATGCAAAGAGAAAATGTAGAGCCCTATATATACCTACTATTATAGTGGTAGAGCGCAGAAAACTAATCTCGAAAATTTTAGCTACGTGTAGCGCCATCTAGTAGGGAGTAGCGGTACTACAACAAGCTCATTGCACCTCTAGGTGACGCGAAGCCAAAGTACAGACACTGAAAAGGCTCATTGATACCACCTTTTGATAGATGTAGGTAGAGAAAGGTTTTAAAAGATATAGAATACCTATTTTACTTTACAATAACCCACCATTTTTGTGTTACGTACGTAGAAAGATAAACATTGGGCGACTCGGTGTCCCACACGAAAAGAGAAAGACGTAAAGATAGTAGGTATGAACGAAAAGTATCTACCAAAAAAATGAGCATTGTTTTGTCATCAACGTCTATGCATAGGTACTGTAGAGAACCACGTCGTTCGACATAAAAATTGAAAATGTTTATCTTGCTAAAACATTAAATATTTGACCCATTTGACCGATCGAACCCTAATTTTGATTTTATATTCCGTGTTGGAGTAAGGAACTTCTTAATGAAGACTTCATGTCAAAGTATAAGGCGACAAATGTTGTAGGCGGCATAGAAAATTGAAATGTGTGTGACGTTTTGGTTTGAAAGTTTTTCTGACAGTTTTAGAACAGGAAAGATGGAGTCAAATATTTTCGGGTGTTGAAGAAAGAACATGAAAAAGAAATTCTACTGAAAAAGGTGTCTTCAGTGCTCGACAAAGTCGAAAAAGTGGTGAAAACTGCCAAACTGGAGGTGCGCCACCTTCCTGGAAGCATTGTGGAATTCTATTTGAAAGATAAGTATAATTTTTCTTGTATCTAGGAAAAACAGAATAGAATAATATCTTCTATTGCAGATTGCTGCTAGGGAGCTCCTATAAGGTGACCAAACACAATTGGATTTGTAGGGCGGAGGATGGGCGATAGGTGGTATGAAATTGAAATACGTGAATTTGAGAAAAAAAATTGTTTTATTGAAACTTTCTAGAATTATGTTTTTATTTGTGTTATATAGGAAATACTAATATTGTTCATGTTTTCAGGTTGAAAGAGGAAATAGTTCGGCATTATAATATGAATGCAATAAATACAATTACACCGATTGGAATGAACTCAGAAAGAACAAACACAGGTTTGAAGCGGCAGCCGTGAGTACTCTTGTTTGTTTCTTTTTGTTTTTTTTTTTCCGTCACTGATTTTCCGCGAATATGACGTTCCGCAAATCTAACGTTGTGCCGATGACGTTGCGCGAGTGTAATGTTCTGTGAACCCTTTGTTACACGTGTTACACTTCGCGTGTCTAACATTTTGCGATTTATTATTGCGCGAATGACATCCCGTGTGTTTAACGTTTTGCGAAATTATTATTGTGCGAGTGACAATCCGCGTGTACAACATTTTGCGATTTATTATTGCGCGAGTGACATCCCGTGTGTCTAACGTTTTGCGAAATTATTATTGTGCGAGTGACATTCTGCGTGTGTAATGTTTTGTGAATTTATTATTGTGCGAGTGACATACCACTAGTGTAACGTTGTGTTAATTTATTATTGTACGTGTAACGTCCTGTGAACCCTTTGGTTTTCGTGTCATATTCCGCAGGAGCAACGGTTCCCGAACCTAACGTTGAGCTGGAGATATCGTGCAAGTGTAGTGTTGTGATATTTAAGTTTGAGAAACTAAAGTGTTCTACTTAGATTTTACTTTGAGTGATTTCCCTTTTGTGTGATATTACAACATAGAATATTCCAAGGGTTCTCAAGTTTTGACACTTAACATAGGATATTTCAAGGGTTCTCAAGTTTTGACACTTAACATAGAATATTTCAAGGGTTTTCAAGTTTTGACACTTAACATAGGATATTTCAAGGGTTTTTAAGTTTGACACTTAACATAGAATATTTCAAGGGTTTTCAAGTTTGACACTTAACATAGAATATTTCAAGGGTTTTCAAGTTTGACACTTAACATAGAATATTTCAAGGGTTCTCAAGTTTGACACTTAACATAGAATATTTCAAGGGTTTTAAGTTTGACACTTAACATAGAATATTTCAAGGGTATTCAAGTTTGACATTTAACATAAAATATTTAGAGATATTTCAAATTTTGACATTTTTATTCTTTCTTTAATAAACTATCTTTGACACTTTGACATTCAGATGTCTAGTTTTATTTATAATTCTTTTATTTCAAATTTGAAAATTTGCGTCAACTCGGCCTTTTGACAACAAGCAATTATATCATTCTTTGAAAGTGAGTGCAACAATATACTCGTGTTTTATAGGAGTGAATTAAAAGAGGAAAATGTAAGTATAAATTCTTTTAATTTATTTTTGAATTATGATTTCAATTTTATTTATATTTAGATTAGATAATAATCCAACGTTGAGATTTTTTTCTAAATTGGAACTGGGAATATTTTGATAAAATCGGAAAGAAAGGAAAGGAGTGAACGTTTTCAACCTTATATCTTTTGTCTAGGAGACTCATGGATGCTGATATATGAACGTTTTCTGTGAATGGATATGGATGAAGGACAGTCACAACATACTTACTTCAATGCCTAGATCTTCTTACTCTTCAGCTAGGAATGCCTTTGTAAATTAATGATTTAATTATTCCAAACGTTACAACCTTTTTATAACACTAATATATCTTAAATCAGATTAATCTTCCAAATTATAATAAAAATTATTTTAACAAATTTTAAAAGGGGGACTGTCGAATTTTCTAATTTAATTTAAATATTAAATTTTATTAACCTGTGTATGTATGCTGTGAAGTGCCACCGCGCGTACAGAGGTTGATTTGAACTGTAGAGTAAGCGCTACACTCTATACCTGTTCTCGGACTAGGGGTGTGAGGTAATGCTAGTTGCCACAACACCTAGTATTACAAGATCTACTTCTAAGTTCCTGGGTTGGTATTGCAAGCATAATTTACTATACATGGTCTAGTCCAGACTACCCCGCGTTGAGGTGCGTAGCTTTCCCGGCCCTGGTGCCTTAGAGGGAAAGCTTCCATACCTCAACAAAGACACACAACACGAAGGGTTTGGCCACCCACCCATTATTCTACAGTTCACCTTCTGGGTTTCTTGTAAAAGATTGTCCCCAAAATACTTTTCGGCCTTAGGGTACGCGGATGCTCAGTCTTTCGACTTTGAGCTAGTTAGGTAGGCTTAGATAGGTAGGAATCCGGGTTGGTTGGCCACGGGGACTATCCCCGGGGTTGCCATGGACCAGATCACTCCGGACCTGGTTCCCCAACCTAGACCCCTTTAACCTGCTTCCTAGTGGAGCGCAATTAACTTCGTTAGTTTCCATAATATTAGAAATATTTGATCTTTTGGCTTTCTTCTTCAATATACAGAGCGTCGTGTAATTCAAAATTCTTCGGTCGTTTAGGAAAGTCGAATGAGTGCGTCTTGGCCCTTTCGGACGGGTGTGTAGGATGGATGGGAGCCCCGTATTCTTGTAGTTTTTTGTATTTAAACTTAAATGTTTCCTCCTATACATCTCAAGCAAAACACTGCTCCACTTCGTAAGAACTAACAAGTCACTACTTTAACGCAATGTATTCCTAACCCAATAGACGATCACACTTGATATTGGCCATCTTCAATTCTAAGTAAACAGTCTAACTGTTTTACTAAACTTATAAGGACCTCCAGAGGGCAGGTTTCTTTCAATGGTGCCGTGACCAGGATATCGGAGTCGCAAGTGAGCGGTATTTTTGAGATGTTGGGAGAAAACAATAAGAAAAATCAGTTAGTTATAGTGTATAGGTCTTGATGCTAGCTTTTGTTTGTTACAGAACAAATATTAAATATTTTGATATAAATTTGATAAAATTTATATCCATGAGGAAATACAAAATCCTATTAGAAGGAAATATTGCTTCTGGGAAATCTTCATTATTAGATGGCCTAGCATTACAAAAGGATATTACTGTTTTGAAAGAGCCTATTGAAAATGGCAAGATGTTGGAGGGGTCAATCTATTTAAAGCATTTTCGGAAGATAGAGAGCGATGGAGTTATACTTTCCAAAATTATGTGTTCCTAACATTATTAGAGAACCACCGGGAACCTATAACTACTAAATATAGGATCATGGAGCGGAGTATTTTTTCTGCGAAGAATTGTTTCATTAAAACACTCATTCAAGAAGGATATTTGAACGATGTTGAGAAAACAATGTTAGACTATTGGTATGACTTTATATGTGAAAAGGCTTGGGTTCAAGAAGACTTGATAGTCTATCTTAGAACCACTCCAGAGATAGCTTTACAGAGAATCTCCTCAAGGAAAAGAGAAGGCGAAAATTCACTAACCTTGTCTTATCTAAAACAAATACACGAAAGTCATGAAGCATGGTTACTAGTAGGAAGAATGAATGGAGAAATCAATAATACAAAAGTAAAAATAATAGATGGGAATCAAAATGAAACTGAAGTTCTAAAAGATTTTTTCAAGATTTTAGAAACATTGGAAGATCCTAAAGAAAATATTAGATTTTAATATGGAAGGTTGAAATTTTTTTAATTTTGTTGCAGTCAATTCGATAAAAGGAAACCATAGGCATGCCAAAAAGAATTACAAGGAATGTCGTCGGTAGACGGGGAGAGGGACAACGTGAGCAAGAAGATCAGATTGAAATGGTAGACCTTCCACAACAACCAGAGATTCAAGATGAACAGGCAGAGTGTTCTCAACAAATGTTTGAACACCAAGTAGAGGGACCTCAAGGACAGACAGGCGGGTCACAACAAACTGATGGATTATCCCAGGAGGGCATTCTCCAAGGACGGACAGAAACTTCTCAACGTGCTGTCGTGAAAACCAATAGAGGGAGGAATTTATTCCAATTGATGCGGACTACTATTGGTCGTTTGTCGCACAAGATAAACGAGCTCGAACGCAAGATTAATGAGGAGAAAGAAAACCAAGAAACTTCCAGGAGCACCGTGGAACCTGTAACTGTTTATCACGCGGCTGAAGCAAAACTAGAAAGACCGAAATACCCCGGAAAAGCGAATATGCATCCGGTAACGTTCATCGAAGACCTCTTTGCCTATTTGAATAGAATTTCAAGAAAAGACCAGGTGATTGAAGAGATTATAGCTTGTCTGGAAGGGGAAGTCCGTAAATGGGCAAGGATTTATAAGGGCAGGTGGATGAATGAAGAAGACTTCAAAAGGGATTTTCTTGAGTCATTTTGGTCTGAAACAGAACAAAATCAACTTCGCCGGTCAATAGTCTGTGGCACTTGGAGTGAGAAGAGAGAACCTTCAATGATGAGTTATTTCATAAATCTGGCGAGTCAAGCAAAAATGTTGGCAAGGAATATCCCTGAGGATCAATTGATGGCTGATCTAATGAATCATTTCCCGATAGAGGTACAATATGTCTGGAGACAGAAGAAGTCAGGGAAAATTATACAAGCAGCTGAGTTTCTTAGAGAACTTGATGATGTGGGACGTCAATGCAAGACCCATGTGGAGGTTTCGAATCATCCCCAAGGAGGATTAAAGCGTGTTGCAAGTACAGTTCAAAACAAGACTCAACCAGGAGTCAAGAGAACGAAAACATTGAATCATATTATGACTCAGAATGAGGGTGGGCTGGAGATGGAACCCGAACCTGATTGTATAGATTTAAACTAGATGCGGCTGGATCTTTGGCCTCGGAGTCAGCTGGAATTGGGGGAGGCAATAAAGAATACTTTGCAGTAAATTATCTCATTAAGAATGGATGGAAACCAGGAGACGGATTGGGAAGATCAAGACAAGGAAGGCGTCACCCTGTTGAAAATAAAAATTATAGGGTAGGAAATGATAGGCGTGGCCTTGGATATTTAGAATTAAATGAGATAATAAGACCTTATATTGAGTTAAAAAATTTCATAAAGGGAAATGATAATAATTATCTAAGTGTTTTCAATATAAATAACTCGTTATTTACAGATGAATTAGAGGTAGATCAAAGTTTTATTACACAAGAGAATATTAGGATTACAGCCGAAATAGAGGTGGAATTTCTGGGGGAGGTCTTTGTGGTGTTAGTAGACACGGGTAGCGAAATAACTTGTATAGCTGAGGATTTCTTTTTCAAACTGAATTCAATCCAAAACTTGGCCAAGCTCCCAATAAAGCCTTTATTTATAAAAGGGGCAGTAGGACAGAAAAGCTTAAAAATAAATTTCTTAACTAGTATAACCTTGGAGATTAAGGGTTGTGAATTTGAGATCGGATTATTAGTTGGACGCTGTTTAGCATTCATGTACTAACCCACACTTGGACTAAAATGAGCTACGAGCCTTTGAAGTTTTTAAGAGATTATTCGATTTATTGCGGTATTCCTTAACATGAGCTTATATTATTTAGTATCATTAGTTGCGTTTTAATTAGTAGATTAAGGTTATTTTATTAGTTAAAGTTTTAAATGGGTAGTTATTTAAATAAACAAGAAAAACTGTTATTGCAAAATTAAAACATCGTTATTCGTAAAAAGCAATACTGTACTATGTGGTTTAACACATTATTGCTAAATACTTAACAGGAATTTTAAATTAAGAACTTAAGTACTATAATTTTGTGTGATGGGTTTGGGTGGATAAATGGATTTGTGAGCATGACTTTAGCCTTGTCCAAGTTCATCTCGCAGCAGAACATAATTTTTTGTAGGTCGTTGCGTTTCAGCTGTTATGAATATCTTTGGAAAAGCAAAGATGGGTGACTCATTCGCTGTTGATGTTGATGCCTAGTCTTGATGACATCTTTAGGAGGAGTGATGATGAGGCCAGTTGGCCGAGTGACGATGTAAGAGGAACAAGGGTAGGCTACCCACTTGGTCGGGTGTGCATCATTATCGAATGGCGTTTCTCTGCACTATGACCAAGGCACTGACTGGTCCATCCAGATATGTTTGGAAGTTGCATTTATAACGAACGGTGGAAACAGAACTGACTGTATGGAAGTATGTGGAGCGCATCTTCCCATGTGTTTGTAAATATTTTCGGAGATATAACGTCACCATGTCATACTTCGAGAGTTTTGTCGTAATCCAAAAAGCTACACCCTACGGTTGGATTAGATATAATCCTGTCTTCTTTATAACCTCTTTCGAGAACAGCTTTCAGAAGTGGAATCGGCAAGTATTTGAGCAGCGTTTTGTCTCCTTGCTTGAATCACAATGTTACAACACCTACACCTCTGCTCTATACCTCCGGGGTTGTTTCAATGCCTATTCCGGAGATTTTTAACTTTTTTTATTTAGAGCAGCCTGAGGCCACCACGATATAGTCTTTATCTTGAACTCTTTCTTGGCAAAATCAAGTCGCAGAGGATAGCAGGAAGGTGTTTGCATCATTTCACTCCTTGAAAAGGCTTAAGAATCTTTTGCCGATCAATACGAAAATTGCTATAGCTGAGTCCTTACTTTTACCAATCCTAGATTATGCTGACATCTCCTACCCCGATCTGACAGAAGAGATGCTCAATAAGTTGGAACGGTTACAGAACGTCTGTATACGTTTTGTATTTAATCTTCGTAAGTATGACCATGTATCTTCTTACCGGGCGCGTCTTAAGTGGCTCCCAATTCGCTTGCGAAGAGACTATCACCTTTTATCTTTCCTTTATACTATTCTTTTTAATCCTTTGTCTCCTCATTATCTTAAAGAAAGATTTCATTTTCATTCCGATACTCTGAATCGCGCACTTCGCCCTTCGCGATGCCTCTCTCTTTCTATCCCTACTCACTCTACTAACTTCTACTCCAATTCTTTCACCGTTCGCGCAGTGAGGCTCTGGAACTTGTTGCCTGCCTCTTTGAGACAGGCACCATCCCTTGAGACATTTAAATCTCGTTTGAAAGCCCACCTGTTCTCTCTTCCTTCTTCATAATTTTTAGCTCCTATTATTGTTAACTTTGGTTGTAACTTTGTCATTTTCATCATCATTATTTAATATATATGTAGGTATATGTATGTATAGATAGGTATTTATAGTTATATGTATTTATTCTTGTATTTTAGTATATATCTATAAATAGTAGGTACGTATATTATATTTATTCTTATATATTAGGTTTAGTATTTAAAATTAGGTAGTGGTTGCCGGAAAAGCCTCCCCGCTATTATTTTGGTTCACTCTCCTCTGCCCTAAGTTTGCCTGGAAGAAATTGCTTCTGAGCAATAAGGCCGCCTATTTGTACATTTCTCTGTAATTGTGTATTCCTCTTCTGTATGTAACTTTCTGTGCAATAAAGTATATTCTTATCTTATCTTATCTTATCTTATCTTATCTTATCTTATCTTATCTTATCTTATCTTATCTTATCTTATCTTATCTTATCTTATCTTATCTTATCTTATCTTATCTTATCTTATCTTATCTTATCTTATCTTATCTTATCTTATCTTATCTTATCTTATCTTATCTTATCTTATCTTATCTTATCTTATCTTATCTTATCTTATCTTATCTTATCTTATCTTATCTTATCTTATCTTATCTTATCTTATCTTATCTTATCTTATCTTATCTTATCTTATCTTATCTTATCTTATCTTATCTTATCTTATCTTATCTTATCTTATCTATCTACATCCGGGAAATAATCTGTAAAGTGGCGAGGAAGGCGGAGGTCTCTCGCTTTGGCGCATGTCCTCAAATTCAGTGAGAATCTCTGGAACTGAAGTAACAGTTCACGGAACCCGCAGACACCCAAAATACATTTGTGTGTGAACATGATGAGTTCATGCTTTGTGCACCATTATTGAAGTTCTTCAGTGATCAGCTGCAGAAGATAGTCTCAAACGGCTCGGGAAAGACAATAGCCAGATCGTCCGTATAGCCTTAACCGTAAAGTGGACCTGGCCCTGATCATTGAGTTTGCTAATCAGCTCCACGACATTGAATAAGTGCGGGGAGAACCCGCCCGTGAACTTGTCTTCGTCAGGAATATCTCATATTTTGTATTAAACTTCTAAGCCACGTTCACAGGCCACACTAAAAATATTGCCTCATTTTTTGACCTTAACCTTGTATGGTATAGTACATTATTGCTTTTTTGAAATTCCCGAAAAGTATTTTGCAATAACAGTGTATGTGCATAGTACATTATTGCAAAATTAAGTAGGGGTGTTGTGAATTTCGCAATTACAATTTTTGGCGTTTTATTAATTATATAATTTTTTTATAAAAATAATAGTTGAAGAATCTGAAAGCTTATATGAATACGCATAGAACTGCATTCATAACTCAAAACCTCAATTTGTGTGGGTTAGTACACGAATGCTAAACAGCGTCCAGTTATTCCCAAATTGGCTAAAAATAT
The DNA here is from genome assembly GCA_024500475.1 of Phthorimaea operculella. NCBI lineage: Eukaryota > Metazoa > Arthropoda > Insecta > Lepidoptera > Gelechiidae > Phthorimaea > Phthorimaea operculella. Next base: position 1,617,222 of record JANFCV010000018.1, on the reverse strand, counting down.
GATCCTTGGGTTTGATTGGTTAATAGCAAATGAGGCTAAGATTGATTTAGGTGATCCGAAGGCGCTAATCTTAAACACAGGGGGAGGTAACAAGGTTGTTGTACCATTTTTAGAGAAGGTGTACGAGGATTCTCCAGGAGTGAATCTTCAGAAAGAAGTACTTCAAAAGGAAACTAAAACAATTGAGTCAAATAGCTATAGAAAGAAAGTTAAATTGGGAATGGAAATCTCGTCTAAACAAAAACTTTCTTTGTTTAAATTTTTGGAGAAACACAAAGCGGTGTTTTCACAAAAATTAGGAAGGGCGAATTGTTACGTCCATGAGATTAAAATGGAAACAACAACACCAAAGATTAATAGAACTTATCCAATTCCTTATGCTTATAGATCAAAGGTCGAGGATAAAATTAACGAAATGATTGAAATGGGAATTATTTCAAGAGCATCAACTCCTTATTGTAGTCCGCTAACCTTTGCTATAAAACCTGATGGTTCAGTTCGTATTCTTCTAGATGCAAGGGAAATAAATAAATTCATGGTTGCAGAGTCGGAAGCACCACCATTTCAGATAGATGTTTTGAATGCTTTCCATGGGGTGAAATTTATTACGATTTTAGATTTAAATAACACGTATTTTCAAATTCCCATTTCGGAAAATAGTAAGAGGTACACAGGATTTACAGTAAATGGGAAATCTTATGTTTATAACGTATTACCCCAAGGTTTGAAAACTTCGGTTGGAAGTTTTAGCAGGGCCATGGATAAAATTCTAGGGATAGGAGTTAGAGAATTTTGCGTAAATTATCTTGATGATCTGGCTATTCTGACAGCAGGGACTTGGGTTGAACACCTTCATCATATAGACGAGGTTTTAAATCGGTTAGAAATGGCTGGTATGACCTGTAACATAGAAAATGTAAATTTGTTTGTGAAGAAGTTAAAATGTTAGGACATATAGTCTCAATAGATGGGATTAGGACTGACCCGGCTAAAGTCGAAGCGATCCAAGAGTTCCCAGAACCTAAGAACGTTAAACAACTTAGAGGCTTTTTGGGGTTATGTAATTACTATCGGAGGTTTATTCCTAACTATAGCCTTTTGACGATTCCTCTTAATAATCTTTTACGTAAGGAACAAAGATGGAAATGGGGTCAAGAGGAACAGTCGGCAATGGATGAGTTGAAGAAGGAATTCTTGTCAACTATTTTACTACACCATCCAGATCAAAACAGAGAATATTATTTACAAGTGGATAGTTCGGGAATAGGGATTGGAGGAGTGCTATATCAAATTGATGATGAGGGAAATATGAAGATCCTTGGGTTTTGTAGTAGAGCTTTACGTGGACCGGAGTTGAGGTGGACTGTTACTGAACAGGAACTGTGGGCTATAATTTACAATTTGAAAAAGTTTGAGACATATTTAAGGAGTACCGATAATTATTAAGACCGATCATAAACCATTAATATTTATTAAAAATGTTAAATTGTTTAATGCCCGTGTAACTAGATGGATCTTGTTTTTAGAACAATTCAATTATAAAATCGAACATATTAAAGGGACGGAAAATATAGTACCGGATATACTTTCGAGGTATCCTGTTGGGGGAGTTATTCAGGAAGAAAAGGTGAAATGCCCAAATATTATGTATATGGGAGTTTCTTCAAGCCGGTCTTTAAATGAGAAATTAGAACGCTTGAATGAATATCAAATGATGGATAATATTATTATGAATATTAGACAACGAGTTTTAGAATTGAATGGTTTGGGGGAGGACCGATTGGGTAGAATCGCATCCAGGTGCTCTTTGATTGATGGAATTCTATACTATGACCCACCTAATGTTGATCGTCAAGTGATTTTCTTACCGGAAATTTTACGGGAGGAAACTTGTAGACAAGTACATATTGAGATGGGACATTTGGGAGTCTATAAAACTTATCATTACATTCGGCAACGGTTTTATTGGATTGGGATGAAAACAACAGTTAGATCTGTTATTCGGAAATGCAGAGTTTGCCAATTATCGAAGGATGATCCTATTAAATATGTTGGACCTTGTAATTCGATTATTACAGAAGGGATAGGAGATCTTGTAATGGGAGATCTGTACGGACCACTACCTAGAGCTCAATCAAGATATTCTTATATTTTTGTATTACAAGACTCATTTAGCAAATACATTAAATTGTATGGTTTAAGCAGGGCTACTTCTAGAGCGGTTTTAAAGAAATTAAAAGAGTTTGTTAGAATCATCAAGCCCAAAATAGTTATGACAGATAATGGAAGACAATTTATTAGTATGATATGGAGAACTGGATTAAGAGAATTGGGAATTCGTGCACTTTATACTTCGATTAGGAATCCGAGACCCAATACTACAGAAAGGGTGAATAAGGAGTTATCCAAATACTTTCGTATTTTTTGTCATCATAATCATAAAGGATGGTACAAGATTTTGGGAGATGTTGAAGAGCTATATAACAACACTTATCACAATTCGACAAAATATTCTCCAAAGGAAATAGTTTTCGGAGTTCGGCCAGGTTAACCATTGATCGGGTTTTGCCTCATTTTGAAAATACTAGGGATGTTGAGACTATTAGAGAAGAGGTTAAGGAAAATTTAAGGCAGGCAGGACAAATTAGAAGGGAATTTTATAATAAGACACACCGATTGATAGAATTTCAAGTGGGAGATTTAGTGAAAATTCGAAAATTAAATAAATCAGATACTAGGAAATCTTTATTCAAAAAGTTTAAACTTAGATTCGAAGGTCCCTATAGAGTTTTAATTAGGAAGCCTGGAAATATTTATGTTTTAGTTGATCCAGATAGATTAACAGTTCGAGGAACTTTTAGTGCGATACATTTATCTCGATATTATGTTTAGAGAAACCCATTTAGCATTGTCAATGATTGAGATAAATATTTAATATTTGTTAATTTTCTAATTATAATTAAAGTTTTAAAATTTTTTTTCTCCTCTTTTATTTTTATGATAAACGACTAGCTCTCTTTGAGGTATAAGATTTTGAATCTATGGGTATAGAACCAAAATCTGGGGGAGGATTGTAGAGAACCACGTCGTTCGACATAAAAATTGAAAATGTTTATCTTGCTAAAACATTAAATATTTGACCCATTTGACCGATCGAACCCTAATTTTGATTTTATATTCCGTGTTGGAGTAAGGAACTTCTTTATGAAGACTTCATGTCAAAGTATAAGGCGACAAATGTTGTAGGCGGCATAGAAAATTGAAATGTGTGTGACGTTTTGGTTTGAAAGTTTTTCTGACAGTTTTAGAACAGGAAAGATGGAGTCAAATATTTTCGGGTGTTGAAGAAAGAACATGAAAAAGAAATTCTACTGAAAAAGGTGTCTTCAGTGCTCGACAAAGTCGAAAAAGTGGTGAAAACTGCCAAACTGGAGGTGCGCCACCTTCCTGGAAGCATTGTGGAATTCTATTTGAAAGATAAGTATAATTTTTCTTGTATCTAGGAAAAACAGAATAGAATAATATCTTCTATTGCAGATTGCTGCTAGGGAGCTCCTATAAGGTGACCAAACACAATTGGATTTGTAGGGCGGAGGATGGGCGATAGGTGGTATGAAATTGAAATACGTGAATTTGAGAAAAAAATTGTTTTATTGAAACTTTCTAGAATTATGTTTTTATTTGTGTTATATAGGAAATACTAATATTGTTCATGTTTTCAGGTTGAAAGAGGAAATAGTTCGGCATTATAATATGAATGCAATAAATACAATTACACCGATTGGAATGAACTCAGAAAGAACAAACACAGGTTTGAAGCGGCAGCCGTGAGTACTCTTGTTTGTTTCTTTTTGTTTTTTTTTCCGTCACTGATTTTCCGCGAATATGACGTTCCGCAAATCTAACGTTGTGCCGATGACGTTGCGCGAGTGTAATGTTCTGTGAACCCTTTGTTACACGTGTTACACTTCGCGTGTCTAACATTTTGCGATTTATTATTGCGCGAATGACATCCCGTGTGTTTAACGTTTTGCGAAATTATTATTGTGCGAGTGACAATCCGCGTGTACAACATTTTGCGATTTATTATTGCGCGAGTGACATCCCGTGTGTCTAACGTTTTGCGAAATTATTATTGTGCGAGTGACATTCTGCGTGTGTAATGTTTTGTGAATTTATTATTGTGCGAGTGACATACCACTAGTGTAACGTTGTGTTAATTTATTATTGTACGTGTAACGTCCTGTGAACCCTTTGGTTTTCGTGTCATATTCCGCAGGAGCAACGGTTCCCGAACCTAACGTTGAGCTGGAGATATCGTGCAAGTGTAGTGTTGCGATATTTAAGTTTGAGAAACTAAAGTGTTCTACTTAGATTTTACTTTTGAGTGATTTCCCTTTTGTGTGATATTACAACATAGAATATTCCAAGGGTTCTCAAGTTTTGACACTTAACATAGGATATTTCAAGGGTTCTCAAGTTTTGACACTTAACATAGAATATTTCAAGGGTTTTCAAGTTTTGACACTTAACATAGGATATTTCAAGGGTTTTTAAGTTTGACACTTAACATAGAATATTTCAAGGGTTTTCAAGTTTTACACTTAACATAGAATATTTCAAGGGTTTTCAAGTTTGACACTTAACATAGAATATTTCAAGGGTTCTCAAGTTTGACACTTAACATAGAATATTTCAAGGGTTTTAAGTTTGACACTTAACATAGAATATTTCAAGGGTATTCAAGTTTGACATTTAACATAAAATAACAATATAGTTTGGTTTATTTTATTTATTAATCTGTTTTCTTTGTGCACCTTGCCCCCTAACAATTTTTGTCTCGCAATCAGCTGTACAGGTTGGCTGGAAGAGATCTCTTTATAGAGATAAGCTCACCTTTGTGAACTATGTTTTAATGTTTACATTTCCATTGTAAATTTTTAAGCACAATAAAGAATAGAGTATAAAATATTTAGAGATATTTCAAGTTTTGACATTTTTATTCTTTCTTTAATAAACTATCTTTGACACTTTGACATTCAGATGTCTAGTTTTATTTATAATTCTTTTATTTCAAATTTGAAAATTTGCGTCAACTCGGCCTTTTGACAACAAGCAATTATATCATTCTTTGAAAGTGAGTGCAACAATATACTCGTGTTTTATAGGAGTGAATTAAAAGAGGAAAAATGTAAGTATAAATTCTTTTAATTTATTTTTGAATTATGATTTCAATTTTATTTATATTTAGATTAGATAATAATCCAACGTTGAGATTTCCTTTTTCTAAATTGGAACTGGGAATATTTTGATAAAATCGGAAAGAAAGGAAAGGAGTGAACGTTTTCAACCTTATATCTTTTGTCTAGGAGACTCATGGATGCTGATATATGAACGTTTTCTGTGAATGGATATGGATGAAGGACAGTCACAACATACTTACTTCAATGCCTAGATCTTCTTACTCTTCAGCTAGGAATGCCTTTGTAAATTAATGATTTAATTATTCCAAACGTTACAACCTTTTTTATAACACTAATATATCTTAAATCAGATTAATCTTCCAAATTATAATAAAAATTATTTTAACAAATTTTAAAAGGGGGACTGTCGAATTTTCTAATTTAATTTAAATATTAAATTTTATTAACCTGTGTATGTATGCTGTGAAGTGCCACCGCGCGTACAGAGGTTGATTTGAACTGTAGAGTAAGCGCTACACTCTATACCTGTTCTCGGACTAGGGGTGTGAGGTAATGCTAGTTGCCACAACACCTAGTATTACAAGATCTACTTCTAAGTTCCTGGGTTGGTATTGCAAGCATAATTTACTATACATGGTCTAGTCCAGACTACCCCGCGTTGAGGTGCGTAGCTTTCCCGGCCCTGGTGCCTTAGAGGGAAAGCTTCCATACCTCAACAAAGACACACAACACGAAGGGTTTGGCCACCCACCCATTATTCTACAGTTCACCTTCTGGGTTTCTTGTAAAAGATTGTCCCCAAAATACTTTTCGGCCTTAGGGTACGCGGATGCTCAGTCTTTCGACTTTGAGCTAGTTAGGTAGGCTTAGATAGGTAGGAATCCGGGTTGGTTGGCCACGGGGACTATCCCCGGGGTTGCCATGGACCAGGTCACTCCGGACCTGGTTCCCCAACCTAGACCCCTTTTAACCTGCTTCCTAGTGGAGCGCAATTAACTTCGTTAGTTTCCATAATATTAGAAATATTTGATCTTTTGGCTTTCTTCTTCAATATACAGAGCGTCGTGTAATTCAAAATTCTTCGGTCGTTTAGGAAAGTCGAATGAGTGCGTCTTGGCCCCTTTCGGACGGGTGTGTAGGATGGATGGGAGCCCCGTATTCTTGTAGTTTTTTTTGTATTTAAACTTAAATGTTTCCTCCCTATACATCTCAAGCAAAACACTGCTCCACTTCGTAAGAACTAACAAGTCACTACTTTAACGCAATGTATTCCTAACCCAATAGACGATCACACTTGATATTGGCCATCTTCAATTCTAAGTAAACAGTCTAACTGTTTTACTAAACTTATAAGGACCTCCAGAGGGCAGGTTTCTTTCAGTACCTACCTGAAACAATGCAGGTTGGCAAAAGCTAGTTAATTACAACATTTAGTGTTAATAGTTAATAACCGATCCGAAACATTTCATTACCTAAAGAATTACGCAAGCAAGACAAATATGAATGTTCGGTGATTGTTGACTGTTGTAGAGCGCTTTTTAGTTCTTTACCCACTATTTAACCTTTACAAAACGAATGTTCTTCTACGAGTAGGTACCTCTGCGCTCATCATCAGCTGCCTGGTCTTATCCCAAATCAGTTAAGATCGGCGGAACATGTTTTGTTAGAGCACAAAGTCACGAAAGGATTTGGCTGTTTTATTGCCGCCGCCTGCCGTCAGGTTATTGTAGGTGGTATCACCGCCACCATGCGGCAGCCGCGGTTAAAAACTGTACTGTCTTTTTTTAGGTAACAACCTTAGTAGACAAGTTGTGGCAGTATTCTTAGCCGCTACCACACGGTAGTTAATTACGTCCTAAGTAGGTAGGTATTTTTACTTTTACTAAACGACTCTTCTACCTCTGCGCTGTCGGTTTCAATACAACCATGCGAATCAAAGAGCAACGACCCGCCCGTGTCTAAATCGCGCTGAGAACGCGAGATGTTGCGATACGGTTGCCATGGTTACCGATAGCAAACAACCCCGGGTAGCGGTTACATTGTTACACATACGATACGGGCGATCTGAGCACAAAATAGAGAGTTTACAGAAGGTTCACTTGACCCTTGTTTCATAGCCAGGGTTGCTAGATTCTATAGGAAGTTGAAATATCTACAGCCCAGAGCTCTAAATCTGATAAAATAAACGTAGGTAGGTAATATGATTCTGAACATAGTCAGTTCTTTACAGAATTCGAAATGTAGGTAAGTATTTATAAACTTTGGTGAAAACTACTGATCCTAGGTTAATCAGTTTAAAAAAAATATTTTTGAATGGGTACCAAATTTTTAAAACACTTCCCGTGTGAGGTACAAAATTTTTGGAAAACATTCCTTTCTTCTTCTGCATCTGTACTGCCGATGCCACTACCAAATGGGCTACCGCGGTACTATCCTACCCTGCGAATTATGCAAGTATATCTTGGCTCCATCTACCAAGATAGTATTGCAACTAATTCCCAGCGACGAATTCATCCTTTGCAGATTGAATGTAGAGGTAGTCAAAGCGATGAAAACCTGTGATATAATACTAACCGTGTTAGATATACAATTTTAAAATGATTGTCAAAGGACGTAGGAGCGTAAAGTTCGTAGTACCTACCTACTTGTAAAGACGAAATATTATGGCCGTTTATCATTGGAACAATTTAGGTCGAGTCTCGACCTCGAACGCTTAAATTAATAGGGTACCTAATAAATTGAAATCGTGTCAAAACAATTATTACTTTGCAGAATCTATTTAACCCACATGACAGCTTGACTGGTCAAGTAGAGGAATTAGGGTTTAAATGCGAATTTAAATCCTCTGAAATAGCAGGTACATAGGCATCTATAGGCTTATGGTTTGATACTTACCTACCTATGTACCAAAACAAATATTGAAATCGTAAAGTGTTGACAAAATCAAGGTCGCAGCGCAGTGCATAAAGTTAGCAGATTCCCCGCTTAAAAATAATTCCCGTGGGGAAAAGAACATAAATTTTTCCGCGATTATATTTACTTATTTTTCTTTTTGGGCATTAAAAACAAAAATAGATTGCTGAAAATGTCATGTAAGTTGAAGTTCAAGGCACAGTCCGACAGAAGCTATTCTTGGCTGGTTTGCATAGAAAGTGCACATACCATTACAATGCAAACATAGTACAAATAAGCTCACGTTAACTGCCTAGTAGTAGCAGTATCTACGTTTTAGGTACTAAGGCGAGGAACACACGCAACGTCGGTTTGTGCGTCGTTTGTTCGATTTTCCACCTTATTTTTATACGAATACGGTTTATGTCAAATGAATTGACAGACAACGCAGCGTTGTGCGATGCCGTTTGACGCAAACCGTATTCATATGCAGGTAGGGTGGAGAATCGAATGAATGACGCACAAACCGACGTTGCGTGTGTTCCTCGCCAAGTAGGCATTTATTTTACGTTTTTTCATGACTTGATTGCGTGGGAAAAATATCTTTGCCTTCACTCCGAATAAATTATTAAAAATATATAATAAAAAGGTCTTCACAAAAAGTTTCCTACACACATTCGGCGTGAACTGGCCACATAACGTGAAAAAAATATTTCGCGAAAGCCATTTGCTAACAGAAGAAAAATTACCTACCTTATCTTTTATTTATATTTAATGGCATCTTGTCAAAGTTTTTCAATGAATGTTTGCCAGTTTCTATGAACCTATCAATGATAACTTTTTGGTTCAGATTTTGAAATCTGTTATAAAAAGAGTTTAGAATCAGATTGGAACACTGGGAACCAACTTATTTGATTGTTTTTAATGGCTGCAATGGTTGTTTGAAGGCTTGTGCAGTGAAGTGATGTTCGAAATACGTTGTTTGGTGTTGCCATGGTAAGACCCGGTAGGTATCATCATTATATATAATAAAACTAAGTTGATAAAATGTACGTGCCGATAAAACTTAAAAAGGATTCCCGGTACGATAAAGGGACTTACATTGTGCAATAGCCCTTTATCCCCCCTCGAACAAGAAAGTTCCCGTTTTAACTTAAAGGGCATATTTTTAAAGATATAATAAGGGCTTTTACAATCTCTCAAGCAGTGGCGCCATCTGTTGTCGAGTAGTCGAACGTCGAAGTCGTTCGTGATCTTTGATGCAATCTGTTTCAAAATTTTGGATTTTAAATGCAAAGTATATTAAAACTTTTTTATTAAACCAAACAGATAAATACCGCGAGTGAAACTGCGGACGGAAAGCTAGTTTTAAATAAGATGTACCTATGAATGTTAATGTTTTACAGTCATCTTTGCCCCTCCCATCGCTCCTACTCCATAATGAGTCTTGACAGTTTTATTAGGTCATTATGATTTGGCTAAAAAATGGGACAACTAATAATAGAGTTATAAATCAGTCCCTATATGAATGTGTTTAATTGTTTCAGGTCGAGGTCATGCGAATCAGTCTGAATTTGGCAACTGGCTGTCAGTTCTCTTAAATGCCCTATTTATTACAATTACTTACTTAGGTTTACAGTACGGCCGTTCAAATAGGCCATATTTGACAGTTGTCAAAATCATGTTAGTGCTACTACATAAAGTCTATTTTTTTTTTCGACACGGACGTCAGAAATTTCTTTAGAACTTAAATCCGGCCGTTGGAATAGGCCATATTTGAAAGCTGTCAAACCCATACTAGAAAACATGTCGAAAAAGAAAAATAGACCTTACCTCGCCATTAACATGATTTTGACAACTGTCAGTTATGACCTATTCGGACGACCTTACTGTAAGTATTTCTTTTAACTCCTCTGAGGTTATTTTTAATGGGGTTTCCCTTGAATCTAGTGTTAGTTTATTATATTATCTGTGATCTAGTCTAGGTCTGTTTAGGTATATCTTGACTGCTTTCAATTTTCGGACGAGAAAATTCCCTGACCTTAAAATGTAGGTATTCTAGGCTAAGTTTACATCAATTACCTACTGTCTAGATAAACCCTCTACACTTGCTTGCCGAAGCAAACATATGCAGGGAAGCAGTAAAGTGAAAGAAGGTCGAGAGTAAAATCGTATGTGGATTAGCTAGTTGTGTGCCCTTGTAAGAAGTAAATTCGTGGTTTTAAAGTCGCGTAGGAATTAGCTTATATTATTATACTTAGATGCAAAACCCTAATGCCTAGAGTATAGGGATTAGAAAGCACCCATAAGGAAAGAAATCGTAAAGAAAAAGCTAAATATCTACCTAGGTAAGTAAATATTTGAACTATACCTACAGCATGGCCGTTCGAATAGGCCACATTTGGCAGCTGTCAAAATTGAATAAGTAAGAAACTAAGTTTTTAAAACACTTTCCGTATTTGGTTAGGTATAGAATTTATATATTGCGATGTGCACATCCGCACATCCTGTCCACTCTCTACAACTTCCTTAACAATCCCGCCACTCCCGACTATCTCCACTCCCGCTTCCATTTTCTTCCTCCAGATCCCCGCCCTAGGCGCGCCTGCATCACTAAGGTGCTGGAGTGTCCTAGATAGAGCGAACACCAAATTTTTCTGTGGAATTATCTTCCTAAGACTATACAAGGAAAGTTCCTCTATTTCTGTTTTTAAAAAGGTCAATTTCTCAACAACTTTGATATATATTTATGTATGTTTATTTATTTATTTATGTAGGTAGGTATGTATGTATATAGGTATATTTAAGTACGGTATATTATATTCAGTTAGTTATTTGTTTATTTTGTTAAATTTTCATTTTCATTTTATATTGCCAATTTGCCCCAAAAATGTAAACTCTCTCACAAGACATGGGCTGACTGGAAGAGACCTCTTTTAAGAGATAAGCTCGCCCTTACAACTAATTTTGTAAATTATGTTTCTGTATATTTGATGCAATAAAGAGTATATATAGAATTTATTAAAATCATGTTATACTGCCGTCATCCGAATAGGCCATATTTGAAGTTTCATGTACGATGTGTGAAGTATGTTGAGACACAATAACATTGTATTGGCGCTCATATCAAAAAGAAAAAAAACTAAACATTTTACTCATTTTGATAAAGGAATCATAAATAACTTAAAATTGTGTTCAACGTAATCATAAGGTTAAATCTGGAATGTGCGGAAATAATTTAAAATTTATATAAATCTAAAATAAAAGCGATATCCGAATGTTACGTCGGTCAACCTTTTAACTGTCAACCGGCTAGTGATGTGACTGTAAGTAATACCCTTGTATTAAAAATAATATATATTATGTGACGTTTTTTTTGCTTTCTAGGTTTTTTGCTGATTTATAATGTATCGAAATGGAAATGTTCAAAACCCTACATATTCTTATAATACAGGGTGTCCCTGTTTAAGACCGCGTGCACACAGGCGACTTTGTTGCTAAAATGAAATTTTACGATACCGTGTGTGTTGTCGAGATGACTTTCGAGTGAGTTCCGATAGTAACGAAAAATGAGGATAGACAGATACATTTGCCTTAGCCGCCACCTGCAGTTTTTTTCAGTTTACCCTTGATATGCAAATTGATTTTCAGTCTAACGTTCTTGAGCGCATCGGGCAATAACGTTTTATCGGTTTCTCTTGTTCTTTTTCGTGACTTGGCTACATCTTGGATTCTGTGAACCTTCTGTTTTGTGATTGACCTTAAAACTGACACTGGATACTGAATCTGCTATACCTGACGACCTAAGCATTCTAAACGGACACAGAGTTTTTCTTTGGTGAAAGTTAGTCATGGCTGGCAGTGTACCAACAGCCTCTCCTGTTCGTAGAGGGAAGAAATAGGCATTTTTTCCGGCATGTGTGATACATATAAACCTTTATTTTGAATCACTAAATCTATTTAAAAACACACATAATCAAAGAATTCTTAGAACCATGAACAAATATCTAAATTTTGAAACCCGAGACTTCTGCGGCGAAAGCAGGTACCATTGTGCCGTATTGTTTGTTGTTATAGCACACACACACACCTAAAGTTTACATTGAATAATGAAATACCAAGTAACAGCTTAAAATACTAGGTAATCAAATTTAGTGCGTAAGCACATCATTATGTCCTTCTTATTTCCTGAAGGTCACAAACTTCAAATATGGCCTATTCGGATGACGGCACTATAATGCTATTTATGGTCTATTTTTCTTTTCTGACTTTTCTTCTAGTACTGGTTTAACAGCTGTCAAATATGGCATATTCGAATGGCCGTACTTGACGTTATCCTTAGTATTTTATTTTGCGTCATAATTCCTTTATTTCTTCAAAATAAATCACACACCACAAGTCTCAGCAGTTCAATGGCATTTTTGTTTCACGCAATATTTAAATATTCATGGTAGTTGGTTCCTTAAACCTGGCGCTAAGTGGGTATTGCCCTCGGGGAAGACATTGCCTCCATCCAATTATTTGTTGTAAAAATGTTTTATCGTTGTGACGTGGCTAGATTTGTATCCTTAGATAGCTACTTTAGGTTAAAGTTTTTGTTTAAAGACCAGGTAAAATACGAGTGGTAATAGAGATTCTAGATGTGACCTAAGTACCTATATACCTATTCTTGTTGTTCTTATTTGTACAACAACTTTTCTTTTGCCGCTTTAAGGCTCGAGGACCTAAACTATTGCCACTACTACCAATACTTACTTTGTGCTACTACGTACTACAAATTTTTTTGCTTACCAATAAAATTATTTTGTTTTACCATTGAATAAAAAAACAGATGTAGGTAAATAGGTACAACCCGCACAACGTCTAGAATCTGAACCTGGGACTGTGGAGTAACGTCAAAAACTACACTACGAACTACCAGAGTCATGGTTGTCGTCTTTATTTTAACTACCTATTTTACTGTTTACCTACCTATTCATGAAACAATTTATTAGGTAAGATCTTGTAGTTTTTAAGTAAGTCTATTTCTTTTCTTCTTCATACTTATTTAAAAATTGGAAGCCGCTAACCTCAAGATATTGAACCCCGGATGTCATAGGTTTCTGAACCTGTCATAATTAATAGGTACTTCTGTATTGTATCCACATCTGTTATATTTTCTTGACGCAAAAGTGGAAATTGAAATAGAAAGTCGGACACGCAATGAACGTAGTTGTAGGTATAAAGAAAGAAAATAAAATTAAGTGGTGCCGGCTTAGAATAGCATCACCCCATACAAATCTTTTCCGTGTGTGTCGTAAGAAGCGACCAAGGGATTGAGTATTGACGTGTATTTGCAAATTTAAGCGACAAACTTTTGTCAGACATGGTGTGAATGGTCGTTTTTTACCCCGCAAGGTATAAAGGCGTAATATACGGGGTGTAAGGGACAGCCCTCCGAATACTGAAAGGGTGCATTTAGACCATGAAACTGAACAACTTGCCATAGAAATAAATTTCAGGAAACGTAAAAAAAAATTGACTTCCCATAGTAAATGCAATCAGTTGATTGTGATTTTGTATGGGAAGTCGATATTTTTTTTTCGTCGTTCTGTATGCATATGTCATAAAATTAAGCTCACGGTAATTAAATGGTTGTAATTATAGATAAGGTGCACTTGAGGGGGTCCAGATTATAACATCGAAGGTCGTTACATGGAATGTCGCAACATCGACAACGCTGCATCGAAAGGTCGCCACATCGAATGGTCGCCACATCGAATGGTCGTCACATCGAAAGGTTGCCACATCGAAAGGCGGCCACATCGAATGGTCGCCACATCGAAAGGCCGCCGCATCGAATGGTCGTCACATCGAAAAGTCACCACATCGAAAGGCCGCCACATCGAATGTGCATTACATTGATGGTCTTCGCCATGTCGAATGTTTCTGCATCGTATACCTAATGCTGTATTGAATGTTCCCTCGTCAGGTGAATGGTTCATCGGGTCATAAGGGTTCATCGGGCCATGAAGGTTCATCGGGTCATAAGGGTTCATCGGTTTGAAAGGGTTTATCGGGTCGTAAGGGTTCATCGTGTTGTAACTTTGACTTTGATAGTGACTTTGATAGGAACTTTGACAGGAAAATTGACAGTGACACTGACAGTAACTTTGAAATTAACATTGACAGTGACTTTGACAGTGACTTAGACAGTAACTTTGACAGTGACTTTCATAGTGACTTTGACAGTAACTTTGACATTAACTTTGACAGTAACTTTGACAGTGACTTTGACAGTAACTTTGACAGCGACTTTCATAGTGACTTCGACAGTGACTTTGACAGTGACTTAGATTGTGACTTTGATAGTGACTTTGTCATTAACTTTGACAGTGACTTTGACTTTGACTTCGACTCTAAACTTCCGAGTTATGAGACAATTTAAGTAAGTATAAATAAAAAGTGAATGATTGTTTTTTACGTTTGTCTTAGGTATTTGGCATTTATGAGTTGCAACAAAACTGCCTATAGTAATCAGGCGAACTTGGCCAGGTAATAAATAAAATGAGAAAGTCTAGACGCAAAGGTTGTGGTCCATGAAATATTACAATATTTCATGTCAAGGTCGCTGAATAAAATATGTAGCCTAATGTTGTAAAATTAATACAGGATTTTTTATTGTGTTGTTAAGTGCAAGTGTGTACCTATTGTGTATTAAGTATTACGATTTAGCTCTATGGTATCCATTATAGCACGGCCGTTCAATTATGCCATATTTGATAGTTGTCAAAATTATGTAAATGCATACTATTACATAAGCCTTAGTGAGCTATTTTTCTTTGTTGACATGTCATCGATCGACTATGGGTTTGACTTTGACTGCTGTCGAATATTGCCTATTTGAACGAGCGTACTTTAATCTCTATTTCTGAAACTATTCCAAACGTATGGATGGCAGTAATTTATTTGACATCAAAGTTTATTACCAAAACACATGCACGTAGCCCGTAGCACTTCTTTTACTAGTCTGCTACGAAATTAGCTACGCAAGTGAGTGCACTAAGTACTTTTACGAATGACAGCTACAAATGTATGGAAAATCCTTGAGATGTACGTTATAGGGATCAATTTAAAGTGGTTCTTTATATCGTTATCTTATTGATAACTAGCACAGATTTATCTCTTTAATAGGAAGGTTTTGGTACTGTTAGGTAGCTGCTGATTGTAATAGGTACTTTATGTATGAGATACAAACTTGTAATTTTAAACAAATACATTACACAATACAAATATATAATTAAATACTAATATCGTAGGTATATTTATCATACTTTGCATAATCTTTGTTGCAACTTATACAAGCATGGGCAAACCATGCTTGAATAATGTCTGAAATAGGTGCAGCAAGGTACACTTATTATTATAATGATGCTCTACCTACATACTGGTAAACAACGATGTGTTAGTGTGTGTGTGTGTGTGTGTGTCAAGGTTAGCTTTACGCAATCAATAGCCAGCTGTTTTAGAACTTTAAACTTCTAGGGTCTTATCACAAAAATGTTATACATGTATTGAACGCGTGTTTAAAATAAAACTTCATACAAAAAAACGCGAGACACGCGTGCAACGCTCGTCTAACTGTTTGTGGTAAGGACTTATTGAATCGTCATGTCCCTTGCCATAATAAAAATAAATCAGATCCAATACAAACTACTTCTTCTTCATCCTACAACCATTAAATGCAATCAAATAGGTACAGTATTACGTACAAGCTTACTATAATAAAATAGAGTGTGCGTTGCAATCTACAACCATTCATTCACTTGAAGGCAGCTTGAAGGTTAGAAAGTTGCCTTGGGAAAACACACGGAAAGCAATGGAGGTTTCATTTCCTTCCTGAGTCCTTTTACAAAAACGCGTATATTTTTTCTCGGAAGTTCAGGTTTAATCGTAAAAAATAATGAAATTAACGACGATAGGGATAATTCTCATAGAAAAAGTGGTCTAAAGAAAGCCTAGCTAGGGTACAATCGCTCTTGCTAGCGGCAACAAAAGACGTGGGGCGGTATTCAAATATTTTATGTACGATTATTACAGATTTTTTTTACTTTTGTTTACAGGAATACTAATCCTATTTATTTGCTACACTGGAAAGTTGAAAACAATTGATTCCATTACCTACCACCCCTACTATCTAAACCAGATATCAGCAGAGTAAATATCTGGAAAAGCCATTCCAGTACGCAGACTGAAATGACCGCAGGATAACACTCACCTTCTACAGTGGACCAATTTAAAATGAACTCTAGAAAACTGACCAGAGACCTTTTGGACTACGAACTTTGAGGGCGTTGAGGGAGGGGTGGAAGGTCTGCAAGAACTGGCAACCATTTACGGAACGACAACAATATTTTGACCAAAGAAATAGTAAAGAATGGAATGAATAGTCATATTTTGAATCGAATGCGTACATATATTACGCCTATATCCAATGCATGGTAAGCAGAGCGTAAACACCACGTTAGGTTATTAGCTTGTCGTTTAAAATTGCAATACGCATAACCCTCAAATCCTTTAGTCGCTTTTATGACACCCACGGAAAAGATATAGGATGATGCTATTCTAAGCCGGCACCACACGGCCATAGTTTGTTTAGCAGTAAATCAAAGCTCTTCCAGTAGTAATAGTAAGTACCATGTAAGTACTACTAGTACGTACAGTCACATTATGAATAAGCCACACAGGGGTAGTCGAAACGTCTGAAAATATTTTAATTTCCATTAAAATTATTATAATTCTTAAAATAGATTCTAGTATAAAATGACTTCCTCCACGTGATTCTATTTTCATAATATATTTATTTTTATTGGAAATTATAAATATTTCAATTCGTTTGGAGTAGCGCTGTGTAGCTTATTCCTTTGCTGTGTGTACATACCTACCCTACATTACCAATGGTGGTTTTCCAAGGCTAGTAAAATAGCGGCACGTGGCCAGCAGTCCATTACAATGAGTTTAAGGATAGTATTTCCCTTAGTAAGTTCTTAAAGTATCTTACCTATAGCTAGCTTAGGAAGTGGCTAGTGAAAGCTCTTCCAGTACAAACCCCACTAGCAGTGATGGTTGTCCGAGGATGGTGAAATAGCGGCACGTGGCTTGGTATTTTCTTCCAGTATCTTACGTATAGCTAGCTTAGGAAGTGACCAGTGAAAGCTCTTCCAGTACAAACCCCACTAGCAGTGATGGTTGTCCGAGGATGGTGAAATAGCGGCACGTGGCTTGGTATTTTCTTCCAGTATCTTACGTATAGCTAGCTTAGGAAGTGACCAGTGAAAGCTCTTCCAGTACAAACCCCACTAGCAGTGATGGTTGTCCGAGGATGGTGAAATAGCGGCACGTAGTCAGAGGTCCGTCACAATGAATGTAAGGATAGTATTTCTCCTAGTTGGTACCTCCATATACCTATAGCTAGCTTAGGAAGTGGCTAGGAACGTTTTCACTAGATTACAATGAGTGTAAGTATAGTATTTCCCTAGGTAGGTTCATTACTAGTCTAGGAAGGGCCTATCCTAGCTAGTGAAAGCTCTTCCAGTACCCCACTAGCAATGGTGGTTGTCCGAGGGTGGTGGCACGGCGGCACGTGGCCAGCGGTCAGTCGGCGCCCCGCGGCCGGACCCTCGCCACGCGATGGTCACCACCACCACCACCACCACTGAGTCATAACTTGTGACAGTGAGAAACAAACCCACCAGCTAACAGGACAGCCAACACTATGGGGGATGATATACCAGGTGCGTTCAGAAAAACCCAGATACTCTTTGGAACGTTGGTCATTATTTTCACTAGCCGACAGTCCCGGTTGCTGTCTATGATTACTTAGACGGTGGTCGATACCCAACCATGTCAGAGGCCTGCTACTTGTATTAGGTGGTTAAAAAACTCTGACACCAGTGCTCAGCAGGTCGTTGGACGACTCGATGTCCCACTCGAAAAGAAGAAGACTAGATTACAATGAGTGAAGGGATAGTATTTCCCTTGGTAAGCACCTCCAGAATCTTACCTATAGCTAGCTTGGGAATTGGTCAGTGAAAGCTCTTCCAGTACAAACCCCACTAGCAATGGTGGTTGTCCGAGGGTGGTGGCACGGCGGCACGTGGCCAGCGGTCAGTCGGCGCCCCGCGGCCGGTCCCTCGCCACGCGATGGTCACCACCACCACTGACTCATAACTTGTGACAGTGAGAAACAAACTAACCAGCTAACAGGACAGCCAACACTATGGGGGATGATATACCAGGTGCGTTCATACTTTGGTGTCTACGTATTACAATAAAATCATCGAAATGCAAAACATTAATATTGTTAGGCAAATTAATTATATACGGTATGGTATGCAAAGCACCAAAACTTCATTCATACAAGTAGGGGAGTAGGAACTACATAACTACTGCCTTCTTCGTGCGTATGTCGTAATTTTCACAAGATTTGAATAAATGCAAGACTGCGGCAAAACTACTTTAGTGTTAAAGATAGTATTTTTATCTTCCTTGGTAAGGAAGTCGGAGTCGTTTGGTTTGACAAAGCTCTTGGAACTTTACTATAGGTACTGTGACTATGACAGCATTTGAGATACTGTGTCTTTTTCATTCTGATTCCCTCAGGAGTGAATTATTTCAGGAACAATTAAAAGGTATAAAAACGATTGAAATATTTTCAGCTATAATTCGCATGGAAATAAAAAGAAATGACTTTTAAAACGCATCAAGGATAGTTTCTTTAATGACAATTGTTTTCAATTAAATCTTTCTGAACTTAAAAAGCTTTCTTAACGAGCTTTTTAATTTCACCTTTCTTTTACTTGAGTTTCCTCCCCTACTAAATTGACCGTCGGTCACTCACCTACGAATCAACCCCAATATGTTAAAGCATTCGTGCTTTAGTTGTTGGTAATTATTTAAAGCTTTTTACTGCTTTAGTAAAATCATTGTTGATGGAGCAGACTTAATTTAGTATTTTACTGCAGCTTTGTAACAAAAGGTACAATTTAGTTGCAGTATTTTATAGGTTTAATTAGGGAAACGGCGCGCGGGGATTATTAGTCCAAGGTATGAGATATGACAACTCGCGTGGTAGATCTCAATCTGAAGTTCCACGACTGATTTCAGTGTATGTAGATTTGTTGTGTTGTGACTTGTTATATATGTCGCAGGAATGTAGCGAAATCCGGTTATTCGCGAAATCCCTAGGCCCTTCGCGAAGAGCCGGATAACTGCGAAATGCATCGATTTATTCGCACATTTCCCGGAAATCTGCGAATTCGTTATTTGCATGGACATAAATCCAGGAAAACTGCGTATAAGGCGACACGCGGCTACAAAGCCGCCTACGCACCTGCTACGAAAGGTTCCATATGCAGCAAAGGTTCTATATGCTGATCAGGTGGTTTAGCCTGCAATTGCCTACTCATTCATGTCAGCGGCCCACGGAACGCCTAGTGTCGTAAGGGTTCTTCGGGTGGTCATGACCATGACCAAGACCATGCTCATGGTCATGGTCATGCTCATGCTCATGCTCGTGGTCATGCTCATGGTCATAGTCATGCTCATGCTCATGCTCATGCTCATGCTCATGCTCATGCTCATGCTCATGCTCATGGTCATGCTCATGGTCATGCTCATGCTCATGCTCATGCTCATGCTCATGCTCATGCTCATGCTCATGCTCATGCTCATGCTCATGCTCATGCTCATGCTCATGCTAATGCTCATTCTCATGCTTATGGTCATGCTCATGGTCATGGTCATGCTCATGGTCATGGTCATGGTCATGCTCATGCTCAAGGTCATGCTCATGCTCATGCTCATGCTCATAATCATGCTCATAATCATGCTCAAGCTCATGCTCATGCTCATGCTCATGCTAATGCTCATGCTCATGCTTATGGTCATGCTCATGCTCATGGTCATGCTCATGCTCATGCTCATGCGCATGCGCATGCTCATGCTCATGCTCATGGTCATGGTCATGCTCATGCTCAAGGTCATGCTCATGCTCAAGGTCATGCTCATGCTCATGCTCATGGTCATGCTCATGCTCAAGGTCATGCTCATGCTCATGCTCATGGTCATGGTCATGGTCATGGTCATGGTCATGGTCATGGTCATGGTCATGGTCATGGTCATGGCCTTGGTCTTGGTCATGGTCTTGGTCATGGTCATGACCACCCGAAGAACCCTTACGACACTAGGCGTTCCGTGGGCCGCTGATATGAATGAGTAGGCAATTGCAGGCTGAACCACCTGATCAGCATATGGAACCTTTGCTGCATATGGAACCTTTCGTAGCAGGTGCGTAGGCGGCTTTGTAGCCGCGTGTCACCATATACGCAGTTTTCCTGGATTTATGTCCATGCAAATAACGAATTCGCAGATTTCCGGGAAATGTGCGAATAAATCGATGCATTTCGCAGTTATCCGGCTCTTCGCGAAGGGCCTAGGGATTTCGCGAATAACCGGATCTCGCTACATTCCTGCGACATATACATGCCTAGTGCAATATGCTTGATTATGCATACGTGATGTCAACATAATAATATGAATTACATGTCATTGATTATCATCTGTCAGATAGTTTGTGACAGAAATATAGTGAAAGAAATTATGCACTCACAGGATAGGTATACCCAAGCTATGTCATCAATGATGATAATATATCAATTTTGATGATATATCATTAATGTTCATTAATATTATGGTCTTTTCTGACTACGCGATTTATTACGCCGCAATTTAAGGCTGTAATGACACCGCGATTCCGATCATTGATAATCGTAGGTACATAAATTATGTACTATCGCCATCAAATCCAACTACCCCTTTACCTAAGGGACCAACTTACACTGGTTATTCTTAGTATTAGTATGATAAACCAGTATATTCTGTGCCAGTATGTATTAGTTGGTTCCTTAAATGGGTAGGTGGATTTTCTGGCGATAGTACCTATCAAATTAGTAACTGTCCGCGCGCGATCAGATGGCAGCCACATGTAATAAGTATATAGTATTGTCTTCGGTTTCGAATGCCACAGACTATACTTACTTACCCCTTTACCTGTAGTTAGTAGGCACCTAACCCATGCATATCAATTTGTATAATTTATTTGAATAGCACCCACCATGACGCTTTCCCATCGATTTAAAGTTAGTTCGTTTCGGTCAACCCGGTCAGAAAATTCAGGTCATGTATTTTACTGTTTTCATGCAAACTAATCCATAAGGTGAACCTTTTTTGTTTCAAACTCGGCTGAAATATCGGACAATCCATCAAATAAAATCAGCAGCTGTAAAATCCCATTGTTAGTGTTTTACATATTTACATAAGTACATAATACATATATCATCATCCTCCTGCCCTTATCCCAATTACTTGGGGTCGAATGCCCAAAATATGGGTTGAAACGACACGAATGCGAGTGCAGAATGGAATGTGCTCTAACGGAACAAAATCTGAAGGAGATAATGGCAGAGAGTAAACAGCGGACCCATTTTCTTTGTTTTGCTGAAGAGTCGTTTCTTAATGCGGCAAAAGCAAACGGGTCCACCATGTTTAAATAGTTTTCTCATAATTTAGTTATAAAATAAACAAAAAAAAAACTAACTTTACTAACACACTCGCACGTTAAAATTTAAGTCACAGTATTGACTAATAACAAGTACAGTCTAAAACGTTGGATTGCATACTAACGATAAATTCCACAGGGAGGGGTTTTTAGTCCGTAGGTCGCCTGGGGGTAACCCAGCGGAGTCGGGCATACCATAAATGCCCAGGCCTTATGGTATCAATGATGATTTCCCACTACCAACGCAAAAAAAAAACTTGGTGTCGGATCAACACGTTTTGTTGAACACAAAATCGTTTTGCATACATATACTTACATCCGCCTATATCCCTTGCGAGGTAGGCAGAGTATAAACGGCTGTAAAAATGGCCATTTACACCACGCTTGAAAAAAAATTAATGCCACTCCAAAGACTGTGTTTTAGTATTTTTGAATCATTATTTCACATTTTCAAGTAGCAAGGTAAAAATCCAAAATACTCATATTGTTCTGAAAAAGCTAAAAGATGAAATGATTCAGATAAAATTATTTGTATTTACTTAATTTTATTTGTGTGGTGTCGTACTTTATCGTGTCGAAGGTGTCAAATCTACGGATTCTAGAAATATTCCATTCATGATAATATGTTCCGCAAAATCTGTCATATCTCTGCGTAATGTATATTTCGTATATTTCTGTCACGGAATTTCAAATTATATGAATATGACATCTAAGATATTATTTCATCAAAGAAGTTTCAGCTACAGATTAGTAGCCAACCAAATCACTTGACTGGAATACCGTTTGGATTTGTAAAGGGCTTTAGTTGTTTTACTTAACAAACAGAAACGACCGTGAACTTTCGTGCTGAGTGCAAATATTTTAAAAGAATCCCCACACCGGATGCGCCTCTGAAAATGCACTAAAGGCTCTAAACTGCATCATAAACAGCTATTTAAGTTCCACAAGTGACCTTGGATAGTGATGTAATAGCATCGTAGTGTAGTAGCTATCCTCTATTTAGAATTGCTACTTGATGCTATAAACGTGTAGACTTGAACTTAGTATTAGGCTATCTATTCTATCTATCTATTTTATGATCTACCGTGTGGTGCCGGCTTAGAATAGCCTCACACTACATCTTTCTCGAGGGTGTAGTTAGAGACTAAGGGATTTGAGAGTTAATATGTGTATTGCAATATTAGACGATAGACTTAGGTACAACCTGTCACAATGGTGATAAACTGTCTTCTGAATGACTCAAACTTTTGTCAAACGTAGTGTAAATTCAAATATTTACGTCCGTTTACTTACGCTCTTTCTATCTACCCTGCAAGAGATATAGGCGTGATTTATATGTAAGTATTTTATGATCGAATTGAGCACTTGCTGTTTCAATCTAGTAAATAACTAATATAGAAAATAACTTACAATTACTTTTCTATTCCTAGCACTTATCTATGTGTATGATGAGAATTAATACCTATAGCATTTATGTTGTAGGTACGTAGGGAAAGGGACAATCATTAAATACAAAATTTTAAAACACTTCCCGTGTTAGATATAAATTTTTTAGAAAACTGTTTTTTTTTACCTCCGACAGGATTTGAACCTGCGACTTTCGGCTTCTGTACTAGCGAGCCTCTACTAACTAGGCTAACGCGGCTCAATCATAGTCTGCAGTAATAGACAATTTTATTTGAACCTTTGAACCTCCTTCTATGGACAAGTATTCAACAACCAACACGAAAAACGGTACAATGTGCAATAGCTACGAAATCCGTAGAGATTGCTACGAAATTCGTAGTTAAGTTTTAACCCGTTAAATCATGACGTCTAATGTAAACAACCGCGAAAGTTTAAAATTTAGTATTGCTACGAAATCATCATCATAACTGCCCTTGGCCCAATTACTTGGGGTCAGCGTAACACGTTTTGATGAATACAAACTCGTGTTACAAAAGGATTTGGCTTAATTTTACGACCGACCGCCTACCAGACGTCAACTCTCCTTGGGAATGCTTTTGTGGTGGATTAACCGCCACCATACGGTTGGCCCTGGCTGTTTGGGTCGAGTTTACCCCTCTGTCGCCTCTGGTGGTGGTGCTATTCTACTCTGCCGGCACCACACGGCACGGTATAGCTACGAAATATTTATAGTAATTTAGTTATCGATAATTAGGTGCGTTGTACGTAGGTATGTCCAGTTGTCCCTGAAAACTTCAAATTAATAAATACGCACTTATTTGCAATTGTACTTGTACGGTAGTATTATAACACCTTGTAAATACTTTACGTAATAGTTTTAAAAAAAGGTAGTAAAAATGTTAAATAGTGCGGTAATAAGGTGTAAAAACCTTGACATCTACATTAAACTGAAGAAATAAATAATGGTAAAAACGAAGTCGGTAAATTATAAAGGAATGTGGTAATATTGCGGTAGAATGCGTTCTAATATTCATGTGAATACGTCGACTATGGTCAACCGCATGGCGGCGGTGATATCACCCATACCTGTAGCATTCCCAAAGAGGGTTGACGTCAGGCAGGCTGCCGGTCATAAAACATTGCCAATCCTTTTGATACATGATTTTGTGCTCGAACAAAAAATGTTGCGCTGATTCCAACTGATTTGAGATAATTGAACGCAGATATTGATCCCCATGACCAGACAATGGTAGTTAATGATGATGACTGTTGCAGTTTAAACGGAGAGCGGGGCGCCTTTACAGATAGGTAGCTCACTCAGTACTAGCGTCGGTTTTGACGCTTACTGACTTTAACTGGAATCTCAGAGGAACTCAAGGTGACTAAGAAGATGGTTGCCACGAAAGTCATATTTCTTGGATTAAAATTGGCTCAGATAGACATTATATGACGTTCTTGTATAAATTTTAGTGTTTTGTTCTTATAAGTACTTAGAGATTTTTGACAATAGCAACCCCGGCTAGGTCTGTAACAAGACTAGCAAGTGATAATCGCGAAAATCCTAAATAGGGTCGAGCGAACCTTCTGTAAACTCTCCATTTTTTTGTGCCTATGTTTTGTGCTTGAACTGTCAAACCACTGCGGAAATCACTTCACACAGTCTATTTTAGTAATTACACCATAAAATAAAATGCAGCATGCATGTAACGGCGTTGTTAATGTCGGCTTTGCATGCATGTTTCTCTTTACTGTACAATCAACAGCACACAAACCTATCCATTTAAGGGATCTACTTAAACTGGCTCTTCTTATAAATTGTATGAAATACCAGTTAAAGATGACCCCTCCATTGTGTCTATCAAATTGCTGCTGTTGACCGTCCCTACTGTATTTGTTTTACTAGGTACCTACCTATGTATGGTTTTATGTATGACAAATACGAACCTATGTTATTGTGTGTCATATCGATTTTGTGTCAATTTCCCACGGACGATATAAAAAGCTAGTAGAATAAAAGATCATTGATTATAAGCATTTCAATCAAATACGGTACACCATGCCTTGTGTGATATGATAGTCCAAGATGATAGTATATGTGACAAGTGTATGCAGCACCTATAGTTTCCCATCCACACTAGTAGAGCGATTGCCCCGCTTTGGTATAACTTGCGCATTTCTTACAAGTTATTGTAAGACATGAGACCGATGCCTAGCAGATTTGCACCTTACTAAACTAACTAACTCCGACCCAAAGACGATTTGCCCCTAGTCTGCAATAATCCGTATGGACGCAATTATACACTAACTAGAGTGAGTTGCAATATTGTCGATCTTATTTTGCCATTTGTCGCAGAAACGTGTAATCTCATCAGATAGTTTACTTTTAAATCGGTTACTCACTTGGTATTTAGAATGTCTCACTTGAGTTTAAATATCTTATGATAGTAAACATTATTTACTTTTGTCGCACTCTTGAAGCAAACTCTACCTTGAATTGAAACAGCCGTCATACTCAGTTTATAATTTTTCGAAAAAGAAAAGAGTAGATACTTAAGAATTCGTCAAGTTTCATGTCTTTATCCATATCCAGAGAGCTTATTCAGTTTTCCACCTACTGTATTATTTAAATTCTACCTGAAAAGACGTCGCTATTCAATTGAAAGTCATTATGTAATATTATAAGGCAGTAACCCCATGAATAGCCATAAATAAACCCATCTACCTTTCCACATTCTCAGAGCAAGGGATGTTGAGATACCTTACGAAGAAGCAGAATGATGGCATGAAAAACTAGACGCAAGGCGTAGTAGGCGGAAAACACTTTGCGGAGCTATACCGGATTTGGGTTTTGTGACGAATGGAGTTTATGGCATCCCAAATAGCATCCGCATATGATAGGTAGCATACGATGCCGCATCAATTTTGTATACGATTATACCAAAGTGTCAATTTAATGTGTCCCAATAGGAATGTGTCCTCTCGGGTACGTGTATCGATGGGAATGTGTCTCGATAAACCTAAACCACTGCTGGCTACCACAAACTAAATTAAGTAGTTTTTGTATAAAGATATATTAAGCATTAAGTTTTGTTTTAGCGCGCCTTATTCCTATCGCGACGAGTTTTCTTAACCTTCGTCTGGTTGTACGTAGGATTTCCCTTGAGAATTGTTCTTGCTCTTAGCTCCTATTAGTGCAAAGACCTTATATTTCTTGACCTTATACCGTGCCAAGTCTATAATCTAGAATCTGATAAAAGTGCTGACGTAGGTAGAAGGTAGCTAATTTTTTTTATTATTTTGGTCTAGGTAATAAAGGCCAAAATTAACATAACAATTACTGCGGTGTTATTCAAATGGTGTGAAAAGATATTCCTAGATGGTATGACTTTTAATTAACCTTGGCCTTTGTATTACTTACAAGTGACAGTGGGCGGGCGGGACTCATGGCTCGTAGAGCTTAGGGTCGGAACGCAAGGATCTAAAGTGGCGAACACGCGACAAAAAAAAGGTATTTTGGAAAACCTCATACCAGCTGTAGCGTCAATCAAATACATTTGATTACTCACTAAGTAGGTATAAGAGCAAACCAGAATTCGTTGTTGGTTTATTTGTCTTTTGGTGCCCATCTAGTGCGTGCCCATCCAACAAGAAGAATAAGAGCAAACCGTAACTTTAAAAATTATTTCTACTAAAATGTCAACCTAATTTCTTGGTATTTTTATTTTTCTTTCCATCCTCTACAAAGTGATTAAAGGTTGTACCCTTAAACTCTTATCCAAACTTTGATCAAGGGTAGTTCTAGGTCACAACCACAGTATAAACCTAAACTAGCCATTACCCATAAAACAAACGACCACCTTCTATTTCGTACTCACAAAGAAACCCATTAATACGGACATGATACCATCTCTACAATACTACATCAACCTGCCCAATTGAGAGATCAACTTATACTAGTTGTTGTAAGTAACTGTATGAGAAAACCAGTTGAACTTGATCTCTTAAATTGGTTGATAAGATCAGATTAACCTAACCTTCCGATCCTAAGGTCAAACGTCATTTCGCGCAGGTTTTCAGAATTTGAAGGGTGCTATTATGTTAAGTGTTTCTTTGAATCGATTTTGTGCGTCATCCTATTAATTTCTGGTTATGTGATGATTCATTTCTGCCCTTTAAGGGCCCAGGCCTAAAAGAAATTATGGCAGTACTAGAGGCCCGATAGCGGTTTGTCCCGCTACAATCATTTTTCAGCGGGAAAAGGGCATTTATCAGGCATGTGTTATACGTATAAACCTTCCTCTTGAATTAATCTATCTATTACAAAATAAGCATTATAATCCGTTGCGTGGTTTAGGAAGACTTAGCGAATTACACGACAGAAAGCGACTTAATTTTATACTACGTACCTACCTATTGTTTTTTATAAAAACCCTAGGTATGATACAGAAGAACAATGAATTTACGGTATGAAAGCTGCTGTATAGGTAATTTTAGATACCTACATTTTCCTGTACTGTTCATTGCCATGGCGTACTTATTTGTGTAGCACTGATGAATATGGTAATCGATACATATTTTACGTCCTGACATGGCAAAGCAACGTTGACGCATTATGAAGTAGAAAGCATAGGTTGCTGTCAAATAAATATTGTATAATTTGTAGGTATAATATGAATTTTAAGTACACAAATACTTGAAATATGACACCAATTTAACGCTGACCACCTAACCACGATAGAATCAGCCGTTCTGAGGTTTCATATTCATACCAAAGGTTTAGATAATATTTCATTGTTATTTATTACTTTCAGGACAAAACACTAACAAAAAGTACACTTAACAATGAAAAAAGTATTTGGTAGTGTTTGTTTATCGCGTGATTCAACCAACTGCAACTGAACTTTGCGTGCTCTGTCGCATGCGACGCTCAGCTTGATAGAGTAACGTGTGTTACAACCGGATTATCAATACGGTAGATTGGTAATAGACATACCTACATACAGGGTGTTAGGGACGGTGTAACGAAAACTTTGCAGGCGTGCTCAGACCATGAACAACTTTTACTATAGAGCCAATGGTGGGAAACCAAAAAAAATTTCCGGTCTCCCATACAAAGTCAGTCAGCTGATCGTGAATTTTTTATGGGAGGTCGGAATTTTTTTTTCATTTCCCACCTTTGGCTCCATAGTAAAAGTTGTTCAGTTTGATGGTCTGGTCATGCCTGCAAAGTTTTCGTTACACCGTCCCTAACACCCCGTATATCACACATATAATTCAATATCACACACTTAATATCACACCTATCAGGAATACACATATCACACAAATATAATATCACACCTATAAGAAAGCGCAAACGGCGGTAAAAACGGCCATACCTATACCCATGTCTGAAAAAAGTTTGAGAGTCACTCAGAAGACTGTGTAACACCATCGTGACAGGTAATCTTGTCGCCTAAAATTGCAATGCACATCAACTCTCAAATCCCTAGTTGCTTCTTACGAAACCTACAGTATAGTTATGGGGCGATGTTATTCTAAACCAGAACAAAAAACAAATAGTAATAAACCAACTATAACTGCACTGAACTTAGCGTGCTCTGTCGCATGTTACACTCAGCTTGATAAGGTAGGTAACGTGTGTTACAACCGGACCATCAATACGGTAGATTGGTAGTAGATACCTTTATAAATGTACTAGCTGCCCGTCAGCGGTTTCACCCGCTGCAACTCATCTTTTAAATCCCTGAAACACGTATCTACTCAATTTTTTTAACTGTTTGATCTAATTGCAAATTTTGAAACAGATCGCATTTAAATATCATGATTTTACATACAAACTTGTAACCCCTTTTTTTATCCCTTTAGAGGTTAAAAATCGAAAATCCCTGAAACATGTATTTCCTTTTTTTAGCTTTTTGATCTAATCGCAAATTTTGAAACAGATCGCATTTTAAAATAAAGATTTTCCATACAAACTTTTAACCCTTTTTTTACCCCTTTAGGGGTTAAAATTCGAAAATCCCTGAAACACGTGTTTAATTATTTTTCATCCCCTCTATTCAAAAAACTACGCTTTAGTCGCACATAAGTGGGATTAAAATAGGTCATTTAATCCCAAGGGATTAAAATTCATTTGAATTTGGAACACAAATATTTGCAGCCAACCAAACGCAAAATTTACCAGAGATGGGACACATATCTGTTATTTTACTGAGTATTTAACCTAGTATCTGCTATTTTACTAAGTATTTCATGCCGAATATTACCTCAACACTACCAACATCTTAAAAACGCGGGAAAATAGTATTCTGTCATACTCATACATTACATTGTTCGGTGTTATTTAATGTGAAAACTTACTAAAAATGAGTTCTTGTACTGATGATAATGATAATGAATTAACGCCTGAATCAATAAAAAACGACGCAGCTACTACCTGTGAAATCCCGAGAAGCTTACATGAAAACTTACAACAATTTCGTCAAGTGGAAAGACGAAAAGGGAGCGAAATCATTTTCGGAGTCAGTATTTTTGGCTTATTTTCTAGAATTGGGAAAATCTAAGAAGCCTTCTACACTTTGGAGTGTTTATTCTATGCTCAAATCAACAGTAAACACCCAGAATGGCATAAAAATTGAAACATACTCCAAACTGACAGCATATTTAAAGAGAATGTCTGAAGGACATAAATCAAAGAAGTCTAAAGTATTTACGAGCCAAAACGTGGAGACTTTTTTAAATGAAGCACCTGACAAGGACTTTCTCGCCATAAAAGTAAGAACTTTGTATTTTTTCATAGTACCTACTGTCTAGTTACTAATATTGAATGTTAGTATGTTCAACATAGTTATATGGCTTATATACCTACTTAATTTAGATTCTTTTGTTACAGGTGGTCCTAATTTTTAGTATTCATGGAGCTTGTCGTGGAAATGAACTACTAAAACTCACCATTGATGATATTGAAAAACACTCCGATGACTTACTATTAGTTAAACTAACAGATACTAAAACCAAAATAGACAGATCATTCATCATTCGTCAGGCATATAAAAACATAGTTGAAAAATACCAGGCCTTGCGTCCTGACAATATAAAAACAAGACGGTTCTTTCTTCGGTACCAGAATGGCAAGTGCATGAGACAAGTTATTGGAAAAAACAAATTAACTACTATGCCATATGAAATTGCCAGTTATTTAAAGCTGCCTGATGCCAAATTGTACACAGGGCATTGCTTTAGAAGAACATCTGCTACTCTATTAGCTGATTCAGGAGCAGATTTAACTGCTTTAAAGAGACATGGTGGCTGGAAATCTGGTAATGTAGCAGAAAGCTACATTGAAGAATCAATAGAAAATTAATCAAAAATAAGTAGCCGTATTGTAGAATCCATAGAATTGAAACCCGAAAATCCTCAAAATGAAGCACCATTTACTCTTTCGCCGCAGCCATCAACTTCAACAGCAGAAATATCCTCATCTCCACAAATTAATACTCAAACAATAAACAAGTCAACAACAATATCAGTACCCAATAAAACAATGCATATTACATTTAATAATTGTACTAATGTTTCTAATATAAATATAACTTTTTAATACTGTAAACAAGTTTTGTATTTTTTCTCATAGAGGGGGATGAAAAGTAGTGTGTATCACTCGGGCCTAAAATTATTTATTCTCGGGCTACATACTTTGAATCCCTCGCTTCACTCAGTAATCTAGAATCCCTCGTTTCGCTCATGATTCAAAATAGAGCCCTCGCCCTAAATATATTATTTTATTCCCTTGTGATAAAAACTACTATTAGCTCTTTGATCTAATTGCAGGTTTTGAAACAGATCGCATTTAAAAATCATGATTTTCCATACAAACTTTTAACCCCTTTTTACCCCTTTGGGGATAAAAATTTGAGGTACCTAATGAATATTTAAAAACCTGCCCCTTAACTTACTCTATACATATACTAAAAAAACCGCATCAAAATCCGTTGAGGGGTTTTAAAGATATAAGGAAACATACATACAGACACGGGAAGGGACTTTATACTATGTATTGATCTACACACAACCCAGAATTGATATTTATATCGTTCAATACATGCCGCGATCGGGAATCAAACCCGAAAACAACCGAAAACAAGAAGTCAAACGTGTAAGCCATAAATTCTAAGTTTAATAACTCACCTAATCTATAGCAATACTACTCCTGCTATAGCATTGAACGAGAATAATATTATGTCTTGCAGTTGATGCTAAAATATCAATATCTAAGTTACTGTTAACATAACCAAACTTTGCGTGCTCTGTCGCATGCGACACTCAGCTTGATAGAGTAACGTGTGTTACAATACAATACAACCGGACCATCAATACGGTAGGAAGTAGATTGGTAGTAGATAGCTTTATAATTACAATAGCAATCAGGAGTTGGGAATTAGGTCAGACTTGGCTGCAGTAGGAATTAGAATTCAAAATGTTACACATGCAAGACGCAGATGTCACGTTCTTTTGAACTTTACGTACGGCATTAAATTTTGATCTATGAACATATTCAGAACTTTAACCTTTATCTAAGGTTTATTTTATCAGTTTTATTTTATCAGTTGCAGTGAGCACGTATACGGGTGTGTGCTCTGCCCTTAACCGTGCTCATGAGCGTAGCAAGAAATAAATTGCGTAGAATTTTGCTACGATCATGCTACGGCGTAGCGCGTACTACACCACCAACCACAGGTTCTTGGCATTCGAAGCTGTCAGTTGCACAAAAATGTTGTACGGATAGCAAAAAAGTTCATTATATATGTAACTATGGTTAACATTATTAATATCCCTGTCCGTCTATGTAACAACACGGTATGCAAAAAAACAAATGCAAATATTTTTAGAGGTGAATCAGTCCACGAAACTAAGCAACTTTCTCCAAAAACATAGGTCGAGATAAAATAAATATTAGACCTCCCATACAAAATGTGTTGGCAAGCCGGGTTAGTTTCTATGGGTTCAGGAGTTCATCGGGCAGTTGGACGACATGGTTTCCACTCCAACTCGAGGAGAAAATTGGTATCACTGCCAACACCATGCCACTGATCAAAGTCGACAGTTATCAGTCAAATTCAAAAACTCTACGTCCACTTTACGAATTAAAATATTTTATAACTAATCATTGCCGAATATCTATAGAAGCATAAGTCGGATATTGTCTCTCTTCATGCAACATATCCAATTAACTTTTACCTTAAGCAGACAAATGCAAGCAAAATAACCTTTAGTTGGGTCGAAAGATTGATGAATGGACTTGGATATTGCTTGTACCATATTTTTTGTCTCCACAGTTTCAAAACTAATAAAGTGATGCAAGCGATTCTTGACTTTTTTTTCAATTTTCAGAATGCCCCAAATTTTTGAAATTTGACTATGAATATAAAAATTGAAATTTTACTATTTAATATTGAAACTTGTCAAATGTTAATAAAAGTCGAAAATTGCTTGCACCATATTTTTTAAGTCTGTCGTATTTTGTCTAGGTTTGGGAGTAGGATACCGTCCCGGTAAGATAGGTGAAGCCGGCGTAGTCATCAATTGAAACAA
Source organism: Phthorimaea operculella (assembly GCA_024500475.1). Classification (NCBI taxonomy): domain Eukaryota; kingdom Metazoa; phylum Arthropoda; class Insecta; order Lepidoptera; family Gelechiidae; genus Phthorimaea; species Phthorimaea operculella. The sequence goes on along the minus strand of JANFCV010000018.1, from coordinate 1,584,528 downwards.
TCGTTTACACGAAGAAACTTTTATTCTAATTACTGATGCAAAATCACAATAGAAAATTATAGAAATTCACGACACGTCCATCCACGCGTAAAGTCGGTAACAGACTGCCCCGCTCCGCCCGGCGCGCCCGTGGGGGAAGCGGGCCGATGGCTCTCGGCGCGCCCGTGGGGGAAGTGGGCCGATGACGCTCGGCGCGCTCGTGGGGGAAGTGGGCCGATGACGCTCGGCGCGCTCGTGGGGGTACAGGCCGATGACGCTCGGCGCGGTGCGCTTTATTTACACGTTCGATGCGCGTGTCGCTTTTCTTGCGTACCTCACGAGGATTAGCGCTTGCGCCGACACGGCCAGACTGACGTGCGCACGTCCTCGTGCGGTTCGCCTTAGTCAACATTATCTGCAAAATTAAAACGAGTTACAATACTGCTCGTACATCCTGACACCAAGTACACCCCTTCAGTTATCACTGGACTGGGTCACGTCCCTTCAGCAATAGCTGGACTGGACTTAGCAACATCGTCCCTTCAGCAATAGCTGGACTGGACTTAGCAACATCGTCCCTTCAGCAATAGCTGGACTGGACTTAGCAACATCGTCCCTTCAGCAATAGCTGGACTGGACTTAGCAACATCGTCCCTTCAGCAATAGCTGGACTGGACTTAGCAACATCGTCCCTTCAGCAATAGCTGGACTTGACTTAGCAACATCGTCCCTTCAGCAATAGCTGGACTGGACTTAGCAACATCGTCCCTACAGCAATAGCTGGTCTGGACTTCTCAACATCGTCCCTACAGCGCAATAGCTGGACTAGACGTACAACGTCCCTACAGCAATAGCTGGACTGGACTACCAACGTCCCTACAGAACTAACTGGACTGGACTTGGTAATAATTTCCCTTCAGTAACAACTGGACTGGACTGGACTTGGTTCTGACTGTAACTCTCCTTCAGCAATTAAGCTAGCCTATGAAACTAAACCCTTCAAATTATTTACTGGCCTGGACTTACACATGGGTTGATCAGAAAGTTAATTTGTGATTGTTTGATTTAATGTTAAGGTTGTTATTCAAAGCGAACATTTACTTTGCCTTTTATTTATTTGCCGACGGGGCCATCTCTGTTTCTTCAGAATCAGAGTAATAATTTTCAGCTATTTCCATAAACCCCATTTGACCCGTTGGGACTAGTCTTAAATTTTCATGTGCATATTTATACACCCTATTTGAACCGTTTATATGTTTTAACTCATACCTGTCATTTGGTAAAACTGCCACAACCTTGAAGGGTCCTTTGTATTTCTTTTCCAGTTTTGTCTGATGCCGTTCCTCGCATTTCAGAAACACAAAGTCTCCTACAGAGAAAGAGTTGATAGTAGCTTTACCTTTATTGAAACGCTCAGAGTCTCTCCGTGATTGTTTTTTAATTTGATCAGATGCGACAGCTCGAACTTTTTCTAAATCTAGTCTGTTACGTACCTGAGATTGTGGTGTGATTTTTGCTAGCTCTAGCGACGTCGCCTGTGTACCGAACATTAATTCAATTGGTGAAAATCCTGTTGTTCTACAGCGTGTGCTATTTAGTGCCAGCTGAATTTCACCAAGCTGATCCTGCCAAACCCCATCAGTGTCGTTCTCTGCAATTGTAAGCATACCTTTTAGAGTCCTCATCACACGTTCCACTTCCACTTGTCCATTGGCTCTGCTGGTTTCTGTTGCTATCAGATGCAATTCTATGTTGTGTTCTTGGCAAAATGTTTTGAATTCACTACTTACATAACAGCGACCCTGATCTGCTATTACTCGTTTGGGGGAACCAAACAAATTGACTGCATTTCTGAAAGCTTTGACTGCATTAATTGAGTTCAAAGACGAAGTGTGCTCCAACAAAACAAATTTTGTAAATGCATCTATTATCACCGAACAGTATTCTTTTCTTACACTTTTCCCACTTAACTTACCTGTCAAATCTATATGTATTGTGTGCCAGGGTATAGGTTCCTTAGAGATTGAGTGAAGTTGTACTTGTTGAGCACCTGATGCTCCTTTGGACGATTTACAAACCAAGCATGAATCTACGAACTTTTTTACATATTTTGCCATATTGGGAAACCAGTATAGATCGTATATTTTGTCCAGAGTTCTGTCGTATCCTTGATGTTATATATCGCAATGGACGTGATTGATCAAACTCCAAAGAAGAGATCTTGTTACAATAGGCAACCAGCTACTTACTTTCTTTCGTTCGATCCACCGGAATAAAATTCCATTTCTTATATCATATGTGCGAGAAATCTCTTCAAGCAACTCACCTTCTTTTCATTTGAAAATTATATCTAAAATTTCAGTATCACGTTGTTGTTCAACTGCCAGCCAGTCTTTATCTAATTAAGAGAAGAGAAATTTACCTGTTTATATTGCTGATGATTCACTGGATAGCTTCGGGCAAAAGGGTGAAATGTGACCTTGTTCCTTGCAGTTGTAGCAAATTGTTGCAGGTGATTTCCTGGAATTCTCCCTGCTTGCTGAAAAAGATTGACCTGAAAAAGATTGAGCTAAAGCTATTGCCTTGTCGCGGCAATCATTAGAATAATGACCTGTACGGCCACAGTAGTTACAAATGGCCCTTGATTTACGTCGTAAACATTCATTACTACGATGTCCTGTCCGGCCACAAAAACTACATTCGCCGTTGAAGTAAGATAGGCGCGTCTTTTTTTTTCTCGGTTTCAATAACGTTGTCTACTTTGGAGTCTTCATTACGCCTCTTTTGCGGTATACTTTTAAGGACACGAAGAAGTTGCGTCTTACTTGGAACAATGGCAGAGTTTAATTCTCGACGTATGATAGGATCACAGCCTGAAAGTATCGATATAGCAAATCCAGTCATAACTTCTTCCGATAAGTTCGCTTTAGGTATTTTTTCTATTAACTGCCATAACCTCAATGCTGCCTCTTCAATATCCGATTCAGGGTCATCCGGATCATATTTCACCAGTTCCACAGGTCGGTTAGCTGCCGCTCTGCTCATCAATCCATCACAAATCCTCCGTAAAATTTGCTCTGTTCCATCAGCAATCGCATGATTTTGACTGCTCTCCATGTTTTGGGGCTGGTTTTGCTCGGCCACTTCTGATGTCGTATTTTGTCTAGGTTTGGGAGTAGGATACCGTCCCGGTAAGATAGGTGAAGCCGGCGTAGTCATCAATTGAAACAATCGTTTACACGAAGAAACTTTTATTCTAATTACTGATGCAAAATCACAATAGAAAATTATAGAAATTCACGACACGTCCATCCACGCGTAAAGTCGGTAACAGACTGCCCCGCTCCGCCCGGCGCGCCCGTGGGGGAAGCGGGCCGATGGCTCTCGGCGCGCCCGTGGGGGAAGTGGGCCGATGACGCTCGGCGCGCTCGTGGGGGAAGTGGGCCGATGACGCTCGGCGCGCTCGTGGGGGTACAGGCCGATGACGCTCGGCGCGGTGCGCTTTATTTACACGTTCGATGCGCGTGTCGCTTTTCTTGCGTACCTCACGAGGATTAGCGCTTGCGCCGACAAGTCTATTACTGATTTTAAAGCAAAAAAAGTGGTACAAGCAATTTTCGACCTTATTGATAATTTTCAGAGTGCCTTTAATTTATGATTTTTTTTTTAATGTTACTACATCTATACTGTATGAAAATTTGCCAAATGTCAATAAGGTCGAAAATTGCTTGCACCATGTTTATTGACTCTACTACCGATTTCAAAGCAAAAAAAGTGGTGCAAGCGATTTTGAACCTTAATGTCAATTTTCAAAATGTCTTGGATTTTTAAAATTCTTCGATAGATATGTTACATCATCTCTAAAATACTCAAATTTGATAAATGTCATTGTATTGTATGCCCAATTTCTTTTTATTCCACTTACAATTGAATAGGTCGTATTGAAAAATAGGTATTGACAGTATCAAGATGTATGGAGCATCCGTTACGGCTGTTGACCGCACTTCTTGTTTCGGAGTAAGTTTTCTAGCTGTCCCTGTCTATATTTCTATGCATGTGTCAATTGTCAAGTCATTTTGTGACCAAAAAGGCTTGATTAAGTTGGACATATTCGGAATATACTTAAAGTTATAGATTTTATAGATTGAAAATTCTTTGTTACTTTAAAGTAAGTGTTTGGTTCATTTTCAAGTTTCATGAGCAATTAGAAGAATTTTGAATTCTTATTTAAATTAAATTTCCGACCTAAAACATACTTTTATCATCTGGACAACACGGGTCCAAAAAGGTTATTAATCTATGTAACTTTCTAAAGTTTCATAGACCCTCAAGAGGGTCATGATTTTTTTGCCATCGCTACCGCACATTCAAGTTTTAGGCTCTTTTTCCACTACTCCGATCCGGTATGCGATAATTTCCGATCCGATTTAGAAATCTATTAAAATACTATACTCGCTTTTCCACTACACCGGTATCCAGATTTAATAACCGAAACGGTAATTTCCCGAACAATTGGTATTGGTACAAAAATTATGCATGCTTTAAAACAATTGTACATTCTACTATGTCGTCCGTCCGAGTTCGAGTCCGTCGAGATAATGAAACTTTACTGTCCGTTTTTTACCGGATAGGTGGAAAAGCGGTGACCGGAATTCCGGTATTTTTCGGATCGCTACATCTGATATTCGGTTACGGATCGGAGTAGTGGAAAAAGGGCCTTATGATTATGTCAAAAATCTTCAAAAACGTTGTCCAAATCGTAAATCGGTAGGTACCGGTTTATAGACACAATAAACCGGTAGATTTGAAAGATTCATATTTTCACCAAATAATACGCTTGGTTTAATCCAAATCGTTATTTAGTCCATCTAATATTTTACTTCAAAACACCGCAGATTAGGAAATGCAATTGAAAAATATTCTTTTATTTTTTTTGCATAATAATAAGTGTAAAGACATGGATAATGCAATCTTTATGCCAAACATCTCTTTTTAATTTTTTTTTGTAACTTGAATAATTTGTGTTACAATCGGTAGAAGAGGGTTGAAACCGGTACTACCGATTTTCGGATTAGCTCCGCGAAAACTGCATCGCTACTCTTTTGTTTCCAATGTTCAACTTAGCGTGGTCAAGCTGTATTAAGAGGTTTCGTTTATTTTTGCCGTGTGGTAGCGCGGCTAAGCATACCCACCCGTAGTCCACTCAGGGTGTTTCGTAAAAGGCGACGTAGAGTTTGACACCTCGGCTGAATATCTATCAACTATGTCAACCGCATGGTGGCGGTGATAGCACTTTCAATAGCATTCCCAAAGAGGGTTGACGTCAGGCAGGCGACCGGTCATAAGGGCGGGCAGATGATGTTTATTTTCAAAATAGACGGTAAAATCGCTATATAATGGTGCAGACAAAGACCAAAATTAACAGGTTATTTTTCTCTCCATTCCAGAAACGGGCGCGGTGTTCACGTTCGGCAAATCGCACTTCGCCGAGAACGAGCCGTCGCACTTCTTCATCAAGAACGACCCGGTGGTCGCCATCTCCTGTGGGGATGAACACAGCGCTGTTATATGCCGTAAGTAACCTTATCCTTTGTCAGTAAGTCGTAATCAGCCGAGAGGATGGGCCGTGTTGCTCGAAGGCCGAGAGACGCCTTCCTCCACTTATACACTTTTCTAGCCAACCCCCCTCATAATATTATTTCACGTGCATTCTATATATAACTATTCTGATATAACTATACGAAAAGAAAAAGTGTATGATGCACTTTCAAGCAGTTCTACATTTTGCTACAACTCCGTACTTATGGTTTCGTACCAAGTACTTTATTATTTGACGCTTATGGCATCGCACTATCACAAAGTTTAAACATGATACCTGGTTGACTGAGATTCCTCGGTTTTTCAACTTGTTAGTTTATAAGTAACTCCCAAAAAAGGGGTGAAGCAGGGTGAAGCAACCATTTTCGGTAAATGAAACCTATGTAGATCGATTTATCGCCCTCGAAAACCCCTCTTACGTACGAAATTTCGAAAAAATCGTTTGAGCAGTTTCCCAGATCCCGATTATACAACTAATAAAATTTTCTTGAAGGAAGTTGTTCTAACCACCCATTTTTTATTCACTTTCTTATTCTTTTTCCAGAGAATGGCCGGGTTTTCGTATTCGGCGGGAACGCGTGGGGTCAACTCGGTCTCGGCCACAAGGACGAGGTGACGCGGCCAAGCTGCGTCAAGTGGCTCAAGCCGAGAAGAGCCCTCTTCGTGGCCTGTGGGAGGGCACACACTGTCTTCGTCACAGGTATAGTATTCGTACTTAAAGGTATAGTGAGGTCGCTTGGAGGCCACGCTTTTGCAAGCGTAGCGTTGAACATCCTCCAGCCTGATGTACTGATGATGACATTAAAAAGGCAGTTGATAAAGGCTGGAAGGCAAAAACGTGATATTTTGTTTAATGAACAGCAAACAGGTGAAAAATACTCACTAAACAAGGGAAAGATCAATGATCGTACCTAATAGCGTAACTTGAGGGAGGCCTACGTCCAGCAGAGAACTACTTTAGGCTCATTTGATGAAATAATGTGATGGGGTAAACTGGGTCTCGGACACAAGGACGAGGTGACTCGGCCGAGCTGTGTCAAGTGGCTCAAGCCGAGAAGAGCTTTGTTTGTTGCCTGTGGAAGGGCACACACTGTCTTCGTCACAGGTAGTGTATTTGTTTGTAGGTACTTAAAGGTATAGTAAGGTAGTTTGGAGGACACGATATGCATGCGTAGCGTTGAACATCCTCCGTCCTGGTGGACTGATGATGACGTAAAAAAGGCGACTGGCAGGAAAATTTTGCAAATTTTCCAGAAATGGTCTTCATAATATTTTTATTTTAAACTAACATGTGGAGTGAACTTACAGATAACGTTTTAGGTATATTCAATACTCAATTAAGACTGAATTTTTCGTTCGATCACACCCTAGATACATCCCTTAACGCAAAATGGGAGAAAATATGAAACATTCACGATGATGAAGCGAAGTTGCTGAATTTGGTGGCTTAGAGCTCACATAATTAAAAACTCTACATCTGTACGGTAATCTAGACTAAAACAGAAAAATCCGAAAGGATATCTAACTGCTTCACGACGACATTTTAAAGTGATTTTTTTCCCTTTTCACAGAAAACAACGCAATCTACACAGTGGGCTGCAACGATGAAGGGCAGCTTGGAACAGGGGACATGGAGCATCATACCGTGCCTCAGTATGTGGAGCTGATTGAAGGGGAATCCCCGGTTATCAGACAGGTCTCAGCAGGGAGCAACCATACAGCTATACTTACAGGTGAGTCAACAATCACGCATTTTATAACTTGCGGGGAAGGCACAGGAGGAATAGGGGACATAGAGAATCATACGGTACCGCAATATGTGGAGCTGATAGAAGGGGAATCTCCGGTTATCAGGCAGGTTTCAGCAGGAAGCAACCATACATCTATACTGACTGGTGCTTCTGCAACCATGTAATAAATATCTAATATGTAAGACAGAGGAGGAAAAGGTAATACGGTGCCTCGATAAATATGAGAAACTTATAAAAGGGGAATCTCCGGTCATCAGATAGGTTTCAGCCAAGTTTCAGCAGGAAGAAGATAATCATACCTACGGCCATATTGACTGGTAAGTCATCAACCACAATCATTCATGACATACGGTCGCGCAATATCTAGACCTAAATAGAGAGGGAATCTCATGTTATCTCAGACCGTCGGCACAAATCAGGGAAACGACGCGCGGGGCGCCTATGGAATCTCCCGTGAACTCAAGGTAGGTAACTAAGAAATTGACTAAGAAGATATTTGATTAAGTATCATTATGACGTTCTTGTATCATATCAGATTTTGCTGTTTTGTTCTTATACTTTGAGATTTTTGACAGTAGCAGCCCTGACTATGTAACAAGTGACAATCGCAAAAATTCTGAATAGGGTCGAGTGAACCTTCTGTAAACTCTCTATTTTGTGCCGTCAGGTCTTTTTTGACCGGATTCGTCGGGTCAATCACTCAGCACTGTACTTCTATTCCAGACGAAGGTCGCGTCTTCGTATGTGGCTCCAACACAGAAGGCCAGCTCGGTCTGGGCGAAGATACGAGGTCCAGCGTCAAGTTTACAGAGCTGAGCTTTATGGAGAAGATTGCCTTCGTCGAGTGCGGGTATTACCATACCGTCTTCATTACTAGTAAGTTCCCAAGTTCAAAATAAGTAGGTATTTATCTTAAGATTTAAAAAATCACTGCCACTACTTGAAGGAGCCAAGGTAGAAGTAGATATAAAGCCGAGGCAAGTTCCGTTTCCCGAAAATCAAATTTAAAAAGACTGAGTAGGTAACTGTTTCTCAGGGTAAGTCATCTGCTCAGGTTGGTGTTCAGAAAAGTCAGTCGTTAACACCGCACCTCCCTGTAGAAATAGTACATTACGTCACAGGCCGAGTATATAGCAATTTCTGGTCGAGTGGCATTGGAAGGCCGAGACGAAGTCGAGGTCTTCTAAAGTAAACGAGACCAGAAATTGTTATACCGGCCGAGGTTCGTATAGTGCTTTTCTCCAATTTGCAAGGAAACATAAATAATAAATATTTAATCGTGACAAAATTGACACTTCGTAACTTCTAAAGTTTGCAAAGCGCATGCGCTGGTTTTGGTTACGTTCCGTTTCATAAAGAATGCGCGGAAATTCACATTCAGCCTTCAAACTTCAAACAAATTGTGTTCCATAAAACACCTAAACACGAAAGTGTGAAGTTTAAGAACCCTTTTATTACCGGCCTAGTCCGGCAATTTCTATTACAGTCCTCTGCGCCTTGACTACATAAATGAGCCCATTGACGTATTCTTTTTTTAAAGTAATGAAGCCATTTCCGAGCAAATTGGAGAAAAGGTTATTGTCGTATCGTCGTGTCTTACACCATCACTGACAAGAGTCGAGCTCTTAGTTAGAAGAACACCTACTAATATTTTTATTTTCATTGTCGATTTGTAACTAAAATATCATTCTCTTGCAGCCCAAGGAGCAGTCTTCGTCACAGGTGACAATGAGAACCAAAAGCTTGGTATACCACAAGAAGGCACCACAATCTTCGTACCTGAAGTGCTACCTTTAGACATTCCCATCAAAAGTGCTTGCTGTGGCGCTGCCCATACCTTCCTACTGTCCATGGATGAAAGCAAGATCCTCGCCTTTGGATCAAATGAGAAAGTAAGTTATCTACCTGCAGGCCTACAGATGTAAATCAACCGGTTTAAAACGTTTAAAACCAAATTTCGCGGTTTAAAACCTGAAATCAACCGTTTTCAACCGTTTAAAACTCGCCTACAAAAAAAAAAGTTCTGTGTTTTACATACACATACATACATACACAAATCACGCCTTTATCCCTTGCGGGGTAGGCAGAGCGTAAACAGCCGTAGGTACCTACAATACAGCCGCTATCGCCACGTCTGACTAATATTTCAGGGCCGTTGTAGAAAAATCGTGCCGAAATGCAAAAAATTTTTGCCGAGTAGGTACTTAGGTATGAATTTTTGTATGGAACATACAAATTATTAATATAACCCTGTATATACAAAATTCGGTGTTTCCAACGATTTTACACTGACTTGCTCATCATAGGTTACCTACGCTCGGGCCTCGGAGCGACAAACTAGGTAATAAACCCGCAAAATCACATCATTAATCCATTTCAGTGATCCTTACCTTTGTAATATTACGAAAATGTATTAAAATCAATAAAACATTGTTATCAACCATCCGCCGTTTTAAACCGAAAAAAACGGTTGTTTATGATTTAAAACGGTTTTTTTCGTTTAAAACGATTTGGTTGAATTGGTTTTAAACCGGGCTTACATCTATATGCAGGCCAAAAGATCGGCATACCGCAAGAAGGCACCACAATCTTCGTCCCTGAAGTGCTACCTATAGACATTCCTTTTATTAACTACAGATCAAAAGACCTCCTGGAACGGAAGAGGGCCTCGAAGGGTAGCGCATGACACACATAGGGGTCCTCTTGGCACTCGCAAGGCAGCTGTAGAGCGCAGGGCGCAGACCGAGGACGGGTTCAGAGGACTTGAGTCATCGGACATAGTTGCAGACTTGCTGTGTTGGATTTTCTTGTCAGTGTTCATACTCTTGAGTTTTTGCTGCAGTCTTCTGTGGCTGATCAAGAACTCTCAGGTTGGCAGCTGACGGGGCTTTTATATACTTGCCAGGCGTTCGAGAATGTTCTAGTCTTCTTTCTGATTTCGAATTTCAAAGACCTTGAGGTTTGCCAATGGCCAGTTTTCTTGCAAGTTGCCAGTGTTGATGGTGGAGGTTTGTCGCCCTGATGATGTAGTGGTTTGTCCAGGCGACGAGGGCAGTCCTGTGGCTTCGGAGGGCTCGGAGGTCTCGTTTCCAGGAGGAGTGAAAGAGTGCCAGCGCGAGATAAATTTAGAATCAAGTACCTACCAGGAGGTCAGAAATTGGGAAGAGGTAGTGAACTATAGTACAATAACTTTTTAGTATAGAACTACGCGGCTCTATGCGATAGCCGTCAAAGGTAAGACGTTGACATTTTGTCAATAGTAGTAAATAATAAATATGTCGATTATGAAAATTATTTATTACAGATTTGAAGAAAAATTAAAGTGAAGAATAGCAAACGCTATAACCTACATCCCTGTACCTATTACTGTAGGTAGGTATACATTTAATGTACATATAGTGACCAAAACCTCGGTATACCACAAGACAACAATATTCGTCCCTGGAGTTCTACCTATATAGAACTTCCTATCCTATCAAAAGTACTTGTTGTGGTAAAGCAAGATTCTCGCTGTGAAAGCAAGATTCTCGCTTTTGGATCTAAAGAAAAGGTGAGATAGCAAGATCAAAAGCTTATAGTGGTGAGCGGGGCAAGTATTAACGGGGGTATGTATTAACAACTTAATTAGCGAAACTGATAACTAAAATACTATAATATGTGAACGAATGAGGTTACAGACCGTCTAAAAATTCTTAACAATAAATGTGGGCGCCACTTTGTATGAAATTGCATAATCAAATGGCAACATCGACTATAAATGGCAAAAGTTTTGTATGAAAAAGTTTTAGATCCATATGATCCATTTTATTTAATATCAAAACTTTTAAAACAGACTGTAATACGATTTCTAGCGTCACTGAGTGATCAAATACCAGCATGTTGGTCTATTCTCCTTTTTTGGATACCCAGTAATTGAACCTGAAAAATGGCTGACTATGTCAGTAGGTATCTTTGCATTATTGCTTCAAGTTTACTAAGTTATTTTTTTTTTCACAGGGACAACTAGGACTTCCTGAGGATGTACCGAATGTGGCGACACCTACCGAAATCGATATGGAAAAAATGTTCGACGGTTTTCAGTTAAAGTTAGTTGCTTGTGGAGCGATGCACACGGCGTTCGTTACCGGTGAATATTATTTTTTTACCTAGTTATTAACCGGTACCTGCAATGTGCCTGCCTTTAAGTAAATGTTTGGGAAATTTATACTTCTTAAAGACAGACTAAATAAGTACCAATTTTCATCTTATCCAACGTTTAGAATAGTAGAGATTGAAAGATCTTACTCAAGCAAGTACTCGAAAAACTGTCTGATGATAAAATCCTGGTCCGAAAGATCTCTGGGCCAAAGAACCAGCCACCTAAATGATAAGTTGGCAAGCATGCGTAGGCCATTATCTCTGTGGGTTGACCAACAAATCCAAACACAAAGTTTGGAATGAGAAACGTAAACAACAGATTCATGTTAAGATTCTGGCAGCACATCGCGCATGTCTTTGGAGATATTGAACTAGCTTAATAAGTTTATTTATAGTGGCCAGATTTTTAAGTTCTCAGATTCTTAGACAATTCTGTGGACTTATTCATTACGAATCTATGTTCACGTATGTATACGTGACGTTGTAAGTGACCCACGACAAGAGTGAGCTATCGAAGTGCGAATATTGGTTTGGTATTTCGTGAGTGAAGTTTATCTTAAAATCTTTATCAAGCAAAATTTACCGGCATTACTTTTTGCTTATGTGCTTCGAATAGTTAAAGTTTAGCGTGAAATACTGTTAGTGTAAGTTGAGGAAATAAATAGCTGATGATATGCCTTCCAGCCAATACTGAAAACTGTGGATGGGGTGGTGCTAATTTTAGAAGAACCAAGTTTCCGGAAGGTTACAAGGATTTACGGTTCTTTGGCTATTTAAAATATTTATTTTTATAATCAGACATTTGGTTTATTTTTAGGGTCCCGTACCGTAAAATGTAAAAAACGGAACCCTTAGAGGATCACTTTGTTGACCGTCTGTCAAGACCCTTTATCTCAAGAACGCGTAAAAGGTCACTAGTAGTTGTGAAAAAATCAAGCACCTAACTTCAAGTTAAAAAAAATATAGCCGTTTATGCAGTAAAATCGCATGTTTTTTACCCTCTCAAGGGAATCAAAAATTCAGAAGGTACTTCCCGTAGACCTAGAACAATGAAATTTAGCAAGTAGCTTCGTTTTGAAGTACAAATTAGGGAAGATCTCTAAAAATTTCATTTTATTAAAAGTATGGTTTATTTGGGCCAAAAAAAAAACAAAATTTAAGAAATTTGGCTAGTTGTCCAAGTGGAGTACCATATGAAATATAGGTTTACCAACCAGAATAACCTACAAATTTTAGTACGGAACCCTCCTCGGTGGGCGAGTTCAACTCACACTTGGCCGGTATTTTTAGTTCCATATTCGGGTAATAATTTATTTATTTTATTGGGGTAAGTTGTTCCATATCCGTCACCAGCTTATTATTATTTTTGAAGTAAAATTTCAAATTATTAGCATCGGTGCAAATTTTAATAATAGGTACCATTATCAATGTTCCAACGTTTTTCTGAATACCAAATCAAAACGAAACACTTATTTCATTTTTTTACAAAGATGTACCTACCTACGAATACCTAGCAAGATTACCTAAATCGATTATTCTTAAATAGATACCCTGACAAGTAGTGAGCAGGTAATAGAGTATCAAGGTAAAGCAGTAATGATCTAGTAAAGTTTCCGATACTGAAACGAGGCATAAATACCTACTGTAAATGCAAATCTCAAGGGTAAATCTAAATCTACTAAGTTACACTGAAAGACAAACATTTATAGAACATTTGAGAATTTTTTATTTCGTTAGCCTATTATATTATAGGTATATTCAGACTTTTAAACTCACATAAGTACCAGGTACTTATGTATTTTCAAATAATTATCCTAGGCCAGGCTAATCTAAATGAACTGAGTGAATGTATATACCTACTTAGGCATATACTTTTGTCGATTACTTCCATTTCCATCCATACATAACAACAACTATTATTTTTATGAAATTTTCATCATCTTAGATTAAGTTAGCATGTAAATGATTGATATTATAGTTTGTTATATAGGTATAATACAAGTGATTTACATAGATGACAAAATCGTGATCATAAACATAAACTAACTCAACTAGAGAGGACGTCGAACTATCATCAACTTGCTGTGCGTGCAGCTGAAACAAAGCCAGGTTTCGATCCGCTAAAATCACCATTATTCACTTCCAAACCAAACCTAGTGTTTATGTAGCCGGCCCCACGTCATTTGAGACCTTGTCCACCACTTTCTTTCGAGCCACTACCCCCAGCACGCATACAAATCGATTTTAACGGCATAACATTGTACGCGTTGCTCCAATTTTATTCGTCACGTCAACGATAAATTACACCGGACAAGGGTCGTATAGATTAGTGTTCGACCACCACTTGACATAGCCGGTGGTGTTCTTTATAAGTTGTTACCCTTTAAACTTTATTTGCAGATAACGGATTGCTGTATACGTGCGGCGAGGCGAGACACAACAAGTTGTGTTTGGAAGCGATCGACGACGCCGACAATTCAAACGAGGCAGTGCCCAATCAATACTCGCCGAAGCGGGTCACTTCCATGAATGGCTTTGTCGTCGACAATGTAGCTTGCGGCGGCTGCCACACTCTGCTCACGGCCACCAAAGGATCGAACGCCGATTTCACCAACAACGATTTCGCTCTCGTCAACGAAGAAGCGAGACACATATCAATGACCGAACTACCGCCACTTCAAAAGGTTCCCATCATGAGCAAACCAGAACCCTCCGCTCCAACAAGTGAAGACATCGCCAATTCCAACGTCGCGGAACATGTAAACACGGATAATCTAAATGGAAACGCCGACGAAACCGGATCGATAGACTCACTGGAGGCTAATGTGAGCGGCTCTCACATCGTAAACATAAATGACCTTGAAGCCGACAATGGAAGCACACATGATATTGACGAAATAAAAAAGGATGATATCACCGCCCCTATCGAAGCTGAAGTTGAGCATGCGATGAACACAATGGATTCAGTTATACAAAATGCTGAGGACAAAATGCACCAAACAATCAAAGACGTTAAAGACAAAGCAAATGAAACTATGAAGGACGTGACAGACAAAGCTAATGAAACTATGAAAGACGTGAAAGACAAAGCTAATGAAACTATGAAAGATATGAAAGACACTGTTACAGAGAAAGTCGAAGTCGTCGACGAGATGATTAAGAAAACGGCTGAAGACTTAAACCCGATGAAACACGAAGGAGTTAAAAAAGTTCTGGGAATACCAGATAAGATAGCCGAAATCAAAAACTCGCCGCCTCCAAAATCACCTATTCTCCAAGAGTTATTAGAAGTTCCAGATTTAACACACATCGAACATGACACCAGTCAGACCACCGACGATGGACAGAAGAGTGAGAACGGACAATCTGAAAACGAAACGATTCCTTGTGGGTCAGATAAAAGTAGTCCTTTAGCGAAGACTAAAACGCAAGCTGTGATGCCGATAGTGCGGGGAGAGGATGGGGTAGAACACCCTGAGAACTGTGAAGACACCGACGTGGTTGCGAGTGAAAAAGGACGGTTTTCGAGAATGTTTCAATCATTAAGAGATAAGGAGCACTCTTGCATGAGCAGAGGGAAAGTCATTGAAGAACAGATAACAGGTATGTCAAATCGTCACATTCAGCTACCCCTAATCTAATAAACTGCTAGAAAGCAAAGTAGAGCTATCTTTGAGTAACGGACGCTTCTTTTAACTGTTGGAAAACGCCATGCACCATACTCCCGCGTGAAAATGGGTAGTACCTAGTAAAACGGCTTTTTAGAATTTGGTTAGTACTTATCTTATCATACCCTGTATTTTCTGTGACAGTAAAACCCCATCGTCACGCAATAAGCTCAAAAGCGGAAACAAGATAAAACTAAAAATTAAAGCTTATTCTATTCAGCCACCTTGACCTCCTTTCAACCCCGCTAAGCGAAGAAAAAGTGGGGTAATGATTTTCACTTAACATTGTGTGCCCGACTTTCTTTTGTATAGCATTAAAAACAAATTTAACGAACTCGTTATCCAGAAATGATATCCATAACGTTTATTTTGAAATAAATCTGTATTTACCTTAGTTATGATAGGTTTATGCTTCTGAAAAATACACTTTTAGTGCCACCTACACATTTAGCTAAGCGCTTTTTTAAATATTAATACAAAACGGTTAAGCAGTTAGTCAATGTAGAGTTTCATAGGTACTAAACAGTATAGATAAAACTGGCGCTTATGCCCGAACGCTAAGTCTCGTTTTCGGGTGGCCAAGCAAAGGCTTCACTTGTCGGGAAACGTTAGGCGATGTAAAGTTTTGTCATAGAATTGATTTTTGGTTACAGAAACGGTACACAAAGGCATAGACGGCACCGAGGAGACGGTGCACAAAGTAGAAGAGACAGTCGAGACAGAGGTCCGGAACCAAACAAACTCGCGAACGTGCACCATACTGTAGACTCTACAGTGTTGAGCATGAAAAGTTTCAGCTAGAATAGAAGCAAGTCAGGGGTTCATTTTCGCTAAGATTTTCTGAAAGTTTATTTTGGAATTCGTGCATGGAAGTCGGTATTGTCTAACCACTCGCATTTTTTGTTTATGTGTGAATTGATAAGTTTAATAAAACATGCAAAATCTAACATAAATGAAAAAATCAGCCCTTAAATTCAAACTGCTATTAAGAGCTTTTTAGACATCGATAAATCTGAGCTATACATATAAGCTACTACTTCAAAAATTGATACAAGTAGCCCCAGACCGATAACTACTTATTTAGGTACCTCATATTTTTCAAGGTTTTTTTTTTCTAAATGCGCAGGACAACGATGTCCAAAAAAGTGAAAAGCTCTTTATTTGAACAAATTCCTGACTTGCTGCCAGAAATATCAAATCGCAACTGGACTAGGTATACTATAGTTAGATTAAGAGTAACTGTTCCCGTCTTCTCAATGTTAGCAGAATAAAGTTTTTATGATTCAGTTAATAGTTTTAGTGTTATTTATTCATTATTCTACTTAATATGCTTCATTATTATACAGAGTGTACCGAAAACTTTGCAGGCCTGATCAGAGTAACTTTTAGAATGGAGCCTATATAAATAATCTAGTGTCCATAGAAAGTCAGTAAGCTAATCAGAAATTTTGTATGGGAGGGTCAATAATTTTTTTCTCGTTTACCAACATAGCAAAGAGTTATTCAGTTTCATGATTATGATCTCTCATGCAAAGTTTTCGGTACACCGCTCCATTCCTAACACCCGGTATCTCTGTGGATGATTATTTGTTAATATGGAAACGACCGACATGAAACTATCAATTTTGATCCATTGTTTAATGTTTATGAATGTACTAACTACAACATAACAAACTAAATGAATACACTTATGAAATTAAGAAAATAAAATAATCACAATAAACCACTTCGTAGGTTGTAATAAAGTAACAGAAATATTTCAATACAAATAGGTGGACCAGTGCAGCAGCGTGGTGAACAAGCCAACGACAGGCGAAATACGACAAAATAAAAATAAACTCTGAATCAAATATTAACCAATCATAGTATGTGTTAAGGAAGTCCAAGGGGTAAGTTGTTACATTTTCTGAGCTTTCAGCTATTATTTTTACTTAAACTTAATAACTATTCATTGTAAGTAAAATAAAAAAGTACCGAATGTACGTTTTATAAAAATAATTAAATGCAAATAAGAAACAAAACAAACATCTTAAGGACTTACAAGATTACACAGTATACAAAGTCTTATTAGAATCGTGAACTTGATAGATAATTTTGCTATGATTTTGGCCAAGGATTGTTTCTTTTAGTTTTCTCCCGATTTCCATATTGGCTTTTTCATTTGAGGAGTCGGCTGTCCAGATTGCTGCAATTTCATAAAGGTATTAAAATAAGTAGATCAGTCAACTCTAAGTCGTAACATACTTTACAGTGTATATATGAAAAATAGCCTATATATGGAAAACTATTGTATTGATTTTGATATACTTTACAGTGTATATATGAAAAATAGCCTATATATGGAAAACTATTGTATTGATTTTGATAGCTAAGTTACGTAATTTTTAAACCAATTGTCATAATCGGTTCGGTAGTTTTGAAATACAATATATGAGGAAAAATACAAATAAATTTCAGATTTTTTACACACGGTCAAGTTGAGAGTTCTAGGAATGTTACATTTATACGGTTCAAATATGCAGTTTTCTTTTTGAAAAAGTCTATATCTATATGTCGCAGGAATGTAGCGAAATCCGGTAATTCGCGAAATCCCTAGGCCCTTCGCGAAGAGCCGGATAATAGCGAAATGCATAGACTTATACGCACATTTCCCGGAAATCTGCGAATTCGTTATTTGCATGGACATAAATCCAGGAAAAGTGCGTATAAGGCGACACGCGGCTACGAAGTCGCCTACGCACCTGCTACGAAAGGTTCCATATGCTGATCAGGTTGTTCAGCCTGGTAACCTGTGTCATGGTAACCATGACCATTACCATGACCATTACCATGACCATTACATGGTAATTACCATGTAATTACATGGTACATGTGTACATGGTACATGGTAATTACACGGTAATTACATGGTAATTACACGGTAATTAAATGGTTGTAATTACACGGTAATTACATGGTAATTACACGGTAATAACATGGTAATTACACGGTAATTACATGGTAATTACACGGTAATAACATGGTAATTACACGGTAATTACATGGTAATTACACGGTAATTACACGGTAATTACATGGTAATTACACGGTAATTACACGGAAATTACACGGTAATTACACGGTAATTACACGGTAATTAGACGGTAATTACACGGTAATTACACGGTAATTACACGGTAATTACACGGTAGTTACATGTTAATTACACGGTAATTACATGGTAATTACATGGTAATTATATGGTAATTATTACCATGTAATGGTCATGGTAATGGTCATGGTAATCGTCATGGTAATGGTCATGGTAATGTTCATGGTAATGGTCATGGTAATGTTCATGGTAATGGTCATGGTAATGGTCATGGTAATGGTCATGCTAATGGTCATGGTAATGGTCATGGTAATGGTCATGGTAATGGTCATGGTAATGGTCATGGTAATGGTCATGGTAATGGTCATGGTAATGGTCATGGTAATGGTCATGGTTATGGTCATGGTAATGGTCATGGTAATGGTCATGGCAATGGTCATGGCAATGGTCATGGCAATGGTCATGGCAATGGTCATGGCAATGGTCATGGTAATGGTCATGGTAATGGTCATGGTAATGGTCATGGTCATGGTCATGGTCTAGTCATGGTCATAGTCATGAATGAGTAGGCAATTGCAGGCTGAACCACCTGATCAGCATATGGAACCTTTCGTAGCAGGTGCGTAGGCGGCTTCGTAGCCGCGTGTCGCCTTATACGCAGTTTTCCTGGATTTATGTCCATGCAAATAACGAATTCGCAGATTTCCGGGAAATGTGCGTATAAATCGATGCATTTCGCTATTATCCGGCTCTTCGCGAAGGGCCTAGGGATTTCGCGAATTACCGGATTTCGCTACATTCCTGCGACATATACTCTGTAACGCGTTACTACTTACTTACCTATTTTACATTTAGCTCGAACATTAACGGTAGCGCCACATATTTCGTTGTTGTTTTCAAAGTTCTCTCCAATCATTAAAAGTACCTGTAAAATATGGTTTAAATGCCTAACCTAGGTTAAATGTCAAGGTTAGTAACGTAGTTCAAATTTAAAGATCTAAAATTCCGATAATATGGAAATAAAAATCGTAGTAATAAGCAGGTAGGTAGAGAAATGCAGTCGTAAATTTTGATAGCCTTTCATGTGATATTTAAAAGTATTTTAGTAAAATTATTATAGCTATGTTGTGTGACCAAAGACCTTGCATTATTTGGAAGAATTCGGCGCAAAATCACAGTTCATGGAGGCGCCTGGGCGAAGTCAAGTCTATAAATTGTTGATGGTGATGAATTTTCTTAAAATTAGCGGTAAACTCACCACATCCAACCAAATCTGGTCAGTATCCCCACGTCGCTTTTCCAATGTGAACAGCCACCTCCCGCCCTTTTTATTAGCGGCGTCCTCCCACATAGGGCGGATCCCCTTTTTGAATACTGAGTAGTCTTGCCCAAGAGTCAGTTCAGAGGGGAATTTCATGTAGTGGTACAAGCTGAAATAGAAAAGTCAGTCAGTATTCACATCATTATGTGGGTTCCGCGCAAAGAGGGTTTATCAGTGGGGTATTTGAGTGCGTTATGTTATGATCAGTTTCGGAATCCACGAGAGTTCCTCTATCATGAGAACTATAAAAACCAATGTATTTCCTGACGCTTTCAGTTTTACAGACCTCAAAAGTTGTAACTCCTAAAAAGCCATATTCATGAAAATGCAAATATCTGAGAGGTTCAGTAAGCCGATATAGACCTAATATCATAGACAAATGAAACCTTTTAATGACGTTTTGGTGCTCTGTGCCTATTACCAATTTCGGAATCTACTATAGTCCCGTGGTATCACTAAAACTATAAGACATGCAAGACAATATTGAGTGCTCGAAATAACCCTACCGCTAGTAAAACCCCGTTAAATGTCTTATTGTTTTAGTATAAGTAGTCACTATTTTAATGAAATGACTACCAAAAACAACAATTTTTATAACGGACATCCATCAACTCTGGAAAATCCTAGTTTCTTAAAAATGCAAATATCACTGACACTAAATGCCTCATTGCACGCGGTAACCAACTTTGGCCGACCAATTCATACATATAGGTTCCACCCTTAGCCCCAAGCTCCACAGAAAGGACATAGGACATGCCCTACGACGCTTGACGTTTGATATCGCGACGCTTTGGCGACGCTTGAAACGGTTTCCATATAAAATGTATGAAAACGTATTGACAAAGGCACACACAAGCGTCGCCAAAGCGTCGCATCTATGACAGCTAGCGTCAAAAATTAAGAAGAATGTTTGACGATTACTTGTCTGTCAACTGTCATTCTTACGTCCTATGCTCTTCGTCTTTTTGGTGGAGTTTGCGCCTTATATCGTAGACATCCCGCAAATTTGCACAAAGCGCTTCGCTTCTAAATTTTTAATGCGAACTGCTAAGGAGTGAAACTCCCTGCCTGCGAATCTGTTTCCGGAACGTTATAACCTGGGCGTTTTCAAGGCGAGAGTGAATAGGCATTATCTGGGCGAGCATGTTCCATCATCGTCTGCATCGTCACTTAACATCAGGTGAGATTGCGGACAAATGCTTACCCATTGTTTATAAAAAAAAAAGGTACCTATCAGTAGGTACGACGCACAGAGGTAGTGTGACTGACAACGACTATTTGCCTAAAGCTCGGGTTCGATTCCTACGTTCCAAGGTCTTAATTGTAAGAACTAAGTATTTTTACCCTTAGGCAGTTTACATAGTTGCCGCAGCCGTGTGCCAGCAGAGTAGAATAGCACCACCCCCTCACTTCCCGTGGGGGTCGTAAGAGGCGACCGAGGGATAAACCCGACCCTAACAGCCAGGGCCAACCGCATGGTGGCGGTTAATCCACCACAAAAGCATTCCCAAGGAGGGTTGACGTCTGGTAGGCGGCCGGTCGTAAAATTAAGCCAAATACTTTGCAACACGATTTTGTGTTCAACAAAACGTGTTGCGCCGACCCCAAGTAATTGGGATAAGGGCAGGAAGATGATGATGATGAGTTTACATAGTTGCCGCACGATATTGCGGTACCTATTTGAAAGACAGCTAACAAATGGCAGCCTATTACGTCGCACTGCATCGAACCGGCAAGATATCGCAAAAATGTAAAGCGCACATGAGAAACACCTTAAATTAAATTACCTGGTTCATTAAAGAAGGGGACCAGAAATGGCAACATTATTGCCATTTCGGGACCCTTTCTTTTATGAACCAGGTACTACTTACTTACCACCAAAAATCCTCCACAGTGTCGAAAGAAGTCAGCTCTACAAGGTTCAGTTCCCATTTCTTCTTGTCGTTGGTGAACATCCAGAAACTCCATGTATTCTCTAGAGGATGCTTTATATCTTCCAGAGGAACCAAGTCTTTGGGAGTAGTCTTCTCGTTGGGAATAGTCTTCTCTTTGGGAGAAGTTTTCTCCTTGGTTTTGGGAAGCTCCTTGAAAAAGTCAAAGTTAGAGTTGTACCGTGTACTGCTGATTCAGAATAGCATAACTTCTTTTCATGACCTCGGATGTCGTAAACTACAAAGGGACCCGAGGGATGTCTATTTCAATGGGCTGACATTCTGTGTAATTTGATTTGATAGGTATTTTTCTGTGATACCTATATTTAATTAAAGTAAAATTATTCTACCATAAACCACAAAGTAAGTATTGGCTAGTGCATAAACCTACAACTACAAGAGAATTCCGTGTAGGTAAATCCCCGCGAGCCATCGCTCTAATTTATAGTAATGGTAAGGTTTGTTTAATTGACTCATTGACTCATTTAGATAGTAGAGTACTTACCTAACAGTTGAATTATGATAGGTCTAGATATCGTTATCAAATTTAATAAGTAGGTATCCACACTTTAATATGTAGCTAGACATTCAAAATTTAAAAAAAACTACTATATAGGTACCTACTGTGCTTATTTTTTCATTTTTATCGTGGCCAGGGGCCTAATACAAACTTTTTGTCATAAGCAATTTGGGACTAGGACCACTCACCTAGGCCCAGTTAGAGGTCCTTGCAGTTTATCATCAATCGAACTTTGTCTTAGTCTTTACTGAGGATTAGGATGTGGAAAAGTTTTTGGGCAATTCATTTATTATCCATTAATTTCGATTGATCAAACAAAGGGCCTTTAAGTATTATTTTTATATCTTGTGTTTGTATTAGGTTAGGCCCTCTACACGATAAAAATATAAAATTATTGATTTATAAAAAAAACTTCTTTCTATGTAGGTACCTACCTGCTTAAATCCTTTCCACATAGCGCGTCATGAAGGGTGAACTCCAAACAATTTTATTTTGAAAGAGATTTTCATTTTGAACAACATAGCCAAAACATAGCCCATCGATATGGAGCCGTCTCGTCCGCCCAAGGCCAGCTGATGCGATTTCTATGACCTAACCTCTTAGGGACAAATTTACCCCCGGAACTTTGAACCCCGGTTTCCTCTCGCTATGAATTCGAATGGTCTTTCCCACTTAGAAACTGACATGGCTCTGATCATAGGAAGACATTGACAATTATTTATTTTTGTAGCCTACATTTTACTTTGGATAGGATACGAAGAGTTTCTTCTTGTACTCTCGAAAAGTTCAAGGCCATGATTGTTGTTTAGTTTCGTAATAGGTAGCTTTACCTACTTAGAAAATTCCTGGAGTGACTTCAGAAATTCTGCAATTATTAGATTACTACAACATCCTAGTAAGTAAGCTAATCTACTTTTTACCACGGGAAAACGGTTACCAGCGCAATAGGATGTTTTAATAAAAAAGTTCAAGGTCAACTTTGTTTGTGTTGTTTGTTGTTGAAAATGATCATCTGTAAAAAGGTCTTACTTACCTCCAACTCGGTATTCTTCTTAGTTTTAACCATCTTTACGCTATTTCTTCGCTCACTTCTTATATTTTATTAGATAATTTATAAAATACCAGATTTACACCAACAAAAGTACCGCACAGCAATCACATTCGTTTTATTTGATTTGAAATGAAAAGAAATAATCGGAATAATCCTTGGGCGCGAGTGCGAACGAGAACGAAAAATTTCCCCTAAAAGCAATGTTGCCAGATGAAAAAATAATATTTGCTTATTTTGATTCAAATGGTGGCAAATGGGAATCGTAATCAAAGTAGTGGTGTATGGGAAAATAAGGCTATTTTTTTGGGATTTCCTATGCGGTGCAGAGCCTCTCGGCTTAGCGGATCACTCACAAGTAATTGCATGTGGGGTCGACAAATTCCCAACATTTTTTTATCATATCTGCGCCGTTTTCGAGGTCTAGATCACGCCAGTGAGAGTATAGTATTCTTTGGTCTAGATCATGCAGAGGGAGAGCTATAAATAACACGTAGATTATTCTCTTGGGCTTGAGGGAGAGGCTCTCTGCAGCATGGAAGAAGAACCTTACCAATATCCTCTCCAATATCAATGATAGTTATGGATGATATGAAAAATATTCAAAGAGATAGGTAAAGAAAACAAACAAATATTTCAGTACTTTTCTTTATAAAATACCAAAATATCCTTTTCAATAACGGACACGAATACCGAAATGTAATCAGTGCATATTACAGAACGAGAGATTTCGTCGCTTCCAGAGAAATAAGTAGCCGTGTTACAAACCCAAGCAGAATACATGATAAGGTTGTTATTATTTAAAATGTAAAAATATCGTTATAATATTTATAATATACTATGCTAATTTGCATTCAACAAGACGCGGCTTAGGGCGGACGCAGAGACCAGCTTATGTTGGTTACTGAGCAAATATCTCGATGCACAACATAATTTGATCATGTAGGTCAAGTTACGCTGGCTGCCGAGATATTTGTTCAGTAACCAGTACAATCAGTGCCGCCCTTCGCCGTATTTTTGAGTTAACACAACTTACAACCTATGTGACCATATCAACAAACATACTCGACAGCTTTAGTATAAAAATCAGACTTAAATTTTATAGCCCGCACGATCGAGAGATGTTACTGGCTCAAAAAGAGCCACCGACAATACGTCAACCTAAACAATACTACATACTTCTGTTAAATAAGAACATTTTTAAAACTATAAAACGCAACGGTTGAAGATAACTTTGGAATACGTAGCCTATTACTGAACACTATAAATTAAATACAGTACAAACTACATTTTCAATAAAATGATATTATTGCCAGCTCAAAACCTGCTCACATTTTTCAAATTCATTTCTAAAACAATCAAAGATCAACTTCGACTGTATAATTCATTTTATTATTTTTTAACAGTAGTTTCTCCGTTTCTTTGCAGGTTTCAACCAGGAACATTAACAAGTGCTTAAAAATCTAGTTTTGTGCAGATGATTACCCACAGGGAAAAATTCATATTACATCATTAGCACACGAGTAGATTAGTATCCGTCACCGTTTCTCCAAAACAACTGATGATTTTCTGATCAGACAATTTACAAGATTGGGCATAACTTTGCCTCTATCATATCATATGACATATGAGTAGAAATGCAATCAGGTTGCCAATTCGGAATATGAAAAAAATGTGTAATTTATTCGTTCCCTTCTCTAGTAATTAGTCTTAGAGTCTGGCCAGCGAGTCTTTGGACACGGAAATGGCGCCAATTTTAAAAATCTTTCACATGTTAACACTGAAAAACTACAATAAAACAATTTTGATACTTACATTTTTTTTGTTTTCTGCTCTTTAGTTTGTGTTTACCTTGCCTACCGGTATGTATGTATGATGTATCTACCGGGAGTAACAGAAAGGGTATAACAAGCCGAAAGGAGGTCAAGGTACTCATGAAACTGAACAACTTTCCCCATGGAACATGGGACGAAATATGAAAAAAAATTTGGACCTCTCAGATTAAATCAATCAACTGATCTGCGATTTTGTATAGGAGGTCCAAATATTTTTTTCATATATCGACCCATGTTTCATAGGGAAAGTTGTTCAGTTTCATGAGTACCTTGACCTCCTTTCGGCTTGTTATACCCTTTCTGTTACTCCCGGTAGATACATCATACATACATACCGGTAGGCAAGGTAAACACAAACTAAAGAGCAGAAAACAAAAAAATAGTAAGTATCAAAATTGTTTTATTGTAGTTTTTCAGTGTTAACATGTTGCCATTTGAAATATTTGAATTATTTGACGTCCAAAGACTCGCTGGCCAGACTCTATCAGGCTAAGAGTAATATAAGCTTATCGCAGATGGCAGCATGCGCGAATATGCCTAGACGCACCAATATCAAGCAATTGAACTCTGACATTGACACATTTTCGACCAATCACAGAAAAAAGGCACAATCGCGAGTGGCGCCATTAGTTCCCAGCTTTAATCTTCATCATCGACTGTAGTGGGGTTACAGACGCAGCTATAAATCACGCAGTTGTGGTAGTGTTACTTTTCTATAGTTGGCACTCTCCATTTCTCTCTATTTTCGTCTTTCGAGTCTAACGATGAAGCCGGGTATTCATTGGGAACAAAATCCCAGGAACTCTGTACAAGACATAAAGTTCCCAACAAACGTTCCCAATGAGGACGCATTTTAAACCATGTTCCGGAACAAAGTTCCCAACGAAAAAGCGTTCACATTAGGAACTTTAAGGAATATTGTTCCGCGACATTGTATAAGAAACAAAGTACCTATCTGGGGTTTGTCCCCAATGAATACCTAGCTTGATACATGGTAGCTTCTTCTTTAAAACAAGTCAGTATGCTTATTTATATTCAATACGATTCTCGTTATTGTCTTGTATCCAATCTTCTTGAAGTAAGTGACCATGTATGCCATAATCTTCTGTTCTCCGAGATCCATAACTGACGGAACCTCGCCCATCGGTAGAGATGTACAAAATAGAAGTTTTTCTTTATAAAATCTAGTAAAACATTGCCATTGTATTCTTATGCCAATTACACACGTATATTTTCGTAGAACTCGATTAATCAAGGCAATCAGCTATCGACTTATCCAAAAATAATCTTTAGTAAACCTGGCAGTTTTCTTGAACTATCGATAATAAACTATCGAACGGCAACAACACTACGTGATTATAGCTAACCTGGCATTGCAGTGAACAGTCGAATGGCAACATTACAACGTAATTTATAGCTACGTCTGTAGCCACCTCAATGGATAAACGTCTGTTAGTAAGGTGTAAGTTATCTTCAACCGTATTGTATATGCGAGGTCGGGTGACTAAACGGTGTAGAGGTTTTTAGTTGCGGAGCTGTGCTTGACCATTGTGTCGCGGTGCACCTGAAAAAGAAGACAACTCATTCATTCACTGTAACGATATACAATGCACCAAAAGTACAACAAGCATTAAAAAACAAAATTGCTGTAATATATAAGATTTAAAAGATTTTTGCGTTTAACATACGCCAATTTGAATATATGAAATTTTAATATAGCCAGTGTCACTCGCGCTGCTGAGACGAATCTAACGACACCTCGTTTGTAGAAATCTGACAAGACGTTTTGGCTATAGCCCGTGAAATATAGTTTTTTGGTTTACACACATACTCTTGAAAAAGACGGGCAAAAATATGGAAATTTGTTGATCAACAATGCTCTCTGTAATGGGTCCAGATTATAACATCAAAAAATGTAGTTACATGGAATGTCGCAACATAGACAACGCTGCATCGAAAGGTCGCCACATCGAATGGCCGCTACATCGAAAGGCCGCTACATCGAAAAGTCGCCACATCGAATGGCCGCTACATCGAAAGGCCGCTACATCGAAAGGTCGCCACATCGAATGGCCGCTACATCGAAAGGTCGCCACATCGAATGGCCGCTACATCGAATGGCCGCTACATCGAAAGGTCGCCACATCGAATGGCCGCTACATCGAAAGGCCGCTACATCGAAAGGTCGCCACATCGAAAGGCCGCTACATCGAAAGGCCGCTACATC
Source organism: Phthorimaea operculella (assembly GCA_024500475.1). Lineage (NCBI taxonomy): Eukaryota > Metazoa > Arthropoda > Insecta > Lepidoptera > Gelechiidae > Phthorimaea > Phthorimaea operculella. Next base: position 1,557,422 of record JANFCV010000018.1, on the reverse strand, counting down.
GAAAGGTCGCCACATCGAATGGCCGCTACATCGAAAGGTCGCCACATCGAATGGCCGCTACATCGAAAGGCCGCTACTTCGAAAAGTCGCCACATCGAATGGCCGCTACATCGAAAGGCCGCTACATCGAAAGGTCGCCACATCGAATGGCCGCTACATCGAAAGGCCGCTACATCGAAAGGTCGCCACATCGAAAGGCCGCTACATCGAAAGGCCGCTACATCGAAAGGTCGCCACATCGAATGGCCGCTACATCGAAAGGCCGCTACATCGTCAAGCCGCCACATCGAAAGTGCATTAATCGAAGGTACACTGTATCGAAGGTAGGCCATATCAAATGTTTCTGCATTGAATGTTTTTATATTGAAAATACGCTACATCGAAAGCGTACCATTGAATTGTTGTCGATATTGCGACATTCCATGTAACGACCTTCGATGTTATTATCTCGACCCCTCTGTAACACCTAGCTAAAATATGAATTGATGGATACCATGGTATAACAAGACACTCCGCCTGGTATTCCATTCCGAGACTCGTGAACCACGTGACTAACACTTGCCTAAGTCATCATGCTTGTGGGTTACCAGAATTACCCACTCTTATGATGTTTTTTGAAAATCATGTAAGATACTGTTAACTAGTAAATACAATTTAAGTGTTGTTGCAAAGTTCAAGTTAATACACACGTAAATCTAAATTATAAAGAAATATTTTAACAATTTTTTCTGAGATTGAATTTACCCCATAACGTATTTTATTGAAATAAAGTGGCAATACTAGTGACGTAGGCAAGTGTTTCTCTGGGAATGTAAGACCATGTTTTATTAAACTATGATGAATACCTGGTAGCCGATCTTGCCGTGTATGCCGAGCTGCTCCTTCAGTTTGCGGCCGATCTCTATGTTGGCGTGCTGCTTGGATGTATCTGCTGTCCAAACACCTGGAATATGAAGAAGAAATAGATGCGAGTAAAGATGCAACAAATATTAGCACTTAGCATATTACTATTTCACAATAAACAAATGCGCAAATTGCAGAATCTTGTGCTGTCGCGACTAAATCGGCACGCAAATAAAGCAAATACTGTTGGGGAATTAGTGTGTGTGCAAGAAATATGCATACACCGCTTGGCCGAATATTCGGTACTCAGCGAAGTCTAATCGTTTCATTTCTAATAGCGAGATTGAACCTGCTTTCATCAGCAACCTTAACAGTTAACTGCTAGACTAGACACGGGCCTTCTCTCACGTTGGATGTTTGCCATACTCATCACGCCTGGCAACCGCCGGCATGGCGAGTATGGTGCAAGATGCTGAATTCACAAGACATACTGCTGCCCCTCGAGTTCTTATCTTCGTTTATAAAAATAATATAGCTCTGTGAGCGTATTAAATTCTTCGCCAAAAACAGGGTCTATGAACAAATGCATTACTAATAAACATTTTCTATCTTACTACTTATTTAATAAAAAATAGGCACATAACTTACCAATTTTATCAATTTTAGCTCTAACGTTCACAACGGCGCCGCAAATTTCATCTGAGTGCTCGAAGTTTTCGCCAATCAAAAGTAGGACCTGAAAATATAAAAATGGTTTCAAGAGTGATGCAAATCTAGAATAGATTGCAAGGACGCAAGGATTGTCAGATGTGGTAAAACCGCCATGGGTAACCCATCATTGTTTTATTGCTTTGAATAAAATTGGCCATATTTGTCTGCTATCTTACCTGTTGGTAAGTGATTAATAATGCAGACGATGTAGGAGCATGCTTTCATTCACTCTAGCCTAAAAAAGGCCCATGTTGTTATGTTCTGGAAACAGATGCTTCAGCAAGGAATTCCACTCCTTTGCAAGATGAAACTTGAAGCGAGTCACATATCGAAAGAGGGGCACATCTTTTATCTACACCATAAGGGTGCAGTCACCTATTATGCGGTCACCCATCCTACATACCACATCCAGCCAGAAACGGTCGAGGTCGGAATTGCGCTGCTTCTTTTCCAAGCTGACGAGCCACCGGCCACCCATCTTGTTTGCGTCATCTTCCCACATCGGCCGGATGCCTTGCTTGAATACAGCGTAGTCGTGCCCCTGACGCAGCTCGGACGGTAGCTTGATATGGTGGTACAACCTGTAAGATATAATTTTTTTATAATGTGCAATTCTTGCATTTATAATGGGGAACTCAGAAACAGCTTCAATATTTTACATGAATTTTTCCGAAAGTGGGAGTTTTCGGGATAAACTGATGGCCTGATGCACTTGCTTAATTAGCAGGCTAAGATTGAGCCGTAGTAGCCTAGTTGGCAGAGGCGTAGGCAGTACTGATGCCGAAAAGTCGCAGGTTCAAATTATGCCTATATAAAGTTCCTGTAGTAGGTAAACTATAAAGAAATACCGAAATACTACCCAGTGATACATTGTGAATATTAATTCTTGGCAATAATCTTACAATAAAATAAAGCTATGCTATCTACATTTACCTTTACAGACACAACAGTCCACTGATGGACATGGGCCATACTCACCATGCTTGCTATGCAGATTGGGGAGCGCAGTTATGTTTTATTCATAAGGAATGCTGCCCATTCCCAGGATAATTAATCTTTAGTTGATTTTTAAAACAGTCATGTACTGGTAGAATTGGGGTGTTGCTATTCTAAGTCAGCATCACATGGCAAACTATAACTATCCAAATCTGTTTCAAAAGAAATATCAAGAATAATAAATCCTGAAACTGAGTAATTCATCTTCTCATTCATGTTCTTAAAACTAGAGCATTTGTGCTAAAATTACCAACATAAATAGGTCACTTTATGACCTCATAATCTTAACAAACTTAGATAACTGTCAAAAATATAAATAATAGTTAAAGATATCTATTCTCTTCTAAAATGCAATATGCATGGATTGCATTTGTATTCACTTACTAACAAGCTTACTGATTTACTGACTAAGAGTTAAAAAATGCAGCTTAAGTCATTCATCATCTCATCATCCAAGAATGACAATTTTTTTTAATTACTTAAAATCTTTGTTTCTATAGGTTATGGTCACACACAAAGTAACTTAGATTAACTTGAGTACCAGCAAGACAATCTGTGCTGTATAGACAGGGTGTAAGGGACAGCTCTCTGAATATTGATAGGATGCATTCAGACCATAAAACTGAACAAGTTCCTATAAAAAATATTCTAGGAGATGCAAACTTCTTCTTTTCGAGTGGGACCCAGCACTACATTCTACTTTATAAGTGGAGTGCATTTGCAATTTAGCTCTGAGTAATGTTAAGGTATTTCATAATGTTTCAGTTGTAGAGATAGCAGGTATTTACTTAGGTACTGATTTATTACTATCTTCCTGCATAAACATTACAGGTGTATATTTAGTGTTTGAAATAACAGCTCAATATTGAGCAATATGTATGTAAAAGTGACAAATCTTACCTCCAGAAATCTTCAACAGTATCAAATGTTGTGAGTTCAATAAGGTTCTCCTCCCAGGTCTTGTTGCGGTCGTTGTCGTAGAACCACAGGCTCCAGGTGTTCTGCAGCGGGTGCTTGATCAGGAACTCTGGCGGCACTTCATTATTGTTGGTCTTGGTCTCCGGCGCAGACCCCTTGAATACACAGGCCAACATTATCAAAACCTAACCTAAAAACCTCACACAAAACTACACCTAATCCACTCAGGAATCAACTCTCGCCTATCCTACACGGCAATTAAACTTCCTTGACCAACACGGAAGCAGTTATTCACGGAATTATCCGGTGAACATGAAACAAATGCTAACAGTGAAAGTTAGTCCAGCCACATCAGCAAAGCCAGTGGATAGCCAAGGAAGTACTTGACAAATAATTGTTTTATAGGGTAGGATAATGACTTATTGATGTAATTTATCAGTTTCTACCCACCTCTACTTCTTCAGTTGTATTTCCAGCCATATCACAAGAATCTCACGATCCCAATTTTTTGCGAAAAAGACAGACACATTCGGTGTTGCCAGTTTTGAAACCAGTTTTTCTTTTTTTCTTCGGCTTACTCTCGTTTCCACCATTTCCATTATTTAGTTATTTTTACGATTATTTATTCAACAGTTCTCTCAGTTTTTCAGGTTTATCGGGGTTTTCGTGTTCTTCTTATTTCATTTTACATACTTTACGTCCAATATCCTCTGAAATAGAATAAAAGAAAAAACTGAAAAACCCTTTTTTGAACACGAAAATCTTTTTGAAGCTTGTTGTGTATCCAAACATGTGATGTGGTAGAATTTTTTCTGATTATGGCAACAATTCTTTAAATGTCAAACTAATTGAAAACTCGAAGAATTTTCTTCCCTCGTTTTTCCCAGGGGGGTGTCAGTTGTAGTTCCAAATTTCGACGCTCGTCGCTGCTATCGCTTATTTGACTGTGGCGGCAGAATTTAAATTTGGAATGAAAAAAATATTGTCAGTCAATTCATCTGTGACAAAGACACTTCTATGACAAGACTTATCAAAATTTCAACGTGGCGTCTGTTGTTGATTAAATTTTCGGTGAAATTTACTTTTGCTTTAGTGGATTTATTCGCGCATTATTTATTTCTCAAGTTGTTGATAAGAGATTCTACCTTCGCAAAACCTTCGGATGCGTGGACCATGACCTGAAACGTGGTAGGTAAGCTGTACCTTTTTAGGTTACGGGGTGATTACCTAAATATGATGATTCTTTATTTGGATATGTTTGCTCGTGGTTCTTTGTGTGTGCATAAGTGAGCAGAGCAATTTTTGTGTACAATTTGCTGCATTTAATTATTTATTTAACATGAAGGGTTTTCCTTTCAGATCAAAATGCTTTGAGTGACCATAATTACTTCAAGACCCGATCTTATGATAATGATGATGATTCTGACCTCACCTAATTTGTGGGAAAAGCAAATATTCATGTGCAACCTTCGCCCATTTTTGTGAACACTGTACAAGCTTCTACATCTACCTAAAACGCCAGGCCGAAATAACTTTATCATGTATGTATGTTGAATTAATTGTTATCAAACATCGCAATGGAAATTTCCGATAAAACTCTTTGTAAGTGGTAATGTGGTAAGTTTGTTAACTACTTTGAATAAATGTATTTTGAAAATTTAATAAACTGACAATTTAATCCCATTTTCTGAAGTTTTATTCACAATTTCTTATTATTTAATCAATATCAATACAGTATACCCTACAGTAGAACGCCGCAGTTTTATCGATAATGACCGCACAGCACTAATAATCGATGGCGATAAATGTTTCGATGGACAGCACTATTAATTATACTACCTTTTTGGATTTACTATCTCCTTATGGTCCTAATTAGCATCTATGGTTAATGCGCGACACTAGCGCCAAGAGATGAACAATAATGTAGTGGGATATGTAATCTGTGGTAGTGGGACAAGTGACTGTCGTATCTGTAGCTAGTCTACATATTTAAGTTCATCTGTGGTTTTTCCGGTCCCGTCCAGCTATTTTCCCTGAATATAACCATAGTACAACTTCTGTTCAAATAAAAAAATGTCGGTCCAAACTTTGCTGTTAGATTTCTCTGTAGATCCAGCCCAACTAGGGGACGAAAACGGACAAAAGACCGTTTTCGGTCAGCTTGAAACAGTACTCAAAGAATATGTCCCAAATCTTATTTTAGCTGCTGATATAAAGTTAGATGGAGGTTCTCAAAAGATTTTGACTGGTAAGAAGGGTTCTACGGTGTCTGTGAGGCTGTTCGACAGAGGCCTTGTGACCGTTAACATTGAATATTACAAGGACGAAAATGAGGAACCATTGATCAATTCCAAGGTGAGAAGACGCCGCTATTTTATTAAATGATTACAGTTCATAAGCTTGCGTAATTTAATGCTCCTATCATTGAGCAAATATGAAACATACAGAGTATTGTTTGCTTACAAATTCTTTGTAGCAAGACAGCTATATCATTATTGCTGAAACTTTTGTGCTAATTTTAGCAACAGTCCATCATAAAATTTACTGTTTGTGCCAACAAATTTGCTCTCATCCTTTGCCCAGTGTTGAGTCTGGAAACAGGGTTTGAAATTATCAAAGTCAGGGCTGGTATTGAATTCAAACTTTTAAATTATGGGTCAGAAATTAATAAAATCAGTACCAATGATGCCAAAATGTTATGAACTGATAGTTATCTATCACTAAAAACCCTGTTTGGAAATCTTTATGAATGCTAAAATTATTTGTATTCAAAAAGGTATTGATTGAGAACATTTTGGGGACCTTTGCAACACATGAAGGTACTGCTATATTATATGTGTAGATACTTAGTTGTTGATATGTTGTGGGACTCTATTCCCGAAATGTTCCCAATGAATTTGCACCTTTATATTGTTATAAACTAAACTACTAAATCTCAACAACTTAAAAATAGTATAGTAGGCTAAATTGTTTTATTAATATTGAAAAGGTGAAAACAACAGCTTATACAATTTTTTGATTTATTTTGCAAATAAAATAAACTTCCTGAAACAGAGTACATATTACTTTGGGCTATGCATAAATATGGTGCCTTTGAAAATTATTATTTTTATTTTATTGCCAGTGCATTGCCTTAGAGTACTTCCACACAAACAATATCTTACATAACAGCTCATCTCTAAAGTTACAAGATATACAATTTTTAATGTTACGAATGTTTCAAAAATTTCAATATGAAACCCTTGTAATGTTATGAAGCATTCATCTTGTAATGGGTACACTTTAGAGCTGAGCTGTCATATAAGATATTGTTTGTATGGAAGTACTCTATATGTCTTACAATGTGGTGTTCATACATAAATACATATCACGCCTATATCCCTTGAGAGGTAAGGTAGTCATTCTGCCTAAATGGAGGTAGTAAATAGCTGTAAAACAAAAACAATTGGCATTGGCAATAAAAAGGTATTATTCAATGCAGTATTATACAAGGCACCAGTGCTGTATACTTCCCAGCATTGCTCTGTCGTTTTCACCTTTTTCATTCTCTGTAATGAAATGAAGTAGAAGGTTGAGCGTAACATTTGTTTTCTAGAACTCTAACCTACTGGAATGTTCGGTGAAAAAATCACTTCCGGTTCTGAGGACCAAATTATTGCCCCCCATCAAACGGGGATATAAATACGATGTTTATTTTGACAGCTCAGGTTAGCCCATTTCAATGCTGCTGTACCTTTTTGTTGTTCAAAATTCCAAATTTTTTTTTTTTTTTCGTTTGGCATTTTTTATTTATGTTTTATTCCAAATTTTAATTTTCCTGTGTTTTTTGGCATAATTGATTTACCCACTTGAGTTTTTCCGAACTGTTGATGTTGTCTGTTATGGCATTATTTTTACCTGCCTTTAGTTTTATTTTTTTTTGCCCTGAAATGAAATGATTAATGTTCATGGATTTTAAGTTTATGGGCTAAATTGGATTTGCTTTTAATGTGATCCCTTTCCTTTCATTTGATTTTAAATATTTTTTATCCCTAGGTTAGTAGTCTACTGCACTTTATTTGTAGAAAATAATTATGTACTCACAACTTTTATGAGATGCTTTGCAAACAATATACATTTTTATATCATAAAAAAGTAAACTAAAAAGAGATTCTGTACTAAATTGCTATGACTGTGCTACAACCACAAGACATCACATGTGTAAAAATATTTCTAATTGCTAATATTTTCTTCTACCTATTTACCAGCTAATAATTTAATACCCTACACACTTTATTCATATTATGCTTTGTATAATACGCATATTTTTGCTTAATAATTTTATTCAATTTCAAATTTATTACACTGTAAGTTACAGGGTCCTTTTGTAATAAATATTATGTATGTTGTTTTTATTGATTTTGTTAAATTTTAAGTATACATAAATTATTTCATTGTATATTTTGTATACTATATTCATATAATATAGAAATATAGTCCATACTTTTTTTCATTATACATTCTAGTTATGTAACTGAAACGAATTTTCCAGTACATTACCTTCCTAGACGCTCAACCTTACTTTAACAAGCATGCAACCCCGCATCATTCTCTTGTTTGTTTTGTTTCTTTTATTATTAATTCATTTTTCAATAGTCGGAGAGCGAACTGCAAAGTCAGCTGGAAAAATACATCTCTGTCATAAAATGCCAAGTTTATCCACCATTAAAACGCTGCCTGTTTGGCAGGTACTATCCCACATCAGGTAAGGGCATTTTCTTTCAAAATTTTACTAAAATGAGTTGTGTAACTGCCTTGACTCTAAACAGCATTGTAATCTTTTTTCATTTTTCTTAATTTAATATTTTATATCCAGTTAAATAATCTAGCATTAATACCAGCACTATAAATATTGATTTTGTAACACATTCATACTTAAATTAATATTAAAAATAATTTATCAGAGGCAGTTGCGCTGCTTATTCTAAGTATACGAGCTGGTGCTGATAGCCAAAGCTAACAATTTGATAATTTAGATTCGCAAGCTTTTAGGCCATATAAGAAAAAGTTTTCAAAAGCTTCAAGAAAGTGATCCGCCTATTACTTCATTGCAAATACACATTCCAGATTTTTTAAAGCTATGCACTTTGCTATAATTACTCGTACGTAGTGTTACCTAAACATGACATGAACAAAGTTATAATTTTGTTGATTTTTAGGGTTTCGAAGTTTACTACAAACCTGTATCACTTCGCCAAGTCTGTCTGTCTGCGTTTCGTAACCATACTAACCATACAGCTGCAAAAAACCAGCAACATAATTAACTTTGTAACGTTGATAAAATTGATATTTAAAAATTGATTACGAAACCCTATTTGTGGGCGAGTCTGACACGCTCTTCGCCGGTATTTTTGTATATTTTTAAGCTACGCCAATATCGTCTTGCAATTCGTCACAGGCCTTTGGGGTCAGTGTAGTTCCCTCTACCAAATTGTCGAGCTACATTTCAACCAATTGTCTCAATTACTGGTCGTAAATCATAATATCGTAACTGTAGAATATATACCAATAATCTGACGAGCAATTTTAGTGGCCTTATGTCTACTTTAAAAGTAGTTGTACCGCAAGGGTCAATGTTAGGTCCGATATTATTCCTAAGGTACAAAATTGATTTCAATGTTGGATTTGCAGACAGACGCCTTCTAGAATACGACATCGATGGCGTTGTGTTCGACAAACAATCCCCCTTCCAGAGGGTACAGATTGTGCATTCCAAGTCGCTTGGAAACATGTTGGTGCTTGATGGTTTACAGAGTAAGAGTCTTTTATTTATCCATTCTATTAATTTGGTTCTGGTATTTTGAAAATGAGTACCTACTTCATAAATGATTGTTTTTAGATATTTCTGAGGCCGACCTAATTTACACTGAGACTCTGATGCAACGAGGAAAAGAAAACTACGAAGGGAAGGAAATTGTGATTTTGGGTAAGCATTATACCATTAGTTAGCAAATACAATTTGATTCTAATTCTAAAAAGTCAGAATATTTACCTGTTGGTAGTAGAACAGAGTTTATTTACCAGTGTCTTATCTTATGATCGAGCTATGCGGAAGTTCTCTCGCAAACGCTGTCGACTGTGCACCTTTTTGGAGGTGCGCTGCGGTTCCATCAGTAGTGTCCACAACTAAAGGCGTTCCTTTTTAGGGTTTCTTAGTCTACTAGAAACCCTCATAGTTTCGGTAAGTCTGTCTGTCTGTGTATGCCGCGCCCTCATAACTCCGTCAGTTTTAGAGCTATCGACATCAAATTTGGTGTGAATAGATCGTGTTGACCCAAAATTAGAAAAGTTAAGAAAAAAATATTTTTGAAGTTTTTTGGACCCCCGCCCATACAAGTGAAAGGGGGGCAAAAAAAGTTTTTTTTCTTCTGTAATATTGAATAGGGTGTCGTTGAATAGGTCTTTTTAAACTAAGGGGAGGTTTCTTAGAAACCATCATCTTCCTGCCCTTATCCCAATTACTTGGGGTCGGCGCAACACGTTTCGTTGAACACAAAATCCTGTTGCAAAAGGATTTGGCTGAATTTTACGACCGGCCGCTTACCAGACGTCAACCCTCCTTGGGAATGCTTTTGTGGTGGATTAACCGCCACCATACGGTTGGCCCTGGCTATTTGGGTCGGGTTTATCCCTCGGTCGCCTCTTATGACCCCCACGGAAAGAGAGGGGGTGGTGCTATTCTACTCTGCCGGCACCACACGGCTGCACAGGTTTCTTAGAAACAAAGTCGAAAAGAAAAAGGGGCGTTTTTGAGCCATAATTTGTTCCAGCTGTAACTCCAAAGTATACCTAAACGATAAAAGTTTGAAAAAAAAATATGGAATACCTATACTTCTCAATTTGAAGTTACCATGAAAACTATAACGGATACCATGAGAAATTTCAGAAAAATAAAAGTTTTCCTATTTGCGGTTGGTAATCATACAGCTGCAAACAAACCAGCAACAAAATTAATTTTGTAACGCTGAATAACCTGATATTTTAAACGTTGACTAAGAAACTCTATTTGTGGGCGTATCTGACACGCTCTTGGCCGGTTTTTTTTTTTATTAAAAATATCGAGCAGAATAAGGTCTATTTGATTTTAATAAAGGCTGAATTATTTAACCCTCGAGTGTTTCTTGAACACACCGGTGCTCAAGAAATTTTAGAGCCCCGCGTGTCGCGCACATCACACGGGTGCACGCAGGGCCCTCAAATTTCTTGAGCACCCGTGTGCACAAGAAACACTCAACGGGTTAATCAATACAGTTTTATGTACGGACTGGCTTCCCTTAAATTCATAAATGAAAATAAGTAATTGAAAAAATTGTCATGCATCGACCGGGGCTCGAACCCGGGCCGCATGGGCAAATGCCCCACTGCTCTGCCACTGAGGTATTGATACACCAGTCGACGCATGCCAAATTCTTCCTCTTGATGCTCCTCTCCCTTAAATAATTTCTTGGTGACCATATTCCACCAGGTGGTGGAGACGGTGCCTTACTGTACGAGCTGCTGAAGGAGAAGCCGAAGCACGTGTGGATGCTCGAGCTCGACGAGATGGTGATGAAGGCCTGCAACCAGCACCTGCGCCCCATCTGCGGGGACGTGCTCGAGACGCGCAAGGGACCTAACTATGAGGTAACAGACATCATCTTCTTCCTACCCTTCACAAAAATGAGCAAGTCAAACAAACTTTAGACAACAGTAGCAATAGTTGGCAGGAATGATGAAAAGGAATATGAAACAAAAATGTCTTTAACGAAATAAAGGTACCAGTACCAGCCGGCCGAATCAATTTGTATCGGAGGTCCAAATTTTTTTTCACGTGTTGACTATGTTCCTAGAGGAAAGTTGTTTAGTTTAATAGGATGGTTCACCCCGTTGCAGTTGATTTATTAAAATAGTTGCTGTCGATGTTGATTTAATATTTTTTCTTTACTTCAGATAATCGTGGAAGACTGCATGCTGACCGTAAACAAGTTCATAGCTGAGGGCAAGAAGGTAGACTACATCTTCGGGGACCTCACCGACGTACCGATATCCGAGGAAGCTTGTGGAGAACTGTGGGAGTTCATGATCACCATACTGAATGCATCGTTCAAGATACTCAAGCCAGACGGGAAGTTTATGACACATGTAAGTAATAGATTTTCCTCAAATCTGTTGAAGGAATTATGGTCTATTGACTAAGTCTTATAAAGTTTCAATAGACCACGATTTCCCCCTTCAATAGACATCGATTTCCCCCTTCAATAGACCACGATTTCCACTTCAATAGACCACGATTTCCCCTTCAATAGACCACGATTTCCCCTTCAATAGACCACGATTAGCCCTTTAATAAGCCTCGATTTTCCCCTTTTATAGACCACTATTTCCCCCTTTTATAGACCACGATTTCCCACTTCAATAGACATCGATTTCCCCCTTCTATAGACCACGGTTTCCCTGAAACGGAAAACGTGGTCTATTGAAAGACCACGTTTTCCCCCTTTGATGGACCTTGATTTCCCCCTTCAATAGACCTCGATTTCTCCCTTCAATAGACCTCGATTTCTCCCTTCAATAGACCTCGTTTCTCCCTTCAATAGACCTCGATTTCTCCCTTCAATAGACCTCGATCTCTCCCTTCAATAGACCTCGATTTCTCCTTTCAGTAGACCACGATTCCCGACTTCAATAAACCACGATTTCCCCTTTCAATTGACCACGATTTCCTTCGTCTATAGACCTCGATTTCTCCCTTCAATAGGCCACGATTTTCCTCTTTAATAGATCACGATTTCCCTCTTCAATAGACCTCGATTTCCCCTTCAATAGACCACGATTTCCCCCTTCAATAGACCACGATATCCCTCTTCAATAGACCACGATTTCCCTCTTCAATAGACCACGATGTCCCCCTTCAATAGCCCACGATTACCCTCTTCAATAGACCTCGATGTCCCCCTACAATAGACCACGACTTCCTCCTTCAATAGACCACGATTGTCCCTTTCAATAGACCACGATTTCCCCCTTCACTAGACCACGATTTCCCCCTTCAATAGACCACGATTTCCCTCTTCAATAGACCACGATTTCCCCCTTCAATAGACCACGATTTCCCCCTTTAATATACCTTGATTTCCCCCTCCAAAATACCTCGATTGCCCCCTTTAATAGACCACGATTTCCCCCTTCAATAGACCACGATTTCCCCCTTCAATAGACCACGATTTCCCCCTTCAATAGACCACGATTTCCCCCTTCAATAGACCACGATTTCCCCCTTCAATAGACCACGATTTCCCCCTTCAATAGACCACGATTTCCCTCTTCAATAGACCTCGATGTCCCCCTACAATAGACCACGATTTCCCCCTTCAATAGACCACGATTTCCCCCTTCAATAGACCACGATTTCCCTCTTCAATAGACCACGATTTCCCTCTTCAATAGACCACGATTTCCCTCTTCAATAGACCACGATTTCCCTCTTCAATAGACTTCGATATCCCTCTTCAATAGACCACGATTTCCCTCATCAATAGACTTCGATATCCCTCTTCAATAGACCACGATTTCCCTCTTCAATAGACTTCGATATCCTTCTTCAATAGACCACGATTTCCCTCTTCAATAGACTTCGATTTCCCCCTTCAATAGACCACGATTTCACCCTTCAATAGAACATGATTTTCCCCTTCAATAGAATATGATTTCCCCCTTCAATAGACATCGATTTCCCCTTTCAATAGCCCACAATTTCTTCCATTCAATAGACCACGATTTCCCCCTTCAATAGACCACAATTACCCCCTTTCATAAACCTCGATTTCCCCCTTCAATAGACCACCATTTCCCCCTTTAATAGGCCTCGATTTCCCCCTTCACTAGACCACTGTTTCCCCCTTCAATAGACCACGATTTCCCCCTTCAATAGACCACGTTTTCTCCCTTCAATAGACCACGATTTCCCCTTCAATTAGCCAAGATTTCCCCTTTAATTAGCCAAGATTTGCCCTTCAACAGATCACGATTTCTCTTTTCAATAGACCACGATTTCTCCCTTCAATAGACTTGTTTCTTGTTGTCGCGAAGCACTCTTGAAACTTGTCGTGTGTTCCCGTAGTTCCGTCACGTTTTCGCTGTTTTGAGGATAGGGCTAAATAGAAAATTGCGTGTACGCGTCATTATAACCTTCAAAGCAAAGTTTGGTATGACTGATAGATAATCTTGAAAATTGTTCCAGGGCAACGGCGCAACCTCCTCCGAGTCGCTTGATCTCTACGAGGCGGAGCTGAAGAAGCTCAACCCGCCCGTCTCGTTCACGCGCGCGAAGGCGTTCGTTCCCTCCTTCTACGAGGACTGGATCTTCTACCAGATCGGCTTCCGGGGCAACCAAGGCAACGGCGACGCTTAACCCACAAGACCATACCAAAGATGGGTTTAGGACAGATTTATTGATGGCTGATTCTTTTTGGGACAGATTTTTGTAACTGTAGAAAATGGTCTTGGTAAGCCAGTTGCTTGTCGGGACAGATTCTGGTTATTACAATCTATTGAATTTTGTTAACGGCCAAATCTTTTTACGATGAGTTTAGGTTACCTCAACTTCTGGTTATGATAAATTCAATTCTTGTTATGAAAAACACGGGCTACGGTAACTTCTTGTTATGACAAATTCTATTCTTGTTATGACGTAAACGTAATCTCAGACTATGGTAACTTCTTGTTATGGCAAACTCAATTCTTTTTATGTCTTTAGGATACAGACTACAGTAACTTGTTGTTATGACAAATTCAGGCCGTACCTAGTGTCAATTCAAAAACAAAAAATACCTGTCTTAACCTCGTAAGGCCCACGTATTTTTACGACAAGTAGTAATAGCGGCCCAATGTCCTAATTTTAGGCAACAGCGTTCAGGCCCAGATATTCCATGTGCAAAAATAGTGTGTTAATGACCTGATACCGGCTCCAAATTTTTGTGTGTTGCTTATTATCACTAAGAGCATCTGACAGGGTTCATAAAACCTAAATAACTTATGTCCTATTTTTAGGACGTTGGGTTGCAATGACAACAGAAAATCAAAATATTTTTTCTTAAGAAAGATGGTTCCGTGCTTCGGAAGGCACGTGAAGCCTTTGGATTCATATGCTATTTATACTACCTTACTTAGGCATTGTTGTATAACCTCGTCAGAGGCCTACGAGTTAAATAGTAGGCTGATCAAGAGCTCTGACTCCGGGGTTAATCGGGTCGTTTGTAGACTCGGCAACCCACTCAATATGATGATGAAGATGTGTTTTGTGAAGCCTGAGATCAGGTTCATAGACAGTGTTATAAATATTCCAATTTCCGCCACTATCTTGGAATTGAGCTTCATCTAAGTTCAGCTGTTTTACTATGTGTTGACCTTGGAAAGCTTAGAAAATTCGATTTTTTTAGACCCAGCGGCCTAATTTTAGGACATAGAAATTTGGGACAGAATATTTAATTTACTATGGCATATTTTTACTAAATTTAGTCTAAAATCCCATATTTATTAATTTATTTTCAAATTGCTTTCTGTTTTTATCCAAAAAATAAACAAATTTTATAGAAATAAACAGATTTTCTGAACTCATTTTTTTAATCAGCAATCTTGCTCAGCTTCCAGGTCAAAATCACAGCTGTTTTTCCTTTAATATGTCAAAGTATGTATTTTTTTTTAAAGATGGGTTCACGTACAACCCAAATTAGACCTAGTTTCGAGCTGGCGCCAAAATTCAAAGCAATAATCTGACTTCAAAATTTATGTCCTTATATTAGGCCGCTGGGCCGATATTTGATGTTTTTTAAATCCAGTTTGGGCCTGAAGGACTACTGAACGTATGTCCTAAAATTAGGCCGTTGGGCCTTACGAGGTTAATTAAATGTGTCCTAAACCTAACGAAGATATACTAGCGGTTCCTTTATATTCACATTGCTAAGTCATATTATTGCCATATGAATAGTTTGTAAGATAATTCTGATTTGTATAAGTCTGCTGGTTCAAAACTTTCAACAGTAACATATGGGACGTTTCAGTGAGTTAAACAGTATTATTTTATTATTACCATATATTAAAACTTTTTGAACCAATAGTCAATACATAATTTCTCAGGTCGCAAAGGGATTTCGAGAGATTCTGATTACTATTTCTTCAATTATAAGATTGACTCGGTGCAATTCGCGGTACGGTCTTAATTTGACCGTTTCGTATACGATTTTTGTGATTTGTGTAAGTTTATCCATCACAAAACTAGCTTTATAATAATAGGGCCTGCATTTTGTTAGTATGTAAGGACAAATGTAGTCACACTACAAATTCTTCCGTATTACTTGATACAATTAAAGGTATTATTAAACCACCATAAGATAAGATGTGCTTGTTTCACTTATTGTTTTATGAATATTAATAATAAACACTAATTCATGGAAATGTTTTCTTTCATTTTATATTTGCCTCCTAAATGACTACTAATAAATAAAATATAGTTGATGTTGTTAAAAATTATATTTTACACAAATTAGAAAAATAAACCATAATTTTAGGGTGCAGTCATAATTTGAGACAGTTTTGAACTTATTTCAAAATTATATTTGGATATCTATTAACAACACCCTGTTACTTACATAATTTATTGTAATATACACATTGGGAATGAAAAATCTAACAACACATACTGTAACTCGTGATTACAGAAAAAGATCTGTTTAATAGTGGCAGGAAAAATCTCAAGTTTAATGAATTTATCATTTGGTTTGATCATACAGTAAAAAGCTAACAATATTATTCTTTCAAATAGTAACTGTAACCATACATACTTATATACTCTTATAAAATTGTTGTTACCATATAAAATGTGTTTGTGTGAAAGTATAGAGCATTGCTGAGGCTTATACATGAAAATCAATACAGCTGAACCTGTCATCTTCCTTCTTACAATACAAACCTCTCGACGCGCAATGTCATGTTCACAAAATGTCTCTTAATTTTACCCCAATTGTTTTTTTGCTGTGTTACGTTTATTTTATTACGACAAGCTTATACAAAAACATGACGTTCTGCGATCGTGACATTTTAAGAATGCGACATTTTGAGAAAAGGAATACTTTGAAAATGTGACATTACTAAGTAGGTTATGTTTCGAGAACACGACATTGCGCGCCGAGAGGAATACAATAACGAATATCTGTACATTATCTTACACCTAAATCAGCTGTGTGTTACTCGGCCTGCCGTAACCTCGCGAGCCGCTGCGTGAGCTCGTCCTGTTCCTGCGAGACCACCGTGGTGGCGCCCACTGACGTGCTGGGAATGCCTGAAGGCAGCTCCATGTTCAGTTCCAAGCTGGAAAAATAAGTTTGTTTGTTAGTGACATAGTTGCGCAAGACAGCATATTTAAGAAAAGATAACATTTGTTGGCTTTTGTAACCGGATGGGATGTTAAGGTTCTATCCATCTTCGTTTTTTGAAATGTGAAAACTTACTATTCATTTGGCACTGCAAATTGTCCTTGCTGACAGAAGCCATAATTTAAAAGTTGAATTGAGTTGAAAAGACCAAACCTTCCAGTCATCTCATCACTAGTGCTTGTAGGTATATCAGTTATGATGCTATCAGCAAAGATACTTTTTGCATTCTCAGTGTAGTGTGAAAATATAGCATAAAAACTACATACCCAGCCTCATCAGCAACTTGCTGCAACAGATTATCAACATCCCCTTGCGGCACAGTAGTGGTTGTTGTCTGGGACATAGCATTCTCCATGTACGAAGACTGGACGTCCAGGTCCTCAAACTGGCTCTCGAACTTGTCCATGAGAGTGGAAATCTTCTCCAGGTTCATGGATTTCATGGCTGCGTCCATCGCTTTAACTACACCAGCCATTGAGTTGGTGACCTGGAATTTTAAAATTGTTTGTGTGATGTGATTTTAACCATGGTAAATAATCTGAACAGAGACTTTATAGCAGAAAAATACATGCTTATGCTGTGTACCTTGCAAAATTTGGATATCTTAACTCCTAATCAAAATTAGCTACCACAGAGGCACAGTCATCTAGAACTGCGTGTGTGACTAGCAGGTGTGGCCCAAGAAGACAGAAAACAGTTCACTTTTCAATCAGGTCACCAAAATAGGCATCTACTAAATATCAGATGCCTTAATTTTTAGATTAGCTGGTTCAAACATGATCTCCAATAAATAAACTATACTTATGAAAGGGAATGAACAAACCTTTCTTGTAGTAAGAGCTGTTTGTACTCTGCTTGAAACAGCGTCAACCCTAGCTGACATCCGGAGATAGTTCAATGCTTGATTCTTCTGTCTGATGGCATTCTCTGCATGTATTCGAGCGCCCTCCATGTTGCCCTTCTGTATCGCCTTCTTAGCTTTTTCTTTTTCCAATTTTTCCTCCTTTTCACATTTTTTTGAATTTCGTTCTAACTCCTTCACCGCAAATTTTAAATTGAATAGGTGTTCTGTATATGAGTTAAGGACAGACATTTTGATAACTTACCTGTTGTGGAATGAAAACCAGGCTAAATAAAATAAAAATAACTAATTCTACATACTGAATGTATTACCACTCATTTTATAAGGATAAATTAACTTTATTACCTGATAAAGGCATGTAAAATAGCAATGGAGACTTTCATTTTTAACTTTGTAATTTAGCTTAGAGAACAGAACAGAATATTGACAGTATTACAATCTTACCAGCAGTGGACTGCAATAGGCTGATGTGACGAGATGAACTTACCTTACTATAATGTACCTTGTATTGTAACAGGACCTTGAAAAATTTTGGTACCTTGCCTATCTTAACCAGACTTCTTCTTCTTCATGTCGATGGCAAGCTGTACATGACTCACTACCTTGCTCACTACTATCCTATCACTAAAATAAACAAGAATAGAAGAATCCTAGTGTGGGTTTATTATTAAGGATCAATCATTTTATGAATATGAACACTCTTGAATTGATGAAGATATGACTCATAAACACAAATAGTGGTAAGTGTATTTATCAAGACAAAAATGGACTTATTTCTTTGTTTTAGAAAGTTTGTGCGTGTTAGAAGAATTAGATACTACTTACTCACCAAAGGAATGCTGTAAAGACGTAGGATATCATGATAATACAAGGCTAGAAATGAGTAAACATGAGTACAAAGTTGTGAAACATTTTTTAAAGGATACTCTCCATTGCGGAGGCAGACATTTCGTTCCCCAGTTTGACGGCTTTTTGGTACGATTTATAAAAAGAAAACGCAGGTCTTAAGACCTTAATATTCTGCAAAAAGTTATAAATCTGAGAAAAATACAGTGAGTCACTCAAGGCAAAATCACGAATTTACTTTTTTTTCAGCTAGCTTGTTGTTGTTGTTTTAAAAATTCATCCATCAGGATAGGCAATGGTACTAGCCATACAGCCTAGTCTTTTATTAGTTCTTTCTGTTATCTTTTCAAAAATAAGGCATTAAATGCCAATTCTTCTATAGTTCATTTCTTATTTCCAATAAAAACAAGGCAAAAATGCCATTTCTTCTATATATTCTTGTGTAATTTTCAGGTTCATAAAATTCCATGTCCGGGTTAAATCCATGTCAAAGCTCTCCAACCGTGGAGATAATAAAGTCAAATATTGGATTAAAAGTGGCAGGGTTCGATAGAAGTTCTTGAAGCGAAGGCGGGATACTGTCTTTGTAAATATCTTGCAGCTTGTCAATTAATAAAATTCGGTTAATATTTAAAGCAGGACAGTTGAAAAATATATGTTCCAGCGTTTGATTTTCATTTAGAGAGCAATCTGTACATAAAGGTGAGTTAATAATTTTCATGCGGTGTAGATGGGCTTTAAATTTACAATGACCAAATCGTAACCTGCATATTTGTGTGAAGAATCTTCTTTTATAAAGGTATTATTCTTAGCGAACCAGGGTTTCTCTCCAAGATTCTTATTGATTGCAGCATACCATGCACCTTTTTCTTGTATTATAATTTGATGTTGATTTATCCAGCTTTGTCTAATTTCCTCTTGAATCAATGGGATTAAATCTCTCCATGGAAGTGACATTCTTCTGGGTTGTCCAATTAAGCTATTGTTTATTGTTCTGGCAAGGTAGTCAGCTGTTTCATTACCTGACACACCTTTATGTGCTGGAGACCATAAAAATTCAATTGAAACATTGGCGTTGTATAGTGTTTGCCACAGCTGTTTAATTTTATAAATAATATAATTTGTACTCAGAGTGTTATTCTTTAAAGCTGATAAAACTGACATACTGTCACTAATAATAAGCCATTTAGGAAAGAGTGATTTAAATTGTTTATATATTCTAAAGCGGCTTGAATTGCTGCAGCTTCTGCCGTAAATATACTGCAGGTTTTGGTAGTTTATATCCATTTCCTGTCTTCAAGGCACTGTGATAGTATGCAAGAGAGACACCAGTATCAGTTTTTGAGCCATCAGTGTAAATATGCTGGTATTGTGGCCATAATGATAGTTTCTCATATAGCTCTTCTCTAGTTCTAATGGAGTTATCTATAACTATATTCATATTGCAAAATTTGCTTTCAAAAGCTCCTTCGTAACATGCCAACTTGTCAGATTTGTGAATGTTATGCCTTTCATTATAAACTTTTATTTCAGAATAATCAAGCAGAATAAAGGGAATTTAATTGAAGTAGATGCAGAGGCCAAAGTTTGATTTTCAGCGATTTTCTCTAATAAGGAATGGTGAGTAAAAGAAAATAATTTCAGTAGAAATCTAAATTTGAGATATTTAAATCTTAACATCAATGGAGGTATATTGCATTCAACTTGCATAGAAACAATAGGTGTTGTTTTCATTGCACCTGTTATTAAACGTAAATTTTTATTCTGTAAAGTTTCTAACTTTTTAACCAAAATAGGATTGGAAGCATAACAAAGAAAACTATATTCAAAGTGGGAACGTACCACAGACTTATATAACATAAGTAAAACTTTAGGATCAGCCCCCCATGATGTTCTAGCGAGGATTTAAGAATATTAAAAGCTCTAGAAGCTCTATCTGACACATAACTTACATGCTTATTCCATGATAAATTTCTAGTAAAAATTACTCCAAGAAATTTTGCTTCATCTTCTACTGGCAATAAGCTACCATCATAATATATATGAGATATTAAAAGTCTAGATCTACTAAAGATCACAACTTTAGTTTTCTCTAGACTAACACTTAAATGTAAATAATCAAAGTATGTTTTTAATCTTTCTAATGCTAAATTTAATTTGATTTCTGTTGCTTGCATGTTAGACCCAATACAATATATAGCTAAATCATCAGCAAATTGTAAATTTCTTACTTGGTACCCAGTATACTATTTAATTTATTAATATACAAGATGAACAGCAAAGGACTTAAAATTCCACCTTGACAAACACCTAAATATGACGATTGTGGTCCATATAAATTATTTTTAAACTTGACATATACTTGCCTACCATTTAAAAAGTTGAATATCCAACTAATTAATTTTCCAGGTAAACCTAACAACTGTAACTCCGCAGCAAGCACATGGTGATTAACATTATTGAAGGCTCCAACAATATCAAAAAGACACAAACAACAAATTTATTAAATGAGAAGGAATGATGAATGTCAAGAAAGAGATTATTCAAACTTTCCATTGCAGAGTGACCACGTCTAAAACCAAACTGATTTGGAGGTAATAACTTATTAGATTCAATAAAAATTCCAGTCTTTGTTTTAGTATTTGTTCAAAACTTTACCTATACAGGATGTTAATGCTATAGGTCGATAAGAATTACAATTATCCGCATCTTTACCAGGTTTCAAAACTGGAATTAAACAATCAACCTTCCATTCAGTGGGAATTATGTCATTAGACCAAAGAAAGTTAAATATGTCCAAAATCATTTTTACTTGACAATGAAAGATTTTTTAATAACTTATATGGAATATGATCTAAACCAATAACAGTATCTCTTCTAGAGCTAAGTGCACTAATAAATTCATTTAAAGTAAAAGGTGTAATTAAATAATCATTACCACCAGCGACTGGAGAGTTAACAGTAGTAGTGACAATATTTGGAGAAACGGTTGTGTACTTATTTAAAAATGCTGGTATCCAATCTGTGTTAGAAGACCGTATCACATTACATTCAGAAAAGATTTATTAAACATGCGCATTGTTTTCCATATTACAGACAGAGGTGTTTGCCGGTTAAATGTTTCACACAAAGCCATCCATGAAGCTTCTCTTTCCTTTTAATGGTAAGTTTTTAATAGCTTGTTGTTTTTAAAATAGATATAATTTTCTAATGTTGGGTCATTTTAAATTGAATGTAAGCAGCTTTAGAATTATTTACTGCTAAAGTGCAGGCATTATTCCACCAAGGCAAACATGGTCTTTTCCTACGTGTTAAATTTGGCTGCACTGAATTATTTCTGGTTGTGGGATTAGCCTCAAATGCACAATTTAGTAGTAAAGAACAGAGATTAGAATAGGATTCCTGGGGTCGTTCAAAGTCAAAGTTAAAAGTAGTTAATTTGTCACTAACTATTTCTTGATATTTTTCCAATCGACATTTGAAAAATTTGGACGGATGTAATTTCCTTGATTTAAATTGGAATTGTTAATTCTATTTACAGAACCAAGGATACTAGTAACAGTGGGAAGATGATAACTCCCCATTGGATCATCATGAACTGACCAGCTACTACGTAATGATAATGAGGAAGAAACGAGAGTAAGATCCAATGCATTTGGTTTCCACACATGTGAACCCACAGTAGTTGCTTGGCCGTCATTAAGGAGGCATAAATTATTATCATCAATCACATCTTGCAAAATTATACCACGCGCATCAGTTGACGTGCAACCCCACGAAGTACTGTGTGCATTGAAATCCCCAGCCATAATAAGAGGCCCGGTACAGATTTAATCAAACTATCAAGACGGGAATAAGTAAAGTTGGAAGGAGAAGCCAACGTGGGACTATAGAAACTAATTATTGTAATAATTTCATTGTTGAAATGTAACTGAACTGCCAAATTTTGTAATGAGTTATCAGAATGTGTGTTTAACAAATTGTAACGCAAATTATTTTGTATTAATATAGCAACACCATTGTGTTTAGTACCTATATCTAATCTTTCGATGTTAAAACCTTTAATTTTAATTTTTTCCTGGTTTTAACCAGGTTTCAGAAATAAGTGCTACATGAATATTATTATTATATAAAAATAAGTAAAAGCATGTAAATTACTAGACAAACTTTGAGCATTCCATTGAACAATATTTAACTGATCCATAAATTAGAATTTACTTAGTTTTATGGTCTGTGGTTTTATTGATACTGAATGAATCAAGTAAAGCGCTTTTATACTTTGAGTAGAGATTGGGATGGGATTTTCAGCATCTTTACTAGCGGAAATAATTTTTATAATTGAAGAAATCAGAAGATTCATGAATTGTTCCGATTTAAACAATTGTTGAACTGGGTCTACTTTACTTTTTAGTGGGGAAGTTTTGTTATTAAAAACTTCAGAATACGAGGCCCTGCGCATCTGAACTTTTATCTCCTCTGCTTTTTGAATTTTCACTGGGCATGATTTGGCAATTGCAACATGTTTTCCTTTGCAGTGAACACAGACTGCTTCTTCTGGCCGTTTTACGCAATCTTTATAATTGTGAGAATCACCGCAGATTGAGCACCTCTGGGCGTTTTTACAGAATTTACCAATGTGCCCAAAGCGCAAGCATCGCAGGCATTGGCTCACAGGAGGCGTGTATGGCCTTACTTCGAAATACCAGCTGTTAATATCCACATAATCAGGAAGTACTGCACTAGCGAAAGTTATCGATACCGCTTGTGTTGGTACCAAGCAGGAGTTACCTTCGTCGTCTTTGGAACGTCGCATGAATCGGCGTACAGATACAACATTTCTGCAACTAGAAATTCCATCATATATTTTTTTGTTGCTCATGTATGTTGGAACGTTTGTTATTACCCCTGTCACTTCCGTTAATCTTGCTGGAATAGTCGCCCTCAACTTTAGCTCTTTTTGAGACTTGAGATTATTAAGAGCTGCATTTGCTAACCCTGGTCGCTCAAATATAACCGCTATTTTGTAACGATTGATTCTTTTCAATTGCTTGATACCTTTGTTACTAAGCTTCAATGCGCTTCCCAAGCCCATCAAGTCTCTCTCACCTATCGGCGTCTTGTCGTCCGCGCTCTCGTAAATTACTATATATTCGAACTCACCGCCATCCTCCGGATACTGACGAATGTAGTTTTCAGTTTTGTATATCTTGTATTTGTCTACATCGTCGTCGCCCGCATCATCGCTCATAGCGGGGTCCTCTCCTTCGCTTACCTCTCCGCCATCGTTTCCCTTTTTACGTTTGCCTTTGCGACCCATGGCTGGGCAGCAAAGCTGTGTTGCTTTTTTATTGCACTATTAGAATATAAGTTACTAGTAATTAAATTTACTTAGAAATTATCAATTTATTCTGCAAAAAGCAATTTTAAAATTTTCTTTGAAAAATTTTCACCCTCTTGATTCAAATTCCCGCCAAAGAATCTCTTTTCAGCTAGCTGTTCGTCAATCTGTCAAAATTTTCCATGGACAAAAGGTAAGGGTGGAGCTACATCGTATCGTAAGTTTATCTAAAGAACGAATGATTACAAACGAAATTTTTAAATGTGTATCCGAATTTGTGTAAGTTCATGTCTTTCTGTTGGTACCCCTGTAAAAACAGATGTCAAACATAGGTTGCCAGACGTCTAAAAAGGGTCGAAGTTGGTAAAATAAAAACATAGGCACTGTGCAATATGCAGACATAATAATGTACGGTACATTTAGAGGTTTAGAGCAAGCTATATAATGCTTCTACAAAGTTAGAACGGTTTACAGTAGTTTGCACACAACTTCTCTGTCAATCAGTAGCAAAACGTCAGAGACAGTACTATTGCACCTCTATAAATTCTTATACATTTAACATCTGTATCTAGGGAGCAACTGCTTACGCTTTGACAGTACGGCGAGGGGCCTTACGCGCACTCTATTGCCTGCTTATTTATACTCTAAGACTGTACATAACATAATTGTAAGTTTTTATTATTTTAAGTACCTTTTACGCACATTCTACACCGTACATTTCATAGTTTTTTTTTTACCTATACAGGGAGTAACGGAAAGGGTATAACAAGCCGAAAGGATGTCACGGTACTCATGAAACTGAACAACTTTCCCCATGGAACACGGGTCGAAATTTGAAAAAAAAATTTGGACCTCCCATACAAAATTGCCGATCAGCTTATCGATTTACTATGGCAGGTCCAAATTTACTTTTCACTTTTCGACCCATGTTCCATGGAGAAAGTTGTTCAGTTTCATGAGTACCTTGACCTCCTTTCGGCTTGTTATACCCTTTCTGTTACTCCCGGTATATCCATTAATATAAAAGTGAACATTTCAAAAATATATCTTTTTCGCTGTTATGTACTGAAAATCAAATTATCCACTATTTGTAGTGTGGGACTGGCAACATCGTTCAAAATTGAATGAAGTGAAAAGTGAATCGCAGCAGAATTTTTTGGTTTATAAAATAGCGTCATAATCCTTGATATTTAGAGGAATCCTTTGTGATTTTAGAATAGAATTGTGTGTACTAAAATTGTAGATTAATTTTATGTTTAGTTTTAACATTATTTTCCTTTAGTGCAAGCTTGGTGACAAAATCGAAGTTCTTAGAGTTTTATCTGCGGAGGACATTTGTTGGACATAAAAAGAAAATGGCGTGCGCTACGCTCAAGAGGAATTTGGATTGGGAGTCGATGGCGCAGATGCCTGCGAAGAGGCGAAGATGTGCTCCGTTCGCCACAGGTTCCAGCACAAGCCCTACAATGAAAGTTTCAGAAAACAAGCCGTCTACGTTTGGAGAATCCGTTAGTGCACCTGCCAAGTTAACCCCAGGTTTGTTTATTTTTTTGTACTTTGTAGAATGATGACTGGCAAGGTAGAGCTTAGTAATTTTCTAGTAAAGATTATATGTACAATATTATAATTTGGTAGTCTTGCACAATATATGATTGCGCTAATCAGCTGTATTATTTATCGCCATTGTTTGATGGAATATTTTTATCATCTTGCGTTAGAACGAGATAGCTGATGCGTGAAGACCGTTGGGCGGATTTTATCGTGTCCTTTTGTAAATTTTTTGCCCTTTTTTGCCCCTGGACCCATTCGGAATAGTTGATTATGAAGTGATGTAGGTGGAAAAAGATTCAAGTTGCTACCTGCGCGCTTGCTTACGGCGTAATACTTATTTAGCAGTACAATGGTGTCAAATTATTGCAGCCTCTGCAGAAATAGAACATAGCAGTGTAACATTTTACATTCTGCTAGCCTTAGAACAATAGTGATGCTAGTTCAGCCCAATTTCATTTGTGATTTTCCTCTGTAAATCATATGACCATGTCAATATTATTTTACTGACCATGCATAAAAAGTACAGTTGTGTATGTATTATGATGTCATAGTTCTCCAAGCATTGTTCACCCAATTTAGTTACACATAAGATTAATGAGGTACATAGTCAAGCTAAATTTCATTTTACAGATTAATTCCGGGTATTCATTGCAGACAAAATCTTAGAAATGTTTACAATGTTTCAGGACAATGTTCCCCAAAAGTTCCCAATGCGGATGCTTTTGCTTAGGGAACTTCTTTCCGAACATTGTGTTCAAACTTTGTCCCAGAAATGTTTCCTTATGAATACCTTTTGCACCAAAGCCATTTTACATGCTTCTCAATATAAAGCCTTGCCTCAAAAAAAGTGACCTAGGTTTCTATAGTGGCAAGAGACTGAAACAATAGTTATTTGTACAATCGGAGAGCTAAGTTTATTTTTGCTTCAAGTGCTATTTTGAATCCAGAGATATCAAAGATTGAGCACTCATGTTTCAAAAGTAATTCCCTGAGCTCAGTTAGGGATCCAAAAGCACAAATAAATTTGCTCTCTTGTGGTATTTCAAATTGCTGATAAGCTAATAAGTTACTATGGGAGGAACCAAAATTTTTTTTTAACTTATGTTCCTTGGGGAAAGTTGTTCCTTTTCATCAGCCGGTTTGAAGATTTCGCTATCGATCACTAGTAAAATTTCACGTTACATTTCAAAAACTTTGTCTATAATTATGAGATATTCAAATAAGTTTGTCGCATCCAGTGAGCAAACTTGAGTGACTTCCATACTGATTTTTCATGTGAAGCTTGTTCTTTTCAAGCTGGAGAGGTGAAAATTTATTTATACAAGTAAATAGCTGGTACTGAAATGTGGTTTACTAAGTACCTACCTAAGTAATTGTTGTCATCTTTGCAATGTAAGTAACAGAAACAAAGTAATGTGTATGTACACATTGCTGTTATCAGTATTTTTACCAAATAACCAGATATATAGGGTGAAATTTTACTAGTGACCTATAGCGAAAACTCAGAACCGGCTGGTGGTAAGGAACAACTTTCCCCAAGGAACATAGGTTGAAATACGAAAAAAAATTTGGTCCTTCCATATAAAATTGCCGATCAGCTGATTTGAATGACTACAATGACTTTTTCTGTTTTCAATGTATGTTCCTTGGGCAAAGTTGTTCCTTATCACCAGCCTGTTCTGAGTTTTCGCTATCGGTCACTAGTAAAATTTCACCCTATATCAGAAGCATTTTTGGTTAATTAGTTGCAACACAATGAACTGATCAGATCAATTACCCATTTGCGAACACCATAAACATATATCATGATGATCAGTACTAGTAATATTCGGTCTAAACATCATAGGGGCAATCTTCTCTTCATGTTGTCAAACAAAGAGACAACCTTCATATCAGAGTTTTTCAACTGCCTACTACTAGTGCCTGTGACATTATTGTGTAACAAACAACCACCGTCTAAGTTATCATAGACAGCAACCAGAACCAGCCCTCCGAAGAACTGAACCATCTTTCTTTTCTTACAATCAGATGGTTCAGACTGGGAACAAAATGAAAAATATCAAATTTGTGATTACACCTCCAAGAATCAAATGGTAAATCATCAAACTACCTACCACTGCATACATTGTTGCAGTAAATGTTACTTTATTCTTAAAACTAAGTCAAATGCACACTCTTGGATTTGATCCAGATTATCCCAGGCCATCTGGTCCAATAACTAGGAATCAGCGAAAAAAAATCCCCGGTAACGAAATGTTGTGGATTTGTGTAGTGGAAGGTCCTCTTCACAACGTCCAATAAATTCCTCTCAAAAATATGCTGTGCTGGGAGTAGGGGGGTTAATTATGTGTCCCTTTTTTCAGTTTCTCGACTGTAACTCGTAAACGGCGCGTTGTAGCCTCAAAATGTCTGAGAAACTATTAAAGCCTATAACTTTCCTAATACTTTGTCATTAAATTTTTTTTTTTTTGTATTTAATTATCTGCGATCAGTCTACAATGACTATAAACAGGTGTATTTCAGACGACTGGTGTAGTTTCTAGCTGTTAGTTTTGTTGCCAGCTCATTTGGGTGATTTGTAAGACGAGTTTTATATCTCTTAGCATAGGTTTCTATTTCTTCTTTGACAGTTTTAACTTTGAGTTCGTTGTGTAGTTCAGTGATAGTTATAAACCATGGTGCACTTGATATTGCTTTTAGAATTTTATTTTGCGATCTTTGCATTATAAGA
This sequence comes from Phthorimaea operculella, assembly GCA_024500475.1. Classification (NCBI taxonomy): domain Eukaryota; kingdom Metazoa; phylum Arthropoda; class Insecta; order Lepidoptera; family Gelechiidae; genus Phthorimaea; species Phthorimaea operculella. The sequence goes on along the minus strand of JANFCV010000018.1, from coordinate 1,529,178 downwards.
ATATTGGAGTTGCATGCAGATCCCCATAACTGCAGGCCATATGTCCATATTGGTTTAAGAACTGTGCAGTAGATCAGCAGCTTGTTGTCGGTAGAAAGTTTTGAGTTTCTCCCCAACAACCAGTACAATCCTTTGTATTTTAGGTTAAGTTCCTCTTGTTTAGCTTTGATGTGTTTCTTCCATGTTAATTTTCTGTCAAGGTGCATCCCCAGATATCTGACAGAGTCACTGTGTGGTAAGGTGCTGCTTCCAAGTTTGACTGCTGGGCAGTTCTCTTTGCGGAGTGAGAAAGTCACATGGACCGATTTGGAAGCACTCGCCTTGGAATTTCCTATAACTTTGTCATTAACATGAAAACCGTAACATGAATAGTTTTTAAGTTATGGCCATTTCAAAGTCGGTAGTTTTTTCACTTTTTTTATTACGACACTAAAAAGTGTTTGGACGTTTCTGTAGATCTTCGTTATCTTTAATGCAAACGATTTCATAATTTGTGGATAAACTAAAAAAATCAAATGATTAAATACGTGTTCCCGCATTTTGTAAATTTTAACCCTTAACCGGGTAAAAAAGAGGTTAATAGTTTGTATGAAAAATCGTCATTTTTGATGTGATCTGTTTCAAAATTTGGAAATAAGCGAATAAGCCAAAATAATTTAACACGTTTTTAAGCATTTTGTAAATTTTAACCCTTAACAGGGTAAAAAATAGGTTAAGAGATCGTATGAAAATCGTCATTTTTGATGTAATCTGTTTCAAAATTTGGAATTATGCGAATAAGCCAAATCTAGACACACGGCAGTGTGTCCGCCAAGTTCGAGCAAAGAACCGACACACCGGCCGTGGGTTATATTACACGAACCATTTCGGGCCAAGTTCGACCTACCTATGACTCAAAATCTATTTTATCTACGCATATGAAATTTCTAGTTTCTGTCGAGATCTACTTACTTATCTAAAATACAAAATTTCATTAATGTACCTATTGTAGGTCTTGAGATATAGACGTCAGAAAATCGCTATTTCTACTATACACTCACTGACTGACTGACTCACTCACTCACTCATCAAAAACCTAGACCACTTCCAATGGTCGTATTGACTTGAAATTTGGCATGGAGGTAGGTCTTTAGGTCAAGGTAAAGGAAAAAATCTGAAAATGGCCAAGTGTGAGTCGGTTTTAAAAATAATGAAGGTGTAAATTCATACCCCTAAGGAACTAAAACAAAAAATTTATCTATATCTTCCAATGGTCGTACCGACCTAAAATTCGTTACGAAGGTTTGTAATTTAGTCAAAGTAAAGTAAAAATTGCTGTAATTGCTATGCCGTGTGATGCCGGCTTAGAATAGCATCACCCCAATTCTACCCGTGGGTGTCGTAAAAAGCGACTAAGGGATACTCATCCAGGGAATCCTCGCCAATCCGCCTGCCAAGCGTGGTGAGTATGGCAATACCCCCCGATAGGGGGAGGCCCATGTCCAGCAGTGGACTGTTGTAGCTGTTATGTTAAGTAAAAATTGAATATATCCGGCTACGTACATTATACCGCCCTGACTTGGCAAGCTTATCAGTAAATAGAAAACGTGTAAAAAAAATCCACGATATTGAATGGGCAATGCGCTCTAGCGTGTCGTACAAGACAACATACAAAATGACAAAACAAAAAAGTTTCCTTTGCCACGCAAACGTAGAAAAATTTAATAAAAAAAACTAGTCCATTTCTTTGTAAGAAGCATAGTCCATATTAAAAAATCTGAAAATTAGTATAAATGAGACATTTCCTTAACTAACTTAATCATAAGAAAAAAAGAAAATAAACCTTACAAAAATAAATGAAATCCCACCCAAAACATAAATGTGAAAGGCTGCCAAGTTCGATAATATTGGAATGCTTCGCCTATAAAAGAAGTGAGATCTAAATAAGTACCAAGTTCCATTCACAGACCTCAGTTAAAAATAGTTACAGGAATGCACACTTGATTTTCCGCAGTTTGGAAAGTAGATTCTGAATAAATATCATATTAAATACCTAAAATTCTAAAACTTACAAAAACGCAAACCTGTTTTTTCAGTAGTTTCCTTATGACATTTTTTTTTTCTGTACTTTGTAATGATATAACTTGGCAAGTTTTCACACACTTTGTTATAAACCTACTAAACGCAAGGTGTCATCCATCAGTAGTGTAAGGCCCGTGAGTACGAAAGGGAGCAAATCCGTTAAGTTGCGGCACAGCTCCCAGCTCAGTTATAACCAACAAAATATGCACGCAGCAATAAAAATACCTTGTAGTAATGAAAAAGTGTGATTTTATTATCGAATTTTCATTAGACTTGGGTTATGGAACCCAAACAAACTTCAGCAATAAAATAACAGACAAAGTATTTTAAACGAAATGATATAATTTTATGATAGGAACATTTATAAATTATGTAAAAGATTATGTAATACAAAATTAAAAATACACTAAACAAACTTCAGAAATAAAGTCAAATAACAGACAAAAAGCTTTAAACGAAATAATATTATTTAATGAGAGGAACATTTATGAAATTAAAAATACACTATGATCCACTACAAATTTAAAAAATATCGGCCAAGTGCGAGTCGGACTCGTGCATTTAGACTCAAAATGTTTTGAGCAAAGAAAATGAGTTGAATTTGGGAACCATTTCAAGGCGTTCATGTTTTCAAGCCATTGGTTTCTTAACGTCAAGTCAGAAGGAAATCTGAAAATAAATTAATACTTATTAATTAATGCAAAAATAATGAATACAGCAAGGTCGTGAAATATAAATCAATTTCTTGTATACTTAAGCTAAGTAAAAAAATATTACAATAAATCACTTTTTTTCTAAATGGTATTTTTTTTTCAGTACCGCTAAAGGCGAATTCCGACCTACAGGGTTATTTTATTACATACTTAATCTGAACAGTATCAGCCCTTGGTAAATTGATAAATATTTCGCTTTATCGATAAATAAATACCCAACACTAGTGCATGTAAGCAAAATAAGTTTCGCACAAAATTTTCTTGCATATCATTACAATATTAATCAGATATTGCTGAAATATTATTGCAGACAATCGTCAGATATTAAATAGGTATTTTGGTACGATTTCATACATTTATTTAGGTAAAAATAACCATATAGTACACCTACCTGTGAAATGATGTTTTACATCCGTATTTGCAACGTTTTTTGCAAAACACATACTTCGGCATCTTTCTTGAGATCCACTAATACAAATTTGAACAAAATATCACGCAAATATTAAGTAAATTTAACGAATAACTTGAATAATCACGCCGCGTTTTTGGCGGTTTGAAATTCGCTTCAAAATTACGTCACATATGTCAAGTAGTTCCTGTGGAACAAAGGTAGGTGGCGCATCAACTGAGGGCACGGAACAAGCTGTCATTTGAATGAGTATGTCCTATCCAGTGCTATAGATAATATAGATCAGTGGGGTCATATAGTTTTATTTAATATATGTTCATATATTGTAATGGTACGTATCTAAGAGACACTTTTATAATTAAACTACCTTGTAATACCTTAGTTGTTGAATAATTATATTATATTTAAATAAATAATAATAACTTTACTTTACTCCATTTACAAAATGCTAAAACACGTGTTTAATTAATTTGGCTTATTCGCATAATTCCAAATTTTGAAACAGATTACATCAAAAATGACGATTTTCATACAATCTCTTAACCTATTTTTTACCCTGTTAAGGGTTAAAATTTACAAAATGCTGAAACACGTGTTAAATTATTTTGGCTTATTCGCTTATTTCCAAATTTTGAAACAGATCACATTAAAAATGACGATTTTTCATACAAACTATTAACCTCTTTTTTACCCGGTTAAGGGTTAAAATTTACAAAATGCGGGAACACGTATTTAATCCCACAAGTGAAAATAAGAAATAGAAAAGATGACGTACATCGACCGGGGATCGAACCCGGGCCGCATGGGTAAACGCCCCACCGCTCTGCCACTGAGCTATCCCCGGTCGATGTACGTCATCTTTTCTATTTCTTATTTTCACTTGTGAGAATAATATAGCACTGTGAGTGCATTACAATCCCAATAGATTGATTAAGCAAGCTTCATCATATGGTTTGAATTCCACTCATAATCAAATCAAATCAAATCAAAATTCTTTATTAAATATACATAATTACTAATAGGTAAAACTATACAAAACAAATTATGTGGCGAAGCTATTTCCTAAACTAAGAATGGTAATTCCTGTGTCTTAGGTAAACAGTCAACCAACATAATTGTTCTAAATAATAAATTAGAATATAATACTACTATACAGTTATATAATAAACTTAAATACACTATAAACTATAATAATGTGGACTAACCATGTAGTAAGTTCCAAATACTTACTATAGATGTCGCTGGATCGTCGCTTGGAGACGAGCATCAAGAGATAGAAAATTTGGCGTCCATCGGCCGTGCATCGATAGCTCAGTGGCAGAGCGGTGGGGCGTTTACCCATGCGGCCCGGGTTCGATCCCCGGTCGATGTACGTCATCTTTTCTATTTCTTATTTTCACTTGTGAGAATAATATAGCACTGTGAGTGCATTACAATCCCAATAGACGTATTTAATCATTTGATTTTTTTAGTTTATCCACAAATTATGAAATCGTTTGCATTAAAGATAACGAAGATCTACAGAAACGTCCAAACACTTTTTAGTGTCGTAATAAAAAAAGTGAAAAAACTACCGACTTTGAAATGGCCATAACTTAAAAACCATTCATGTTACGGTTTTCATGTTAATGACAAAGTTATAGGAAATTTAATGAGCTTTAATAGTTTCTCAGACATTTTGACGTTACGATGCGCCGTTTACGAGTTACAGTCGAGAAACTGAAAAAAGGGACACATAATTAACTCCCCTACTCCCAGCACCGCATATTTTTGAGAGGATTTTATTGGACGTTGTGAAGAGGACCTTCCACTACACAAATCCACAACATTTCGTTACCGGGGATTTTTTTTCGCTGATTTTGCTATCTTTCTTGGGATAAGATGTTTCATTGTTTTTTGTGAACAATTAGACAAGTCTTAAGGTTTTGTAGATTAGTTAGCTGTTTCTTTATTTCCAACATCTAAGTAACCTTTGTTTCTTCTAATTATTATTCATAACATTAATCTAATAGTATACCCATTATAGTCAAGTTTTTCAAAGAAATGCAGCTATAATAACTATCTTTGCCATTTACTTGATACAGCTACCTTCCTCGAAAACTATTTATGTTAATTTAAAACATTACTTTTAATCTGCCCTTGGCTTTAAATGCTATTGAATATATTACAAAAGTACTTTTGTAATATCAAAGGTCTAACTGGACTAATGTATTTTTAAGGGTTTTCTTAATTTGTAAACCAAATTAAGAAAACTCATAGAGATATCAAATAATGCAGCATAGCTATTTTGATGTAGGTATGTGTGTAGCTATGTTTTACCTTGCACACATATAAAACTTTACAAATACCATTGAGTTTAGTTACGGAAAATGTCTTGGAGTGAAAAAGGTTTGGATGATGATAAAACAACCATCTTTAGTTTGATGGGTGCGTGTGTACGTTTTGTAGATGCGCTGCCTGATCATGATCATCTCGAGGCATTTGTCTGACTTACCATCCACTCCAATACACTATTTTCTATTCAAGTATACAAATATTGCAATGATTATGTATGATTATGAGTGCTGGATGTATAACAACATCTGACAAAATCGAATTCTATGCATTCTCTAATCTTAGGTCACTTCTCACAAATCAAGATCAACACTTGAGTCAAGTTAAAACCTATTTATAGAATTTTTTCTGCTGAAGAACTTGATTGGCTAATTCAATCACCTTTGTCTTCCAGAGCGCATGGCACAAGAAATATGCGACGAGATCAAACGTCTGCAGCGGCGGAAGCAGCTGCGACTGGCCACCAGCGGCGTAGCTTGCAGCTCCTCGTCGAGCGGCAGCGAGGGAGACATGTCCCCCCCGCACCCCACTTCCCGTCACAACCCCGCCAAGAACCGCGCGCTCTTCACATTCAAGCAGGTAACAGACCTAACTATCTCATCATCTGGTTGCCCGAACACCAGCGGCGTGGCCTGCAGCTCCTCGTCGAGCGGCAGCGAGGGAGACATGTCCCCCCCGCACCCCACTTCCCGCCACAACCCCGCCAAGAACCGCGCGCTCTTCACATTCAAGCAGGTAACAGACCTAACTATCTCATCATCTGGTTGCCCGAACACCAGCGGCGTGGCCTGCAGCTCCTCGTCGAGCGGCAGCGAGGGAGACATGTCCCCCCCGCACCCCACTTCCCGCCACAACCCCGCCAAGAACCGCGCGCTCTTCACATTCAAGCAGGTAACATAGACCTATCTCATCCATCTGCCTGCCTATCCGAAATCAGTTGAGGTCGGCACAAGTTTTGTTACAGCACCAAAACACGTCATCCCTGAAATGACCTTTTACGTACGACCCCCACAGATTGAAATGGGGTAAAATCCTCTTATATCTTACTGAAGTTGAGTTTTGGCTTAGATGAGCGCCTCGTCTGAGGACATTAGTAACTCTGTAAATACGAGGTGCGAAGTAGGGTAGGGTCCCAAGGAGGGTTGACGTCTGGTAGGCGGCCGGTCGTAAAATTCAGCCAAATCCTTTTGCAACACGATTTTGTGGTCAACATAACGTGTTGCGCCGGCCCCAAGTAATTGGGATAAGGGCAGGAAGATGTCCTGTCCATATTTGGGTGTTCTTCAGTAGTCCTACATTAATCATGTATTGTTGTGCAGGTGCGCATGATCTGCGAGAAGATGCTTCGCGAGCAGGAGGCGGCTCTGCGCGCCGAGTACGAGTCAGCTCTCAGCTCCAAGCTGGCTGAACAATACGAGGCCTTCGTGCGCTTCAACTTAGACCAGGTGCGTAGTTTTGAACCAACTGTTTCCAATGCCTGTCCGTGCCAGCAACAGTATCGGCCGTTCCACAAAACAAAACCTTCCCGAACTTCAAAAGGCGCCACATGTGTTTAATTCACCCTTAACCAGTCTGCCTCTGAGGCATTTCACTCACACCCTTGCAAATATTATCTCAAAAAAACTATAACCAGAGAATAAAAACTTGCCACTTCAAAGTTTTTTAAATAATATTTGTGGATGGTTTGGATGATGATAAAACAACCATATTTCAGTTTGATGGGCGCGCGTGTACGTTTTGTAGACGCGCTGCCTGCTCGTGATCGACTCGAGGCATTTGTCTGACTTACCATCCACACAAAACCACTTATGTGTTGTACAAAATCTGCATATCTCTGTCAACAACTCTACTATATTTGTTGCCTATTTTAGCAACGAAAAATGCTCCTCTCGATCCATTTCACCCTTGTTACTATTTACTACACACAAAATATATCTAAACGAAAAAAATATTTAATAATGATAAGAACCTTAGAACTAAATTATCAGGTCATTGTCTGAAGGTTGTTATATGACTTCTACTCGCGATGTGAAACGAATCTTAAATTATTCACATATTTTTCGGTAATTTTAAATTCGGTGCAAATATTTCCAGAGTTCTTCTTGTGAAACTGTACGGCATTTTCGTTGAAAAATGAAAAACGTGTTGAGTCGTACAATTTGTAATCTGACTGAATGTAAATATGGATCTTGTCATCTGCAATAAATGAATTTTATTTATTTATTTTATTTTATATATTTATTTATGACCATTTACACTCTACCTACGCCGCGCAGGATAGCGGGGTATAGCCGTGGTGATATGTACATGTACTAATCTTAGTGTATGCGTGTAGGTGCAGCGCCGGCCGCCGCCAGCCACCTGCATGCCCATCGGGATGGACGCCGAGCACCACATGCACCAGGACCTCGTGCCCAGCTGTAAGTGCACATTTATTTATTTTAAAATAATAAGTCAATTATTTTCTTTCACAACTTTTCCCAAAGTAACTTTTATTCAAAAGAAAGGAGCAATTTTCTTTCACAAAGGAACTATAATAATTTATGTTTGAAAAGGAGTACTCAATATTATGTTGATGGCAATATGCCTTTTTGAAAGACTGGTGTTCGAACCATAAGGTCCCATGTTACAAATCACTAGGCTCTCACCCCAGTATAGTACCCCTTCATCATATAACTTTTTGTGCAGTGAAGCGCTATCTTATTTCTAACTTAATTTAATAACTACAAATCGTCCATTTTATTTCTTCATCACAGCAGCCTAATGCACTCCACTGCTGGACGTAACCCTTCCCATTGGGTATGCAATAAGCATGATCTCCCGATTTTTCCGACTAGTCGCTACCATCAGAAGGGTATCTGGAAGTCAATTGGGATTGCTTTTATTTATCTCACCATAAACAATTAAAAATTCTGTTCTTCTTTTTTTAGATCTGTCCTAATAACGCGGGAGTAGGGGGAGCGGCGGAGACACTGCAATATATCAAGACAAACATATTTTGGTATATGTGAATATTATATGCGGGAATAGAGAGTATCCTAATTAATAATGTAATGATCAAGACTTTGTGATTGCCAGTGGAATTTACCAGGAAGAATATTGTGACGCGCCATACATACCTGCTAATATAGGACCTACATAAATCTTGCTGTTTTTCCTGGGCCTTTGGACCCATAATTTCTTTATGTAAAAAATTATCAAGTCTGGGGCCAAAAATTCTTCCACATAATTTGTATACGAAACTCGCGACTTGTTTCAAACGAAACATACATCTTTCTCAATCGAACATACACTTGTGTAATATGTACTTCCCTCCTAGTGTAAGGATTTGGCCCAACGACGCTGCTTTTTCGGGTGTTTGAAGTGGTTCGTGATGACTACGTGAGAAGTTGCAATATTGCCTGCGCTAAATTCCACAGTTTTGTTCATGCCACATACACATAATTAGCTTATAATGCTTTAGGTAAGGTTCGCTGGATAATTGTGTTCATAGACTGAGGTAAGAGAAACGGCTAAGACAAAACCGCTTGGTTTCGGTCGTTCGATGATTGTAAGAGGAGGCGAGGCCGATGTGTTGACTTGTATTTTGTATATTTTCTAATGATAATGTGAAGGAACCGGTAGGACCTTAGTATCTAAACACGAATAATAAATTCACACAGAGTGCCTGTTTAAGAAATCATTGTCCTCGAGTTTGCTGAGTTGGCCATCGATTTTGATTGGTCTAATTTTTATTGTACTTTTTTTAGTGTTGTCGAATTATAGCTGTAGTTATTATGTTGATGTCGGGTTGTACAGCTCGCTGTATCTTATGTCACGGCCTCTTGTATCAGCTGTTTCGGAATATGCTCTTTTTGGTATGTTTTCTGTATAACATACCTATCTATTTATATTAACGACGCTCTTAGTCAATTTTCCTCAAAATTACTCATATACTGATACATAACGGCTTATTTAGAAGATTATAATTTAGCTTTATTTAAATTTTTTAAGTTATTTTCTCAATAATGTATCGTAACTTGTAACGACCTTGCATGGTCTTAGTTTATCGACCTAACGAAGAAGAATGCATCTTGTAATAAGCATTATTGGGATTTGTTTTATATTATTGTTTAGTTAGTAACTTTTTATTGAATACGAAAGGAATATAATTTGTTACCAAGCATTATTCAATAAAAACATTAGGATAGTCTTTTTTAAATTGTATTATCAGCTCATTAGTAGGTTATTGGCGTTTAAGAACTGAAAATAAATTTAGCTAAACACCCACACCAGGATTTTTATTCATCATATCATAGTCAAAACCCGCATAAATTAATAGATAGTCAGAATATGATTTCACAACACAACCATTATGATGTCACAATCAAAACTAAATAATATGATGTCACAATCAAAACCTGATTATGATGTCACAATCATAACTAAATATGATGTGACAATCAAAACTGAATTCGATGTCACAATCAAAACTGATTATGGTGTATCAATTATAAATAAACTGCATTTCTATAGGCACACTAGGATATTTATGATGTCACAGTCAAATCAAAACTGTTTATGATGTCACAATCAAAACTGATGTTACAATCAAAACTGATTATGACGTCATGATCAAAACTCGTGGTCATGTTATCAAGAGACCAATAGGGAGAATAGATTTAATTGTGATTTAATTACACTAGACTGCCTTATGCCCATTTTTCTGTAACCTGGGGCGTTCTTTCGCGATAGTACAAAATGTACAAATCAGCATACAGAGCTACAAAGCCCGAGAAAGGTGGCCATCTTCTTTTCTCTATCAGAAGACAAAGCAATCATATGTAGCTCCACCCTAATTTTTGAGAATGAACCATAGATACAGATTATGACTCGTTCAATCAATCTTTCCATTCACTTGAAATACTCGCTCATTAGATCAGCTGTCAAACGACTCCACTCTGTCGATGTCAATGTGAATTTCTAAATATTTTTATTTATTTCTTTGTTGCGTTGCGAAACCTCTGAATGATAAAAATGAGCTTCGAGAACGCCAGCAATGGGAATACAAAAGAGGAACGGAAGTATCACGATAGAAATAAGTCGGACGATTTACAGATATCCAGGACGGACATGAACATGTTGATTATGAACTATTTGGTCACAGGTATTGTTCGATTTCTTTTGTATATTTGAGCATCTTATGTCCAAAACGCTAGATAATTGTAATTTCTTTATGATTCTTACAGAGGGTTTCAAAGAAGCAGCGCTGAAGTTCCAGCAAGAGGCTGGTTTGCAAGAGCCAGCTCTCTGCAGTTCTCTGGACGAACGGATCATGATCCGCGAGGCTGTGCAGGGCGGGCGCATCCCCGAGGCCATCGCGATGGTCAACGCACTTCATCCAGAGCTGCTCGACAACGACAGATACCTCTACTTCCATTTGCAAGTGAGAAGTATTGATTTTTTTGTAAACACAGCTTCATGACCTCCACTCTAAGATTTTGTTGGGTAACTGCTTCTGAATGAAAGAATAAAATATGTTATCCACTGGAATTTAAGCTGGATCTCTTGTAGTTCAGTGTGGGGTTATCTTACAACACAATTATTTTCTTATCAACAACAAAAGATAATTTATTCTTATTTAGCCACATCATCATACCTACTACTACTATTATGAAATAGTAATAAATATTTATAGAAACAACATACATACCTAATTAGGAATGAACTTAAACTTGAAATATTGCAACACCTTTAATGATCATTAAACTATTTCTGTAAGTAATTTTACCTACTAATTTTGTCTCTTTTTAGCAACTACAACTCCTGGAGCTGATAAGAGCCGGTAGAGCAGAGGAGGCATTAGCATTTGCTAGTGCCACATTGGCTGAAGCCGGCGCCAATGACCGCAATGCATTGACAGAGCTGGAGCGTTCTTTAGCTCTGCTGGCCTTCCCTGACCCCCACGCATCACCGTTTGCTGATCTGTTGCTACCCTCACATAGTCAGAAGGTAAACTATCTAAATAAACAGTTTACTTGAATTGCTATTTGCCATTATAAGCTTGTCTTATCATATTTCATATCTTTCTTAATGAAAATTTTATTCTATTTGTTTAGATTGCAAGCGAACTGAATGCAGCAATTCTGAAGATGGAAAACCAAGAATACACCAACCCAAAACTGTGCAGTCTCCTCCGAATGATCCTCTGGTCGCAGAATGAACTCGACAAACACAACATCAAGTACCCCAAGATGACCGACCTGGCAAACGCAACTATAGAACAACCAAAGTAGATTCTTTTTTGTAATAAATAGATGTTTTTAGGTTTATTGTGTTTTAAAACCATTTTATTTATTTTAAAAATCAGTTTGTTCAGTAAATAGATGAGGCTAGACTTTTTAAGCGACCCTTACGACAACTTGCGCAAATAAAGTATGGACACGGGAATTTGAAATCCAGTCTTGATCTGCGCAAGTTTTACCCGCTTTCTACATCTATTATCCTGAAAACATCTTTTGTTCCTTTTTTTCCAAGATCAAATAAATCAAAGCTTCAAATTTTGGTTACAAATTAGATGTTATAAATTCATGGAGTAGTTTATATTTAGGTTAAAGTTAAAATATTCAAATTTTTTATTAATGGACAAAAAAAATATGTATGACAGTAAAATTAAACCTCTCTAGCATTAAGTATTTTATATGTATTGTAATTAATTTCTAGTAATAAAGAATTAATAAATAAGTCCTCAAACAAAATAAAAACATTAAACTTAGTTCATATCTTTTATTTTCTTAAAAGTTACATGATCCTCAGAAATATTATTTACATTTAAAATGTCAGCGTTATCCATCCTTATTTACTTATTTTTATTATGAAGATGGTTGATTGGTCTACACAAGAAGGCCAGAAATGTGTGTCACCAGCCAAGCACATAGTCGAGAGCCTTTGAGAGTATTCCGTTGGACCTCTGTGGAACAGGGGCTGATGGAATCGGAGTAGGACATAAAGATCTGGCTCCCATTGATGGTCTGAAATAAATAAAAAATTGTTGCTAGAGAATTTCCCACTTAATACCTTTTGAACTGTGACATGCATATGCAGTTGCAAAATTCAATTAATTGCTATTATTGTTCAAGGGTCAGATGACTTCATACTATTATCAAATGTTACAAAAAGTAAGAGAGGTAACAATAATTTTATGATCTTCGTAAAACTCTTGCTCAACCTCAAAAGAATCAGTAAGTGCTGCAAAAACTAAATAGTTCTCTTCTCATACCTCTCCATCATAGAAGTGTTGGCACTAGTCACAGACACTCTTGGAGGCTCCCGGCACTCCACCACTCCGACCATGACTCCGGGAAGCACCTGTCTCCCGCTCAAAGCCAATGCCCGTTCCTTTTCAGCTCTTGTCGCATATCTCACATGTGCCCAGTTGCCTTGTGTGGGGTATTGCTTATCTGCAAGCAATTTTGAATGTTTAAAATCAAGAGTAAAGGCCTGAATTTACAAAAATATACTACGGGAACAAAAACATTCTGTGAGTCAAGAATGAGACTGTGGTTTGACCTATTAGTGAGAGAATATACCATCTTAGGACCAGTGACACGAAGAAGAAGTAATTTATGACACAAAAGTATACAATTTGATCCTAAGCAAACAAAGAATAATAAAAGTACCCATACCTAGAATAGCTCCACAGTTGCTAAACCTTGCCAAAACTGTATTTGCAGCATTTGGTGGAAAACCAAATACAGTTACCCAATATTCATCCTGTTCTTGACAACCGTCTTGCCATGGACTTGTCATAGACTGGTTATTTACTGAACCATTCATGTTATTCGCATACGAGTTCTGTAGCATTGACTGATGATTGCCGTAGCCTAGAAAACTATGTTCTTGGAAGGTGGATTTGTTAACAGACTGTTCATTGCTCTTTATAGTGTCGAATAAGTCTTCTATAGGCGGTCCATTGGGTTTGCTTGAGTAGGATATGTTTGGGGAGGTGGGTATCTGGGAAAACATGCTCTGTTGTTGATTGTATAAAGCTTGTTGATGCATTGGTATGCTTTGCTGTCTGTAGAGTTTCTGTTCTGGCGTCGACGTTTGCGAGGGGCTTGTCGGAGATCCTATATAGATGAAAAAACAATAAATAAAAGTGTGAATTTTGATATTTTGTACATGTGTTTTAAATGGTTTCTAGTAGAGCTGAGATAATATTTCAGGCTGTTACTTACCAAAAGCGAGACTGCGGCCCTTGGTAGGAGATAAACTGTTGGTTCTAGGCGTTGTAGGAGGATTTATTTCCCCTAAAAGGAAAGGGGGTAAATAGCCAACATTTGGGCTATTTGAAGGGGAATGTGTAGGGCTTCCCAAAGTCATTGGTTCCATTTTAACACAAAGTGAGACGCCTCCTAAATTATGGTTGAATAATTTGAACAAACTAAGTCGTTAATTTTTACAATTTATCACTTTTTAGCAAAAACGACGAAAAACCGCAAGGGCATTGACAGCAAAATTCAAAAACTGACAGATGTGGAGAATAGACAAGTAGACTTTTCGTTCGGATACACTAGAAACACTAGAGAAAATGTGGGTATCATTCATTCACTCATTCATTCGTTTTTGAATGTTGGCAGAACTAGTGTGTTTTGTCAAAAAAATTAATCCAAACAAACGTAAACGAACATGGATTCTGCAGCTGAAGATCCCGAAAAATCAAGATTTTACCGCAAATATGAACAGGATAAGACGATTTTCAATACTCCAAGGTCTTCCTCAGAAAACTGCAGTAACATTGTGCACAAATTGTTCAACAGGGAGGTGAGTTTGAGCTGGATTTTTGGAGGCTATAGGCTTCGTCCTGAACTTATCCTTCAACAGCATTTTTTTTGCATTTACATTGAATAACCATACACTGTGCTATCTTGTCTTGTCTGTTTCTCTAATACTGAATAGAACATACAATATAAACGTATGAATGGTTACCAAAAACAGCTTGCCCTTTCCATTTTGCAAATGCTTTTTTCATAGATCCCATATTTTCTATGTCATATCCAGGTACATCTATGATATTATTTGCTGATTTATGTATTTGCTGATTTATGAAGGTATTTGCTGATTTATGTTGACTATTTAATTAAGAATATCAGCCAGTAGAGAAGGAATGCATTAAATTATGTAGCCATCCACATAAACATATTCTTTCAGAATTCAAAATGCTAATGTAAATCCATAGGGATTCTTTGGGGAGACAAATTAAATCCGATTCGGTTTTCAGTCATCTTTTAAAACTGATTGTAATGGAGTCCAAGATGGTCCCTGATGTAGACATTTTTTCCTGACTCAGCAAATCAACTTCCTAAAAAACTGATGGATAGCTAATTTCCTCATAATTCAATTATCAAACTTTATAAGAAATTAGATCAGGTACAAATTGCGCAGATAAAGAATGAATCCCGAATTGGCACAATTATTTTTGCCTCTCATTCAAATTATATGACATGAACAGGCTGTCAATAATAATGTTGCCAATTTGAGATCCATTCTTTATCTGTGCAAGTTATAACTCTGTCTAGGCAGGCACATAGACACACACTGATGTATAATATAATTTGTCATCCTATGATTTAATTTGTATATTCTTGTCTAGAAAAGGAGTAGGTATTTGTCTTAAAGTATTCACACTTTACTCTGTTACCCTGAATCACCTGCGCACTGTCTCCCTAATTTGTGCTAGTATTGTAATGTCATGTGCTTACTCAATCAAATATTTACATTGTAAATTAAGTTTTAAGCGTCCCAAAGAAAATAAAATAAAGCATAATTTCGAATGAGGCACCAACCAACCCACGGCACAGTGTTGAATTTTTTATGAAGCTAAAAATATCTCTGCCAGTATTGATTTCCTGCTACAAATGTCTTGAGTTTATAAATAGATTGTAGTTTCGGAAAACAATGTACTTGAGCATTGTGATTTATGATAATTTGTTAAATACTTACAAACATTTGCTTTAGAAAAACAAATGTTTATCATCAATCCAGAAATGATAATGTTAATGTTTCATTATAAAGTGCATTTACTGTGCATTTAATTTATCATGTTCAGAAAATTGTACAATGAAAAAAAAACGGGCCAAGAGCGTGTCAGACACGCCCACAAATAGGGTTTCGTAGTCAACGTTTAAATATCAGGTTTTTCAGCATTACAAACTTAATTTTGTTGCTGGTTTGTTAGCAGCAGTATGATGACCAACCGCAAATAGAAAAACTCAATTTTTTCTGAAATCTTTAAGGGTACAATATCCGTTATAGTTTTCATTGTAATTTCAGATTGTAAGCTATATTCCATATTTATTTCAAATTTTTATCGTTTATACTTTAGAAGTTACAGCTGGAACAAATTATGGGTCAAAAACGCCCTTTTTAAAAGCAAATATCTCGTGACAGAAACATTTTAGTGACTTTGTTTCAAAGAAACCTCACCTTAGTTTTAAAAGACCTATTCAACGATACCCTACTCAATATTACAGAAGAAAAAAATTTTTTTTGCCCCCCTTTCACTTGTATGGGAGGGATATTAAAAAACATTTAAAATATTTTTTTCTTAACATTTCTATATTTGGGTCAACACGATCTATCTTCTCACCAAATTTCATGTCGATAGCTCTAAAACTGACGAAGATATGAGGGCGCGGCATACAGACAGACAGACAGACAGACAGACATGACGAAACTATAAGGGTTTCTAGTAGACTACGAAACCCTAAAAAGGAGGAGGCCCATGTTTAACAGTAGACTGTTGTGACTGTTAATGTAATTGCAAAAGTAATGATTACAAAGTCAGAAAGTCCAACTTGTAGAACAACTAGTTTAAAAAAAATGTATGAGTGTGGTGTTACTGTTATCCTTGAGTACATAGTTTGGTGTACTTTCCACACATATCATTTATAATCATTTGATTTTGTGATGCATGCCGTGTGATGCCGGCTTAGAATGTCATCACTCCATATCTTTCCCGTGGGTGTCGTAAGAGGCGACTAAGGGATAAATTCATCCAAAGGTTCAATCCCTGGATGAATTTCGCAATCGCATTGCAACATCTTGCATTGCGCCTACCTATCCGCCTGCCAAGCGTGGTGAGTATGGCAAATACCTACACCTCTACTAAGGGGAGGCCCATGTTCAGCGGTGGACTTTATTTTGGCTGTTAAAGTAGTTATAGTATTATAGATTTTGTGGTAGATTTGGAAGCTACGCGCGTATTCACTTTGCGACAAATGTCCTACGATAAGTTCTTAAGTGTTCCACAACCACAAGAAATCAATTAATGGCGGCTGATTTTTGTATCAGATGACTGCTAAGTGAATATCCACTTTAAAATATATAAGGTCCTATTAAATTCACTGCAAATATTTTAATACGAAAAACATACTTACGCATATTACGCATTTCTATTCCAGCTCTATGGCAGCACATCTCGCAAGCCAAACGACCGCACGCGTAAGATATTCGAGCGCATCCCGCCACGCTTGCGTTTCTGCCTCATGGACATCGTGCCGCGCTCCTACCTCAGAGGGCACGTTTTCATGGGCCTGTCTCAGTGTGGACAATTTCTACTGAGCTTCACATACAGCTGCAATACTCAAGTATACTTCAGAGAGAGCTCCACATTCACGTAAGTAAAACAGTCATCGTAGTTCTCAGGTTTGTCGTTAGATGGCGCAGCTTTGAATCACCAACAAAGCTACGAGTTCTAAAACGCGATATCAAAGTTTTTACGAAAATTAGGTGTAATGCAGAACATAGTAATAGACTTAGATCTCTGCCTCATAAACATCGTGCCGCGCTCCTACCTCAGAGGACACGTTTTCATGGGCCTGTCCTGTCGCTATGTGGACAATTCCTACTAAGCTTCACATTCAGCTGCAATACTCAAGTCTACTTCCGAGAGAGCTCCACATTCACGTAAGTAAAGAAGTCGATAGTTCTCAGTTTTGAGTCTTCTGCAAATGTAGAGTTTTAGAACCTAAGCCGTGCAGCTAAGTTTAGTTATAAGTTCTGATGAATTTTTATTTTTCAAATTTTAAGTCACAACTTAAACTAGCGTTACAAATTATACATTAAACCACAGAATACATAATAGTACAGGTACAGAAGACGCACTCCGCCATAGCAATTCAACAAATATAAATCTTTATGCGCGATAATAAAGTACAATTTCCTTCGCGCCGGCTTTGAATACCTACTTTTATATTAGCCTACTGATCGCGCGCGCAAGCAAAAATGAGCCGAATTGCTGCGCGCGAAAGTTCTTCTGCCGCAGACCGCCTCTGAAGGTCACAGCCGGCACGCTTTGTAGGGATGCGAATTTCGAGATTTATATGAAAATAGGTACCTACGAAAAGTGTACTGGAGTACATTTCTACACCCAAGTAAAACAAAAATAAAATGTTTTGTTAAACGTAGGATATTGAAAGAAAATCAAAGCACAAATATTAGAAAAAATATGAAAATTGCATTATCATACAAAATTAACGAATGAGGTAGGAAGCTGAGTTACTTAATACAGAATTGATAAAATAAAATAAATCTCGTGAAGAAATGCGAACGGCATCGGAGCGCGCGCGTAACGTGCGGCGCGCGGCAACCAACTGACTAACCTTCCCGGGGGTGTCGCCGCACGTACTTGCAACTCTATACCTACGCCGCGGAGTGCGCCAGGCCTGATTAAACTAACTTCGCTGACTCAGCGACCTAAAGAGGATCTTGGCCTCCGAAACGAGCTCTCCACTGATTCCTGTCCTGCGCGATCTCCTGCCAATTGCTGACTCGAAGATCGCGCAGGTCAGCCTCATTTTATATTTTTATGAGGAATATCTAATTTGCGGGTGACTTATAAAAGTCTTCCCTCAGATTAAGCATAGATTAAGTTGCAAGCATGGTATAAGAAGATACTGTTTTATTAGACTATGGTTGCAAGTAAGTACAGTCCAGCAAAAAAGAGTAGAAATTAAATAAAATGGAACTAAAAAAATTTCATACTAAATTGTTGCTATTCATAGCCAAAGTTGCCATTTAATTTTGAAATTTTATACAAAGTGGCGCCCTCATTTTTTGTCTACTCTTTTTTGCTGCACTGTAGTACTTGCAATGTTCGCCTACCGTGAAGACAAGAGAAAAAAACATACGTATAACAAACTGTTTATCAAAAGTAAACATCTTCAATCCCTAGATTTTTTAGACACCTTCTTGGTTTTATCATTATTTATTATTAATTGCAGACTGGCACTTGCGAATTCGAATTTATACTAATTAAAAAAATATGTTCTCCTTAGTGTGTATGTTTCGCAGGTTGCATTTCCTGTCATGGGTGCCGGGTCGGAAGGTCCGCAAGGTGCACAGCGTGCCTCTGTTCGGCGAGGACCCTGTGGACAGCAAGCTAGCCATCTCCATGGCGCAGTGGCGGCACAACCCTGGCGTGCTGGTCGTCTACGGGATCGCGTATGTAGCTCGTGACTTATATGTGATAGTATCATGTTGCTAGGGGTGATACAAAGTGTACATAATGCCATAGTAACTAACTTATACTACTTGACTCATAGAAGAAGAAGACCCGCAATGGCAACATTGTTGTAGGCATCATGCTTAAATGTCATGTAATATAAAAAGGCGCAAACAATAATGTTGTCATTTCGGGTACCGGATTTCCGTGATTCGGATGGGCACGTTAAGCCATCGGTCCCGGTTGCTGTCTATGATGGCGGTCGTTACACAACCATGTCAGAGGCCTGCTACTTGCAGTAGGCGGCTGAAAAACTATGACACCAAGGTTCATTGGGTCGTTGAATGACTCGGTGTCCCACACGAAGAGAAAGAGAGTTGCTAGGGGTGATACAAGGTGCACAGCGTGCCTCTGTTAGCGAGGACCCGGTGGACAGCAAGCTGGCGATCTCCATGGCGCAGTGGCGGCACAACCCTGGCGTGCTGGTCGTCTACGGGATCGCGTATGTAGCTCGTGACTTATATGTGATAGTATCATGTTGCTAGGGGTGGTACAAGGTGCACAGCGTGCCTCTGTTCGGCGAGGACCCTGTGGACAGCAAGCTAGCCATCTCCATGGCGCAGTGGCGGCACAACCCTGGCGTGCTGGTCGTCTACGGGATCGCGTATGTAGCTCGTGACTTATATGTGATAGTATCATGTTGCTAGGGGTGATACAAAGTGTACATAATGCCATAGTAACTAACTTATACTACTTGACTCATAGAAGAAGAAGACCCGCAATGGCAACATTGTTGTAGGCATCATGCTTAAATGTCATGTAATATAAAAAGGCGCAAACAATAATGTTGTCATTTCGGGTACCGGATTTCCGTGATTCGGATGGGCACGTTAAGCCATCGGTCCCGGTTGCTGTCTATGATGGCGGTCGTTACACAACCATGTCAGAGGCCTGCTACTTGCAGTAGGCGGCTGAAAAACTATGACACCAAGGTTCATTGGGTCGTTGAATGACTCGGTGTCCCACACGAAGAGAAAGAGAGTTGCTAGGGGTGATACAAGGTGCACAGCGTGCCTCTGTTAGCGAGGACCCGGTGGACAGCAAGCTGGCGATCTCCATGGCGCAGTGGCGGCACAACCCTGGCGTGCTGGTCGTCTACGGGATCGCGTATGTAGCTCGTGACTTATATGTGATAGTATCATGTTGCTAGGGGTGGTACAAGGTGCACAGCGTGCCTCTGTTAGCGAGGACCCGGTGGACAGCAAGCTGGCGGTCTCCATGGCGCAGTGGCGGCACAACCCTGGCGTGCTGGTCGTCTACGGGATCGCGTATGTAGCTCGTGACTTATATGTGACTAGCTGGTACCCGCGAACTTCGTATCGTTTCATTCTTTAAACCTGTTTAAAATTCTGGTTCCCTTACCAGCATCCTAAAAATCGTCACGCTCTAAATAATAATCACGCAAATATTGTTGGAAATACATTTTTCAAACCATAGTTGCATTGCCAACAGATGCCAGCAGAAGCGTTCCATCAAGCTGAACAACTTTTGCTCTTGAGTCATATTGTTTCTCCTATAGTTCATCTGGGCTCCTTATCGTGCACCTGATGGTCTACATCAGGTACTGCAAACCTTTGTTGTCTATTCGCCAGCAGAAGCGTCCCATCAACCTGAACAACTTTTGCTTTGGAGTTATATCTGTATCTCTTATAGTTTAGCTGGGCTCTTGTTGGCGCACCTGGTGGTCTACATCAGGTACTCCAAACCTTCGTTGTCTATTCGCTAGCAGAAGCGTCCCATCAACCTGAACAACTTTTGCTTTGGAGTTATATCTGTATCTCTTATAGTTTAGCTGGGCTCTTGTTGGCGCACCTGGTGGTCTACATCAGGTACTCCAAACCTTCGTTGTCTATTCGCTAGCAGAAGCGTCCCATCAACCTGAACAACTTTTGCTTTGGCGTTATATCTGTATCTCTTATAGTTTAGCTGGGCTCTTGTTGGCGCACCTGGTGGTCTACATCAGGTACTCCAAACCTTCGTTGTCTATTCGCTAGCAGAATCGTCCCATCAACCTGAACAACTTTGGCTTTGGAGTTACATCTGTATTTCTTATAGTTTAGCTGGGCTCCAGTTGGTGCACCTGATAGTCTACATCAGGTACTGCAAACCTTCGTTGTCTATTCGCCAGCAGAAGCGTCCCATCAACCTGAACAACTTTTGATTTGGAGTTATATGTATCCCTAATAGTTTAGCTGGGCTCCTGGTGGTGCGTCTGATGGTCTACATCAGGTGTTCCAGACCCTCAAGTGGAAGCAAAGTAGCCTATGTCCGTTCTCGGTGTATGAGTAATCTCTGTGCCAAATTTTATCAAAATCGGTTCAGTGGTTAAGGCGTGTAAGCGTTTTCGGTACACCGTCCCTAACACCCTGTATAATTGTATAAGTATAGTATGGAAGTATGGATATGGATTGCGCGTGACACTTGGCGTCTATGTAACTCCTTTTTGTGTTAAAAGAAAGTTTTGATGCGTTTAGTATGTTTTATATGGCGCGCGATGGCCATTCTGATACTTACGTAGCATTCATCATCCCATTTTCATGAACTATGCATTCGGACCAATTAACATGCAAATTTTTTTTTGGTAGCCAGTTCTTGATGATACCTAAGTATATTACTATCTTTTTTGAGCGCCTGACAAAACCTGCAGAGCAATATTAACCACGGATACTTGTGTGTTTTTTTCTGTAGGTAGTTTTGGGCGTCTGAATAAATCGTTTTTTGGATTTTCAATTTTCCAACGGAATTTTTCCGCGGAAAAAAGTAGCCTATGTCCTTTCTCAGGTTATTATCTATGTTCATGCCAATTTTCATCAACATCTGTTCAGTGGTTTAGGCGTGAAAGCGTAGCAGACAGACAGACAGACAGACAGACAGAGTTACTTTCGAATTTATAATATTAGTATGGATAGTATCATGTTGCTAGGGGTGGTACAAGGTGCACAGCGTGCCTCTGTTAGCGAGGACCCGGTGGACAGCAAGCTGGCGACCTCCATGGCGCAGTGGCGGCACAACCCTGGCGTGCTGGTCGTCTACGGGATCGCGTATGTAGCTATTATCATTATCATCACTTACTACAGTCCATCCACTTCTGGACAATCCAGACATAGGTCCCTTCCTATTTGGGTTACTTAGGAAGGGACCTATGACAGAAAATTCTGATTCCCATTACCTTTCCTATTCATACCCTTCCTTTTACGTCACCCACAAATTGCAAATTCAATTCGTGAAATCTCGAGTACCTATCTTGAGGAGTCTATTAATTACTTACCTACATCAACATCTTCTCTTGGCAATAGGGATCAACTACAATTTCATGTGGTATTTTATAATAGCATGTATACCTACAATAGTTCTTAAAATTTTCAGAGATTCATGTTCGGAAAGATCATGCCTGAGCGTGATCGGGGTACCTCGACTAGGATGCAAGAAATGCGCCGCATACTCAAGAAATGAAGGTAAGTTTAGTATGCAAGTAAAATACCTAAGTTTTCTTACTATAGTTTCACGTGATTTTGATATAACATTTTGTAAATTTCAGAAGACTCAATGGGTCTAGAGCACAAGAGGTGTCTAGAACACAATTTCGCGATACACACGAAATTCTTCTGCACATCAGATTCTAGCATGTACGAACCGGTCGTCCAACTAGCCTACTCCAATCAAATCATCATTTACACAGACTTCATCCATATACTGGAAATTGATTTCGTGAAACCAGATCAGGATAGGACCGATGACGACAACAAATCAGTAATAGATAGAGAAGAAATAAATTCAATAGATTTGAATCCCAGCACACCTTGTTCGGACGTCTCTGCAGCTTTCCAATCGCCGAAGTATCAAAACAACGTCGTCCAGAATATTATAGCCGATTTTTCTGATTTAGAATTCGAGCCGTATCAAATGTCCAAACCGGTGAAATTGTCAGATGTTATGGGGCAAGAGTTGTGCATCCAAGCGTCGTCTATCTCACACAATTTGGTCGAAGAATGGGAAGGGCCGTCCCCATCCATTAGGACCTTAATAAGTCCTCCGTTAAGGTCCCCGAGGCGTAGGCCAGCGGAAAGCATGTCGAGATTCAACGAAACGCACAGAGTTCAAGCGGAAAAAGCTTACGAATTCACGGAAGAAGCGGATACGAAATGCGAAAAACTGAGCATGTTCAGAAAACGCCGGCTCGCCGACAAAAAGTACGAATTCTGCGAAGACAACAATGAAAACATAGTCCCATTTAGAGTGCTAAGGAGTAATAGGAAGTATTTTATAGGAAATAACAGGAGTACATCGCGGCGAGCGAAATCTCCGCCCGTCGACACAGTATTACGCGCGCATAATCAAATCAGTCGACCGTCGTCACCTACTACCAGCTCTGACTTAAAAACTTTAGAATGCGATCATAACAGCGAAGCAGAGTACAGAGTAATGGAAATGCTAGACGACGGATCCCTAAAAACTGTCGCGGTTCACGATTCTACCTCGAAGACTCTCTCAGATATACCTGTGAGCCCTCAAGACCCTTACCTGGTACACTCAGGCAACTCTAAATGCAGCAAATTCTTCACGAGATATTTCGTGGAGAGCGATGACGAGATTACGTCCATCATCACAGATTCTGAAGGTAAATATGTATACTGTTTTGGTTTCTATTAGTATTGAATTTGCTTATCTTATTTATCGTTCAAGTGGTAGATGTGTTTGTTTGGTCGTTTGATGCTAAAAATACTATTTTTATCTTACTGCATTACTACAATGATAGAGAAAAGGTTACACTGCATATCATGACTTTTTTTCTTCCCAAGTTATTACAGAAATTCAGTGATGCATGCTACATTCATCGTTTTGATCAAACCCACATCTTCTAGCAGTTGTAACTTCGATATTTGTTTAATAAACGTCAGACTAGTGGCTCCCCCAAACAGGAAAAATATCCCTGGCTGAACTCGTTGGTCATCTAGAAACCAATGTATGAATTACTGACAATAACTAACTACAAATATTCGTTGATTGTGATTGTCGTTAATTGCTAATCTAGTTTCGAATCATTTGCGCATTCAGACAATGAATTTTGTCGCTGACGATCAACTCTCAAATCTTTAAGTCGCTTCTTACGACACCCATGGGAAATATAGGGGTAAAAGTACGAAAAAATACGTCTCCTACTTTGTCTATAACAAATGCTACAACGTTCCAGACGACTGTATATCCGGGTACCACGTGGCTCTACACCTGACTGCTCACGGCGCGGGGCTGGCTCCCCTACAAGCCGTCGGCTCGGGAGCCTGGGAGCGCATCTGCTGCAACCTAGGTAACTATACATACAGTATACACTACAGACAGACGACTGTATATCCGTGTACCACACTTGACTGCTCGGGAGCCTGGGAGCGCATCTGCTGCAACCTAGGTAACTATACAGTATACACTACAGACAGACGACTGTATATCCGGGTACCACACTTGACTGCTCGGGAGCCTGGGAGCGCATCTGCTGCAACCTAGGTAACTATACAGTATACACTACAGACAGACGACTGTATATCCGGGTACCACACTTGACTGCTCAGGAGCCTGGGAGCGCATCTGCTGCAACCTAGGTAACTATACAGTATACACTACAGACAGACGACTGTATATCCGTGTACCACACTTGACTGCTCAGGAGCCTGGGAGCGCATCTGCTGCAACCTAGGTAACTATACAGTATACACTACAGACAGACGACTGTATATCCGGGTACCACACTTGACTGCTCAGGAGCCTGGGAGCGCATCTGCTGCAACCTAGGTAACTATACAGTATACACTACAGACAGACGACTGTATATCCGGGTACCACACTTGACTGCTCGGGAGCCTGGGAGCGCATCTGCTGCAACCTAGGTAACTATACAGTATACACTACAGACAGACGACTGTATATCCGGGTACCACACTTGACTCCTCCGGAGCCTGGGCGCGCATATTCTGAAACCTAGGTAACTATACAGTATACACTACAGACAGACGACTGTATATCCGGGTACCACACTTGACTGTCGGCTCGGGAGCCTGGGAGCGCATCTGCTGCAACCTAGGTAACTATACAGTATACACTACAGACAGACGACTGTATATCCGGGAACGACACTGGGATGCTCGGGGGCAGGGGAGCGCATCTGCTGCAACCTAGGTAACTATACAGTATACACTACAGACAGACGACTGTATATCCGGGCACCACACTTGACTGCTCGGGAGCCTGGGAGCGCATCTGCTGCAACCTAGGTAACTATACAGTATACACTACAGACAGACGACTGTATATCCGGGCACCACACTTGACTGTCGGCTCGGGAGTAGGTAGAAAGTGTGACGAAACGGGCCAAGAGCGTGTCGGGCACTCTAGTAGGTAGAAAGTGTGACGAAACGGGCCAAGAGCGTGTCGGGCACTCTAGTAGGTAGAAAGTGGGTAGAATAGGGCCAAGAGCGTGTCGGGCACTCTAGTAGGTAGAAAGTAGGTAGAAAGTGGGTAGAATAGGGCCAAGAGCGTGTCGGGCACTCTAGTAGGTAGAAAGTGGGTAGAATAGGGCCAAGAGCGTGTCGGGCACTCTAGTAGGTAGAAAGTGGGTAGAATAGCCAGAGCGTGTCGGGCACTCTAGTAGGTAGAAAGTGGGTAGAATGGGTCCAAGAGCGTGTCGGGCACTCTAGTAGGTAAAAGTCTGACGAGAACGGGCCAGAGCGTGTCGGGCACTCTAGTGAAAAGTGTGACGAACGGGCCAAGAGCGTGTCGGGCACTCTAGTAGGTAGAAAGTGGGTAGAATAGCCAAGAGCGTGTCGGGTACTCTAGTAGGTGAAAGTGTGACGAACGGGCCAAGAGCGTGTCGGGCACTCTAGTAGGTAGAAAGTGGGTAGAATAGGGCCAAGGCGTGTCGGGCACTCTAGTAGGTAGAAAGTGGGTAGAATAGGGCCAAGAGCGTGTCGGGCACTCTAGTAGGTGAAAGTGGGTGGAATAGGGCCAAGAGCGTGTCGGGCACTCTAGTAGGTAGAAAGTGGGTAGAAACGGGCCAAGAGCGTGTCGGGCACTCTAGTAGGTAGAAAGTGGGTAGAATAGGGCCAGAGCGTGTCGGGCACTCTAGTAGGTAGAAAGTGGGTGAATAGGGCCAAGGCGTGTCGGGCACTCTAGTAGGTGAAAGTGGGTAGAATAGGACCAAGAGCGTGTCGGGTACTCTAGTAGGTAGAAAGTGTGACGAAACGGGCCAAGAGCGTGTCGGGCACTCTAGTAGGTAGAAAGTGGGTAGAATAGGGCCAAGAGCGTGTCGGGCACTCTAGTAGGTAGAAAGTAGGTAGAAAGTGGGTAGAATAGGGCCAAGAGCGTGTCGGGCACTCTAGTAGGTAGAAAGTGGGTAGAATAGGGCCAAGAGCGTGTCGGGCACTCTAGTAGGTGAAAGTGGGTAGAATAGGGCCAAGGCGTGTCGGGCACTATAGTAGGTAGAAAGTGGGTCGAATAGGCCAAGAGCGTGTCGGGCACTCTAGTAGGTAGAAAGTGGGTAGAATAGGGCCAAGAGCGTGTCGGGCACTCTAGTAGGTAGAAAGTGTGACGAAACGGGCCAAGAGCGTGTCGGGCACTCTAGTAGGTAGAAAGTGGGTAGAATAGGACCAAGAGCGTGTCGGGCACTCTAGTAGGTAGAAAGTGGGTAGAATAGGGCCAAGAGCGTGTCGGGCACTCTAGTAGGTAGAAAGTGGGTAGAATAGGGCCAGATGAGTGTCGGGCACTCTAGGAGGTAGAAATTGGGTAGAATTGGGCCAAGAGCGTGTCGGGCACTCTAGTAGGTAGAAAGTGGGTAGAATAGGACCAAGAGCGTGTCGGGCACTCTAGTAGGTAGAAAGTGGGTAGAATAGGCCAAGAGCGTGTCGGGCACTCTAGTTGGTAGACAGTGTGTGGAATCGGTCCAAGAGCGTGTCGGGCACTCTAGTAGGTAGAAAGTGGGACGAAACGGGCCAAGAGCGTGTCGGGCACTCTAGTAGGTAGAAAGTGTGACGAAACGGGCCAAGAGCGTGTCGGGCACTCTAGTAGGTAGAAAGTGGGTAGAATAGGGCCAAGAGCGTGTCGGGTACTCTAGTAGGTAGAAAGTGTGACGAAACGGGCCAAGAGCGTGTCGGGCACTCTAGTAGGTAGAAAGTGGGTAGAATAGGCCAAGAGCGTGTCGGGCACTCTAGTAGGTAGAAAGTGGGTAGAATAGGCCAAGAGCGTGTCGGGCACTCTAGTAGGTAGAAAGTGTGAAGAAACGGGCCAAGAGCGTGTCGGGCACTCTAGTAGGTAGAAAGTGGGTAGAATAGGGCCAAGAGCGTGTCGGGCACTCTAGTAGGTAGAAAGTGGGTAGAATAGGGCCAAGAGCGTGTCGGGCACTCTAGTAGGTAGAAAGTGTGACGAAACGGGCCAAGAGCGTGTCGGGCACTCTAGTAGGTAGAAAGTGGGTAGAATAGGGCCAAGAGCGTGTCGGGCACTCTAGTAGGTAGAAAGTGGGTAGAATAGGGCCAAGAGCGTGTCGGGCACTCTAGTAGGTAGAAAGTGGGTGGAATTCCGGTATTAGATTTTTAATACCGGTACTGAAAAGAGGTCAAAAAAGTCCGTGATCCCGGTATTGGCCAATACCGGTATACCGGTATTGGAAGCCCTAGTATACACTACAGACAGACGACTGTATATCCGGGCACCACACTTGACTGCTCGGGAGCCTGGGAGCGCATCTGCTGCAACCTAGGTAACTATACAGTATACACTACAGACAGACGACTGTATATCCGGGTACCACACTTGACTGCTCGGGAGCCTGGGAGCGCATCTGCTGCAACCTAGGTAACTATACAGTATACACTACAGACAGACGACTGTATATCCGGGCACCACACTTGACTGCTCGAGCCTGGGAGCGCAACTGAAGCAACCTAGGTAACTATACAGTATACACTACAGACAGACGACTGTATATCCGGGCACCACACTTGACTGCTCAGGAGCCTGGGAGCGCATCTGCTGCAACCTAGGTAACTATACAGTATACACTACAGACAGACGACTGTATATCCGGGTACCACACTTGACTGCTCAGGAGCCTGGGAGCGCATCTGCTGCAACCTAGGTAACTATACAGTATACACTACAGACAGACGACTGTATATCCGGGTACCACACTTGACTGCTCGGGAGCCTGGGAGCGCATCTGCTGCAACCTAGGTAACTATACAGTATACACTACAGACAGACGACTGTATATCCGGGCACCACACTTGACTGCTCGGGAGCCTGGGAGCGCATCTGCTGCAACCTAGGTAACTATACAGTATACACTACAGACAGACGACTGTATATCCGGGTACCACACTTGACTGCTCAGGAGCCTGGGAGCGCATCTGCTGCAACCTAGGTAACTATACAGTATACACTACTGACAGACGTCTTTATATACGGGCACCTCACTTGACTGCTGTGGTGTCTGTGAGCGCATCTGCTGCAACCTAGGTAACTATACAGTATACACTACAGACAGACGACTGTATATCCGGGCACCACACTTGACTGCTCGGGAGCCTGGGAGCGCATCTGCTGCAACCTAGGTAACTATACAGTATACACTACAGACAGACGACTGTATATCCGGGTACCACACTTGACTGTCGGCTCGGGAGCCTGGGAGCGCATCTGCTGCAACCTAGGTAACTATACAGTATACACTACAGACAGACGACTGTATATCCGGGTACCACACTTGACTGCTCTTGAGACTGGGAGCGCATCTGCTGAAACCTAGGAAACTATACAGTATACACTACAGACAGACGACTGTATATCCGGGTACCACACTTGACTGTCGGCTCAGGAGCCTGGGAGCGCATCTGCTGCGACCTAGGTAACTATACAGTATACACTACAGACAGACGACTGTATATCCGGGTACCACACTTGACTGCTCAGGAGCCTGGGAGCGCATCTGCTGCAACCTAGGTAACTATACAGTATACACTACAGACAGACGACTGTATATCCGGGTACCACACTTGACTGCTCGGGAGCCTGGGAGCGCATCTGCTGCAACCTAGGTAACTATACAGTATACACTAGGGCTTTCGAATACCGGACTTTTTCAATACCGGTATTGAATACCGGATCATTTTCTTCAATACCGGGATCCCGGTATTACGGTATTAATGGAATGTTTTTCTCCGAGGACGTGAGTCATAAAAAAAAGTTATGTTTTATGCAACTTTTTATTACAAAGCAATAAGAAAATGTCTACTGTAGAAATAAAGTCACATTTCAATTGTCGAAAGTATTTTCGTATAAAAAAACTAGATGGCGCTAGTAGTTTTTTAAAACGCGGTAATGAAATGTTTTCTGCGATATGATAAAGGTTGTGGGTGCATAGTGTTCGCCACGCGGACACGTTCGCCTCGCGAAAACTTAGAACTTAGAACTTAAAATTTAAAAATTAGAAGTTGAAAACCGTGTACGGTACGGTAGTGGGTAGTAGTAGGTACCATGTGTGGGGTGTCGTTTGAAAGAGGAGCTCGAGCCGCGTTCGATGGTACAACACTTACGGCGATCGGATACCAGCGGTGTTTTTTTTTTCGTCGCGTCGATACATACAGTCAGTACAGTAGGTAAGTGAGGCCAACTAAAACTGGTCCCTCCTAGTGTTTGTATGGAAACACCAGTATTCAAACACAGATCCCAGTTTGGTTCGTTGAGATTGTTCCCAGTTTGGTTACGTCCATTTTAGCTTTGTAGCTCGATAATGGCCAAGAGCGTGTCGGCCACTTTACTAGGTAGAAAGTGGGTCGAATCTCTTCTGATGACACATGACCATTTTAGGACACAACTGTCACTTTTAATGACACATGTAAGTTTTTAGACCATTTGAGGACCCAAATGTCACTTTTAATGACACATGACCATTTTATTACACAAATGTCACTTTTAAAGACACATGACCATTTAAGGACACAACTGTCAGTTTTAATGACACATGACAATTTTAGGAGACAACTGTCACTTTTAATGACACATGTCACTTATTAGACCATTTAGGACCCAAATGTCACTTTTGTGAAATAACTTCGGGCGAGTCGGACCGGCCGGACACACTTTAGAACCCAAATGTCACTTTGCACGACACATGTCATTAACCTAAACTCAGGCGAACTAACTTCGAGTGACCTGCTTGTTCCTGTCCAGTGTCCTTGTGTGGCAAATTTGTCTGGAGTGGCACAAATTAGTCTAGTATGGCACAAATTAGTCTAGTGTGGCACAAATTTGTCTAGAGTGGCACAAATTTGTCTAGTATGGCACAAATTAGTCTAGTGTGGCACAAATTTGTCTTATGTGGCACAAATTTGTCTTGTGTGGCACAAATTTGTCTAGAGTGGCACAAATTTGTCTAGTATGGCACAAATTAGTCTAGTGTGGCACAAATTTGTCTTATGTGGCACAAAGTTGTCTAGAGTGGCACAAAGTTGTCTAGTGTGGCACAAATTTGTCTAATGTGGCACTAGACAAATTTGTGCCAACCCAGACAAATATTTGTCATGTGTGGCACAAATTTGTCTGGAGTGGCACAAATGTGTCTAATGTGGCACTAGACAAATTTGTGCCATCTCAGACAAATACTTGTCGTGTGGCACAAATTTGTCTGGAGTGGCACAAATTTGTCTAATGTGCCACTAGACAAATTTTGCCATCTCAGACAAATATTTGTCTTGTGTGGCACAAATTTGTCTGGAGTGGCACAAATGTGTCTAATGTGGCACTAGACAAATTTGTGCCATCTCAGACAAATATTTGTCTTATTTGTCTTATGTGGCACAAATGTGTCTTGTGTGGCACAAATTTGTCTAGAGTGGCACAAATTTGTCTAGTATGGCACAAATTAGTCGAGTGTGGCACAAATTTGTCTTGTGTGGCACAAAGTTGTCTAGTGTGGCACAAAGTTGTCTAGTGTGGCACAAATTTGTCTAATGTGGCACTAGACAAATTTGTGCCATACTAGACAAATATTTGTCTTGTGTGGCACAAATTTGTCTGGAGTGGCACAAATTTGTCTAATGTGGCACTAGACAAATTTGTGCCATCTCAGACAAATATTTGTCTTGTGTGGCACAAATTTGTCTGGAGTGGCACAAATTAGTCTAGTGTGGCACAAATTAGTCTAGTGTGGCACAAATTTGTCTAATGTGGCACAAAGTTGTCTAGTGTGGCACAAAGTTGTCTAGTGTGGCACAAAATTGTCTGGAGTGGCACAAATTTGTCTAGTATGGCAAAATGTGTCTTGTGTGGCAAGACACATTTGTCAAGACGTCGGGCACTCTAGTAGGTAGAAAGTGGGTAGAATAGGGCCAAGAGCGTGTCGGGCACTCTAGTAGGTAGAAAGTGGGTAGAAAAGGGCCAAGAGCGTGTCGGGCACTCTAGTAGGTAGAAAGTGGGTAGAATAGGTCCAAGAGCGTGTCGGGCACTCTAGTAGGTAGAAAGTGTGACGAAACGGGCCAAGAGCGTGTCGGGCACTCTAGTAGGAAGTGGGTAGAATAGGGTCAAAGCGTGTCGGGCACTCTAGTAGGTAGAAAGTGGGTAGAATAGGGCCAACAGCGTGTCGGGCACTCTAGTAGGTAGAAAGTGGGTAGAATAGGTCCAAGAGCGTGTCGGGTACTCTAGTAGGTAGAAAGTGTGACGAAACGGGCCAAGAGCGTGTCGGGCACTCTAGTAGGTAGAAAGTGGGTAGAATAGGGCCAAGAGCGTGTCGGGCACTCTAGTAGTGAGAAAGTGGGTAGAATAGGGCCAAGAGCGTGTCGGGCACTCTAGTAGGTAGACAGTGGGTAGAATAGGGCCAAGAGCGTGTCGGGCACTCTAGTAGGTAGAAAGTGGGTAGAATAGGGCCAAGAGCGTGTCGGGCACTCTAGTAGGTAGAAAGTGGGTAGAATAGGTCCAAGAGCGTGTCGGGCACTCTAGTAGGTAGAAAGAGTGACGAAACGGGCCAAGAGCGTGTCGGGCACTCTAGTAGGTAGAAAGTGGGTAGAATAGGGCCAAGAGCGTGTCGGGCACTCTAGTAGATAGAAAGTGGGTAGAATAGGTCCAAGAGCGTGTCGGGCACTCTAGTAGGTAGAAAGTGTGACGAAAAGGGCCAAGAGCGTGTCGGGCACTCTAGTAGGTAGAAAGTGGGTATAATAGGGCCAAGAGCGTGTCACTCTAGTAGGTAGAAAGTGGGTAGAATAGGTCCAAGAGCGTGTCGGGCACTCTAGTAGGTAGAAAGTGTGACGAAACGGGCCAAGAGCGTGTCGGGTACTCTAGTAGGTAGAAAGTGTGACGAAACAGGCCAAGAGCATGTCGGGCACTCTAGTGGGTAGAAAGTGGGTAGAATAGCGCCAAGAGCGTGTCGGGCACTCTAGTAGGTAGAAAGTGGGTAGAATAGGGCCAAGAGCGTGTCGGGCACTCTAGTAGGTAGAAAGTGGGTGGAATTCGGTATTAGATTTTAATACCGGTACTGAAAGAGGTCAAAAAAGTCCGTGAACCCGGTATTGGCCAATACCGGGTATACCGGTATTGGAAGCCCTAGTATACACTACAGACAGACGACTGTATATCCGGGTACCACACTTGACTGGTCGGGAGCCTGGGAGCGCATCTGCTGCAACCTAGGTAACTATACAGTATACACTACAGACAGACGACTGTATATCCGGGTACCACACTTGACTGTCGGCTCAGGAGCCTGGGAGCGCATCTGCTGCAACCTAGGTAACTATACAGTATACACTACAGACAGACGACTGTATATCCGGGCACCACACTTGACTGTCGGCTCAGGAGCCTGGGAGCGCATCTGCTGCAACCTAGGTAACTATACAGTATACACTACAGACAGACGACTGTATATCCGGGTACCACACTTGACTGCTCAGGAGCCTGGGAGCGCATCTGCTGCAACCTAGGTAACTATACAGTATACACTACAGACAGACGACTGTATATCCGGGTACCACACTTGACTGCTCGGGAGCCTGGGAGCGCATCTGCTGCAACCTAGGTAACTATACAGTATACACTACAGACAGACGACTGTATATCCGGGCACCACACTTGACTGCTCGGGAGCCTGGGAGCGCATCTGCTGCAACCTAGGTAACTATACAGTATACACTACAGACAGACGACTGTATATCCGGGCACCACACTTGACTGCTCTGGAGCCTGGGAGCGCATCTGCTGCAACCTAGGTAACTATACAGTATACACTACAGACAGACGACTGTATATCCGGGTACCACACTTGACTGCTCGGGAGCCTGGGAGCGCATCTGCTGCAACCTAGGTAACTATACAGTATACTACAGACAGACGACTGTATATCCGGGCACCACACTTGACTGCTCGGGAGCCTGGGAGCGCATCTGCTGCAACCTAGGTAACTATACAGTATACACTACAGACAGACGACTGTATATCCGGGCACCACACTTGACTGCTCAGGAGCCTGGGAGCGCATCTGCTGCAACCTAGGTAACTATACAGTATACACTACAGACAGACGACTGTATATCCGGGCACCACACTTGACTGCTCGGGAGCCTGGGAGCGCATCTGCTGCAACCTAGGTAACTATACAGTATACACTACAGACAGACGACTGTATATCCGGGCACCACACTTGACTGCTCGGGAGCCTGGGAGCGCATCTGCTGCAACCTAGGTAACTATACAGTATACACTACAGACAGACGACTGTATATCCGGGTACCACACTTGACTGTCGGCTCGGGAGCCTGGGAGCGCATCTGCTGCAACCTAGGTAACTATACAGTATACACTACAGACAGACGACTGTATATCCGGGTACCACACTTGACTGCTCGGGAGCCTGGGAGCGCATCTGCTGCAACCTAGGTAACTATACAGTATACACTACAGACAGACGACTGTATATCCGGGTACCACACTTGACTGTCGGCTCGGGGCCTGGGAGCGCATCTGCTGCAACCTAGGTAACTATACAGTATACACTACAGACAGACGACTGTATATCCGGGTACCACACTTGACTGCTCGGGAGCCTGGGAGCGCATCTGCTGCAACCTAGGTAACTATACAGTATACACTACAGACAGACGACTGTATATCCGGGTACCACACTTGACTGCTCGGGAGCCTGGGAGCGCATCTGCTGCAACCTAGGTAACTATACAGTATACACTAGGGCTTTCGAATACCGGACTTTTTCAATACCGGTATTGAATACCGGATCATTTTCTTCAATACCGGGATCCCGGTATTACGGTATTAATGGAATGTTTTTCTCCGAGGACGTGAGTCATAAAAAAAGTTATGTTTTATGCAACTTTTTATTACAAAGCAATAAGAAAATGTCTACTGTAGAAATAAAGTCACATTTCAATTGTCGAAAGTATTTTCGTATAAAAAAACTAGATGGCGCTAGTAGTTTTTTAAAACGCGGTAATGAAATGTTTTCTGCGATATGATAAAGGTTGTGGGTGCATAGTGTTCGCCACGCGGACACGTTCGCCTCGCGAAAACTTAGAACTTAGAACTTAAAATTTAAAAATTAAAAATTAGAAGTTGAAAACCGTGTACGGTACGGTAGTGGGTAGTAGTAGGTACCATGTGTGGGGTGTCGTTTGAAAGAGGAGCTCGAGCCGCGTTCGATGGTACAACACTTACGGCGATCGGATACCAGCGGTGTTTTTTCGTCGCGTCGATACATACAGTCAGTACAGTAGGTAAGTGAGGCCAACTAAAACTGGTCCCTCCTAGTGTTTGTATGGAAACACCAGTATTCAAACACAGATCCCAGTTTGGTTCGTTGAGATTGTTCCCAGTTTGGTTACGTCCATTTTAGCTTTGTAGCTCGATAATGGCCAAGAGCGTGTCGGCCACTTTACTAGGTAGAAAGTGGGTCGAATCTCTTCTGATGACACATGACCATTTTAGGACACAACTGTCACTTTTAATGACACATGTAAGTTTTTAGACCATTTGAGGACCCAAATGTCACTTTTAATGACACATGACCATTTTATTACACAAATGTCACTTTTAAAGACACATGACCATTTAAGGACACAACTGTCAGTTTTAATGACACATGACAATTTTAGGAGACAACTGTCACTTTTAATGACACATGTCACTTATTAGACCATTTTAGGACCCAAATGTCACTTTTGTGAAATAACTTCGGGCGAGTCGGACCGGCCGGACACACTTTAGAACCCAAATGTCACTTTGCACGACACATGTCATTAACCTAAACTCGAGCGAACTAACTTCGAGTGACCTGCTTGTTCCTGTCCAGTGTCCCTTGTGTGGCAAATTTGTCTGGAGTGGCACAAATTAGTCTAGTATGGCACAAATTAGTCTAGTGTGGCACAAATTTGTCTAGAGTGGCACAAATTTGTCTAGTATGGCACAAATTAGTCTAGTGTGGCACAAATTTGTCTTATGTGGCACAAATTTGTCTTGTGTGGCACAAATTTGTCTAGAGTGGCACAAATTTGTCTAGTATGGCACAAATTAGTCTAGTGTGGCACAAATTTGTCTTATGTGGCACAAAGTTGTCTAGAGTGGCACAAAGTTGTCTAGTGTGGCACAAATTTGTCTAATGTGGCACTAGACAAATTTGTGCCAACCCAGACAAATATTTGTCATGTGTGGCACAAATTTGTCTGGAGTGGCACAAATGTGTCTAATGTGGCACTAGACAAATTTGTGCCATCTCAGACAAATACTTGTCGTGTGGCACAAATTTGTCTGGAGTGGCACAAATTGGTCACATGTGCCACTAGCCACAATTTTGCCATCTCAGACAAATATTTGTCTTGTGTGGCACAAATTTGTCTGGAGTGGCACAAATGTGTCTAATGTGGCACTAGACAAATTTGTGCCATCTCAGACAAATATTTGTCTTGTGTGGCACAAATTTGTCTTATGTGGCACAAATGTGTCTTGTGTGGCACAAATTTGTCTAGAGTGGCACAAATTTGTCTAGTATGGCACAAATTAGTCGAGTGTGGCACAAATTTGTCTTGTGTGGCACAAAGTTGTCTAGTGTGGCACAAATTTGTCTAATGTGGCACTAGACAAATTTGTGCCATACTAGACAAATATTTGTCTTGTGTGGCACAAATTTGTCTGGAGTGGCACAAATTTGTCTAATGTGGCACTAGACAAATTTGTGCCATCTCAGACAAATATTTTCTTGTGTGGCACAAATTTGTCTGGAGTGGCACAAATGTGTCCAATGTGGCACTAGACAAATTTGTGCCATACTAGACAAATATTTGTCTTGTGTGGCACAAATTTGTCTGGAGTGGCACAAATTAGTCTAGTGTGGCACAAATTAGTCTAGTGTGGCACAAATTTGTCTAATGTGGCACAAAGTTGTCTAGTGTGGCACAAAGTTGTCTAGTGTGGCACAAAATTGTCTGGAGTGGCACAAATTTGTCTAGTATGGCAAAATGTGTCTTGTGTGGCAAGACACATTTGTCCAAACGCGTCGGGCACTCTAGTAGGTAGAAAGTGGGTAGAATAGGGCCAAGAGCGTGTCGGGCACTCTAGTAGGTAGAAAGTGGGTAGAAAGGGCCAAGAGCGTGTCGGGCACTCTAGTAGGTAGAAAGTGGGTAGAATAGGTCCAAGAGCGTGTCGGGCACTCTAGTAGGTAGAAAGTGTGACGAAACGGGCCAAGAGCGTGTCGGGCACTCTAGTAGGTAGAAAGTGGGTAGAATAGGGTCAAAAGCGTGTCGGGCACTCTAGTAGGTAGAAAGTGGGTAGAATAGGGCCAACAGCGTGTCGGGCACTCTAGTAGGTAGAAAGTGGGTAGAATAGGTCCAAGAGCGTGTCGGGTACTCTAGTAGGTAGAAAGTGTGACGAACGGGCCAAGGCGTGTCGGGCACTCTAGTAGGTAGAAAGTGGGTAGAATAGGGCCAAGAGCGTGTCGGGCACTCTAGTAGGTAGAAAGTGGGTAGAATAGGGCCAAGAGCGTGTCGGGCACTCTAGTAGGTAGAAAGTGGGTAGAATAGGGCCAAGAGCGTGTCGGGCACTCTAGTAGGTAGAAAGTGGGTAGAATAGGCCAAGAGCGTGTCGGGCACTCTAGTAGGTAGAAAGTGGGTAGAATAGGTCCAAGAGCGTGTCGGGCACTCTAGTAGGTAGAAGAGTGACGAAACGGGCCAAGAGCGTGTCGGGCACTCTAGTAGGTAGAAAGTGGGTAGAATAGGGCCAAGAGCGTGTCGGGCACTCTAGTAGATAGAAAGTGGGTAGAATAGGTCCAAGAGCGTGTCGGGCACTCTAGTAGGTAGAAAGTGTGACGAAAGGGCCAAGAGCGTGTCGGGCACTCTAGTAGGTAGAAAGTGGGTATAATAGGGCCAAGAGCGTGTCACTCTAGTAGGTAGAAAGTGGGTAGAATAGGTCCAAGAGCGTGTCGGGCACTCTAGTAGGTAGAAAGTGTGACGAAACGGGCCAAGAGCGTGTCGGGTACTCTAGTAGGTAGAAAGTGTGACGAAACAGGCCAAGAGCATGTCGGGCACTCTAGTGGGTAGAAAGTGGGTAGAATAGCGCCAAGAGCGTGTCGGGCACTCTAGTAGGTAGAAAGTGGGTAGAATAAGGCCAAGAGCGTGTCGGGCACTCTAGTAGGTAGAAAGTGGGTGGAATTCCGGTATTAGATTTTTAATACCGGTACTGAAAAGAGGTCAAAAAAGTCCGTGATCCCGGTATTGGCCAATACCGGGTATACCGGTATTGGAAGCCCTAGTATACACTACAGACAGACGACTGTATATCCGGGTACCACACTTGACTGGTCGGGAGCCTGGGAGCGCATCTGCTGCAACCTAGGTAACTATACAGTATACACTACAGACAGACGACTGTATATCCGGGTACCACACTTGACTGTCGGCTCGGGAGCCTGGGAGCGCATCTGCTGCAACCTAGGTAACTATACAGTATACACTACAGACAGACGACTGTATATCCGGGCACCACACTTGACTGTCGGCTCGGGAGCCTGGGAGCGCATCTGCTGCAACCTAGGTAACTATACAGTATACACTACAGACAGACGACTGTATATCCGGGTACCACACTTGACTGCTCGGGCGCCTGGGAGCGCATCTGCTGCAACCTAGGTAACTATACAGTATACACTACAGACAGACGACTGTATATCCGGGTACCACACTTGACTGCTCGGGAGCCTGGGAGCGCATCTGCTGCAACCTAGGTAACTATACAGAATACACTACAGACAGACGACTGTATATCCGGGCACCACACTTGACTGCTCGGGAGCCTGGGAGCGCATCTGCTGCAACCTAGGTAACTATACAGTATACACTACAGACAGACGACTGTATATCCGGGTACCACACTTGACTGCTCGGGAGCCTGGGAGCGCATCTGCTGCAACCTAGGTAACTATACAGTATACACTACAGACAGACGACTGTATATCCGGGTACCACACTTGACTGCTCGGGAGCCTGGGAGCGCATCTGCTGCAACCTAGGTAACTATACAGTATACACTACAGACAGACGACTGTATATCCGGGCACCACACTTGACTGCTCGGGAGCCTGGGAGCGCATCTGCTGCAACCTAGGTAACTATACAGTATACACTACAGACAGACGACTGTATATCCGGGTACCACACTTGACTGCTATGGAGCCTGGGAGCGCATCTGCTGCAACCAAGCTAACTATACAGTATACACTACAGACAGACGACTGTATATCCGGGTACCACACTTGACTGCTCAGGAGCCTGGGAGCGCATCTGCTGCAACCTAGGTAACTATACAGTATACACTACAGACAGACGACTGTATATCCGGGCACCACACTTGACTGCTCAGGGCCTGGGAGCGCAACTGCTGCAACCAAGGTAACAATACAGTATAAACAACAGACAGACGACTGTATATACGGGTACCACACTTGACTGCTCAGGAGCCTGGGAGCGCATCTGCTGCAACCTAGGTAACTATACAGTATACACTACAGACAGACGACTGTATATCCGGGTACCACACTTGACTGCTCAGGAGCCTGGGAGCGCATCTGCTGAAACCTAGGTAACTATACAGTATACACTACAGACAGACGACTGTATATCCGGGCACCACACTTGACTGCTCAGGAGCCTGGGAGCGCATCTGCTGCAACCTAGGTAACTATACAGTATACACTACAGACAGACGACTGTATATCCGGGTACCACACTTGACTGCTCGGGAGCCTGGGAGCGCATCTGCTGCAACCTAGGTAACTATACAGTATACACTACAGACAGACGACTGTATATCCGGGTACCACACTTGACTGCTCTGGAGCCTGGGAGCGCATCTGCTGCAACCTAGGTAACTATACAGTATACACTACAGACAGACGACTGTATATCCGGGTACCACACTTGACTGCTCGGGAGCCTGGGAGCGCATCTGCTGCAACCTAGGTAACTATACAGTATACACTAGGGCTTTCGAATACCGGACTTTTTCAATACCGGTATTGAATACCGGATCATTTTCTTCAATACCGGGATCCCGGTATTACGGTATTAATGGAATGTTTTTCTCCGAGGACGTGAGTCATAAAAAAAAGTTATGTTTTATGCAACTTTTTATTACAAAGCAATAAGAAAATGTCTACTGTAGAAATAAAGTCACATTTCAATTGTCGAAAGTATTTTCGTATAAAAAAACTAGATGGCGCTAGTAGTTTTTTAAAACGCGGTAATGAAATGTTTTCTGCGATATGATAAAGGTTGTGGGTGCATAGTGTTCGCCACGCGGACACGTTCGCCTCGCGAAAACTTAGAACTTAGAACTTAATTAAAAATTAGAAGTTGAAAACCGTGTACGGTACGGTAGTGGGTAGTAGTAGGTACCATGTGTGGGGTGTCGTTTGAAAGAGGAGCTCGAGCCGCGTTCGATGGTACAACACTTACGGCGATCGGATACCAGCGGTGTTTTTTTTTTCGTCGCGTCGATACATACAGTCAGTACAGTAGGTAAGTGAGGCCAACTAAAACTGGTCCCTCCTAGTGTTTGTATGGAAACACCAGTATTCAAACACAGATCCCAGTTTGGTTCGTTGAGATTGTTCCCAGTTTGGTTACGTCCATTTTAGCTTTGTAGCTCGATAATGGCCAAGAGCGTGTCGGCCACTTTACTAGGTAGAAAGTGGGTCGATCTCTTCTGATGACACATGACCATTTTAGGACACAACTGTCACTTTTAATGACACATGTAAGTTTTTAGACCATTTGAGGACCCAAATGTCACTTTTAATGACACATGACCATTTTAGGACACAAATGTCACTTTTAAAGACACATGACCATTTAAGGACACAACTGTCAGTTTTAATGACACATGACAATTTTAGGACACAACTGTCACTTTTAATGACACATGTCACTTATTAGACCATTTTAGGACCCAAATGTCACTTTTGTGAAATAACTTCGGGCGAGTCGGACCGGCCGGACACACTTTAGAACCCAAATGTCACTTTGAACGACACATGTCATTAACCTAAACTCAGCGAACTAACTTCGAGTGACCTGCTTGTTACTGTCCAGTGTCCCTTGTGTGGCAAATTTGTCTGGAGTGGCACAAATTAGTCTAGTATGGCACAAATTAGTCTAGTGTGGCACAAATTTGTCTAGAGTGGCACAAATTTGTCTAGTATGGCACAAATTAGTCTAGTGTGGCACAAATTTGTCTTATGTGGCACAAATTTGTCTTGTGTGGCACAAATTTGTCTAGAGTGGCACAAATTTGTCTAGTATGGCACAAATTAGTCTAGTGTGGCACAAATTTGTCTTATGTGGCACAAAGTTGTCTAGAGTGGCACAAAGTTGTCTAGTGTGGCACAAATTTGTCTAATGTGGCACTAGACAAATTTGTGCCAACCCAGACAAATATTTGTCATGTGTGGCACAAATTTGTCTGGAGTGGCACAAATGTGTCTAATGTGGCACTAGACAAATTTGTGCCATCTCAGACAAATACTTGTCGTGTGGCACAAATTTGTCTGGAGTGGCACAAATTTGTCTAATGTGCCACTAGACAAATTTTTGCCATCTCAGACAAATATTTGTCTTGTGTGGCACAAATTTGTCTGGAGTGGCACAAATGTGTCTAATGTGGCACTAGACAAATTTGTGCCATCTCAGACAAATATTTGTCTTGTGTGGCACAAATTTGTCTTATGTGGCACAAATGTGTCTTGTGTGGCACAAATTTGTCTAGAGTGGCACAAATTTGTCTAGTATGGCACAAATTAGTCGAGTGTGGCACAAATTTGTCTTGTGTGGCACAAAGTTGTCTAGTGTGGCACAAATTTGTCTAATGTGGCACTAGACAAATTTGTGCCATACTAGACAAATATTTGTCTTGTGTGGCACAAATTTGTCTGGAGTGGCACAAATTTGTCTAATGTGGCACTAGACAAATTTGTGCCATCTCAGACAAATATTTTTCTTGTGTGGCACAAATTTGTCTGGAGTGGCACAAATGTGTCAATGTGGCACTAGACAAATTTGTGCCATACTAGACAAATATTTGTCTTGTGTGGCACAAATTTGTCTGGAGTGGCACAAATTAGTCTAGTGTGGCACAAATTAGTCTAGTGTGGCACAAATTTGTCTAATGTGGCACAAAGTTGTCTAGTGTGGCACAAAGTTGTCTAGTGTGGCACAAAA
The DNA here is from genome assembly GCA_024500475.1 of Phthorimaea operculella. Classification (NCBI taxonomy): domain Eukaryota; kingdom Metazoa; phylum Arthropoda; class Insecta; order Lepidoptera; family Gelechiidae; genus Phthorimaea; species Phthorimaea operculella. Next base: position 1,487,373 of record JANFCV010000018.1, on the reverse strand, counting down.
TTGTCTGGAGTGGCACAAATTTGTCTAGTATGGCAAAAATGTGTCTTGTGTGGCAAGACACATTTGTCCAAGAGCGCGTCGGGCACTCTAGTAGGTAGAAAGTGGGTAGAATAGGGCCAAGAGCGTGTCGGGCACTCTAGTAGGTAGAAAGTGGGTAGAAAGGGGCAAGAGCGTGTCGGGCACTCTAGTAGGTAGAAAGTGGGTAGAATAGGTCCAAGAGCGTGTCGGGCACTCTAGTAGGTAGAAAGTGTGACGAAACGGGCCAAGAGCGTGTCGGGCACTCTAGTAGGTAGAAAGTGGGTAGAATAGGGTCAAAAGCGTGTCGGGCACTCTAGTAGGTAGAAAGTGGGTAGAATAGGGCCAACAGCGTGTCGGGCACTCTAGTAGGTAGAAAGTGGGTAGAATAGGTCCAAGAGCGTGTCGGGTACTCTAGTAGGTAGAAAGTGTGACGAAACGGGCCAAGAGCGTGTCGGGCACTCTAGTAGGTAGAAAGTGGGTAGAATAGGGCCAAGAGCGTGTCGGGCACTCTAGTAGGTAGAAAGTGGGTAGAATAGGGCCAAGAGCGTGTCGGGCACTCTAGTAGGTAGAAAGTGGGTAGAATAGGGCCAAGAGCGTGTCGGGCACTCTAGTAGGTAGAAAGTGGGTAGAATAGGCCAAGAGCGTGTCGGGCACTCTAGTAGGTAGAAAGTGGGTAGAATAGGTCCAAGAGCGTGTCGGGCACTCTAGTAGGTGAAAGAGTGACGAAACGGGCCAAGAGCGTGTCGGGCACTCTAGTAGGTAGAAAGTGGGTAGAATAGGGCCAGAGCGTGTCGGGCACTCTAGTAGATAGAAAGTGGGTAGAATAGGTCCAAGAGCGTGTCGGGCACTCTAGTAGGTAGAAAGTGTGACGAAAGGGCCAAGAGCGTGTCGGGCACTCTAGTAGGTAGAAAGTGGGTATAATAGGCCAAGAGCGTGTCACTCTAGTAGGTAGAAGTGGGTTGAAGAGGTCCAAGAGCGTGTCGGGCACTCTAGTAGGTAGAAAGTGTGACGAAACGGGCCAGAGCGTGTCGGGTACTCTAGTAGGTAGAAAGTGTGACAGAAACAGGCCAAGAGCATGTCGGGCACTCTAGTGGGTAGAAAGTGGGTAGAATGGCGCCAAGAGCGTGTCGGGCACTCTAGTAGGTGAAAGTGGGTAGAATAAGTCCAAGAGCGTGTCGGGCACTCTAGTAGGTAGAAAGTGGGTGGAATTCCGGGATGAGATTTTAATACCGGTACTGAAAGAGGTCAAAAAGTCCGTGATCCGGTATGGCCAATACCGGGTATACCGTATTGGAAGCCCTAGTATACACTACAGACAGACGACTGTATATCCGGGTACCACACTTGACTGGTCGGGAGCCTGGGAGCGCATCTGCTGCAACCTAGGTAACTATACAGTATACACTACAGACAGACGACTGTATATCCGGGTACCACACTTGACTGTCGGCTCGGGGCCTGGGAGCGCATCTGGTGCAACCTAGGTAACTATACAGTATACACTACAGACAGACGACTGTATATCCGGGCACCACACTTGACTGTCGGCTCGGGAGCCTGGGAGCGCATCTGCTGCAACCTAGGTAACTATACAGTATACACTACAGACAGACGACTGTATATCCGGGTACCACACTTGACTGCTCGGGCGCCTGGGAGCGCATCTGCTGCAACCTAGGTAACTATACAGTATACACTACAGACAGACGACTGTATATCCGGGTACCACACTTGACTGCTCGGGAGCCTGGGAGCGCATCTGCTGCAACCTAGGTAACTATACAGAATACACTACAGACAGACGACTGTATATCGGGCACCACACTTGACTGCTCGAGCCTGAGCGCATCTGTAACTATACAGTATACACTACACAGACAGACGACTGTATATCCGGGTACCACACTTGACTGCTCAGGAGCCTGGGAGCGCATCTGCTGCAACCTAGGTAACTATACAGTATACACTACAGACAGACGACTGTATATCCGGTACCACACTTGACTGCTCAGGAGCCTGGGAGCGCATCTGCTGCAACCTAGGTAACTATACAGTATACACTACAGACAGACGACTGTATATCCGGGCACCACACTTGACTGCTCGGGAGCCTGGGAGCGCATCTGCTGCAACCTAGGTAACTATACAGTATACACTACAGACAGACGACTGTATATCCGGGTACCACACTTGACTGCTCGGGAGCCTGGGAGCGCATCTGCTGCAACCTAGGTAACTATACAGTATACACTACAGACAGACGACTGTATATCCGGGTACCACACTTGACTGCTCGGGAGCCTGGGAGCGCATCTGCTGCAACCTAGGTAACTATACAGTATACACTACAGACAGACGACTGTATATCCGGGCACCACACTTGACTGCTCGGGAGCCTGGGAGCGCATCTGCTGCAACCTAGGTAACTATACAGTATACACTACAGACAGACGACTGTATATCCGGGTACCACACTTGACTGCTCGGGAGCCTGGGAGCGCATCTGCTGCAACCTAGGTAACTATACAGTATACACTACAGACAGACGACTGTATATCCGGGTACCACACTTGACTGCTCAGGAGCCTGGGAGCGCATCTGCTGCAACCTAGGTAACTATACAGTATACACTACAGACAGACGACTGTATATCCGGGCACCACACTTGACTGCTCAGGAGCCTGGGAGCGCATCTGCTGCAACCTAGGTAAATATACAGTATACACTACAGACAGACGAATGTGTATCGGGTACCACACTTGACTGCTCAGGAGCCTGGGAGCGCATCTGCTGCAACCTAGGTAACTATACAGTATACACTACAGACAGACGACTGTATATCCGGGTACCACTTGACTGCTCAGGAGCCTGGGAGCGCATCTGCTGCAACCTAGGTAACTATACAGTATACACTAGGGCTTTCGAATACCGGACTTTTCAATACCGGTATTGAATACCGGATCATTTTCTTCAATACCGGATCCCGGTATTACGGTATTAATGGAATGTTTTTCTCCGAGGACGTGAGTCATAAAAAAAAGTTATGTTTTATGCAACTTTTTATTACAAAGCAATAAGAAAATGTCTACTGTAGAAATAAAGTCACATTTCAATTGTCGAAAGTATTTTCGTATAAAAAAACTAGATGGCGCTAGTAGTTTTTTAAAACGCGGTAATGAAATGTTTTCTGCGATATGATAAAGGTTGTGGGTGCATAGTGTTCGCCACGCGGACACGTTCGCCTCGCGAAAACTTAGAACTTAGAACTTAAAATTTAAAAATTAGAAGTTGAAAACCGTGTACGGTACGGTAGTGGGTAGTAGTAGGTACCATGTGGGGTGTCGTTTGAAAGAGGAGCTCGAGCCGCGTTCGATGGTACAACACTTACGGCGATCGGATACCAGCGGTGTTTTTTTCGTCGCGTCGATACATACAGTCAGTACAGTAGGTAAGTGAGGCCAACTAAAACTGGTCCCTCCTAGTGTTTGTATGGAAACACCAGTATTCAAACACAGATCCCAGTTTGGTTCGTTGAGATTGTTCCCAGTTTGGTTACGTCCATTTTAGCTTTGTAGCTCGATAATGGCCAGAGCGTGTCGGCCACTTTACTAGGTAGAAAGTGGGTCGAATCTCTTCTGATGACACATGACCATTTTAGGACACAACTGTCACTTTTAATGACACATGTAAGTTTTAGACCATTTGAGGACCCAAATGTCACTTTTAATGACACATGACCATTTTATTACACAAATGTCACTTTTAAAGACACATGACCATTTAAGGACACAACTGTCAGTTTTAATGACACATGACAATTTTAGGAGACAACTGTCACTTTTAATGACACATGTCACTTATTAGACCATTTAGGACCCAAATGTCACTTTTGTGAAATAACTTCGGGCGAGTCGGACCGGCCGGACACTTTAGAACCAAATGTCACTTTGCACGACACATGTCATTAACCTAAACTCAGCGAACTAACTTCGAGTGACCTGCTTGTTCCTGTCAGTGTCCCTGTGTGGCAAATTTGTCTGGAGTGGCACAAATTAGTCTAGTATGGCACAAATTAGTCTAGTGTGGCACAAATTTGTCTAGAGTGGCACAAATTTGTCTAGTATGGCACAAATTAGTCTAGTGTGGCACAAATTTGTCTTATGTGGCACAAATTTGTCTTGTGTGGCACAAATTTGTCTAGAGTGGCACAAATTTGTCTAGTATGGCACAAATTAGTCTAGTGTGGCACAAATTTGTCTTATGTGGCACAAAGTTGTCTAGAGTGGCACAAAGTTGTCTAGTGTGGCACAAATTTGTCTAATGTGGCACTAGACAAATTTGTGCCAACTCAGACAAATATTTGTCATGTGTGGCACAAATTTGTCTGGAGTGGCACAAATGTGTCTAATGTGGCACTAGACAAATTTGTGCCATCTCAGACAAATACTTGTCGTGTGGCACAAATTTGTCTGGAGTGGCACAAATTTGTCTAATGTGCCACTAGACAAATTTTTGCCATCTCAGACAAATATTTGTCTTGTGTGGCACAAATTTGTCTGGAGTGGCACAAATGTGTCTAATGTGGCACTAGACAAATTTGTGCCATCTCAGACAAATATTTGTCTTGTGTGGCACAAATTTGTCTTATGTGGCACAAATGTGTCTTGTGTGGCACAAATTTGTCTAGAGTGGCACAAATTTGTCTAGTATGGCACAAATTAGTCGAGTGTGGCACAAATTTGTCTTGTGTGGCACAAAGTTGTCTAGAGTGGCACAAAGTTGTCTAGTGTGGCACAAATTTGTCTAATGTGGCACTAGACAAATTTGTGCCATACTAGACAAATATTTGTCTTGTGTGGCACAAATTTGTCTGGAGTGGCACAAATTTGTCTAATGTGGCACTAGACAAATTTGTGCCATCTCAGACAAATATTTTTCTTGTGTGGCACAAATTTGTCTGGAGTGGCACAAATGTGTCCAATGTGGCACTAGACAAATTTGTGCCATACTAGACAAATATTTGTCTTGTGTGGCACAAATTTGTCTGGAGTGGCACAAATTAGTCTAGTGTGGCACAAATTAGTCTAGTGTGGCACAAATTTGTCTAATGTGGCACAAAGTTGTCTAGTGTGGCACAAAGTTGTCTAGTGTGGCACAAAATTGTCTGGAGTGGCACAAATTTGTCTAGTATGGCAAAAATGTGTCTTGTGTGGCAAGACACATTTGTCCAAGAGCGCGTCGGGCACTCTAGTAGGTAGAAAGTGGGTAGAATAGGGCCAAGAGCGTGTCGGGCACTCTAGTAGGTAGAAAGTGGGTAGAAAAGGGCCAAGAGCGTGTCGGGCACTCTAGTAGGTAGAAAGTGGGTAGAATAGGTCCAAGAGCGTGTCGGGCACTCTAGTAGGTAGAAAGTGTGAAACGGGCCAGAGCGTGTCGGGCACTCTAGTAGGTAGAAAGTGGGTAGAATAGGGTCAAAAGCGTGTCGGGCACTCTAGTAGGTAGAAAGTGGGTAGAATAGGGCCAACAGCGTGTCGGGCACTCTAGTAGGTAGAAAGTGGGTAGAATAGGTCCAAGAGCGTGTCGGGTACTCTAGTAGGTAGAAAGTGTGACGAAACGGGCCAAGAGCGTGTCGGGCACTCTAGTAGGTAGAAAGTGGGTAGAATAGGCCAAGAGCGTGTCGGGCACTCTAGTAGGTAGAAAGTGGGTAGAATAGGCCAAGAGCGTGTCGGGCACTCTAGTAGGTAGAAAGTGGGTAGAATAGGCCAAGAGCGTGTCGGGCACTCTAGTAGGTGAAAGTGGGTAGAATAGGCCAAGAGCGTGTCGGGCACTCTAGTAGGTAGAAAGTGGGTAGAATAGGTCCAAGAGCGTGTCGGGCACTCTAGTAGGTAGAAAGAGTGACGAAACGGGCCAAGAGCGTGTCGGGCACTCTAGTAGGTAGAAAGTGGGTAGAATAGGGCCAAGAGCGTGTCGGGCACTCTAGTAGATAGAAAGTGGGTAGAATAGGGCCAAGAGCGTGTCGGGCACTCTAGTAGGTGAAGTGTGACGAAAGGGCCAAGAGCGTGTCGGGCACTCTAGTAGGTAGAAAGTGGGTATAATAGGCCAAGAGCCTGTCACTCTAGTAGGTAGAAAGTGGGTAGAATAGGTCCAAGAGCGTGTCGGGCACTCTAGTAGGTAGAAACTGTGACAAACGGGCCAAGAGCGTGTCGGGTACTCTAGTAGGTAGAAAGTGTGACGAAACAGGCCAAGAGCATGTCGGGCACTCTAGTGGGTAGAAAGTGGGTAGAATAGCGCCAAGGCGTGTCGGGCACTCTAGTAGGTAGAAAGTGGGTAGAATAGGGCCAAGAGCGTGTCGGGCACTCTAGTAGGTAGAAAGTGGGTGGAATTCCGGTATTAGATTTTTAATACCGGTACTGAAAAGAGGTCAAAAAAGTCCGTGAACCCGGTATTGGCCAATACCGGGTATACCGGTATTGGAAGCCCTAGTATACACTACAGACAGACGACTGTATATCCGGGTACCACACTTGACTGTCGGCTCGGGAGCCTGGGAGCGCATTTGCTGCAACCTAGGTAACTATACAGTATACACTACAGACAGACGACTGTATATCCGGGTACCACACTTGACTGCTCGGGAGCCTGGGAGCGCATCTGCTGCAACCTAGGTAACTATACAGTATACACTACAGACAGACGACTGTATATCCGGGTACCACACTTGACTGCTCGGGGCCCAGGGAGCGCATCTGCTGCAACCTAGGTAACTATACAGAATACACTACAGACAGACGACTGTATATCCGGGCACCACACTTGACTGCTCGGGAGCCTGGGAGCGCATCTGCTGCAACCTAGGTAACTATACAGTATACACTACAGACAGACGACTGTATATCCGGGTACCACACTTGACTGCTCAGGAGCCTGGGAGCGCATCTGCTGCACCCTAGGTAAATATACAGTATCCACTACAGACAGACGACTCTATATCAGTGTACCACTCCTGACAGTCCGCTCGGGAGATCTGGAGCGCATCTGCTGCAACCTAGGTAACTATACAGTATACACTACAGACAGACGACTGTATATCCGGGTACCACACTTGACTGCTCAGGAGCCTGGGAGCGCATCTGCTGCAACCTAGGTAACTATACAGTATACACTACAGACAGACGACTGTATATCCGGGTACCACACTTGACTGCTCAGGAGCCTGGGAGCGCATCTGCTGCAACCTAGGTAACTATACAGAATACACTACAGACAGACGACTGTATATCCGGGCACCACACTTGACTGCTCGGGAGCCTGGGAGCGCATCTGCTGCAACCTAGGTAACTATACAGTATACACTACAGACAGACGACTGTATATCCGGGTACCACACTTGACTGCTCTGGAGCCTGGGAGCGCATCTGCTGCAACCTAGGTAACTATACAGTATACACTACAGACAGACGACTGTATATCCGGGAACCACACTTGACTGCTCGGGAGCCTGGGAGCGCATCTGCTGCACCCTAGGTAACTATACAGTATACACTACATACAGACGACGGTATATCCGGGTACCACACTTGACTGCTCAGGAGCCTGGGAGCGCATCTGCTGCAACCTAGGTAACTATACAGTATACACTACAGACAGACGACTGTATATCCGGGTACCACACTTGACTGCTCGGGAGCCTGGGAGCGCATCTGCTGCAACCTAGGTAACTATACAGTATACACTACAGACAGACGACTGTATATCCGGGCACCACACTTGACTGCTCGGGAGCCTGGGAGCGCATCTGCTGCAACCTAGGTAACTATACAGTATACACTACAGACAGACGACTGTATATCCGGGTACCACACTTGACTGCTCAGGAGCCTGGGGCGCATCTGCTGCAACCTAGGTAACTATACAGTATACACTACAGACAGACGACTGTATATCCGGGTACCACACTTGACTGTCGGCTCAGGAGCCTGGGAGCGCATCTGCTGCAACCTAGGTAACTATACAGTATACACTACAGACAGACGACTGTATATCCGGGTACCACACTTGACTGTCGGCTCAGGAGCCTGGGAGCGCATCTGCTGCAACCTAGGTAACTATACAGTATACACTACAGACAGACGACTGTATATCCGGGTACCACACTTGCTGCTCGGGAGGAGCGCATCTGCTGCAACCTAGGTAACTATACAGTATACACTACAGACAGACGACTGTATATCCGGGTACCACACTTGACTGCTCGGGAGCCTGGGAGCGCATCTGCTGCAACCTAGGTAACTATACAGTATACACTACAGACAGACGACTGTATATCCGGGTACCACACTTGACTGCTCGGGAGCCTGGGAGCGCATCTGCTGCAACCTAGGTAACTATACAGTATACACTACAAACAGACGACTGTATATCCGGGTACCACACTTGACTGCTCGGGAGCCTGGGAGCGCATCTGCTGCAACCTAGGTAACTATACAGTATACACTACAGACAGACGACTGTATATCCGGGCACCACACTTGACTGCTCAGGAGCCTGGGAGCGCATCTGCTGCAACCTAGGTAACTATACAGTATACACTACAGACAGACGACTGTATATCCGGGTACCACACTTGACTGTCGGCTCGGGAGCCTGGGAGCGCATCTGCTGCAACCTAGGTAACTATACAGTATACACTACAGACAGACGACTGTATATCCGGGTACCACACTTGACTGCTCGGGAGCCTGGGAGCGCATCTGCTGCAACCTAGGTAACTATACAGTATACACTACAGACAGACGAATGTATATCCGGGGACCACACGTGTCTTCTCTGGAGCCTGGGAGCGCATCTGCTGCAACCTAGGTAACTATACAGTATACACTACAGACAGACGACTGTATATCCGGGTACCACACTTGACTGCTCGGGAGCCTGGGAGCGCATCTGCTGCAACCTAGGTAACTATACAGTATACACTACAGACAGACGACTGTATATCCGGGTACCACACTTGACTGCTCGGGAGCCTGGGAGCGCATCTGCTGCAACCTAGGTAACTATACAGTATACACTACAGACAGACGACTGTATATCCGGGTACCACACTTGACTGCTCGGGAGCCTGGGAGCGCATCTGCTGCAACCTAGGTAACTATACAGTATACACTACAGACAGGCGACTGTATGTCCGGGCACCAGGGATTGTATTACCGAAATATTTCCGGTTAAAACGGTTAAAGGTATGACGTCATACCGAAATATAATGATATCGTAACATACCGGTAGCGAAATTTTTCTCTACCGCATTTATAACGGTACCGTTATTTTTTACGGTACCTAAACCGTTATCATAAAGGTTTTGCAAGTACAACGCGACCGTAGCTCGCGCTGCGTTGCCATTTCGTGCATGCTGCGTGCGGCCTCATAGGTATGATATTGCGTCGGCTGCGTCAATTTTCAGTTTCGTCATTTTTCTCGCTTAGCTGGGCAGGTCGGGTTCACCTCGTAATATGGGGCGCGGTCACGGTCGCGTATCGCATTCAAATTTTGTAGAATAATTGTACCTGACATTGTTCAATTTAGTGCCTAAAGAGAAAAAAAATTACCTCTCAATTAATTGACTTATTCATAATTACCCGACTGCCTCAGAAGGAGGGTTATGTTTTTCGAGAGTATGTAGGTACCTATGTATGTATGTGGACAAGAAAATTATTTTTCACGGGCTACAGCCCAAGCGGATAGTTGGATTTTGACATATGAGGTGTCGTTAGATTCGTCTCAGCAACGCAAGTGACACTGGCTATATAAAAAAATTATAGATTCAAGATGGCGGATTTTTACAGCAAAATACTACTTTAAAATTACCGCTGTCGGGTTTTTGTCTCTTAACACATCTACTTGTTTTAGGAGCATACTTCCCAGCGCGGCCACACACATATCTCACGAATGCTTCGATATTATCAGAAGTACGATATGCCAAATAAATGTACCAAAATTTTACCTATCTAATACCTAATCAAAAAACCTAACTAAATAGATAGTCCATAAAAATGAGCACATTTTTTTTCTTACATTAAATTTTCCTTTGCATCCGAGCTTTGCATAGTGACCAGTCTACGAGGGAGGTCAAGTTACGCTCAGGTCGCAATTTCGCAAATAAGTAAAGTTGTTCAGTTTTAATAGTACAGATTTGCAAGTAGAAAATTTGTCAGAGGTTCATTTAAGAAAGTTGTTCAGTTTTAAAATTTGATCCTTTTTGAAAGCTGTTCAGTTTTAAAAGATGTTCAGTTTTGAAAGCTGTTCAGTTTTAAAAGTTGTTCATATTTAAAAGTTGTTCAGTTTTGAAAGTTGTTCAGTTTTAAAAGTTGTTCAGTTTTGAAAGATGTTCAGTTTTAAAAGTTGTTCAGTTTTTTGTTCAGTTTTAAAAATTTATCGGTTTTAAGAGTTGTTTAATTTTAAAAGTTGTTCAGGTTTAAAAGTGTTTCAGTTTTGTAAGGTGTTCAGTTTTAAAAGTAGTTCAGTTTTAAAATGGGGCGTTGGACGCCTTAAAACACGGACGGAGGGCGTATGAGTGGTGAGGTTTGGGTCGCACACTATAAAGATGTCGCAACGTTCGGGAAGCGTGTGGGGTAGCGTTTGACACCCTAGAGGGCGGGAAGAAGCGTTCGACGCCCTGGAGACCAGGGGGTAGCCCCGGACGCCTCGGAGAGCAGGGGGTAGAGTCGGCCGCCCTGGAGGGTGGGGGTAGCGTCGGACGCCTTAAAACACGGAGGGTAGCGTCGGACGCCTTAGAACACGGAGGGTAGCGTCGGACGCCCTGAGAGGCGTAGGGTCACCGTCGAACACTCGAGGGCGGCAGGATAAGGGACAGATACCGAATAAGGGAGTGATTTATAGGTTTAGTTAGAGTACGAAAATACAGTTATTTTTGCTCTACGACGCACCGTTTTCGAGATAATTGCAATTTTAGTTTGCATTCGTTTTTTATATTAAAAATTGTTACTTTATTAAGATATGATGCTACGGAGGCGTTGTACGCTACGGAGGTGTTGGACGTTATGGACTTGTCGCGCGATACGGAGGCGTCAGACGCTACGGAGGTGACAGACGCTATGGAAACGTCGGACTTTATGGAGAAATTGAACGCTCTAGAGGATCGGGGGTTTTATCAGACTTTATGGAGGCGTCAGGCGCTATGGAGGCGTCTAACACTCCTCAGGCGATTAAATAGCTGTCAAAAAGTCCTCAGTATTATAGGGAAGTATTATCAAACACTATGGATGAATCAGGCACTATAGAGGCGTTGGACGCTATGGAGGATGGTTGGTAACGTCATGAGACAGGGTAAGTCGTGGGATGATTGTGTACCAAATAGCCTGGGACTTATTTCAGATTAACAAAAAATATTTCTCAAGAAGGTTACGAAAATAATAGTTATTTTTGCTTTAAGACGCACTGTTTTCGAGATAATCGTGATTTTAGTTTGCATTCGTTTTTTATATTAGAAATTGTTACTTCATTAATATATGATGCTACAGAGCCGTTGGACGCTACGGAGGCGCTGGACGTAATGGACGTGTCGGACGCTATGGAGGCGACAGACGGTATGGAAACGTCGGACTTTATGGAGACAATGAACGATGTAGAGAATCAAGACTACTATTAGACCCTATGGAGTTGAACGCTATGGAGGCGTTGGACGCTTTGAGTGACAGGGTAAGTCGTGGGATGTTTGTGATCCAAATATAGGCCTGTTTTTCGATAATAATATTATGAAAATCCAGTTATTTTTACTCTACGTCGTACCGTTCTCGAGATAATTGCACTTTTAGTTTGAGTTCGTTTTTTAATATGAGAACTCGTAACTTTATTGAGGTTTAATTGCGGTTTCCGTTTCAATCATCAGTTAAGTTATTAATGAAGACTTTTTGATAGCTTTTAATGAACGCCTCAGTAGCGTCCGACGCCCCCATAGTGTCTGATAATACCCCCGATCTCTAGAGCGTTCAATGTCTCCATAAAGCATAGTGTCCGACGCCTCCGTATCGCGCGACACGTCCATGACGTCCAACGCCTCCGTTGCATTATACGTATATATCAGTAAAGTAACAATTTCGAATATTTAAAACTAATGCACACTAGAATCTCGAAAACGGTGCGTCGTAGAGCAAAAATAACTGTATTTTCGTACTTTTATTGAGAAGAAAATCAGTCTCCTGTATTTGGTACACCATTATCCCATGACTAACCATGTCACACATAGCGTCCAACGCCTTCATAGCGTTACCAACCACCCATCATAGTGTCCAACGCTTCCATAGTGCCTAACGCTTCCCTAGCGTCTGATAAAACCCCCGATTCTCTACAGCATTCAATGTCTCTATAAAATCCGACATATCCATAGCGTCCGTCACCTCTGTAGCGTCCGACGCCTCCGTATTGTCCAACACGTCTATAACGCCCAACGCCTCCGTAGCGTTCTACGCCTCCGTAGCATCATATCTCAATAAAATAACGATTTTTAAAATAAAAATACGAATGCTAACTTAAAGTGCAATTATCTCGAAAACGGTGCGTCGTAGAGCAAAAATAACTGTATTTTCGTACTCTTATAAAAAATGTTTTTAAATCAATAAAAATGTTATCTTAAACCGGAAATCTGTCCCCTATATGGTACACAATCATCCCACGACTTACCCTGTCTCACATAGCGTCCAACGCCTTCATAGCGCCCAACGTTACCAACCAGCCTCCATAGCGTCCAACGAAACCGACGGCCTGATGCATCCATAGTGCAGGGATTGTATTACCGAAATATTTCCGATTAAAACGGTTAAAGGTATGACGACATCGACATCGACATCAGACCCGGACCCGGACCCGGGCCCGGACTTGGACTCGAAGTCTTATTGATTCATGAACTATCAGCAGCACATCAACCTATCCTTTAGTAGGTCAACATATACTGGTTTCTCATACAGTCACTAAGAATAACCAACTAGTGTAAGTTGGTCCCATATAGGCTCTACAAATTAGTTTTAGTTTTGATTGAAAACTAACACTAACCACTAAAAAAACTGAACAACTTTTAAAAATGAGCAATTACCAAAACCGAACAACTTTTAAAACTGAACAACTTACAAAACTGGACATCTTTCAAAACTGAACAACTTCCAAAACTGAACAACTTCCAAAACTGAGCAGCTTTCAAAACTGAACAACTTATAAACTGAACAACCTTTAAAACTGAACAAATTTTAAAACTGGACAACTCACAAAACTGAACAACTTTCCAAACTTATCAACTTTCAAAACTGAACATTTTATAAAACTGAAAAACTTTTAAAACTAAACAACTCTCTTAAATGAACATCTTTAAAAAATTAACAACTCTGTACTTAAACTGAACAACTTTCAGAACTGAGACAACCTTGAAACTGAACTACTTTTAAGCATGAACAACTTTAACTGCCTTCGAATCTGTAATAGGGTTTGTAAGGGTTACTTAATGATACAGATAGCAGTGTCATAATGAAAACGTGTATCGTAATGGTTACTTTATGATACAGCTAGCAGTGTCATAATGAAAATCGGTATCTTACCATAAAGAGGCACAATGCATAAAGCAGGTCATCATACAACTGCTTCCGAGTTTGTAATCCGCACATGACAAAATGAGTATAGGTAAAGTAATAAAATCAATGCTCATAATAAGCACGCTCCGATGTTTGCTACTGTTGTTTTGCAAATGGCTACTGATTTTCTCGATTGCCCGATCAGAACATTCGTGGCTTTGATTGGCAAATTGCGTAAATCAGTCCAATAAGCAATTCATAATTAATAACCTGACTTTTCTTCAAGTCCACTTTTTTTATTTTGGAACCAGTGTGAACCGTGACTTGTGTTGGTGTGTGAGACACAAAGGCGCCGCCACCGCATCGCGCCGCCGCCGCTTCGCGTCGTACGATCTGGCAACGTTGCTAAATCGGGCGCATTGTATTTTTCGATATCGAATTTTATACCTGTTAAATAAAGGTTGATAAAGGTATAACGCTACCGGTATAAATAGCGGTTATAGCGGTTTTATACCGGTACCGTAACCTATATTCATAACCTTTTTCCTTCTACCTCTAAAACTTATACCGGTAGCGTTATTATACCGCTAGCGTAACCCTATACCTTAACCTAAAACGATCCCTGCCGGGCACCACACTTGACTGTCGGCTCGGGAGCCTGGGAGCGCATCTGCTGCAACCTAGGTAACTATACAGTATACACTACAGACAGACGACTGTATATCCGGGCACCACACTTGACTGTCGGCTCGGGAGCCTGGGAGCGCATCTGCTGCAACCTAGGTAACTATACAGTATACACTACAGACAGACGACTGTATATCCGGGTACCACACTTGACTGCTCGGGAGCCTGGGAGCGCATCTGCTGCAACCTAGGTAACTATACAGTATACACTACAGACAGACGACTGTATATCCGGGTACCACACTTGACTGCTCGGGAGCCTGGGAGCGCATCTGCTGCAACCTAGGTAACTATACAGTATACACTACAGACAGACGACTGTATATCCGGGTACCACACTTGACTGCTCGGGAGCCTGGGAGCGCATCTGCTGCAACCTAGGTAACTATACAGTATACACTAGGGCTTTCGAATACCGGACTTTTTCAATACCGGTATTGAATACCGATCATTTTCTTCAATACCGATCCCGGTATTACGGTATTAATGGAATGTTTTTCTCCGAGGACGTGAGTCATAAAAAAGTTATGTTTATGCAACTTTTATTACAAAGCAATAAGAAAATGTCTACTGTAGAAATAAAGTCACATTTCAATTGTCGAAAGTATTTTCGTATAAAAAAACTAGATGGCGCTAGTAGTTTTTTAAAACGCGGTAATGAAATGTTTTCTGCGATATGATAAAGGTTGTGGGTGCATAGTGTTCGCCACGCGGACACGTTCGCCTCGCGAAAACTTAGAACTTAGAACTTAATTAAAAATTAGAAGTTGAAAACCGTGTACGGTACGGTAGTGGGTAGTAGTAGGTACCATGTGTGGGGTGTCGTTTGAAAGAGGAGCTCGAGCCGCGTTCGATGGTACAAACTTACGGCGATCGGATACCAGCGGTGTTTTTTTCGTCGCGTCGATACATACAGTCAGTACAGTAGGTAAGTGAGGCCAACTAAAACTGGTCCCTCCTAGTGTTTGTATGGAAACACCAGTATTCAAACACAGATCCCAGTTTGGTTCGTTGAGATTGTTCCCAGTTTGGTTACGTCCATTTTAGCTTTGTAGCTCGATAATGGCCAAGAGCGTGTCGGCCACTTTACTAGGTAGAAAGTGGGTCGAATCTCTTCTGATGACACATGACCATTTTAGGACACAACTGTCACTTTTAATGACACATGTAAGTTTTAGACCATTTGAGGACCCAAATGTCACTTTTAATGACACATGACCATTTAGGACACAAATGTCACTTTTAAAGACACATGACCATTTAAGGACACAACTGTCAGTTTTAATGACACATGACAATTTTAGGACACAACTGTCACTTTTAATGACACATGTCACTTATTAGACCATTTTAGGACCCAAATGTCACTTTTGTGAAATAACTTCGGGCGAGTCGGACCGGCCGGACACACTTTAGAACCCAAATGTCACTTTGAACGACACATGTCATTAACCTAAACTCGAGCGAACTAACTTCGAGTGACCTGCTTGTTACTGTCCAGTGTCCCTTGTGTGGCAAATTTGTCTGGAGTGGCACAAATTTGTCTAGTATGGCACAAATTAGTCTAGTGTGGCACAAATTTGTCTAGAGTGGCACAAATTTGTCTAGTATGGCACAAATTAGTCTAGTGTGGCACAAATTTGTCTTATGTGGCACAAATGTGTCTTGTGTGGCACAAATTTGTCTAGAGTGGCACAAATTTGTCTAGTATGGCACAAATTAGTCTAGTGTGGCACAAATTTGTCTTATGTGGCACAAATGTGTCTTGTGTGGCACAAATTTGTCTAGAGTGGCACAAATTTGTCTAGTATGGCACAAATTAGTCTAGTGTGGCACAAATTTGTCTTATGTGGCACAAAGTTGTCTAGAGTGGCACAAAGTTGTCTAGTGTGGCACAAATTTGTCTAATGTGGCACTAGACAAATTTGTGCCATCCCAGACAAATATTTGTCATGTGTGGCACAAATTTGTCTGGAGTGGCACAAATGTGTCTAATGTGGCACTAGACAAATTTGTGCCATCTCAGACAAATATTTGTCTTGTGTGGCACAAATTTGTCTGGAGTGGCACAAATTTGTCTAATGTGGCACTAGACAAATTTGTGCCATCTCAGACAAATATTTGTCTTGTGTGGCACAAATTTGTCTGGAGTGGCACAAATTAGTCTAGTGTGGCACAAATTTGTCTGGAGTGGCACAAATTAGTCTAGTGTGGCACAAATTAGTCTAATGTGGCACAAAGTTGTCTAGTGTGGCACAAAGTTGTCTAGTGTGGCACAAAATTGTCTGGAGTGGCACAAATTTGTCTAGTATGGCAAAAATGTGTCTTGTGTGGCAAGACACATTTGTCCAAGAGCGCGTCGGGCACTCTGGTAGGTAGAAAGTGGGTAGAATAGGGCCAAGAGCGTGTCGGGCACTCTAGTAGGTAGAAAAGGGCCAAGAGCGTGTCGGGCACTCTAGTAGGTAGAAAGTGGGTAGAATAGGGCCAAGAGCGTGTCGGGCACTCTAGTAGGTAGAAAGTGTGACGAAACGGGCCAAGAGCGTGTCGGGCACTCTAGTAGGTAGAAAGTGGGTAGAATAGGGCCAAGAGCGTGTCAGGCACTCTAGTAGGTAGAAAGTGGGTAGAATAGGGCCAACAGCGTGTCGGGCACTCTAGTAGGTAGAAAGTGGGTAGAATAGGGCCAAGAGCGTGTCGGGTACTCTAGTAGGTAGAAAGTGTGACAGAACGGGCCAAGAGCGTGTCGGGCACTCTAGTAGGTAGAAAGTGGGTAGAATAGGGCCAAGAGCGTGTCGGGCACTCTAGTAGGTAGAAAGTGGGTAGAATAGGGCCAAGAGCGTGTCGGGCACTCTAGTAGGTAGAAAGTGGGTAGAATAGGGCCAAGAGCGTGTCGGGCACTCTAGTAGGTAGAAAGTGGGTAAAATAGGTCCAAGAGCGTGTCGGGCACTCTAGTAGGTAGAAAGTGTGACGAAACGGGCCAAGAGCATGTCGGGCACTCTAGTAGGTAGAAAGTGGGTAGAATAGGGCCAAGAGCGTGTCGGGCACTCTAGTAGGTAGAAAGTGGGTAGAATAGGGCCAAGAGCGTGTCGGGCACTCTAGTAGGTAGAAAGTGGGTGGAATTCGGTATTAGATTTTAATACCGGTACTGAAAAGAGGTCAAAAAGTCCGTGATCCCGGTATTGGCCAATACCGGTATACCGGTATTGGAAGCCCTAGTATACACTACAGACAGACGACTGTATATCCGGGTACCACACTTGACTGCTCGGGAGCCTGGGAGCGCATCTGCTGCAACCTAGGTAACTATACAGTATACACTACAGACAGACGACTGTATATCCGGGTACCACTTGACTGCTCGGGAGCCTGGGAGCGCATCTGCTGCAACCTAGGTAACTATACAGTATACACTACAGACAGACGACTGTATATCCGGGTACCACACTTGACTGCTCGGGAGCCTGGGAGCGCATCTGCTGCAACCTAGGTAACTATACAGTATACACTACAGACAGACGACTGTATATCCGGGCACCACACTTGACTGCTCAGGAGCCTGGGAGCGCATCTGCTGCAACCTAGGTAACTATACAGTATACACTACAGACAGACGACTGTATATCCGGGTACCACACTTGACTGTCGGCTCGGGAGCCTGGGAGCGCATCTGCTGCAACCTAGGTAACTATACAGTATACACTACAGACAGACGACTGTATATCCGGGTACCACACTTGACTGTCGGCTCGGGAGCCTGGGAGCGCATCTGCTGCAACCTAGGTAACTATACAGTATACACTACAGACAGACGACTGTATATCCGGGTACCACACTTGACTGCTCGGGAGCCTGGGAGCGCATCTGCTGCAACCTAGGTAACTATACAGTATACACTACAGACAGACGACTGTATATCCGGGTACCACACTTGACCGTCGGCTCGGGAGCCTGGGAGCGCATCTGCTGCAACCTAGGTAACTATACAGTATACACTACAGACAGACGACTGTATATCCGGGTACCACACTTGACTGCTCGGGAGCCTGGGAGCGCATCTGCTGCAACCTAGGTAACTATACAGTATACACTACAGACAGACGACTGTATATCCGGGTACCACACTTGACTGCTCGGGAGCCTGGGAGCGCATCTGCTGCAACCTAGGTAACTATACAGTATACACTACAGACAGACGACTGTATATCCGGGTACCACACTTGACTGCTCGGGAGCCTGGGAGCGCATCTGCTGCAACCTAGGTAACTATACAGTATACACTACAGACAGACGACTGTATATCCGGGTACCACACTTGACTGCTCGG
Source organism: Phthorimaea operculella (assembly GCA_024500475.1). Classification (NCBI taxonomy): domain Eukaryota; kingdom Metazoa; phylum Arthropoda; class Insecta; order Lepidoptera; family Gelechiidae; genus Phthorimaea; species Phthorimaea operculella. The sequence continues at coordinate 1,468,779 of JANFCV010000018.1, read as the reverse complement.
GAGCCTGGGAGCGCATCTGCTGCAACCTAGGTAACTATACAGTATACACTACAGACAGACGACTGTATATCCGGGTACCACACTTGACTGCTCGGGAGCCTGGGAGCGCATCTGCTGCAACCTAGGTAACTATACAGTATACACTAGGGCTTTCGAATACCGGACTTTTTCAATACCGGTATTGAATACCGGATCATTTTCTTCAATACCGGGATCCCGGTATTACGGTATTAATGGAATGTTTTTCTCCGAGGACGTGAGTCATAAAAAATAGTTATTTGTTCAACTAGAAAGCAAAGTTGATTTTTGCTGCGAGTGCTAATTTTGAAACCCGAGGTAGCGAAGGATACTAAAATTGAATCACGAGCGTAGCGAGTGATTCAAAAGTAGTATCCTGAGCTCAATGAGGGATTCAAAAGCACGAGTTGTAAATGTGTTTGCTTTCGTGTGGTACACACAACTTTTCACCTCTACCAGTAAGACAATTATGTTTTTAAGGTTTTGTTCTTTATGGCTAGGCGAAGGGTGTGACTATACTGCCTAGAATAATAATCCCGCCAAACAAATTTTCAAAGATGCGTTCAGAAATTTAACAAAATGTCAATATTTAGAAGTTTTCGTTATGAAATCGCCGCCTTTATTACGACTAGTTTTTGAAATCTTTAGTGTTAAATTAGATGTTCGAAATTCAAATTACTTTTCTCCACTACTTTTCTCAACAAGTTGAGAAATGTGATTTGAATTTCGAACGATGGTTAAAGACGACTTTTGCCGACTAAATTTTCGCAGCCAAATAGTTCTTTTCAAGCTGGTGAGGTGAAAAAGTTATGTTTTATGCAACTTTTTATTACAAAGCAATAAGAAAATGTCTACTGTAGAAATAAAGTCACATTTCAATTGTCGAAAGTATTTTCGTATAAAAAAACTAGATGGCGCTAGTAGTTTTTTAAAACGCGGTAATGAAATGTTTTCTGCGATATGATAAAGGTTGTGGGTGCATTGTGTTCGCCACGCGGACACGTTCGCCTCGCGAAAACTTAGAACTTAGAACTTAAAAATTAAAAATTAGAAGTTGAAAACCGTGTACGGTACGGTAGTGGGTAGTAGTAGGTACCATGTGTGGGGTGTCGTTTGAAAGAGAGCTCGAGCCGCGTTCGATGGTACAACACTTACGGCGATCGGATACCAGCGGTGTTTTTTTTTTCGTCGCGTCGATACATACAGTCAGTACAGTAGGTAAGTGAGGCCAACTAAAACTGGTCCCTCCTAGTGTTTGTATGGAAACACCAGTATTCAAACACAGATCCCAGTTTGGTTCGTTGAGATTGTTCCCAGTTTGGTTACGTCCATTTTAGCTTTGTAGCTTGTGACGAAACGGGCCAAGAGCGTGTCGGCCACTTTACTAGGTAGAAAGTGGGTCGAATCTCTTCTGATGACACATGACCATTTTAGGACACAACTGTCACTTTTAATGACACATGTAAGTTTTTAGACCATTTGAGGACCCAAATGTCACTTTTAATGACACATGACCATTTTAGGACACAAATGTCACTTTTAAAGACACATGACCATTTAAGGACACAACTGTCAGTTTTAATGACACATGACAATTTTAGGACACAACTGTCACTTTTAATGACACATGTCACTTATTAGACCATTTTAGGACCCAAATGTCACTTTTGTGAAATAACTTCGGGCGAGTCGGACCGGCCGGACACACTTTAGAACCCAAATGTCACTTTGAACGACACATGTCATTAACCTAAACTCGAGCGAACTAACTTCGAGTGACCTGCTTGTTCCTGTCCAGTGTCCCTTGTGTGGCAAATTTGTCTGGAGTGGCACAAATTTGTCTAGTATGGCACAAATTAGTCTAGTGTGGCACAAATTTGTCTAGAGTGGCACAAATTTGTCTAGTATGGCACAAATTAGTCTAGTGTGGCACAAATTTGTCTTATGTGGCACAAATGTGTCTTGTGTGGCACAAATTTGTCTAGAGTGGCACAAATTTGTCTAGTATGGCACAAATTAGTCTAGTGTGGCACAAATTTGTCTTATGTGGCACAAAGTTGTCTAGAGTGGCACAAAGTTGTCTAGTGTGGCACAAATTTGTCTAATGTGGCACTAGACAAATTTGTGCCATCCCAGACAAATATTTGTCATGTGTGGCACAAATTTGTCTGGAGTGGCACAAATGTGTCTAATGTGGCACTAGACAAATTTGTGCCATCTCAGACAAATACTTGTCGTGTGGCACAAATTTGTCTGGAGTGGCACAAATTTGTCTAATGTGCCACTAGACAAATTTTTGCCATCTCAGACAAATATTTGTCTTGTGTGGCACCTATTTGTCTGGAGTGGCACAAATTTGTCTAATGTGGCACTAGACAAATTTGTGCCATCTCAGACAAATATTTGTCTTGTGTGGCACAAATTTGTCTTATGTGGCACAAATGTGTCTTGTGTGGCACAAATTTGTCTAGAGTGGGACAAATTGGTCTAGTATGGCACAAATTAGTCTAGTGTGGCACAAATTTGTCTTATGTGGCACAAAGTTGTCTAGAGTGGCACAAAGTTGTCTAGTGTGGCACAAATTTGTCTAATGTGGCACTAGACAAATTTGTGCCATCCCAGACAAATATTTGTCATGTGTGGCACAAATTTGTCTGGAGTGGCACAAATGTGTCTAATGTGTCACTAGACAAATTTGTGCCATCTCAGACAAATATTTGTCTTGTGTGGCACAAATTTGTCTGGAGTGGCACAAATGTGTCCAATGTGGCACTAGACAAATTTGTGCCATACTAGACAAATATTTGTCTTGTGTGGCACAAATTTGTCTGGAGTGGCACAAATTAGTCTAGTGTGGCACAAATTAGTCTAGTGTGGCACAAATTTGTCTAATGTGGCACAAAGTTGTCTAGTGTGGCACAAAGTTGTCTAGTGTGGCACAAAATTGTCTGGAGTGGCACAAATTTGTCTAGTATGGCAAAATGTGTCTTGTGTGGCAAGACACATTTGTCCAAGAGCGTCGGGCACTCTCGTAGGTAGCAACTGGGTAGAACCGGGCCAAGAGCGTGTCGGGCACTCTAGTAGGTAGAAAGTGGGTAGAAAAGGGCCAAGAGCGTGTCGGGCACTCTAGTAGGTAGAAAGTGGGTAGAATAGGGCCAAGAGCGTGTCGGGCACTCTAGTAGGTAGAAAGTGTGACGAAACGGGCCAAGAGCGTGTCGGGCACTCTAGTAGGTAGAAAGTGGGTAGAATAGGGCCAAGAGTGCGTCGGGCACTCTAGTAGGTAGAAAGTGGGTAGAATAGGGCCAAGAGCGTGTCGGGCACTCTAGTAGGTAGAAAGTGGGTAGAATATGGCCAAGAGCGTGTCGGGCACTCTAGTAGGTAGAAAGTGGGTAGAATAGGTCCAAGAGCGTGTCGGGCACTCTAGTAGGTAGAAAGTGTGACGAAACGGGCCAAGAGCGTGTCGGGCACTCTAGTAGGTAGAAAGTGGGTAGAATAGGGCCAAGAGCGTGTCGGGCACTCTAGTAGGTAGAAAGTGGGTAGAATAGGTCCAAGAGCGTGTCGGGCACTCTAGTAGGTAGAAAGTCTGACGAAACGGGCCAAGAGCGTGTCGGGCACTCTAGTAGGTAGAAAGTGTGACGAAACGGGCCAAGAGCGTGTCGGGCACTCTAGTAGGTAGAAAGTGGGTAGAATAGGGCCAAGAGCGTGTCGGGTACTCAAGTAGGTAGAAAGTGTGACGAAACGGGCCATGAGCGTGTCGGGCACTCTAGTAGGTAGAAAGTGGGTAGAATAGGGCCAAGAGCGTGTCGGGTACTCTAGTAGGTAGAAAGTGTGACGAAACGGGCCAAGAGCGTGTCGGGCACTCTAGTAGGTAGAAAGTGGGTAGAATAGGCCAAGAGCGTGTCGGGCACTCTAGTAGGTAGAAAGTGGGTAGATTAGGGCCAACAGCGGGTTGGGCACCTAGTAGGTAGAAAGTGGGTAGAATAGGCCAAGAGCGTGTCGGGCACTCTAGTAGGTAGAAAGTGGGTAGAATAGGCCAAGAGCGTGTCGGGCACTCTAGTAGGTAGAAAGTGGGTAGAATAGGTCCAAGAGCGTGTCGGGCACTCTAGTAGGTAGAAAGTGTGACGAAACGGGCCAAGAGCGTGTCGGGCACTCTAGTAGGTAGAAAGTGGGTAGAATAGGGCCAAGAGCGTGTCGGGCACTCTAGTAGGTAGAAAGTGGGTAGAATAGGTCCAAGAGCGTGTTGGGCACTCTAGTAGGTAGAAAGTGTGACGAAACGGGCCAAGAGCGTGTCGGGTACTCTAGTAGGTAGAAAGTGGGTAGAATAGGTCCAAGAGCGTGTTGGGCACTCTAGTAGAAAGTGTGACGAAACGGGCCAAGAGCGTGTCGGGCACTCTAGTAGGTAGAAAGTGGGTGGAATCGGGTAGTAGATTTTAATACCGGTACTGAAAAGAGGTCAAAAAGTCCGTGATCTGGTATTGGCCAATACCGGTATACCGGTATTGGAAGCCCTAGTATACACTACAGACAGACGACTGTATATCCGGGCACCACACTTGACTGCTCGGGAGCCTGGGAGCGCATCTGCTGCAACCTAGGTAACTATACAGTATACACTACAGACAGACGACTGTATATCCGGGTACCACACTTGACTGTCGGCTCGGGAGCCTGGGAGCGCATCTGCTGCAACCTAGGTAACTATACAGTATACACTACAGACAGACGACTGTATATCCGGGTACCACACTTGACTGCTCGGGAGCCTGGGAGCGCATCTGCTGCAACCTAGGTAACTATACAGTATACACTACAGACAGACGACTGTATATCCGGGTACCACACTTGACTGCTCGGGAGCCTGGGAGCGCATCTGCTGCAACCTAGGTAACTATACAGTATACACTACAGACAGACGACTGTATATCCGGGTACCACACTTGACTGCTCGGGAGCCTGGGAGCGCATCTGCTGCAACCTAGGTAACTATACAGTATACACTACAGACAGACGACTGTATATCCGGGTACCACACTTGACTGCTCGGGAGCCTGGGAGCGCATCTGCTGCAACCTAGGTAACTATACAGTATACACTACAGACAGACGACTGTATATCCGGGTACCACACTTGACTGCTCGGGAGCCTGGGAGCGCATCTGCTGCAACCTAGGTAACTATACAGTATACACTACAGACAGACGACTGTATATCCGGGTACCACACTTGACTGCTCGGGAGCCTGGGAGCGCATCTGCTGCAACCTAGGTAACTATACAGTATACACTAGGGCTTTGAATACCGGACTTTTTCAATACCGGTATTGAATACCGGATCATTTTCTTCAATACCGATCCCGGTATTACGGTATTAATGGAATGTTTTTCCGAGGACGTGAGTCATAAAAAAGTTATGTTTTATGCAACTTTTTATTACAAAGCAATAAGAAAATGTCTACTGTAGAAATAAAGTCACATTTCAATTGTCGAAAGTATTTTCGTATAAAAAAACTAGATGGCGCTAGTAGTTTTTTAAAACGCGGTAATGAAATGTTTTCTGCGATATGATAAAGGTTGTGGGTGCATAGTGTTCGCCACGCGGACACGTTCGCCTCGCGAAAACTTAGAACTTAGAACTTAAAAATTAAAAATTATAAGTTGAAAACCGTGTACGGTACGGTGGGTAGTAGTAGGTACCATGTGTGGGGTGTCGTTTGAAAGAGGAGCTCGAGCCGCGTTCGATGGTACAACACTTACGGCGATCGGATACCAGCGGTGTTTTTTTTTCTCGTCGCTTCGATACATACAGTCAGTACAGTAGGTAAGTGAGGCCAACTAAAACTGGTCCCTTCTAGTGTTTGTATGGAAACACCAGTATTCAAACACAGATCCCAGTTTGGTTCGTTGAGATTGTTCCCAGTTTGGTTACGTCCATTTTAGCTTTGTAGCTCGATAATGGCCAAGAGCGTGTCGGCCACTTTACTAGGTAGAAAGTGGGTCGAATCTCTTCTGATGACACATGACCATTTTAGGACACAACTGTCACTTTTAATGACACATGTAAGTTTTTAGACCATTTGAGGACCCAAATGTCACTTTTAATGACACATGACCATTTTAGGACACAAATGTCACTTTTAAAGACACATGACCATTTAAGGACACAACTGTCAGTTTTAATGACACATGACAATTTTAGGACACAACTGTCACTTTTAATGACACATGTCACTTATTAGACCATTTTAGGACCCAAATGTCACTTTTGTGAAATAACTTCGGGCGAGTCGGACCGGCCGGACACACTTTAGAACCCAAATGTCACTTTGAACGACACATGTCATTAACCTAAACTCGAGCGAACTAACTTCGAGTGACCTGCTTGTTCCTGTCCAGTGTCCCTTGTGTGGCAAATTTGTCTAGTATGGCACAAATTAGTCTAGTGTGGCACAAATTTGTCTAGAGTGGCACAAATTTGTCTAGTATGGCACAAATTAGTCTAGTGTGGCACAAATTTGTCTTATGTGGCACAAATGTGTCTTGTGTGGCACAAATTTGTCTAGAGTGGCACAAATTTGTCTAGTATGGCACAAATTAGTCTAGTGTGGCACAAATTTGTCTTATGTGGCACAAAGTTGTCTAGAGTGGCACAAAGTTGTCTAGTGTGGCACAAATTTGTCTAATGTGGCACTAGACAAATTTGTGCCATCCAAGACAAATATTTGTCTGAGATGGCACAAATTTGTCTGGAGTGGCACAAATGTGTCTAATGTGGCACTAGACAAATTTGTGCCATCTCAGACAAATACTTGTCGTGTGGCACAAATTTGTCTGGAGTGGCACAAATTTGTCTATTGTGCCACTATACAAATTTTGCCATCTCAGACAAATATTTGTCTTGTGTGGCACCTATTTGTCTGGAGTGGCACAAATTTGTCTAATGTGGCACTAGACAAATTTGTGCCATCTCAGACAAATATTTGTCTTGTGTGGCACAAATTTGTCTTATGTGGCACAAATGTGTCTTGTGTGGCACAAATTTGTCTAGAGTGGGACAAATTGGTCTAGTATGGCACAAATTAGTCTAGTGTGGCACAAATTTGTCTTATGTGGCACAAAGTTGTCTAGAGTGGCACAAAGTTGTCTAGTGTGGCACAAATTTGTCTAATGTGGCACTAGACAAATTTGTGCCATCCCAGACAAATATTTGTCATGTGTGGCACAAATTTGTCTGGAGTGGCACAAATGTGTCTAATGTGGCACTAGACAAATTTGTGCCATCTCAGACAAATATTTGTCTTGTGTGGCACAAATTTGTCTGGAGTGGCACAAATGTGTCCAATGTGGCACTAGACAAATTTGTGCCATACTAGACAAATATTTGTCTTGTGTGGCACAAATTTGTCTGGAGTGGCACAAATTAGTCTAGTGTGGCACAAATTAGTCTAGTGTGGCACAAATTTGTCTAATGTGGCACAAAGTTGTCTAGTGTGGCACAAAGTTGTCTAGTGTGGCACAAAATTGTCTGGAGTGGCACAAATTTGTCTAGTATGGCAAAAATGTGTCTTGTGTGGCAAGACACATTTGTCCAAGAGCGCGTCGGGCACTCTGGTAGGTAGAAAGTGGGTAGAATAGGGCCAAGAGCGTGTCGGGCACTCTAGTAGGTAGAAAGTGGGTAGAAAAGGGCCAAGAGCGTGTCGGGCACTCTAGTAGGTAGAAAGTGGGTAGAATAGGGCCAAGAGCGTGTCGGGCACTCTAGTAGGTAGAAAGTGTGACGAAACGGGCCAAGAGCGTGTCGGGCACTCTAGTAGGTAGAAAGTGGGTAGAATAGGCCCGTCCAAGAGCGTGTCGGGCACTCTAGTAGGTAGAAAGTGTGACGAAACGGGCCAAGAGCGTGTCGGGCACTCTAGTAGGTAGAAAGTGGGTAGAATAGGCCAAGAGCGTGTCGGGCACTCTAGTAGGTAGAAAGTGGGTAGAATAGGTCCAAGAGCGTGTCGGGCACTCTAGTAGGTAGAAAGTCTGACGAAACGGGCCAAGAGCGTGTCGGGCACTCTAGTAGGTAGAAAGTGTGACGAAACGGGCCAAGAGCGTGTCGGGCACTCTAGTAGGTAGAAAGTGGGTCGAATGGGCACAAGAGCGAGTCGGGCACTCTAGTGGGGAGAAAGTGTGACGAACGGGCCACGAGCGTCTCGGGCACTCTAGGTAGAAAGTGGGTAGAATAGGGCCAAGAGCGTGTCGGGTACTCTAGTAGGTAGAAAGTGTGACGAACGGGCCAAGAGCGTGTCGGGCACTCTAGTAGGTAGAAAGTGGGTAGAATAGGGCCAAGAGCGTGTCGGGCACTCTAGTAGGTAGAAAGTGGGTAGATTAGGCCAACAGCGGGTTGGGCACTCTAGTAGGTAGAAAGTGGGTAGAATAGGCCAAGAGCGTGTCGGGCACTCTAGTAGGTAGAAAGGGTAGAATAGGGCCAAGAGCGTGTCGGGCACTCTAGTAGGTAGAAAGTGGGTAGAATAGGTCCAAGAGCGTGTCGGGCACTCTAGTAGGTAGAAAGTGTGACGAAACGGGCCAAGAGCGTGTCGGGCACTCTAGTAGGTAGAAAGTGGGTAGAATAGGGCCAAGAGCGTGTCGGGCACTCTAGTAGGTAGAAAGTGGGTAGAATAGGTCCAAGAGCGTGTTGGGCACTCTAGTAGGTAGAAAGTGTGACGAAACGGGCCAAGAGCGTGTCGGGTACTCTAGTAGGTAGAAAGTGGGTAGAATAGGTCCAAGAGCGTGTTGGGCACTCTAGTAGGTAGAAAGTGTGACGAAACGGGCCAAGAGCGTGTCGGGCACTCTAGTAGGTAGAAAGTGGGTGGAATTCCGGTATTAGATTTTTAATACCGGTACTGAAAAGAGGTCAAAAAAGTCCGTGATCCCGGTATTGGCCAATACCGGTATACCGGTATTGGAAGCCCTAGTATACACTACAGACAGACGACTGTATATCCGGGCACCACACTTGACTGCTCGGGAGCCTGGGAGCGCATCTGCTGCAACCTAGGTAACTATACAGTATACACTACAGACAGACGACTGTATATCCGGGTACCACACTTGACTGTCGGCTCGGGAGCCTGGGAGCGCATCTGCTGCAACCTAGGTAACTATACAGTATACACTACAGACAGACGACTGTATATCCGGGTACCACACTTGACTGCTCGGGAGCCTGGGAGCGCATCTGCTGCAACCTAGGTAACTATACAGTATACACTACAGACAGACGACTGTATATCCGGGTACCACACTTGACTGCTCGGGAGCCTGGGAGCGCATCTGCTGCAACCTAGGTAACTATACAGTATACACTACAGACAGACGACTGTATATCCGGGTACCACACTTGACTGCTCGGGAGCCTGGGAGCGCATCTGCTGCAACCTAGGTAACTATACAGTATACACTACAGACAGACGACTGTATATCCGGGTACCACACTTGACTGCTCGGGAGCCTGGGAGCGCATCTGCTGCAACCTAGGTAACTATACAGTATACACTACAGACAGACGACTGTATATCCGGGTACCACACTTGACTGCTCGGGAGCCTGGGAGCGCATCTGCTGCAACCTAGGTAACTATACAGTATACACTACAGACAGACGACTGTATATCCGGGTACCACACTTGACTGCTCGGGAGCCTGGGAGCGCATCTGCTGCAACCTAGGTAACTATACAGTATACACTAGGGCTTTCGAATACCGGACTTTTTCAATACCGGTATTGAATACCGGATCATTTTCTTCAATACCGGGATCCCGGTATTACGGTATTAATGGAATGTTTTTCTCCGAGGACGTGAGTCATAAAAAAAAGTTATGTTTTATGCAACTTTTTATTACAAAGCAATAAGAAAATGTCTACTGTAGAAATAAAGTCACATTTCAATTGTCGAAAGTATTTTCGTATAAAAAAACTAGATGGCGCTAGTAGTTTTTTAAAACGCGGTAATGAAATGTTTTCTGCGATATGATAAAGGTTGTGGGTGCATAGTGTTCGCCACGCGGACACGTTCGCCTCGCGAAAACTTAGAACTTAGAACTTAAAAATTAAAAATTAGAAGTTGAAAACCGTGTACGGTACGGTAGTGGGTAGTAGTAGGTACCATGTGTGGGGTGTCGTTTGAAAGAGGAGCTCGAGCCGCGTTCGATGGTACAACACTTACGGCGATCGGATACCAGCGGTGTTTTTTTTTCTCGTCGCGTCGATACATACAGTCAGTACAGTAGGTAAGTGAGGCCAACTAAAACTGGTCCCTTCTAGTGTTTGTATGGAAACACCAGTATTCAAACACAGATCCCAGTTTGGTTCGTTGAGATTGTTCCCAGTTTGGTTACGTCCATTTTAGCTTTGTAGCTCGATAATGGCCAAGAGCGTGTCGGCCACTTTACTAGGTAGAAAGTGGGTCGAATCTCTTCTGATGACACATGACCATTTTAGGACACAACTGTCACTTTTAATGACACATGTAAGTTTTAGACCATTTGAGGACCCAAATGTCACTTTTAATGACACATGACCATTTTAGGACACAAATGTCACTTTTAAAGACACATGACCATTTAAGGACACAACTGTCAGTTTTAATGACACATGACAATTTTAGGACACAACTGTCACTTTTAATGACACATGTCACTTATTAGACCATTTTAGGACCCAAATGTCACTTTTGTGAAATAACTTCGGGCGAGTCGGACCGGCGGACACACTTTAGAACCCAAATGTCACTTTGAACGACACATGTCATTAACCTAAACTCGAGCGAACTAACTTCGAGTGACCTGCTTGTTCCTGTCCAGTGTCCCTTGTGTGGCAAATTTGTCTAGTATGGCACAAATTAGTCTAGTGTGGCACAAATTTGTCTAGAGTGGCACAAATTTGTCTAGTATGGCACAAATTAGTCTAGTGTGGCACAAATTTGTCTTATGTGGCACAAATGTGTCTTGTGTGGCACAAATTTGTCTAGAGTGGCACAAATTTGTCTAGTATGGCACAAATTAGTCTAGTGTGGCACAAATTTGTCTTATGTGGCACAAAGTTGTCTAGAGTGGCACAAAGTTGTCTAGTGTGGCACAAATTTGTCTAATGTGGCACTAGACAAATTTGTGCCATCCCAGACAAATATTTGTCATGTGTGGCACAAATTTGTCTGGAGTGGCACAAATGTGTCTAATGTGGCACTAGACAAATTTGTGCCATCTCAGACAAATACTTGTCGTGTGGCACAAATTTGTCTGGAGTGGCACAAATTTGTTCATGTGCCACTAGACAAATTTTTGCCATCTCAGACAAATGTTTGTCTTGTGTGGCACAAATTTGTCTGGAGTGGCACAAATGTGTCTAATGTGGCACTAGACAAATTTGTGCCATACTAGACAAATATTTGTATTGTGTGGCACAAATTTGTCTGGAGTGGCACAAATTTGTCTGAAGTGGCACAAATTTGTCTAATGTGGCACTAGACAAATTTGTGCCATCTCAGACAAATACTTGTCGTGTGGCACAAATTTGTCTGGAGTGGCACAAATTTGTCTAATGTGCACACAAATTTTTGCCATCTCAGACAAATATTTGTCTTGTGTGGCACAAATTTGTCTGGAGTGGCATAAATGTGTCTAATGTGGCACTAGACAAATTTGTGCCATCTCAGACAAATATTTGTCTTGTGTGGCACAAATTTGTCTGGAGTGGCACTAATTTGTCTAATGTGGCACTAGACAAATTTGTGCCATCTCAGACAAATATTTGTCTTGTGTGGCACAAATTTGTCTGGAGTGGCACAAATGTGTCTAATGTGGCACTAGACAAATTTGTGCCATACTAGACAAATATTTGTCTAGTGCCACATTAGACACATTTGTGCCACTCCAGACAAATTTGTGCCACACATGACAAATATTTGTCTGGGATGGCACAAATTTGTCTAGTGCAACATTAGACAAATTTGTGACACACTAGACAACATTGTGCACTCTAGACAACTTTGTACATAAGACAAATTTGTGCCACACTAGACTAATTTGTGCCATACTAGACAAATTTGTGCACTTAGACAAATTTGTGCCACACAGACACATTTGTGCTCCAGACAAATTTGTGCCACACAAGACACATATTTGTCTGAGATGGCACAAATAGTGCCACATTAGACAAATTTGTGTACTAGACAAATTTGTGCCATCTCAGACAAATATTTGTCTTGTGTGGCACAAATTTGTCTGGAGTGGCACAATGTGTCCATTGTGCCACTAGCAAAATTTGTGCCATACTAGACAAATATTTGTCTTGTGTGGCACAAATTTGTCTGGAGTGGCACAAATTAGTCTAGTGTGGCACAAATTAGTCTAGTGTGGCACAAATTTGTCTAATGTGGCACAAAGTTGTCTAGTGTGGCACAAAGTTGTCTAGTGTGGCACAAAATTGTCTGGAGTGGCACAAATTTGTCTAGTATGGCAAAATGTGTCTTGTGTGGCAAGACACATTTGTCCAAGAGCGTCGGGCACTCTAGTAGGTAGAAAGTGGGTAGAATAGGGCCAAGAGCGTGTCGGGCACTCTAGTAGGTAGAAAGTGGGTAGAAAGGGGCCAAGAGCGTGTCGGGCACTCTAGTAGGTAGAAAGTGGGTAGAATAGGCCAAGAGCGTGTCGGGCACTCTAGTAGGTAGAAAGTGTGACGAAACGGGCCAAGAGCGTGTCGGGCACTCTAGTAGGTAGAAAGTGGGTAGAATAGGGCCAAGAGCGTGTCGGGCACTCTAGTAGGTAGAAAGTGTGACGAAACGGGCCAAGAGCGTGTCGGGCACTCTAGTAGGTAGAAAGTGGGTAGAATAGGCCAAGAGCGTGTCGGGCACTCTAGTAGGTAGAAAGTGGGTAGAATAGGGCCAACAGCGAGTCGGGCACTCTAGTAGGTAGAAAGTGTGTCGAATAGGCCAAGAGCGTGTCGGGCACTCTAGTAGGTAGAAAGTGGGTAGAATAGGCCAAGAGCGTGTCGGGCACTCTAGTAGGTAGAAAGTGGGTAGAATAGGTCCAAGAGCGTGTCGGGCACTCTAGTAGGTAGAAAGTGTGACGAAACGGGCCAAGAGCGTGTCGGGCACTCTAGTAGGTAGAAAGTGGGTAGAATAGGCCAAGAGCGTGTCGGGCACTCTAGTAGGTAGAAAGTGGTAGAATAGGTCCAAGAGCGTGTCGGGCACTCTAGTAGGTAGAAAGTGTGACGAACGGGCCAAGAGCGTGTCGGGCACTCTAGTAGGTAGAAAGTGGGTAGAATAGGGCCAAGAGCGTGTCGGGCACTCTAGTAGGTAGAAAGTGGGTAGAATAGGCCAAGAGCGTGTCGGGCACTCTAGTTGGTAGAGTGGGTGGAATTCCGGTATTAGATTTTAATACCGGTACTGAAAAGAGGTCAAAAAGTCCGTGATCCTTGGCCAATACCGGTATACCGGTATTGGAAGTCCTAGTATACACTACAGACAGACGACTGTATATCCGGGTACCACACTTGACTGCTCGGGAGCCTGGGAGCGCATCTGCTGCAACCTAGGTAACTATACAGTATACACTACAGACAGACGACTGTATATCCGGGCACCACACTTGACTGCTCGGGAGCCTGGGAGCGCATCTGCTGCAACCTAGGTAACTATACAGTATACACTACAGACAGACGACTGTATATCCGGGCACCACACTTGACTGCTCGGGAGCCTGGGAGCGCATCTGCTGCAACCTAGGTAACTATACAGTATACACTACAGACAGACGACTGTATATCCGGGTACCACACTTGACTGCTCGGGAGCCTGGAGCGCATCTGCTGCAACCTAGGTAACTATACAGTATACACTACAGACAGACGACTGTATATCCGGGTACCACACTTGACTGCTCGGGAGCCTGGGAGCGCATCTGCTGCAACCTAGGTAACTATACAGTATACACTACAGACAGACGACTGTATATCCGGGTACCACACTTGACTGCTCGGGAGCCTGGGAGCGCATCTGCTGCAACCTAGGTAACTATACAGTATACACTACAGACAGACGACTGTATATCCGGGTACCACACTTGACTGCTCGGGAGCCTGGGAGCGCATCTGCTGCAACCTAGGTAACTATACAGTATACACTACAGACAGACGACTGTATATCCGGGTACCACACTTGACTGTCGGCTCGGGAGCCTGGGAGCGCATCTGCTGCAACCTAGGTAACTATACAGTATACACTACAGACAGACGACTGTATATCCGGGCACCACACTTGACTGCTCGGGAGCCTGGGAGCGCATCTGCTGCAACCTAGGTAACTATACAGTATACACTACAGACAGACGACTGTATATCCGGGTACCACACTTGACTGTCGGCTCGGGAGCCTGGGAGCGCATCTGCTGCAACCTAGGTAACTATACAGTATACACTACAGACAGACGACTGTATATCCGGGTACCACACTTGACTGCTCGGGAGCCTGGGAGCGCATCTGCTGCAACCTAGGTAACTATACAGTATACACTAGGGCTTTCGAATACCGGACTTTTTCAATACCGGTATTGAATACCGGATCATTTTCTTCAATACCGGGATCCCGGTATTACGGTATTAATGGAATGTTTTTCTCCGAGGACGTGAGTCATAAAAAAAAGTTATGTTTTATGCAACTTTTTATTACAAAGCAATAAGAAAATGTCTACTGTAGAAATAAAGTCACATTTCAATTGTCGAAAGTATTTTCGTATAAAAAAACTAGATGGCGCTAGTAGTTTTTTAAAACGCGGTAATGAAATGTTTTCTGCGATATGATAAAGGTTGTGGGTGCATAGTGTTCGCCACGCGGACACGTTCGCCTCGCGAAAACTTAGAACTTAGAACTTAAAACTTAAAAAATTAAAAATTAGAAGTTGAAAACCGTGTACGGTACGGTAGTGGGTAGTAGTAGGTACCATGTGTGGGGTGTCGTTTGAAAGAGGAGCTCGAGCCGCGTTCGATGGTACAACACTTACGGCGATCGGATACCAGCGGTGTTTTTTTTTTCGTCGCGTCGATACATACAGTCAGTACAGTAGGTAAGTGAGGCCAACTAAAACTGGTCCCTCCTAGTGTTTGTATGGAAACACCAGTATTCAAACACAGATCCCAGTTTGGTTCGTTGAGATTGTTCCCAGTTTGGTTACGTCCATTTTAGCTTTGTAGCTCGATAATGGCCAAGAGCGTGTCGGCCACTTTACTAGGTAGAAAGTGGGTCGAATCTCTTCTGATGACACATGACCATTTTAGGACACAACTGTCACTTTTAATGACACATGTAAGTTTTTAGACCATTTGAGGACCCAAATGTCACTTTTAATGACACATGACCATTTTAGGACACAAATGTCACTTTTAAAGACACATGACCATTTAAGGACACAACTGTCAGTTTTAATGACACATGACAATTTTAGGACACAACTGTCACTTTTAATGACACATGTCACTTATTAGACCATTTTAGGACCCAAATGTCACTTTTGTGAAATAACTTCGGGCGAGTCGGACCGGCCGGACACACTTTAGAAAGCGAATGTCACTTTGAACGACACATGTCATTAACCTAAACTCGAGCGAACTAACTTCGAGTGACCTGCTTGTTCCTGTCCAGTGTCCCTTGTGTGGCAAATTTGTCTGGAGTGGCACAAATTTGTCTAGTATGGCACAAATTAGTCTAGTGTGGCACAAATTTGTCTAGAGTGGCACAAATTTGTCTAGTATGGCACAAATTAGTCTAGTGTGGCACAAATTTGTCTTATGTGGCACAAATGTGTCTTGTGTGGCACTAGACAAATTTTTGCCATCTCAGACAAATATTTGTCTTGTGTGGCACAAATTTGTCTGGAGTGGCACAAATGTGTCTAATGTGGCACTAGACAAATTTGTGCCATCCCAGACAAATATTTGTCATGTGTGGCACAAATTTGTCTGGAGTGGCACAAATTTGTCTAATGTGGCACTAGACAAATTTGTGCCATCTCAGACAAATATTTGTCTTGTGTGGCACAAATTTGTCTTATGTGGCACAAATGTGTCTTGTGTGGCTCAAATTTGTCTAGAGTGGCTCAAATTGGTCTAGTATGGCACAAATTAGTCTAGTGTGGCACAAATTTGTCTTATGTGGCACAAAGTTGTCTAGAGTGGCACAAAGTTGTCTAGTGTGGCACAAATTTGTCTAATGTGGCACTAGACAAATTTGTGCCATCCCAGACAAATATTTGTCATGTGTGGCACAAATTTGTCTGGAGTGGCACAAATGTGTCTAATGTGGCACTAGACAAATTTGTGCCATCTCAGACAAATATTTGTCTTGTGTGGCACAAATTTGTCTGGAGTGGCACAAATGTGTCTAATGTGGCACTAGACAAATTTGTGCCATACTAGACAAATATTTGTCTTGTGTGGCACAAATTTGTCTGGAGTGGCACAAATGTGTCTAATGTGGCACTAGACAAATTTGTGCCATACTAGACAAATATTTGTCTTGTGTGGCACAAATTTGTCTGGAGTGGCACAAATTAGTCTAGTGTGGCACAAATTAGTCTAGTGTGGCACAAATTTGTCTAATGTGGCACAAAGTTGTCTAGTGTGGCACAAAGTTGTCTAGTGTGGCACAAAATTGTCTGGAGTGGCACAAATTTGCCTAGTATGGCAAAAATGTGTCTTGTGTGGCAAGACACATTTGTCCAAGAGCGCGTCGGGCACTCTGGTAGGTAGAAAGTGGGTAGAATAGGGCCAAGAGCGTGTCGGGCACTCTAGTAGGCGGGCACTCTAGTAGGTAGAAAGTGTGACGAACGGGCCAAGAGCGTGTCGGGCACTCTAGTAGGTAGAAAGTGTGACGAAACGGGCCAAGAGCGTGTCGGGCACTCTAGTAGGTAGAAAGTGGGTAGAATAGGCCAAGAGCGTGTCGGGCACTCTAGTAGGTAGAAAGTGGGTAGAATAGGGCCAAGAGCGTGTCGGACACTCTAGTAGGTAGAAAGTGTGACGAAACGGGCCAAGAGCATGTCGGGCACTCTAGTGGGTAGAAAGTGGGTAGAATAGGGCCAAGAGCGTGTCGGGAACTCTAGTAGGTAGTTTGTGGGTAGAATAGTGCTTAGAGCGTGTCTGGCACTCTAGTAGGTAGAAAGTGGGTAGAATAGGGGCAAGAGCTTGTCGGGCACTCTAGTAGGTAGAAAGTGGGTAGAATAGGTCCAAGAGCGTGTCGGGCACTCTAGTAAGTAGAAAGTGTGACGAAACGGGCCAAGAGCGTGTCGGGTACTCTAGTAGGTAGAAAGTGTGACGAAACGGGCCAAGAGCATGTCGGGCACTCTAGTGGGTAGAAAGTGGGTAGAATAGGGCCAAGAGCGTGTCGGGCACTCTAGTAGGTAGAAAGTCTGACGAAACGGGCCAAGAGCGTGTCGGGCACTCTAGTAGGTAGAAAGTGTGACGAAACGGGCCAAGAGCGTGTCGGGCACTCTAGTAGGTAGAAAGTGGGTAGAATAGGGCCTTGAGCGTGTCGGGCACTCTAGTAGGTAGAAAGTGGGTAGACTAGGGCCAAGAGCGTGTCGGGCACTCTGGTAGGTAGAAAGTGGGTAGAATAGGGCCAAGAGCGTGTCGGGCACTCTAGTAGGTAGAAAGTGGGTAGAATAGGGCCAAGAGCGTGTCGGGCACTCTAGTAGGTAGAAAGTGTGACGAAACGGGCCAAGAGCGTGTCGGGCACTCTAGTAGGTAGAAAGTGTGACGAAACGGGCCAAGAGCGTGTCGGGCACTCTAGTAGGTAGAAAGTGGGTAGAATAGGACCAAGAGCGTGTCGGGCACTCTAGTAGGTAGAAAGTGGGTAGAATGGGGCCAAGAGCGTGTCGGGCACTCTAGTAGAAAGTGTGACGAAACGGGCCAAGAGCGTGTCGGGCACTCTAGTAGGTAGAAAGTGGGTAGAATAGGGCCAAGAGCGTGTCGGGCACTCTAGTAGGTAGAAAGTGGGTAGAATAGGGCCAAGAGCGTGTCGGGCACTCTAGTAGGTAGAAAGTGGGTAGAATAGGGCCAAGAGCGTGTCGGGCACTCTAGTAGGTAGAAAGTGGGTAGAATAGGTCCAAGAGCGTGTCGGGCACTCTAGTAAGTAGAAAGTGTGACGAAACGGGCCAAGAGCGTGTCGGGTACTCTAGTAGGTAGAAAGTGTGACGAAACGGGCCAAGAGCATGTCGGGCACTCTAGTGGGTAGAAAGTGGGTAGAATAGGGCCAAGAGCGTGTCGGGCACTCTAGTAGGTAGAAAGTCTGACGAACGGGCCAAGAGCGTGTCGGGCACTCTAGTAGGTAGAAAGTGTGACGAACGGGCCAAGAGCGTGTCGGGCACTCTAGTAGTAGAAAGTGGGTAGAATAGGGCCAAGAGCGTGTCGGGCACTCTAGTAGGTAGAAAGTGGGTAGAATAGGGCCAAGAGCGTGTCGGGCACTCTAGTAGGTAGAAAGTGTGACGAAACGGGCCAAGAGCGTGTCGGGCACTCTAGGTAGAAAGTGGGTAGAATAGGCCAAGAGCGTGTCGGGTACTCTAGTAGGTAGAAAGTGTGACGAACGGGCCAAGAGCGTGTCGGGCACTCTAGTAGGTAGAAAGTGGGTAGAATAGGGCCAAGAGCGTGTCGGGCACTCTAGTAGGTAGAAAGTGGGTAGATTAGGCCAACAGCGGGTTGGGCACTCTAGTAGGTAGAAAGTGGGTAGAATAGGCCAAGAGCGTGTCGGGCACTCTAGTAGGTAGAAAGTGGGTAGAATAGGGCCAAGAGCGTGTCGGGCACTCTAGTAGGTAGAAAGTGGGTAGAATAGGTCCAAGAGCGTGTCGGGCACTCTAGTAGGTAGAAAGTGTGACGAAACGGGCCAAGAGCGTGTCGGGCACTCTAGTAGGTAGAAAGTGGGTAGAATAGGGCCAAGAGCGTGTCGGGCACTCTAGTAGGTAGAAAGTGGGTAGAATAGGTCCAAGAGCGTGTCGGGCACTCTAGTAGGTAGAAAGTGTGACGAAACGGGCCAAGAGCGTGTCGGGTACTCTAGTAGGTAGAAAGTGTGACGAAACGGGCCAAGAGCATGTCGGGCACTCTAGTGGGTAGAAAGTGGGTAGAATAGGGCCAAGAGCGTGTCGGGCACTCTAGTAGGTAGAAAGTGGGTGGAATTCCGGTATTAGATTTTTAATACCGGTACTGAAAAGAGGTCAAAAAAGTCCGTGATCCCGGTATTGGAAGCCCTAGTATACACTACAGACAGACGACTGTATATCCGGGCACCACACTTGACTGCTCGGGAGCCTGGGAGCGCATCTGCTGCAACCTAGGTAACTATACAGTATACACTACAGACAGACGACTGTATATCCGGGCACCACACTTGACTGCTCGGGAGCCTGGGAGCGCATCTGCTGCAACCTAGGTAACTATACAGTATACACTACAGACAGACGACTGTATATCCGGGCACCACACTTGACTGCTCGGGAGCCTGGGAGCGCATCTGCTGCAACCTAGGTAACTATACAGTATACACTACAGACAGACGACTGTATATCCGGGCACCACACTTGACTGCTCGGGAGCCTGGGAGCGCATCTGCTGCAACCTAGGTAACTATACAGTATACACTACAGACAGACGACTGTATATCCGGGTACCACACTTGACTGCTCGGGAGCCTGGGAGCGCATCTGCTGCAACCTAGGTAACTATACAGTATACACTACAGACAGACGACTGTATATCCGGGTACCACACTTGACTGCTCGGGAGCCTGGGAGCGCATCTGCTGCAACCTAGGTAACTATACAGTATACACTACAGACAGACGACTGTATATCCGGGTACCACACTTGACTGCTCGGGAGCCTGGGAGCGCATCTGCTGCAACCTAGGTAACTATACAGTATACACAACACAAGACTGTATTCTCTTTATGTTGTGCAACCTACTAATGTAGGCATATTTACGTTTGCAAAGCTACTACTTTCTGCTCTTCGCATTTTGATACTTTGATGTTACTCGATTAGATGGGTTATACGCAGAATTTGGATATTTTTTTTACGACTGTACTGTGTCCATCTGGAACTGTGTACCGATGGAAATGTGTCCCGATGTAACCAACTCGATTCGTTAAAAAAAATCTAAAGTTATATCGAGATATATCCCATTTTCTTATGTTTTTGTTTGTGATACTGACATCAACAACATGTTTTCTTAGAATTTCGTATGAATAGACACGTTGGGTAGTCTTTTTTTTAGTGTTAAACTAATTATTAATTCTTTCTTCCAGACACCCCACCAAACCTCACGCTACGCGCGCAACAGCGATCCCTAGACACAGAACTGCTCTGCAACGAAGTGTGCGGACGACTTTGTAAGATCAACGGGAAGAAATTCATCTACTGCTTCGACTGGGGTTGCCATGTCATAGACGTGTGCCAGTCCAGCGGGTGCTTGTCCGGGGTAAGTTGGAACAAGGGGCCAAATGAAACAAAGATCCACTTTGCAAGATCAACGGGAAGAAATTCATCTACTGCTTCGACTGGGGTTGCCATGTCATAGACGTGTGCCAGTCCAGTGGGTGCTTGTCCGGGGTAAGTTGGAACAAGGGGCTAAATGAAACAAAGATCCACTTTGTAAGAGCAATATAAGAAGTTCATCTACTGCTTCGACTGGGGTTGCCATGTCATAGACGTGTGCCAGTCCAGCGGGTGCTTGTCCGGGGTAAGTTGGAACAAGGGCTAAATGAAACAATGATCCACTTTGAAAGAGCAAGTTAAGAACTTCATCTACTGCTTCGACTGGGGTTGCCATGTCATAGACGTGTGCCAGTCCAGCGGGTGCTTGTCCGGGGTAAGTTGGAACAAGGGGCTAAATGAAACAAAGATCCACTTTGTAAGAGCAATATAAGAAGTTCATCTACTGCTTCGACTGGGGTTGCCATGTCATAGACGTGTGCCAGTCCAGCGGGTGCTTGTCCGGGGTAAGTTGGAACAAGGGGCTAAATGAAACAAAGATCCACTTTGTAAGAGCAATATAAGAAGTTCATCTACTGCTTCGACTGGGGTTGCCATGTCATAGACGTGTGCCAGTCCAGCGGGTGCTTGTCCGGGGTAAGTATTTATCATCATAAAGTGCTGTGAAACTTCCACTGTTATGTTGGACATAGACCTCCCCCAGACACCTTCATAGATCGCAATTTAGGGCCAACGACTGTCCGCTACGTGGTTTCGCCCTAAGTTCTTTAGGGTATCTGCTGGCAGGAGGCCGTTTCATGCCGCGTATTCCGACGCTTTGGCTAAATAGCTCTTTTCAATCAGCCATCTAGTCGTTATTCGAGTTCATTTTGTAAAATGAAATGGCCAGTGCTCGGTGCCAACGGTACCAACCAATTTTGATAAAAAAACGTTGGGAGAAATCTCGTATGTAACAAGGCTTTAAGGGTTTTAGGTTGTATGGAGTAAAATGGGCATTTTATTACACTACAAGTCAAAAAGGAAAGATAAGCCGACCTCAATAAAACAGTTTCACTGTAATTTTGGATTTGTAAAGAAAGCTTCTGGAATTTTATATAGATTTTCGTAATATTTTTCAATTTCAGTTGTGTGCAATGTGGATGTGGGCGAGCGACGACAACGAGTCCGGGGAACAGTGCGAGAACTGCAAGGACGTGAGCGCGGGCTGCATCGTGCACCGACTACAATACGCCGCAGAGGTAACACGGTTTATCGGGTTGTTCATAGACTCTATGCCCCACACGATAAAATACTGGTCATGGCCTTAAACTCGTTGCTACTCATTTTTCTCACTAGTATGAATTTACGCGCTTTCCTGCTAGGTATTTTCTTATGTGCATGTACAGTATGCAGCTGAGGTAAGTGCAGTTGCAGTTGTGTGCAATGTGGATGTGGGTGTGGGTGTGGGTGTGAGTGTGAGTGTGGGAACTGCAAAGACGTGAGCGCGGGCTGCATCGTGCACAGACTACAATACGCCGCAGAGGTAACACGGTTTATCGGGTTGTTCATAGACTCTATGCCCCACACGATAAAATACTGGTCATGGCTTTAAACTCGCTACTACTCATTTTCCTTACTAGTAAGAATTACGCGCTTTCCCGCTAGGTATTTTCTTATGTGCATGTACAGTATGCAGCTGAGGTAAGTGCAGTTGCAGTTGTGTGCAATGTGGGTGTGGGTGTGAGTGTGAGTGTGAGTGTGGGAACTGCAAAGACGTGAGCGCGGGCTGCATCGTGCACCGACTGCAGTACGCAGCTGAGGTAAGTGCAGTTGCAGTTGTGTGCAGTGTGGGTGTGGGTGTGAGTGTGAGTGTGGGAACTGCAAAGACGTGAGCGCGGGCTGCATCGTGCACCGACTGCAGTACGCAGCTGAGGTAAGTGCAGTTGCAGTTGTGTGCAATCTGTATGTGGGGTCTCACTCACTCTCTTTGTGTGGGACACCAAGTCGTCCAACGAGCCGACGAACCCTGCTTTCAGAGTTTTACAACCGGCTTACTATACGTAGCAGGCCTCTCACATGGCTGTGTAACGACCGGCATTATAGACAACAACCGAGACCGACGAAGAAGAAGAAGAAGATCGTGCACCGACTACAGTACGCTGCAGAGGTAAGTGCAGTTGCAGTTGTGTGCAATGTGGCTGTGGGCGAGCGACGACAACGAGTCCGGGGAACAGTGCGAGAACTGCAAAGACGTGAGCGCGGGCTGCATCGTGCACAGACTACAATACGCTGCAGAAGTAAGACAAATTGTCGTCAAGTGATTGTGGCGTTTTGCCGTGGTATAAAGTAGTTTGGCTTTCCAGTACCGGTTAAAAAAATTCGAAGTTAATTATATTTTATTAAATTCCGTTATAATAGTATTTATAATTGCGTTATTTGTACTGAAATAAGAAGTGTTCTTCACGCTATAGAATAAGTCATTCCATCATGAATTCATGACATCGGCCTCTACCAGTAAAGTGGTAGACATATGCCTCCCTTAGAATACACCATAACCTTAAGATCCGCTATCCTGCTTCGCCATCCAGTAACAACCAACAATGCTCTTTAAGTCCATCTTACCGACTACGTAATTTTTTCCAGTGTCTGTTCGTGTGGGACCTGGTGAGCGGCGTGTACCGCACCGAGCGCGTCTCCATGACGGAGGATGCCAGCGCAGAAGGGGTCAGAAGTAAGTCACTACCATCATCATATCCAGTGTCTGTTTGTATAAGACCTGGTGAGCGGCGTGTACCGCACCGAGCGCGTCTCCATGACGGAGGATGCCAGCGCAGAAGGGGTCAGAAGTAAGTCACTACCATCATCATATCCAGTGTCTGTTTGTATAAGACCTGGTGAGCGGCGTGTACCGCACCGAGCGCGTCTCCATGACGGAGGATGCCAGCGCAGAAGGGGTCAGAAGTAAGTCACTACCATCATCATATCCAGTGTCTGTTTGTATAAGACCTGGTGAGCGGCGTGTACCGCACCGAGCGCGTCTCCATGACGGAGGATGCCAGCGCAGAAGGGGTCAGAAGTAAGTCACTACCATCATCATATCCAGTGTCTGTTTGTATAAGACCTGGTGAGCGGCGTGTACCGCACCGAGCGCGTCTCCATGACGGAGGATGCCAGCGCAGAAGGGGTCAGAAGTAAGTCACTACCATCATCATATCCAGTGTCTGTTTGTATAAGACCTGGTGAGCGGCGTGTACCGCACCGAGCGCGTCTCCATGACGGAGGATGCCAGCGCAGAAGGGGTCAGAAGTAAGTCGCTACCACTAGCATGAACCCGACATACCGACCATTTTTCTGGTGCATATTTTTAGCGATCTATCTCGACTACCTCGGGAGGGTTATGTTTTTCGGGAGTATGTATGTATTTAGACAAAAATTCGTTTCACGAGCTACAGACCAAACGGCTTAGCTTAGCGGATCTTGACATGTGAAGTGTCGTTCGTCGTCTCGGCAGCGCGAGCGACACTGGCTATATAAACATTTCATAAATTCAAGATGGCATATTTTTATCGCAAAATACAGCTTTAAAATTCCCGCAGTCGGGATTTTATTTTTATTATGCCATATGCACATATAAATGTTATCTTATATGCCCTATAGCACTCACACGACAGGAGTAAGAGAAGGATTGCATTGACTGTAATTTTGTTTCAGTGTCGGGCGCAGACAGGGCTCGTGAGTTAGCTAAGAAGCTGGGCGTGATCGCGATGCCGCCCGGCAACGAGAACCGGCTGCTCACCACCGTCACAGGTAGATATCTAGTTATATTGTTGCAGTGTCGGGCTCAGACAGGGCCCGGGAGCTGGCTAAGAAGCTGGGCGTGATCGCGATGCAACGAGAACAGGCTGCTCACCACCGTCACAGGTAGATATCTAGTTATATTGTTGCAGTGTCGGGCTCAGACAGGGCCCGGGAGCTGGCTAAGAAGCTGGGCGTGATCGCGATGCCGCCCGGCAACGAGAACAGGCTGCTCACCACCGTCACAGGTAGATATCTAGTTATATTGTTGCAGTGTCGGGCTCAGACAGGGCCCGGGAGCTGGCTAAGAAGCTGGGCGTGATCGCGATGCAACGAGAACAGGCTGCTCACCACCGTCACAGGTAGATATCTAGTTATATTGTTGCAGTGTCGGGCTCAGACAGGGCCCGGGAGCTGGCTAAGAAGCTGGGCGTGATCGCGATGCCGCCCGGCAACGAGAACAGGCTGCTCACCACCGTCACAGGTAGATATCTAGTTATATTGTTGCAGTGTCGGGCCCAGACAGGGCCCGGAGCTAGCTAAGAAGCTGGGCGTGATCGCGATGCAACGAGAACAGGCTGCTCACCACCGTCACAGGTAGATATCTAGTTATATTGTTGCAGTGTCGGGCCAGACAGGCCCGGAGCTGGCTAAGAAGCTGGGCGTGATCGCGATGCAACGAGAACAGGCTGCTCACCACCGTCACAGGTAGATATCTAGTTATATTGTTGCAGTGTCTGGCGCAGACAGAGCTAGGGAGTTGGCTAAGAAGCTGGGCGTGATCGCGATGCCGCCCGGCAACGAGAACAGGCTGCTCACCACCGTCACAGGTAGATATCTAGTTATATTGTTGCAGTGTCGGGCTCAGACAGGGCCCGGGAGCTGGCTAAGAAGCTGGGCGTGATCGCGATGCAACGAGAACAGGCTGCTCACCACCGTCACAGGTAGATATCTAGTTATATTGTTGCAGTGTCTGGCGCAGACAGAGCTAGGGAGTTGGCTAAGAAGCTGGGCGTGATCGCGATGCCGCCCGGCAACGAAAACAGGCTGCTCACCACCGTCACAGGTAGATATTTATTTATCTTTTATATTATTACATACACGATAGTTATGTATTTTTATACATACATACATCACGCCTGTATTCCTTGTGGGGTAGCATAAACGGTTGTACAAAATGGCCATTTACACCATGTCTGACAAATGTTCGAGTCATTCAGAAGACTGTGTATCACCTTAGTGACCGGTTGCCAGCCTGTAGCCTAACATCGAGTCTCAAATCACTTAGTCGCTTTTACGACACCCACGGGAAAGATATGGGGTGATGCTATTCTAAGCCGGCACCTCACAGCACGGTATTTTTTTATAGGTTTAAAATTTTAATTGAGGGTAGTAAAATTCAAAATCACTGTTAGTTAAATAAGCTGTACCCGCGTAGTAAGGCAACACGTAAAACTATTGCAATGAAAAAAACCAGTTTCGTTTGCATTTTCACCAACCTATTCTATACTCGACTAACGTTCACAGATTGTCTGATTTCAGGGCGCTCCCTGCGCAAGCTGACAGACGTCGACAACTGCATCGAGATCACCAAGAACCATCCCGACAGCTCAGAGTCAGAGTCAGAGTCGGACACCACTACTGACTCTGACTAAACCGAGGTTTTGTATATTTGAAACAACCAGTATGGCTATAGTAACCGGTACCGGTATGTCCTGCCAATAGCAATCTTTGACTTCGATACTAAAGATACTCAAATTTCAAAATGATACTTCTACATCTGTGCTGTCTCTGGATTGCCAGAAATCGTCCAACCGTCGGTCTCTTATAATACGAGCAAATCTCCCGTAACTAACAATTTAGCTCGTCATCAGTCTTTCAAGCCAACACGGGATCATCCAACAACTACCAACATGTATAAACCACCCTCTAGGACTGTGCAATTACCTATTGAATCTACCTATTGTACTGTTTCATATTGTATGAATTCTACAAGTTTACACAATGATGGATATAATAATAATGTATGAATGATTCATAATTTGGCACCAGCAAGTTAAAACTGCTATTTCATATTTTCAACAATTTCTATAGAGCTATTTTTTTCATAGATCTGTACTTCCACTGCCAAAACAAAACCTTTTCTACATTTATGTGGCTGGTAAAGGGGGATCTTTCTGCTCACTAATGAATGTAAGTATTTTGAAAACTACTTGATGTAGTTTACATGATCCTTAGTATTTAGATAGTATTTGAAAAGCTAAGTCACAAACACTTCCAAATAAGTCGTTGGAAAAGAATGCTTGGTTGTATGTTGTATGATATTTTAAAGTATAAACGCGAACCGGTAGTAGGAAATCGAAAATAAACTGTATTCCAATAAAAATAAAGTTGGTTTTACTGACATGAGCCAACTCCTTCAGCTTTTGAAACCAGCCCATTATCGACATTATTTCCATAACTTTTTTTTAGTTTATTTTCGATTTTCTGCAGTAAAATGCTCGCGTGAAATGTCTCTCAGATGTTAATAAGGATTTTTTAGAATTGTCTATAAATGTGAAACCTACCTCTAAGTAAAATGAAAAGTATCTTCAAATGTATGAGGATTTAAAAAAATAACGCAATAATCATCGATTTAGGTTCGTAACGTATTACTTGACAAGTCACTTACCATAGGAAATACTTATAAGAAGTGGCATTTATGTCTCAAGTCAGCTCATAATGTCCTTTTCGCAATATGTCCTTTCTGAAGGACATTGTGAGCTACGACGCATTTATTTAGGCTCATGTTAAGGTTGTGACTGTCCAGAATCAAATGTTTGTGAAGGGAAGTGCCTGTTTCTTATGAACTCAAAGTTTTTATACCGATTTTCTGACTGGTTTAGGACTGATCTCTGTAGATATTAATTTGATGATCTTCCTCTTATGTACACTTCACACAAATTGGCAAAATCAAATGCATTTTTTATAGTTCTATGTATTGTCTTGAGAAAAATAATAATTATTTATATCAAACAATTCTTCGAGACTTTAAATCCAGGCATTCTTTATATGTTGTCTTTTTTATTTATGTTTATATACCTATGGTCCGCTTAGATTAGTTCTCTTCTAAGTGAAAAACTTATACACAGTTTGTACATACTCAGTTTGAAAAGCTTTCAAGTATGTGAAGTTTCCTCTGAAAACTATTGTATGTACGTGCAATAGTACTGCCCCAGCTCAATACGTAAACTTTTAGCAATAAGAATAACTTGTAAAATACAACATGACTAATTTTAATTTCATTATTATACTACAATAAAAAAATACAGGGTTTAAAGAATGTGAAGCATTTTAAAGGAGATATATTGTTGGGACCTGTACTTTCAGCACTTCAAGTTACAATTTAAGGGATTAACCCATGATTATAAAGTCACTCTCAACTGAGATTGCTCTTGAGAGTAATTATGAGATGCTGTTTACACTGCTGATATTTTGTCAAAATCACTCTTAAGATTAATCTTGAGTTGAGTGTGATTTATGTATGAATATGGGCCTTTACTGTTTTCCCTTAATGTTTGTATGAAGAAGTATAGGTTTTGCCCCTTATTTGAGGAGTTGCTGATGGTACCTTGTACTGTATGTACTTAGCCTTCTTTGCACCCTGCATTTTGG
The DNA here is from genome assembly GCA_024500475.1 of Phthorimaea operculella. NCBI lineage: Eukaryota > Metazoa > Arthropoda > Insecta > Lepidoptera > Gelechiidae > Phthorimaea > Phthorimaea operculella. The sequence continues at coordinate 1,440,837 of JANFCV010000018.1, read as the reverse complement.
ATGAACTCTATTCTTTGGAGACTGTAGAAGTTCTGTAAGATTTTTTGACAAAGGCACTTGAAGTGTGGTATATTGAGTAAGGTAAAATGAACTTGCCATCAGAATGAATTTTGTGAACATAGTTAGTTAATAGTATTAATAAAAATAAAACTTTGAAAGAACTTTTTGTATTTTATTTCATTCCATAAATCAATTTTCATACATCCCACTTAATATAAATAAAATTAACAATTATTATTTTATATAAATTTAATAAAACAGGTATACTGTCCACACAATCTGATGGCAGTTACATGTCATATATTGTCTTAGCTTTTGAATGCCATCAGATCGGGCACATTTTATAAAAAGTGGTAGGTACAATCATTACTTACATGTTGACTGTTACATGGGCTTTGATCAAATCATTTTCTTTCTTGTTTTGATACAATATGTGTTTTCTTTCCTGTTTTGATACAATAACATTGAATTGGAGTTGTTTACTGCATTCACCTGTCTTAGGGTCTTGACATACAGTAGATACATTTAAAACAAAAGCTTATTATATTACATTATGTTAGCACATTCATAAACTACATTACGATTGTAGCGAGTGCGGGGTCACAAACCAAATGTATCATCACATTCCTGATCCTGCTCGATAGCCACTGGTTTCTCTCCATTCTCCTCCAGCAGGCAGTTATAACACAGTCTGTCAATATCATCCCACGACATTTGGTAAATCTTTGTTTCAACTATCTTGAGAAATTTATTAGCAGCATCAGTTGCTTCTTTTTCAGTCATTCCTACTGTTTTGAAGTGTCTCGTGGCCGCTTCGAAGAGGCTTTCAGGCTTTTTTACCACTAAATTGAGTTTAGTACCTTCCTTTATTGTGGGGTATGACTCTACGGTTTGCTCATCAGCTAATGTTCGACCGAGTAGAAGCAGCTTCTGGTCTTCAGCTGGAATCTTGAGTTGAGCTGCAATTTGCCGCTTTATGTCAGCAATGGATGTTGACGGGGAAACCTTAAAACATGAATAAATAATAATATATTCAAGATTTACTGCAGACTTTGGTCGACATATTTTCTTAGTTAGTACCTACTCATGTTTTAATACTTACATCTAGGTTACATTCTCCTCCCTGCAATTTTTTTACTGTAATTTTCATTCTGAATAGGTTAACATGCACGAAATTCAAAGAATATAACGCAAATTCACGAAAATGTTTTACAAAACTTGCTCACATCACAAGCAATCAAATTGAACGAACAGGGTGACCCTGAAACAAGCAATGAAAATATCCAAATAAATAAAAGTTCTGTTAAAAAAAAACAAATAAATAATATGCTTAGTCGAAGTTTTACGTTTGATTTGGTTTAAGTTTAACCTAGAATATAGGGTGAAATTTTACTAGTGACCGATAGCGAAAACGCAGAACCGGCTGGTGATAAGGAACAACTTTCCTTAAGGAACATAGGTCGAAAAATCAGTGTTGCCGCTTAGGAAAATAGAAAGTCCCCAGACATGTGCAGAAAAGTCGCTAGATTTGGCAAAAAAATTATTAAAAATATCCGCTAGAAGTCGCTAGAATTTCAAATACCTAGTAGAAATAAAAAATATGTAAATAGAAAAGCGTTTTTTCAAATTCAATACTTATTTATTACTCAAATCAAGTTCGCACTAAGATAAACAGGTTTTTCTGCAAAATGAAAGAACTTGGAATGAACGATGATTAAAAAGAAATAGCTATACTTGTTGCATCTATGGGAGAGAGTGAGACGCATCCAGCCACGATATAAAACATCATTCGTAGGGGAATTCCCGAAACTCCCCGCCCGATCGGTTTTTGATCCCTTTCGAAAGTGAAAGGGACTTCCCGGTACCAAAAACTATTCAGCATGCATAGTTTTGCCAGTAAATAATGTTTATTTTCTACTCAAGTATAAATGTCGCCAGAAGTCGCTAAAAATATTCTAACGAATTTTTTAAAAAGAAATGTCGCTAAGCATATGAAAAATCCGCTAGATTTAGCGACAAAGTCGCTAAAACGGCAACACTGCGAAAAATGTAAAAAAAATTTAGGCCTTCCATAGAAACTCAAATCAGCTGATCGGCAATTTTGTATGGAAGGTCCAAAAATCTTTTTCATTTTTCGGCCTACGTTCCTTGGGGAAAGTTGTTCCTTTTTTTTTTTTTTTAAGACGTGGCTGAGCCACTGGCTTCACAACTCATTTATGGAGTCGTATTTCGCCATTTAAGTAAAGTTAGGTTAAGTCAGTTGTAAGGTTAGGTAGTCAATTGTAAAGTTGTTTGGCATTACGCCGAGGGAGAGTCCACAGCACAGAGGACCTAGTTTTTCGACTAGGGGCTGTGCTGCGCAGTTTGTGTGGCAACAGAAACGTGATAGTAAAATTTCTGCGCCACGTGGTAATTCGCTCGTCACTATTACACAATGTCAGATATATGCTTTAATTACGATTTTCTATTTAACGTTCACTATAAGAATAGTTTACTGTATAATAATACACTATCAGAATTATTCACTAAACACTCTAATAAACGAAAAAAAAACAAAATTATAACCAAATCACATCCGCCATTACGGAATAGCAGCGAACGAATCAAGTTGTTCCTTATCACCAGCCGGTTCCGAGTTTGAACTATCGGTCACTAGTAAAATTTCACCCGATATTATTACTTTGAATGTACAAAATCTATTTTATATTTTAATTTTATCCTACTGCTCAGGTTAATAATACTCGACTTGGTGGGGTTGACACTGCCGTGCCACCAGATAAAAAATTTAAGAGATTGTAATTAAAAATTGTAGGGAGTAATAATTGACAAAAGAGATTTAGGGATTTAGATAATTTGCCTAGTTTAGCAGAAATAATACAAGTACAGCAACACTTTTGAACAGCTGTTGTTGACAGTTGGTATGTATGACAGATGCGAATGAAGCTACGGTTTTGATACTACTTCGATGTACATTGAGTTGTGCGCATGATCTTCAAAAGGGAATGTAGTATCAAATACGCAATGTTTGCATTTATTACTACAAAATATTACGCGAATTAGCAGCTAAGTGTTGTCACAGGCAAATAATAGCAAATATGTTGCCAGCCTATTTACAAGAGTTATTGATTGATCATCACAAAAAAGTTTGAATCACATTACTTCATTTGAATCATTGAGATGCAACTTATTCTTAAACTTATGTTTTTAATGATTTGATTCAGAATTTAGTAGTACTTGGCATACGAATAAATGAAAGTAATTATCGAGCGTTCGTAAGCAGTCCGTAAGAAGAATTTTAACGTACATATTTGGTTTGAGTTTGAGCACTGTTACTGGCTGTTAAAACAACTGAAAACAGATCGAGTAAAAGACAAAACGAAATGGCCTTCCAGATTTTTAAGATGACATCTCTGATCTGACAAAGAAATAATTTTGCAAACGTCACCAATATCTTTAATTTTCGATATAAATAAACGGATTACCAAGGTGATCCCTCCAAATCCCTGAAAATACCTTTCGAAATGGATGACAAAACTTTAATAACTTTTGTTAGAGTTAAAATGGATAATGAAAGTTCGAGAGAAGAAAATTCTGCTCCAGATGATGACTCTGAGAAGTCCGTGTACTTTTTTGAAACTTTGGAAGGTACAAGGTACATTTTCTGTATTTTTAAAGCCTAGGGAAGTTCAAACGTTTTATGCAATATGATTTTTAAAGACCGGTGTGAAGTTAGCAGAAAAAGTTATCAGAAAATGTATAACCCGACCAAATTGAGAAGGTCAAATTTAAAATTTTCTAAATTGCCTCAAAATGCTCGGAAATGCCTCGAATGTGATGTAGGATGACTAGAAATACAACATTACATGCATTTCAATCACATTCAGCCAGTAAATCGGCCAAACTGCCTCAAAATCTACACCGTACTTTGGGCGCGCAATACGCTTGTTTCCTGAGCTTATGGCTGCACTAAGGGTGCTTAAAACGTAACTAATAACACAGATATAGGCCTGTCCAACGTAAAAATATTAATACAACGACAAAAAACGTTAATTAACCTAAATCTAGTAACTTTGAGAGAACCATAGACAACTAGCCTACAGCTCGTTCGATTTCTCCCAATTTCCTCGGCTTTGCATAAACCTGCCAAATGAAAAAAGATATTTCTAGATTCTTCTCAGCAATATCTATCCAACGAGGTATAACTCAATAGGATTGAAACGGAAGAGCTATACAAAATAATGAGATAAGTAAAAATTTTCTGCTGAGCAGAAAATACCATAGATAGGTCGATGATCCCGACAATACGAAATATTAACAAATTATTTCCAGGTTTGTAATTTGCTTAAAATGAAGCTTTACTTATACAGAAATACTAATTATTTTCATAAACATGTTGATCCTACTTTGATTTGGGTAATTAATAAACTCTCCACGAAAATAAATCTCGCTGTTATAATATCTTAGTCACTTAGTCGCGCTAACCTAGCATGTTACGTAGTTGATGTGGTATTCACAGATCGACAATTACATAATCTATCAAATGGTATACTTCATACGGGATTAGAATCTTCAGGTTTGGCAAAATATTAGAATAAAACGATATTTTCTGTTCAACCGAAAATACCCATAGACAAACCGACCTCAGGACATTGCCCCTGACTCCACAAGAAATAAGATGACCGGGCCAAGGTTATTTCCAGCAATGTTGCCAACGTAAATAAAATTTTAAATATGGCGCGAAAAGAAACTCGAAAGGCAGGTCAATGACCCCATATTTCGTAAACTTTAGGTATTCATTTTCTCAACTCCACAAGTAGATTCCAAAACGAATGTGGTATCAAACGATTTGTCTTATAAATACCTTTTCAAAGGTACGACTCAACAGGCCTGATACGGTCAGGCTGTGTGATAACCAGATATTATATTTTTTTCTGTTGAAATTTGTTGTGCTCATATCTCAGCTCCACAAGCAGATTCCAAAACGAATGTGGTATCAAACGATTCGTCTTGTAAATACTTTTCAAAACGGTATGACTAAACAGGCCTGATGCGGTCAGGCTGTGTGATAACCTTGATTATAAGTTTTTCTGTTGTAATTTGTTATGCTCATATCTCAGCTCCACAAGTAGATTCCAAAAGAATGTGGTATCAAAAGATTCGTCTGGTGAAGACCTTTCCAAAAGGTATGACTCAACAGGCCTGATACGGTCAGGCTATGTAATAACCTAAAATTTATGTTTTTCTGCTGAACTGTGTTATGTTCAATATCTCAGCTCACATGTAGATTCCAAAACGAATGTGGTATCAAACGATTTGTCTTATAAATACCTTTTCAAAGGTACGACTCAACAGGTCTGATACGGTCAGGCTATGTGATAACCTAAAATTTATGTTTTTCTGCTGAACTTTGTTATGCTCAATATCTCAGCTCACATGTAGATTCCAAAATGAATGTGGTATCAAAGATTTGTCTGGTGGAGACCTTTCCAAAAGATATGACTCAACAGGCCTGATACGGTCAGGCTATGTGATAACCTAAAATTTATGTTTTTCTGCTGAACTTTGTTATGCTCAATATCTCAGCTCACATGTAGATTCCAAAACGAATGTGGTATCAAAAGATTCGTCTTGTGAAAACCTTTCTAAAAGGTATGACTCAACAGGCCTGATACGGTCAGGCTGTGTGATAACCTTGATTATAAGTTTTTCTGTTGAAATTTGTTATGCTCATATCTCAGCTCCACAAGTAGATTCTAAAACGAATGTGGTATCAAAGATTCGTCTGGTAAAGACCTTCCAAAAGGTATGACTCAACAGGTGATAATGTGATAACCTAAAATTTATATTTTTCTGCTGAACTTTGTTATGCTCAATATCTCAGCTCACATGTAGATTCCAAAACGAATGTGTTATCAAAGATTCGTCTGGAAGACCTTTCCAAAGGTATGACTCAACAGGCCTGATACGGTCAGGCTATGTGATAACCTAAAATTTATATTTTTCTGCTGAACTTTGTTATGCTCAATATCTCAGCTCACATGTAGATTCCAAAACGAATGTGGTATCAAACGATTTGTCTTATAAATACCTTTTCAAAAGGTACGACTCAACAGGCCTGATGCGGTCAGGCTATGTGATAACCTAAAATTTATTTTCTGCTGAACATTGTTATGCTCAATATCTCAGCTCCACATAGATTCCAAAACGAATGTGTTATCAAAGATTCGTCTGGAGAAGACCTTTCAAAGGTATGACTCAACAGGCCTGATACGGTCAGGCTATGTGATAACCTAAAATTTATATTTTTCTGCTGAACTTTGTTATGCTCAATATCTCAGCTCCACATAGATTCCAAAACGAATGTGGTATCAAAAGATTCGTCTTGTGAAGACCTTACAAAAGGTATGACTCAACAGGCCTGATACGGTCAGGCTATGTGATAACCTAAAATTTATGTTTTTCTGCTGAACTTTGTTATGCTCAATATCTCAGCTCACATGTAGATTCCAAAACGAATGTGGTTTCAAAAGATCGTCTTGTGAAAACCTTTCTAAAGGTATGACTCAACAGGCCTGATACGGTCAGGCTGTGTGATAACCTTGATTATAAGTTTTTCTGTTGAAATTTGTTATGCTCATATCTCAGCTCACAAGTAGATTCTAAAACGAATGTGGTATCAAAGATTCGTCTGGTGAAGACCTTTCAAAGGTATGACTCAACAGGCTTACGGTCAGGCTATGTGATAACCTAAAATTTATATTTTTCTGCTGAACTTGTTATGCTCAATATTCAGCTCACATGTAGATTCCAAAACGAATGTGTTATCAAAAGATTCGTCTGGAGAAGACCTTTCAAAAGGTATGACTCAACAGGCCTGATACGGTCAGGCTATGTGATAACCTAAAATTTATATTTTTCTGCTGAACTTTGTTATGCTCAATATCTCAGCTCACATGTAGATTCCAAAACGAATGTGGTATCAAACGATTTGTCTTATAAATACCTTTTCAAAGGTACGACTCAACAGGCCTGATGCGGTCAGGCTATGTGATAACCTAAAATTTATGTTTTTCTGCTGAACTTTGTTATGCTCAATATCTCAGCTCACATGTAGATTCCAAAACGAATGTGTTATCAAAGATTCGTCTGGAAGACCTTTCAAAGGTATGACTCAACAGGGATACGGTCAGGCTATGTGATAACCTAAAATTTATATTTTTCTGCTGAACTTTGTTATGCTCAATATTCAGCTCACATGTAGATTCCAAAACGAATGTGGTATCAAAAGATTCGTCTTGTGAAGACCTTCCAAAGGTATGACTCAACAGGCCTGATACGGTCAGGCTATGTGACAACCTAAAATTTATGTTTTTCTGCTGAACTTTGTTATGCTCAATATCTCAGCTCACATGTAGATTCCAAAACGAATGTGGTTTCAAAGATTCGTCTTGTGAAAACCTTTCTAAAAGGTATGACTCAACAGGCCTGATACGGTCAGGCCGTGTGACAACCTTGATTATAAGTTTTTCTGTTGAAATTTGTTATGCTCATATCTCAGCTCACATGTAGATTCCAAAACAAATGTGGTATCAAAGATTGTCTTGTGAAACCTTTCAAAAGGTATGACTCAACAGGCCTGATACGGTCAGGCTGTGTGATAACCTGATTATAAGTTTTCTGTTGAAATTTGTTATGCTCATATTCAGCTCACTGTGATTCCAAAACGAATGTGGTATCATAAGATTCGTCTTGTGAAAACCTTTCAAAAGGTATGACTCAACAGGCCTGATACGGTCAGGCTGTGTGATAACCTGATTATAAGTTTTCTGTTGAAATTTGTTATGCTCATATTCAGCTCACATGTAGATTCCAAAACGAATGTGGTATCAAAGATTCGTCTTGTGAAGACCTTAAAAAGGTATGACTCAACAGGCCTGATACGGTCAGGCTGTGTGATAACCTTGATTATAAGTTTTTCCTGTTGAAATTTGTTATGCTCATATCTCAGCTCACATGTAGATTCCAAAACGAATGTGAAATCAAAGATTCGTCTGGTGAAGACCTTTCAAAGGTATGATCAACAGGCCTGATACACAGGCTGTGTGATAACCTGATTATAAGTTTTTCTGTTGAAATGTTATGCTCATATTCAGCTCACATGTAGATTGAAACGAATGTGGTATCAAAGATTCTCTTGTGAAGACCTTGTCAAAGGTATGATTAACAGGCCTGATACGGTCAGGCTACGTGATAACCTAATAATCAAGGTTATCACACAGCCTGACCGTATCAGGCCTGTTGAGTCATACCTTTTAAGAAAGGTTTTCACAAGACGAATCTTTTGATACCACATTCGTTTTGGAATCTACATGTGGAGCTGAGATATGAGCATAACAAATTTCAACAGAAAACTTATAATCAGGTTATCACACAGCCTGACCGTATCAGGCCTGTTGAGTCATACCTTTGGAAAGGTCTTCACCAGACGAATCTTTGATAGCACATTCGTTTTGGAATCTACATGTGGAGCTGAGATATTGAGCATAACAAAGTTCAGCAGAAAAACATAAATTTTAGGTTATCACATAGCCTGACCGTATCAGGCCTGTTGAGTCATACCTTTGTAAGGTCTTCACAAGACGAATCTTTGATACCACATTCGTTTTGGAATCTACATGTGGAGCTGAGATATGAGCATAACAAATTTCAACAGAAAGAAACTTATAATCAAGGTTATCACACAGCCTGACCGTATCAGGCCTGTTGAGTCATACCTTTAGAAAGGTTTTCACAAGACGAATCTTTGATACCACATTCGTTTTGGAATCTGTGGAGCTGAGATATGAGCATAACAAATTTCAACAGAGAAAAACTTATAATCAAGGTTATCACACAGCCTGACCGTATCAGGCCTGTTGAGTCATACCTTTAGAAAGGTTTTCACAAGACGAATCTTATGATACCACATTCGTTTTAGAATCTACATATGGAGCTGAGATATTGAGCATAACAAAGATCAGCAGAAAAGACATAAATTTTAGGTTATCACGTAGCCTGACCGTATCAGGCCTGTTGAGTCATACCTTTTGTAAGGTCTTCACAAGACGAATCTTTGATACCACATTCGTTTTGGAATCTACATGTGGAGCTGAGATATGAGCATAACAAATTTCAACAGAAAAACTTATAATCAAGGTTATCACACAGCCTGACCGTATCAGGCCTGTTGAGTCATACCTTTTTGGAAAGGTCTTCTCCAGACAAATCTTTTGATAACACATTCGTTTTGGAATCTACATGTGGAGCTGAGATATTGAGCATAACAAAGTTCAGCAGAAAAAAAATAAATTGTAGGTTATCACATAGCCTGACCGTATCAGGCCTGTTGAGTCATACCTTTTGGAAAGGTCTTCACCAGACGAATCTTTGATACCACATTCGTTTTGGAATCTACATGTGGAGCTGAGATATTGAGCACAACAAAGTTCAGCAGAAAAACATAAATTTAGGTTATCACATAGCCTGACCGTATCAGGCCTGTTGAGTCATATGGTTTTGGAAAGGTCTTCACCAGACAAATCTTTTGATACCACATTCGTTTTGGAATCTACTTGGAGCTGAGATATGAGCATAACAAATTTCAACAGAAAAAAACTTATAATCAAGGTTATCACACAGCCTGACCGTATCAGGCCTGTTGAGTCATACCTTTTTAGAAAGGTTTTCACAAGACGAATCTTTTGAAACCACATTCGTTTTGGAATCTACATGTGGAGCTGAGATATTGAGCATAACAAAGTTCAGCAGAAAAAACATAAATTTTAGGTTATCACATAGCCTGACCGTATCAGGCCTGTTGAGTCATACCTTTGGCAAGGTCTTCACAAGACGAATTTGATACCATTCGTTTTGGAATCTACATGTGGAGCTGAGATATTGAGCATAACAAAGTTCAGCAGAAAAATATAAATTTTAGGTTATCACATAGCCTGACCGTATCAGGCCTGTTGAGTCATACCTTTGGAAAGGTCTTCTCCAGACGAATTTTTGATAACACATTCGTTTTGGAATCTACATGGAGCTGAGATATTGAGCATAACAAAGTTCAGCAGAAAAACATAAATTTTAGGTTATCACATAGCCTGCCGTATCAGGCCTGTTGAGTCGTACCTTTTTGAAAAGGTATTTATAAGACAAATCGTTTGATACCACATTCGTTTTGGAATCTACATGTGGAGCTGAGATATTGAGCATAACAAAGTTCAGCAGAAAAAATATAAATTTTAGGTTATCACATAGCCTGACCGTATCAGGCCTGTTGAGTCATACCTTTTTGGAAAGGTCTTCTCCAGACGAATCTTTTGATAACACATTCGTTTTGGAATCTACATGTGGAGCTGAGATATTGAGCATAACAAAGTTCAGCAGAAAAAATATAAATTTTAGGTTATCACATAGCCTGACCGTAACAAGCCTGTTGAGTCATACCTTTTTGGAAAGGTCTTCACCAGACGAATCTTTTGATACCATTCGTTTTGGAATCTACTTGTGGAGCTGAGATATGAGCATAACAAATTTCAACAGAAAAAAACTTATAATCAAGGTTATCACACAGCCTGACCGTATCAGGCCTGTTGAGTCATACCTTTTTAGAAAGGTTTTCACAAGACGAATCTTTTGATACCACATTCGTTTTGGAATCTACATGTGGAGCTGAGATATTGAGCATAACAAAGTTCAGCAGAAATAACATAAATTTTAGGTTATCACATAGCCTGACCGTATCAGGCCTGTAGAGTCATATCTTTTTGGAAAGGTCTCCACCAGACAAATCTTTTGATACCACATTCATTTTGGAATCTACATGTGGAGCTGAGATATTGAGCATAACAAAGTTCAGCAGAAAAAACATAAATTTTAGGTTATCACATAGCCTGACCGTATCAGACCTGTTGAGTCGTACCTTTTTGAAAAGGTATTTATAAGACAAATCGTTTGATACCTTATTCGTTTTGGAATCTACATGTGGAGCTGAGATATTGAACATAACACAGTTCAGCAGAAAAAACATAAATTTTAGGTTATTACATAGCCTGACCGTATCAGGCCTGTTGATTCATACTTTTTTGGAAAGGTCTTCACCAGACGTATCTTTTGATACCACATTCGTTTTGGAATCTACATGTGGAGCTGAGATATTGAGCATAACAAAGTTCAGCAGAAAAAACATAAATTTTAGGTTATCACATAGCCTGACCGTATCAGGCCTGTTGAGTCATACCTTTTTGGTAAGGTCTTCACAAGACGAATCTTTTGATACCACATTCGTTTTGGAATCTACATGTGGAGCTGAGATATGAGCATAACAAATTTCAACAGAAAGAAACTTATAATCAAGGTTATCACACAGCCTGACCGTATCAGGCCTGTTGAGTCATACCTTTTTAGAAAGGTTTTCACAAGACGAATCTTTGATACCACATTCGTTTTGGAATCTACATGGAGCTGAGATATTGAGCATAACAAAGTTCAGCAGAAAAACATAAATTTTAGGTTATCACATAGCCTGACCGTATCAGGCCTGTAGAGTCATATCTTTTTGGAAAGGTCTCCACCAGACAAATCTTTTGATACCACATTCATTTTGGAATCTACATGTGGAGCTGAGATATTGAGCATAACAAAGTTCAGCAGAAAAAACATAAATTTTAGGTTATCACATAGCCTGACCGTATCAGACCTGTTGAGTCGTACCTTTTGAAAAGGTATTTATAAGACTAATCTTTTGATACCACATTCGTTTTGGAATCTACATGTGGAGCTGAGATATTGAACATAACACAGTTCAGCAGAAAAAACATAAATTTTAGGTTATTACATAGCCTGACCGTATCAGGCCTGTTGAGTCATACCTTTTTGGAAAGGTCTTCACCAGACGAATCTTTTGATACCACATTCGTTTTGGAATCTACTTGTGGAGCTGAGATATGAGCATAACAAAGTTCAGCAGAAAAAAACTTATAATCAAGGTTATCACACAGCCTGACCGCATCAGGCCTGTTTAGTCATACCGTTTTGAAAAGGTATTTACAAGACGAATCTTTTGATACCACATTCGTTTTAGAATCTACATATGGAGCTGAGATATTGAGCATAACAAAGTTCAGCAGAAAAAACATAAATTTTAGGTTATCACATAGCCTGACCGTATCAGGCCTGTTGAGTCATACTTTTTTGGAAAGGTCTTCACCAGACTAATTTTTTGATACCACATTTGTTTTGGAATCTACTTGTGGAGCTGAGATATGAGCATAACAAATTTCAACAGAAAAAAACTTATAATCAAGGTTATCACACAGCCTGACCGCATCAGGCCTGTTAAGTCATACCGTTTTGAAAAGGTATTTACAAGACGAATCGTTTGATACCACATTCGTTTTGGAATCTGCTTGTGGAGCTGAGATATGAGCACAACAAATTTCAACAGAAAAAAAATATAATATCAAGGTTATCACACAGCCTGACCGTATCAGGCCTGTTGAGTCGTACCTTTTTGAAAAGGTGTTTATAAGACAAATCGTTTGATACCACATTCGTTTTGGAATCTACTTGTGGAGTTGAGAAAATGAATACCTAAAGTTTACGAAATATGGGGTCATTGACCTGCCTTTCGAGTTTCTTTTGGCGCCATATTTAAAATTTTATTTACGTTGGCAACATTGCTGGAAATAACCTTGGCCCGGTCATCTTATTTCTTGTGGAGTCAGGGGCAATGTCCTGAGGTCGGTTTGTCTATGGGTATTTTCGGTTGAACAGAAAATATCGTTTTATTCTAATATTTTGCCAAACCTGAAGATTCTAATCCCGTATGAAGTATACCATTTGATAGATTATGTAATTGTCGATCTGTGAATACCACATCAACCACGTAACATGCTAGGTTAGCGCGACTAAGTGACAAAGATATTATAACAGCGAGATTTATTTTCGTGGAGAGTTTATTAATTACCCAAATCAAAGTAGGATCAACATGTTTATGAAAATAATTAGTATTTCTGTATAAGTAAAGCTTCATTTGCAAATTACAAACCTGGAAATAATTTGTTAATATTTCGTATTGTCGGGATCATTGACCTATCTATGGTATTTTCTGCTCAGCAGAAAATTTTTACTTATCTCATTATTTTGTATAGCTCTTCCGTTTCAATCTTATTGAGTTATACCTCGTTGGATAGATATTGCTGAGAAGAATCTAGAAATATCTTATTTCATTTGGCAGGTTTATGCAAAGCCGAGGAAATTGGGAGAAATCGAACGAGCTGTAGGCTAGTTGTCTATGGTTCTCTCAAAGTTACTAGATTTAGGTTAATTAACGTTTTATGTCGTTGTATTAATATTTTTACGTTGGACAGGCCTATATCTGTGTTATTAGTTACGTTTTAAGCACCCTTAGTGCAGCCATAAGCCCAGGAAACGAGCGTATTGCGCGCCCAAAGTACGGTGTAGATTTTGAGGCATTTTGGCCGATTTACTGGCTGAATGTGATTGAAATGCATGTAATGTTGTATTTCTAGTCATCCTACATCACATTCGAGGCATTTCCGAGCATTTTGAGGCAATTTAGAAAATTTTAAATTTGACCTTCTCAATTTGGTCGGGTTATACATTTTCTGATAACTTTTTCTGCTAACTTCACACCGGTTTTTTAAAGTACCTACCTACAATCAGCTGATTAAATTAGATGCAAACTAAACTGTACGGTACGGTGTATGTTGATTGGTGATGTATTCTAGGTACATAAAAGGTGTTGTGATGAGAGCATCTAGTTTTGATGAGAGTCGTGGCGTGCATACGCCCCTCTTTATAACCAACGTAAAAAAACGCAGTACGAACATTTTTAGCTTACTCAGTCTGTGCGTGCAAGTACCTAAATAATATAAGGTCCTATTAAATTCACTACAAATATTTTAGGGGCAGATCAAATAAAATATAAGCATGTAAAGGGCAAATTTTTAAAAAATCTACGCGCTTGTTTTTGAGAAAATTGTATTTAACTAAAAAAAAACAAAATGAAAATGAGTTTGTCCTAGAAACACACCACTAACGCTACTTCGATGAATTTAATTATGGCGCCAAAGGAAAGTGCTGTGATTGGTTGGTTGTTGGTGTGCGTCCCGTGTAAATGAATCCTGTCTACGTGGTGGAACGTCAGTCGGGTCAGCCAAAGGATGTTCACACGTAATTAATTAAAATTTTTGTTTGACAATGAAAAAAAATCGAACGTGTCGATTTTTTTTTAAATGCTTTAGATGTTTTTCTTATCATAGGTACCTACCCTTAAAATATTTGCAGTGAATTTAATAGGACCTTATATAAGTTTTCAAAGTATGAGTGGGTTCAAGCAAAATATATCGATGAATGTTTGATTTTATTTTATAGATAATTTTAAACTTGAAATATGACTCACACAGAAAACAGCACAACAACAGAAACAGACTGTTATCTATACTACCGATTCACAGAAAAAAGGGATTATAAATGACGGACATAGGTCATGCTTTCTCCCGCTTACTAATGGAACTGTAGCCATTTATAATCCCTTTCTTCTGTGAACCAGGTAGTACTCTAGCGCATCAAGTAATTCTGCCCACATTTTTTCTACTTTCCGTAAATGTATCCCTAATTTCCCTAATTTCTGCTATTTCTATTTTGCTTCCTCGGAGTGGAACTAAGTGAATAATGAATCACCAAATTTATAAATTACATGATTAGAAATTAGACTCTTATTATATTTTATGAAATCAAGTGATTAGATAGAGAAAATAAAGAAATGATGAAAACGTAAGTGAGTTGATTCGAAATTTGAGTCAGTTCTGTTCCAATTAATAACATCACTACTCAACCAACTTTTGCCCCGGACCCGGATCGAGCCCCGTAGCCTAGGAAACGGGTGTAGCTACGAGACAACAACATTGATAAGTCATTTTCTTATCGCGTTACATAAAAATCCTGAAAAGTCATCTGGAATCAGCTTACAACCTGAACGAATACGCTGAAAACTTATCGCAAGGTGAAAAATAAGTGCTGCGGTCATCTAGGGAAATGATGTTTTTGACAGGTCGACGAATGACTGGCAGGTGGGTTTCGGATAATTTGCCATATTTTATGACGAATAGCTTGTGAAGTGTCAAGCAAAAAGGTTGGATGTGAAGCGAAGGTGCGTAGGGTGAGGCGGGAAGCGTCGCACAGGCGCGTCTCCCCCGTTCCCGGCGTTTATATCCCGTCCGATTGCGTATCAATATAATCAGGGTCGCGGGATCCTGGCGGGGGCGGCCGGCGCGCCGCGCGGCGCCGCCTGGCACGGCAGGCGCCGGCCTGCCCGCCTGGCCGCCCGGCCGCCCGGCTGCATGCACACGAATTACCTGTAAAATACTGCATTATTACTATTCCACAATCCAATACAGTTGCTATGCAAGCCATTTTTCTAACTACTTATTGCCTTACCCATTTCTTATAACAGTATAAACCCCACTACTGTATAAATAATGTAACTAAGCTTCTACTCATATTATTATCCACATATCTACTACAGCAATAGCTACATCAAAAGTTTAGGTACTATCAGCAGCACTACTATATACCCATCAACAGGATTAATAAAAAAGTAAATATTAGTATTAACATTCTTAAGTGTAACTAGGTACTATAAGTGCTGCTGATATTCTTTGCACATAAACATGAACAATATATAAAACACATCAATAAAATCGAACACTTACCTCACTAAAACAATTTTTGTATAGCATTACTCACTCACCCAAAACCCTAATGTCATTTCAAAATACTAGTAACACACAAATACATAAACAATAGCTCATTATTATCACCACCAAACGGTATTCACCCACCCATATACCATAGCAGGTGGTGTCACCCAACCATGACCGCACACCTGCCTACACCCCACTGTACTTCGTCACAAAATTGTACCACTTACGCCAGCTCACAGCAGAACACCTATAACGTTGATAGTGAAAATAAGAAAATATTACTCAACATGTCTGCCTAGAAACGGTTGTTTGATCAATACAAGATACCATATCTAACAGTGAAGCTCACTATAATGTATCGTGATTGTGTCACACTGCAGTTAAAATAAAAATTTGATCTTTGTGCTGACAAAATGTCGCAGATGGGATTTGAGAACGTGTTCTACCTGGAGAGTGAGTGTTGTGGTGTGAGGTGCGGAGGGATGGAGGCGGTGTTGCCGGGATACGCTCCGCTCTCCACGGATACTCCGCACCGAGCTCCAGCCAGATCAATAACATCTCTATCACTTGGGATTGTGTTATGCAATGAATTTTACTGGCAGTCTCACCTCATTTGAATATTTAATTTATATTTATTGACTCATTATTTGTCTGTCCTTCATTTTATTAATTTGATTTTTACTTTCAAGTTATTTCATTCGGTATTAACACATTGGTAACTTGTTTATCTTGTTACCTTAGCAAGTTTATCTTGTTTATTGGTTGTCTTTGTTACAGTGTTTATAGATAACCATTGTTTCAACACAGTAATTTATAAAAATAAGTTTTGAAACATGCTGTCTTCAGTGGTTTTCCCCTTTGAAGGTAACTTGCATAACATACACTTGGCCATCTTTTTGAATAAGTTTTTTTTCACCTGTATCATATCAACCCCTTGTTTAAAATCGCAGGTATTTCATTAAAGGGGTTGCTTGCTGTCCCCTCATCTAATTAATTGGCTGCAAGAGGGCATTAAGCCAAAGAGGAATTATCAGAGGATTATGTATCACCCATCAGATTTGTTACATCATTATTGTAAAAGATTTTTCAGTCGTTTTTTTAGTCATTCTTACATCTTAACGATGATTGTAGAACTGCCTGTTATTTCTTTTCAACTCTGAAATATGACTAATGAAGTAATGAATGAGTGAGTAACAAGGTGCACCAACTATATAGAGATAACAAGGTGCGACGCAATAGTTCAAGGTAGTTGCGTTTTGGAATATTCTAGAAAAATCGAGAATATAAAAGCACCCTTAACCCATTATCAGGGTGTAAATGAACGATAGTCGCCGACTTAGAGATACCTACCTATACTTAGCGGGGAACGTAATAGCAGAAATGACACTGGGTCGACAGTCGACAGGTTCTGGAGTTACGACCACGCGTCAGAGAGAGAAGGTTGCGACAGCTTCCTATCAGAAGTAGGTTCGACGAGACTTGTATCCAGCAGTGGCCACCTCCCTTCTGCTGTTAATGATGGTAAATGAGGAACTGTCCAGGGCCACGTTATTGAAAAAATAAATATAGATGGCGCTCCGTATGAGTATGCAGATATATGACGATAGTGGGCGCCATCAATATCTTTCCTTTCAATAATGTGACCCTGGACAGCCCCATATTGTCATAATCATGGAGTAATATGAAGTACTGGTTATGTTGCAGACTTTGAGTGCTGCGTGGACGAGGTGCTGGTGGAGTCGTCACCGCCCGCCTCGCCGGACATGGCGGCGCGACTGGCGCAGCCGCCGCAGCCCCAGGTATGTACCGAGCCAACTAGACGAGCGAGTGCGTGGACGAGGTGCTGGTGGAGTCGTCACCGCCCGCCTCGCCGGACATGGCGGCGCGACTGGCGCAGCCGCCGCAGCCCCAGGTATGTACCGAGCCAACTAGACGAGCGAGTGCGTGGACGAGGTGCTGGTGGAGTCGTCACCGCCCGCCTCGCCGGACATGGCGGCGCGACTGTCCGCAGCCCCAGGTATGTACCGAGCCAACTAGACGAGCGAGTGCGTGGACGAGGTCCTGGTGGAGTCGTCACCGCCCGCCTCGCCGGACATGGCGGCGCGACTGTCCGCAGCCCCAGGTATGTACCGAGCCAACTAGACGAGCGAGTGCGTGGACGAGGTGCTGGTGGAGTCGTCACCGCCCGCCTCGCCGGACATGGCGGCGCGACTGGCGCAGCCGCCGCAGCCCCAGGTATTTTATCTACTTTACCTATTTTTGCGGGGGAGGCCTTTGCCCAGCAGTGGGATCTAGCAGGCTAATTATAATAATAATAGGTAATACCAATTTTTATCACACATACACATCATCGAGCTAAGCTGTATTTAAACCCGTGACCGCTACGTTACTGGTACCGGCGCTCCACTAAGCTACCTACTGTTCTGTTTCTATCAGCGCAACTGGCTTCTTTTTACGTAGTTTTTTTTTATATCTGTATTTTTTTAGAGCCAATAACAGACTAAATATTTCATAATATTAACATAATTATATTATTTGGATTAGGGTTCGGGCGGTGGCGGTGGTAGTGGCACTGCAGCGGCCGACAATGCATCCAGCACAGTAAGAGAACTCATAGTGATCCCTGAGCTACCCAACTCCATACACCTGCAGCACATACAACAGGTAACTACCACAAATTAGAGAAATGTGGCGGGGCGTCTTTACAGATGGCTCACTCAGTACTAGCGACGATTTTGACGCAAGAAGATGGTTTGCCAAGAACGTCATATTTTTTTTCATCAAATTGTCTCTACAACAGGTAACTACCTTGTCTTGGTTTAGGGTTCGGTGGTAGTAACGCAACAGCTGACAACTGTAGCACAGTAAGAGAGGTCGTAGTGATCCCTGAGCTACCCAACTCCATACATCTGCAGCACTGATATTATTAACCCAGGCTCCGTCAGGGTGTTTCGAAATCTGTCAGTGTGCTGCCCAAGTTTGTTGACGTAGACGGTCGGTCGAAGCCTGCTATCCAATGAGAGATTGACCAGGGCCACATTATTGAAAATAAAAATATAGATGGCGCTCTCCATCGTCGCATAATGACATGGTGATGGAGCGCGCCATCTATATTTTTTCTTAATAATTATAATGCCCTGGATAGTTCCTCATTGCAAACTGATTTTTTACACAAAACATTTCGTGTCAGGGAGATGATGACTGGATATCACAATACAATTCCAATCTATATAATTCCAGGGATGTAACATGTCGCTTTCGAATCTCCAGGTGTCGAGCACGGTGGTGGAGGTGAACGGCGACAGCTCCGGCCAGTCCAGCCCTACTGCCGACACGCAGCACACCTACATCACTGTTGCCAGTAAGTTGTTTTCAATTTAAAATTACAGTATTGTTGTATTCGTATTTTTGATGCACTTACAGTGCTATATTATTCTCATAAATTGAAAATGAGAAAATTGAAAAATTTATAGTGGCTCGGGACGAGCATCAACAGATTGAGAAATTCATCAGGATCCGCCAGGCGCCCGTAGCTCAGTTGGCAGAGCGCGGTGGGACGGTATCACACGGTCCTGGTCCCGGCGGTCGCTAATGAATTTTTAAATTTTCTCATTTTCAATTTAGAGCATTGTTATTGAATGCCTGCGTAGACGTCTGAAATTTGAGGGAAGGGGTAGAGTTACAGATGTAAATCAACCGGTTTAAAACGTTTAAAACCAAATTTCGCGGTTTAAAACCTGAAATCAACCGTTTTCAACCGTTTAAAACTCGCCTACAAAAAAAAGTTCTGTGTTTTACATACACATACCTACATACATACACAAATCACGCCTTTATCCCTTGCGGGGTAGGCAGAGCGTAAACAGCCGTAGGTACCTACAATACAGCCGCTATCGCCACGTCTGACTAATATTTCAGGGCCGTTGTAGAAAAATCGTGCCGAAATGCAAAAAAATTTTTGCCGAGTAGGTACTTAGGTATGAATTTTTGTATGGAACATCCAAATTATTAATATAACCCTGTATATACAAAATTCGGTGTTTCCAACGATTTTACACTGACTTGCTCATCATAGGTTACCTACGCTCGGGCCTCGGAGCGACAAACTAGGTAATAAACCCGCAAAATCACATCATTAATCCATTTCAGTGATCCTTACCTTTGTAATATTACGAAAATGTATTAAAATCAATAAAACATTGTTATCAACCATCCGCCGTTTTAAACCGAAAAAAACGGTTGTTTATGATTTAAAACGGTTTTTTTCGTTTAAAACGATTTGGTTGAATTGGTTTTAAACCGGGCTTACATCTATAGGTAGAGTCGACTTACGAGTCCCATAACGGTTGCCAAACAAAAAAAATAAACATAAAGGCGTTGAATGCGTGTGTAGCGTTTTTTTGTATGAAGTTTTATTACGAGTTTACCACGTTTCTGACTTTTTTGTGGTAAGGCCCGATATTTTTATTGCCCAAATGTAAAGCCTGCTCTATATTAACACAAATATTAGTTTACATACTTATAGGCTATAGCAGCCCACTGATGTACCTAGGCCTCCCAGGTTAAGCCATAAGCTACGTCATCATAAGGCACTGTATTAAGAAATTTAGGCATAGCAGCTTTATAATTCAAATTCAATAAAATATATGATCAAACGAACTTACCAAGTGAAGTTCGATCGATATTATATGAGTCGCTCTGTTCGAAGATATAATTCTAGTTAACCATGTAGTTTCTTCAAGCGACTGGCATTCATCGCACTTTTAGAGAAAATCGATTAAATCGATCGATTTCACTCTTTTTTTTTTTTTGTCTATGGCCACCCTTTCCTGTCGCCTGACAGATGGCCAAGTACTCATTCTTTAGAGATAGCAGTAGATCTAATCTTTTTCTATTATACAACTGGGTTTGGGTGGGAGGGACCTTATATCTTCGAACAGAGCGACTCATATAATATCGATCGAACTTCACTTGGTAAGTTCGTTTGATCATATATTATATTTCGTCGCTCTGTTCTTCAGATATAATTCTAGTTAACCATGTAGATGTTCAGAGATATTGTGTTGTATTTCACAACACATTATAATAGAAAAGATTAGTCAGTTGTACAGACAGCCCTTAAACATAAGTTGGATTATGTGTAGGGATTAGGTACATTCACTTTAAATTATTTTATTCTAAACATATCTTTAAGTTAACTACTTAAAATAGGTTTACCACAAACCCCTATTAAGATAAAAGTTCTGATTATCGTTGTTTAGTTTTCGTATAAAATGGGAGCGCGGTGCTGGCAACACTGCTCTGTCATTGTCACGTCCTCTGCCGTCGCCCGCATCGTTGATGCGAATGTTAATTATAAATGGTGTAATTAGTGTGTTTTCGGTTTTCTCGTGTGGTTTTCCCTGTTCGGTGGGGAAGTGAACCAAGTGATTTTGGTTCCGGCGCTTTGATTGAGAGTCACGCGACCGCCGGCAAAATATAACCTCACTTTTCGTTGGCTCGCGTCGTGGCTGCCGATAGCTACGTATTTTAATTATAAATGATTGGAGGCCAACGGGGCCGATTTCTCATTCGGAGAGAAATCTTTTAGTTATTTTGTGTTAAAAAACATTATGTGATGTCGAACTGTGAACTATAGTGCAAATTGGAGGAAAGGAGTTCGAGAACGAGCGGATGTTCCAGTGCTGTGAGTTTAGGTTATTCCCTATTCCTGCGCTCCTAAAATATCCTGAATACCTGATTCCTGTCATACTTAAACTCACAAAGAAACGGCGTCATCGTTCGCTCGGTAAGCAATTCGTTGCTGGGCCCTGTTTAAGTAGATTTTGGAAACAAGAATTTCTCGGCCGGAAACTTTCCGGAACAAAATTCTCTCATTAAATTTATTTTATTTAGCTATAGTAAAGAGCACTACGAATCGTAGTCAAATGTTGTTCCGAGGCTGATCGACCATTTAGTTTTAGATTTTAAGATAACTTTAATTTGCTTCCACTGCGCTAAGATCAGCTTCGGAATCAAACATTTTTGGTAGCAGAGCGTGGTTGCTTTATTGCAACATAGTTAGCCGTAATTTAGTATTAAGCGTGTTTTTTATACTACCCACATATTTTATTAATTTTGGAAAATATTGTTTCGGTTTTTTTTGTGACTGTATTGTTTGCCTAGTGAACGGTACCTTATCGGTAAGGTCTAGGCCAGTCAACTAACATTTATTTCGTGGTATTTGTTTATTGGTTTTTCGTTTTATTAAGTCGAGTGTGTAAAAGTTGGTACCATGGCTCCTCGATCGCCAGGTATAAGGCTGCTATAAAGACAGAATTAAGGTGGTTTACTACCACAGCGGCAATGATCGGCCGCGAGGACCGGGAGGACGCGCTCTTGAAAAGTGCACTACAGGCAGATGAACGGGTTCGGGTTGTGTCGGAACACCTCACAGAGTGCCTCATGCTCCTTGAGGAAGCTCCTAACCCTGAAGATAAGGAGCTGGTTGAGGGCGATGTAAGCCAGTGCTTGAGCTGGCACAGGACATTGCGCAGGCAGCTGCGGACATATCTAGGCGACGTGACGGAAAGGAAAAGCCATTCCGTGGTAAAGTGGGACAAGGATTACAGGTGCCTCTTCCGCCTGTTACGGTTCCAGTCTTTGCAGGCGATTACGCCGACTGGCCGGCGTTTGAGGACCTGTATAGCAGTGTGGTCCACACACGGACGGACATAACGCCGGCGTACAAGATGGCTCAGCTGATGTCCAGGCTACATGGAGAGCCTCATGAATTGCTGACGCATTTGGCTGTCTCGGATAGCAATTATGAGGTGGCGTGGAAGATCCTTACCGACCGGTATCGAAACAAGCGCCTGATTGTAGACAGGCTGTTAGACCAGTGGCTGTCAATACCAACCATAACGCGAGGTACGGACCTCCGCGAGAAAATCTTCCACCCAGTCAGTGTCGTGGTCAGCGCACTAGAGCGACAGGGTTTGCCAGTGGCGGGCTACGGTTATATCTTGGTCCACACGGTGCTTCGCCGCCTGCCGAGCGAAATGGTCGCTCGATTCGAGCAGCTCCATGGGGGCAAGTCCTCGGACCACCTCCCGACCTACGAGGATCTGAAGTCGTTCCTCGAGGCCGAAAGCAGGCGAGTGGACGTCCAGGCTGGTGAAGCCCCACGCAAGGAGACCTCTGCCCCTCGCCACCCGGAACGGCCGGGTGCACCGGCGCGAGGAGGCAACAGTAGGCAACCCAGGCGGTACAACACCGCATTGGAATCAGGGTGTGCCTACTGCAGGGAGACAGGCCACGGGGTGGCAGCGTGTCAGGAGTTTGCTGCGCAGCGGGTTCAGAGGAGACGGGGTGTGGCACAGCAGAGGCGTTGGTGTTTTCGGTGCCTGGGGCCGCATCAGGTGCGAGAGTGCCCTTCAAGCACCAACTGTAGGTACTGCCAGGGTGCACACCATCCGCTGCTCTGCATGAATCGCTCCGGAGGCGCCGGGGGCAGCGCTGGATCGGATCAGCGAAGGGAGCCTGCCCACCAAGGGAGGGAGCAACGCTCCCCACCCCCTCCAAGGAGGAGCCCACCTCCGCATCGGTCACAGGGACAGGCAGGGGAACGTCAACAGACGGAGCCCACTTACCCAAGGACGTGGGGACGATCCCCACCACGGCAGCAGGTGCCGGATTGGGGAAGAGCGGCACAGGAACGTGGCCAGGACACCCATCCCAGGTACGGGATTCAACGGGCGGGTGTCAGGGGAGCACTAGGCAGCCACCAGGGTACATGCAGTATTCTGCGGGCTTGAGCCACCTGGTTGGGTCTCAAGACCCACGCATGCCCCCGCCTATGCCTGAGTACCCGCGGCTACAGGCGCAACCTCGGTACGGACGTTTGCCGTCGGGGTACTATAGAACTCCAGCCATGGCCTTTATGGGCAGACCTCCTACCAGCAGGAGTGGGACCCATACACAGGTTTGGGTAGTGAGGATACCCGCGGGACGCGGCCTCACCGCGTTTAGATTCCCGCTAGGTAATCGCCGCCTACTCATCAGCTTCGGCCCCGTCCAATCACGGTACTTTTGCCAACGGCTAAGATTTGGGTATGGGGATACGGTGGCCGGACCATTCAAGTAAGAGCCCTACTGGATACAGGGGCTCAGGGATGTATTGTATCGAGTAAGCTGGTGAGTAGGCTAGGCCTAAATGTACGGCCAAGTGAGGATGAAGCTGTAGGCATCGGGGGCCTAAATGTGCCTGACATTCGGGGTCAGACGAACTTTGAGTTCGCATTAGGTAGCACATGTACAGGGGTCAGCTATCAAGTCTCAGCCGTGGTGCTGGATGAAGTGGTTGGGAAACTCCTCAGGTTAGGTTACCACCAACGGTACGAGGGTTAACCACAGGGTTGGAGTTAGCTGATCCTGATTTTGATACTCCTGGTACGGTGGACGTACTTCTCGGGTCAGACGTCCTCGGGAGATTATGGTGCGGTAGGAAGAAGGTACTCCAGGAAACTGGTTTGGTGGCCGTAGATACCACAGGGGTATGTTGTTTTCGGCCCAGTTTGAGACCTCAGGACCTACCAGAAGGATCCGGTCCTCTATGGTAGTGTGCTGTCAGAGGTGCTGCAGAGGTTTTGGGAGTCTGAAGAGCCGCCCACGGCGGACAGACGGAAGCCAGAGGATGACGAGTGCGAGTTGTTCTATCAATACAACACTGCGAGATGCCCGTCAGGCAGATTCGTGACCAGGCTACCTTTTCTCCCAAACCGCCCCGCTTTAGGTAGTTCGCGACAGCTCGCGGAACGGAGACTACTCGGAATGGAGCGGAAGATGAGGCGAGACCCAGCACTTCGGCAGAAGTATATAGAATTCATGCGGGAATATATTCAATTGGGCCACATGTCGGTGTCCAGCCTGGATTGGAGGTGTGTCGAGCATTATTACATTCCACACCTGGCTGTCTTGAAGTCACCTGAGGCGAAAATACGGGTGGTGTTTGACGGTTCTGCTCCTACCTCGAATGGTGTGTCTGTGAACCAATGTTTGCACGCGGGTCCTAAATTGAACCGGGACATTGTGGACATTCTCACAGACTTTCGGTTACACCAGGTAGCGTTCGTCGCAGACGTCAAAATGATGTTTCGCCAAACCATGATACATCCGGATGACCGTCGGTATCAGCTGATTTTGTGGCGTGAGAGCCCAGATGAGCCGATGGTCACATACGAACTTAACACGGTGACGTATGGACTTAAGCCAAGTCCGTATTTGGCAGTACGTACGCTGCGAGAGTTGGCCGCACAGGAAAGGGTAAGATATCCTCGAGCCGCAGCAGTACTGGATCGCGACGTCTACGTGGACGATATCTGCACGGGTGCTGATAGCGTGGAGCAGGCGCTAATTCTACGAGACGAGCTGATCGCGATCATGGGTTCAGGAGGTTACGAGTTGCGGAAATGGTTGTCCAGTTGCCCAGAGCTCCTGGCTGGTTTGCCAGGCGAGTTCCATCAGGACCCGCACCTCTTTGAGAACCCGGACAATCCAAATACGTTGGGCATCCTCGGGGTGCAATATAGGCCAACGCATGACGTATTCACGTACAAGATCGAGCCCGACCTTTGGAGAAAACTTGGACTAAGCGGTCGGTACTGTCGACAATCGCTAGAACGTTCGATCCTAACGGATGGATCGCCCCGGTTACGTTCATGGCGAAGTGCTTTTACAAAGGTTGTGGCTAGCCAACTTAGGATGGGACGACCAACTCTCCGGAGAGTTGTTGAAGGATTGGCTCAAGTTTGTGACCACCTTACCAGGGATTGTGCACATCGCGATACCCCGCAAGTTAGTCCCATCGGTGGGATGTAAGGCTACCCTACATGGGTTTTGTGACGCCTCGGAGCGAGGGTACGCGGCAGCTGTATACCTTCGGACAGCAAGTTCAACGGGAACTGTGCACGTGCGTCTGGTTATGGCCAAAAGTAAGGTGGCACCAGTCAGAACTAGATGGACCATCCCCAAATTGGAATTGGCAGGGCAGCTCTTCTAGCGCGCTTGCTAAATCATGTAACCTGCAATCTGCGTGGTACCATCAACTTGGATGAAACGGTGTACGCGTGGACTGACAGTCGGATAGTTCTGTGCTGGTTGCAGACGTCGGTACATACACTTGAGGTTTTCGTGGCAAATCGGGTGTCACAGATTACGGGGTCGGAAACTCCGTTAGTGTGGAGGCACGTACCGGGAGAATGGAACCCAGCGGACTGCGCTTCGCGCGGGTGCAGGGCACCTGATTTGGTGAGTCACCCACTGTGGTGGGGACCTCAATGGCTGACTGAGTCGCCGCAGGAATGGCCATTCAACGAGTGCAGGGCGCCGCTTGGGCCACCTGATCGAGGTTTGCGAGTGAACGTGGGGCAACTCGTACCGAAGCCTAACCCAGCTTTCTTGCTGGAACGGTATAGCTCCTCGACAAACTTCTTGGGGTGACAGGTTGGATCAAGCGGTTCGTGAACAACTGCAGGAAGCCTCAAGCAGAACGGAACTTTACACCTGTCCTCTCGCCTGCGGAGCGGAATGCGGCTCTATGCTCATTGGTTAGAGTCGTCCAGGCGGAACATTTTGAAGAGGAGGTCAGGCTGCTCAGGGATGGACGTGGAAAGCTGAAGGGAGGAATTGTGCGCCTCAACCCATTCCTGGATGAGCAAGGTATGCTCAGGGTTGGAGGCAGACTTCGGAACGCTAGCCTGCCCTTTCGGCTCGGCATCCACTGTTACTTCCAAAAGGGGACCCTTAGTTGAGCTCTTAGTCAGGGATCGTCATGAGAAAAACTCGCACGCGGGCTGTAATGCGCTATTGGCCATCCTACAGCGCGAGTTCTGGATCTTATCGGGACGACGAACGGTACGTAGCGTTGTGTTTAGGTGCTTGCCTTGTTACCGCTTGAAGGCAGCCACAATGCAGCCACAGATGGGAGATCTCCCACCGGACCGGGTGACGGAGGCCTGGACGTTTGCAGGTGTGGGAACGGATTTTGCAGGCCCTTTCATGGTAAAGGCATCACGCCTACGGAACGCAAAGTCTATCAAGGCGTACTTGTGCGTGTTCGTGTGCCTAGCCACCAAGGCCGTCCACTTGGAGCTCGTGGCCGACCTATCTACGGAGGCCTTTTTGCGTCCTTTGTGTCCGCTCAGCTCAGACCCAAATGATTTAGAGGCCCTGACGCCAGGGCATTTCTTAATTGGCCGCCCACTTAACGCCTTGCCGGAATATCCCTATACGGAGGTGAATAGCAATCGTTTGTCGCGTTATCAGTTGTTGCAGCAAATGACTCAAAACTTTTGGGAGCGTTGGTCGCTTGAGTACTTGCACATTCTGCAGCAACGCCTTAAGTGGACGGACAGGACTGAACCCCTGCATTGGGGATCTCGTTCTGGTTAAGGATGCCAACCTACCGCCACTGCGTTGGCGCCGGGGCGCATTCTCAACCTGTTTCCGGGTAGTGATGGCACTCCTCGAGTTGCAGAAGTTCAGGTGGGGATTCAGTCCTTAAGCGAGCAGTAGCTACATTATCACGCCTGCCATAGAGCGGACCGATGGGTCGGTCCGGGGCGGGTGAATGTTTAG
Organism: Phthorimaea operculella; assembly: GCA_024500475.1. Taxonomy (NCBI): domain Eukaryota; kingdom Metazoa; phylum Arthropoda; class Insecta; order Lepidoptera; family Gelechiidae; genus Phthorimaea; species Phthorimaea operculella. The sequence goes on along the minus strand of JANFCV010000018.1, from coordinate 1,413,451 downwards.
TTTTCGTATAAAATGGGAGCGCGGTGCTGGCAACACTGCTCTGTCATTGTCACGTCCTCTGCCGTCGCCCGCATCGTTGATGCGAATGTTAATTATAAATGGTGTAATTAGTGTGTTTTCGGTTTTCTCGTGTGGTTTTCCTGTTCGGTGGGAAGTGAACCAAGTGATTTTGGTTCCGGCGCTTTGATTGAGAGTCACGCGACCGCCGGCAAAATATAACCTCACTTTTCGTTGGCTCGCGTCGTGGCTGCCGATAGCTACGTATTTTAATTATAAATGATTGAGGTTAACGGGGCCGATTTCTCATTCGGAGAGAAATCTTTTAGTTATTTTGTGTTAAAAACATTATGTGATGTCGAACTGTGAACTATAGTGCAAATTGGAGGAAAGGAGTTCGAGAACGAGCGGATGTTCCAGTGCTGTGAGTTTAGGTTATTCCCTATTCCTGCGCTCCTAAAATATCCTGAATACCTGATTCCTGTCATACTTAAACTCACAAAGAAACGGCGTCATCGTTCGCTCGGTAAGCAATTCGTTGCTGGGCCCTGTTTAAGTAGATTTTGGAAACAAGAATTTCTCGGCCGGAAACTTTCCGGAACAAAATTCTCTCATTAAATTTATTTTATTTAGCTATAGTAAAGAGCACTACGAATCGTAGTCAAATGTTGTTCCGAGGCTGATCGACCATTTAGTTTTAGATTTTAAGATAACTTTAATTTGCTTCCACTGCGCTAAGATCAGCTTCGGAATCAAACAATCGTTGTTTTTGTACTTATGTCAAAAATTATACAAGCATTACACATTTGCAAGCAATTTCTAGGGCGTTGAAATAAAAACGTGGCGAAAACATAGTTTTCTTTCTATTTCTGGTAATTAAATATTAACCATAATGTGAAGAACATTATCATCGAGCGCTGTGAGCCAGCAGTGATGATGATAATGTTGACTCAACTAAATATAAAGTTATTAAAGATTATAAAGACACCTGAAAAATGTTTTGCTTCAAAAGCTTTTTCAGGCTAAACTACACCAAGTTCGGTTTGAATGGTACATTATAGTGTACCTGTAAACTCGTATACGTGTAGAATAATTTTTGAACTACACAAATATTTGATTATTGATATGGTTCACGTTATCATGGAAATAATCGCTATAAAAAAGTTAATTAAGGCGTAAATTATTAATTTTTTATAAGAACTTAATTAACTGTGCTTACTTCGTGTATACTCACACACACAGCAACGAAATTTTCCAATTTAATTAATTATTTAAACAGGAATTATAATTCTTAAATTGTAATCCATGTACATAGAATAAATAAATAGTCTTTGAATAAGCATTTAAATTATTGAAGCTATTTTTTCTCAAAGAACTTTAAAATAAACGAATTAATGATGCAGGATTTTGGTTATAAAATAATAAAACACTAAAACAGTCAAAAGTTAGACATCCAGAATTAATGTCCTAAAGAATCAATGTCTGCTTTCAAATAATAACAACACTTTGGTCAAAACGGTAATATAATTACGTTTATGTGTTTACACTTAATTTTATTATTATAATAATCAATAAATAAAATTAATTTTATTATTGATGACTTATATTTTTCTCATTGCTTTTATTGATAAAAAGCAATTCAAAATACTCAGAATGTTAAAAGGCAGACAATTTTATTATTTTAAAGTTTTGTGTACCTGCAGAACGAGGGAAGACAGATTTTCTTCCTAACAATATTGTTAGTGGTTCTAAAACTCAATATTATTTTTGTATGTCATAATAATAATAATATTGAACTATTGAAGTTTTTCACATTCTATTTTAATGTAAAATGTTTATGGTAATTTTTAATTTTTGTTAATTGCAAGGATACTCTTGTTGTGAACGTGGTGAACATAATGTTTTGATTAGGTTACTGCATGTATTTGTAATCATGACAAAATAAAATTAAATAATTTGATTTCCTTGTTAAATATTTAAACAATGTCTACTAGAATAGGACCAAATTTATTTATCACTTAACAACTTGTACTTGGTTGAAAAGCGGAAGTACATGATTTAACTATTTTTAGGAGTACCGACTTATTTTGAAACAATGTTATCAAACATTGCGGAAAAAGATTTACTCGTTTTCATTTTTTACACGAAGTCAAGTAAAATCTAACATTTGGTTAGAAGATTATTGATTTCGTAAGTAATTTCATTGAAATTGGAACGAAATACAATATTTATAATAAAACGCTTTGTCTAATGTGGCGCATAATGTATGGATCTACGTAGAACGAATTAATTGAGAATTCCTTACATTACTGTAAATAATTAACAACTTTTTTACCCACATAAAATGTAACAGCAACCTTGTTAGGTCCTGAGATAATTCAAAAGTATTTGTAAAATACATAACAAACGAGTTATTAATAAGATTTAACATTTTAGATCCCACCTAATATTTAAATAGGTTTGATCAAAAAAGAAGTAAATAGTTCACCAATTAAGATAATTTTATTATCTTCTATTGTTTAGTATAGAAAAATATAAATGTTACTCGTTTTAACTCTTCATTTATACCGACAGGGTAGGAAATATTCATGAAATTGTCTATATGACATAAGTCATTTAAGTTATTCTGTCTGAAGAATATGTTTATCTCACTACCAAAATATTTTGGTAAGTTTATCCTCGCAATACGTGTTCGTAACATAACATTCCAATTGAATTGAAATTAAATAACCTTAGGACAGAGGTTACATATTTTTACAAATAAAAAATCATAATATTCAATTCCTAATAAGGAATAGTTGAATACTTAATGTATATGCTTTTGTTAAATGTATGTGTTTGGGTAAATAAGTGTGAATCCCACAATAGGTTTATTTATTAGTGTTCAAAATATAATGTTTTATATTTCTTGTCGTAATGTGGTAATTTATGAAATGAAATGGAATAATCAAAGTATCACATTGTAAGTAATAATTAATTTATATTAATTATACTTAATAATAATAACATAGCGAGTAGGAAAATACTTGTATTTTTCAATAATAGGATATTATTTAGGTATTATCTACTTCGTTTCTTTCTGAATGATGGACTTTCATAGACCAATCGCAATATTTGCACGAATCTGGCCTGTATAGACCTACCTACATAGGTACACATGTATTCCTGCAGGCAGTACACTCCCCCCTTTTTATGGGAGGTGGGATGGGCAACCAATGGTTAGGTAAGTTAGGTATTGTCAAATCGACTAATCATTCTATCCTTTGTTTTATTTAATAAAAATCAAAAACTGTTTTTTTTTTTTTTTTTTAAGGTAAGACCATAAGCGTATTGAAGTAAGCTTTGGCGAGCAGGTGTCTATCATTATATGATATAATATTATATAAATCTACTAGAAAGAAGTAAACAAAATCTTGTCTTGAATCTTTTCTTTCTATAAAGAACTTACGTCCTAAAATCTTGCTGAATAACGGGAAACTTGCATAGAACACAACCAGTTAATTGGTTTTTCAAAAGTATTATAAATACAGGGTATCCAAAGTAAGATAAATACAGGGTACAAACATTTATGTTTGTACAATAAAGAAACATTTTTTCCATATGTTAAGTAAGCACAATGCGTTGGTTTGGTTGTATTTAATACGGTATTTGTATACCAATATATTTTTCTAATTGACCTGTAGGCAAATAGGTATGTGAAATTTAATTGACATTTCACGACTCAATTGCACCATGGTTCGATAAAATGTAAATCGAAAAGAAGGTAGATTTAAAAAAATATTAGTAAATCTAATATTGGTGCGTTCTTTTTACAGAATGTGACTTATATTGCGGTTTTCCCGTGTAATATTATGCATTTGGCATTATTAATTACTTGTATTTTTGAAGGGTATATTTTAAGCTAGGTATTACTATGGTATAAAAACTGCGCACACTGTTGCGATTAGTTGCAAGTTTCAGCAATGACTTCAACAGTGTTATTCACAAATTTATACGTTTTTGTATAAATATATATAAATTAATGAAATATTCCTTGGTGATGTGATATGATATGTAGAATCTTAGCCATGTTTTAGTAGGTACATCATTATTTCGTGGCATTGCCTTCGAGTTACTTCTTTTTCGTAGGAAAAAGGGGCGCGTACCGTATATAAGAGGAAAAATAAATGTATTCCCTATCAGTAACCTTATGCGAATAAATTGAATCGCATAGGTGAAAATTATGACGCTCTCGCGTAATAACTTGACACAAATCAACAGTTGTTTTTCTGCTAGTAAGCTTTGTGACATAGTCTAGTGGTTCGAGTAACGACCAAATAACAGTCAACATAACTATTTCTAAGTAGAAATTTTATATATACTTTTAGGAATACATTAGGTATGACACGTTCGTGTGAAAAACAGATCATAAGACAAAGAGAGGTCTATGTCGAGCTGTGTACTGTTGTGTCCAATAATTGTTTGATTATTTAAATCGGTAGCGGGTACTTATTAGATATTCTTATAAAATTTTGTCAAGGTATAAACTCAAGACGTTACTGATGACTTTTGGGCATCGTTTAGGCTAAGATGTATTTCGTGGAAGACTGGGGTCGATTACCAACGAAATAAAGATTGACAGCAACCATTTGTATTATATAACATTTGTCTTCGTGTTAGCTCGCGGCATAACCTCCAGACGTTATATATCGCTTGGGCAAGCCCTATGCGAATATATTGCACACTTATAACATAGATCCAGTTTGAACCGCATGTTTTGCTATGCAAAAATGCCATCGTGATGACTCGCGGTCAACCTCCAGGCTTTCCAGTGGTTTGAGACCATCAAGGAAAAGTGGTGTGGTTTTCCAGCGGATTGAGTCGTAGACCCACCGTCAAGGAAAAATTGGTGCATCAGGTGAAAAACACCTCAGTCAATCAATCACATCAAGACACATAAAAAACCATAAAATCACTCACCCGGTGTATCACTGAATTTAAGTAGGGAAATAATTAGTTTTCCCATCGTTAAACACTGAAGTTATCAATTATTTTACGTTTTTTGTAAAAAAACGTGCGAATCATGCCGCGCAAGTTAAAGAATGAGTACTTGGCCATCTGTCAGGCGACAGGAAAGGGTGGCCATAGACAAAAAAAAAAAAGAGTGAAATCGATCGATTTAATCGATTTTCTCTAAAAGTGCGATGAATGCCAGTCGCTTGAAGAAACTACATGGTTAACTAGAATTATATCTGAAGAACAGAGCGACGAAATATAATTGGTCTTGGTACCGTGTTTGGGATCTGTAAGTCCACTCTTAATTATTTTAATAGATATTTTTTCCATCACGATTAGAACACTATTTTTTGTGCTTGTTTTATGATTATGATCGTGTAGGTAAGGTAGTTATCACTTGCATCCTATTAGTTAAAAAATGTGTTGCACTGTTTGTTTATTTTGCACTTATTTTTCGTTATTTACGTAAGTGTTTGTTTCGTTGGTGTGGCGAGCGCAGTGCAGGGCCCGTGGCGGAGCGGCGCTGATCAAGCCTTCAAAGTTGAGATGCCCAGCGACGCTGAAAGCAAGTTTATTGTTGATTTTCTTTATTATTTTCATTGCATTTTCGGGCCTTACGACGCTTTGGGTACTTTGCCTTTGCTTAATATTGTAACTGTAGAAAAATACTTACATAGTTTACTTACTGACTCAATAACGACTCGACGAACCATGGTGTTAAATCGTGTCATAGTGCATCGACCGGGGCTCGAACCCGGGACTTCTTATTTTCATTTATGAAAATGCATTGTGAGTGCATTAAAATCCCATATATTTTTTTATACTTTCAAGGAAAAGATCACGTAATATGCGATCCAATTTCCAAGCTACATATCGTCATAATCTATGAGAAAAATAGCATATGTTCGTCATTCACTGATCGACCTTTTGTATTCACCTCGTATGGCTAAAACGTTTGATCTCATTCTAAACGTACTAACAAAGAAATCTAACCACTCACACAATAACGCTTTATTCATTTCATCGGCTTCAAACGCTCGGATCGAACTTCGGGAAGCCTTTGCTGGACTTACAAAGTAGTGCACCCTCTATCTATGATTGTTTAATCTGATTATCTGCTACCTGTCAAACGGTTGCCATAATAAACACACCCTCTATAAGGCCTCTTGTTACGCTGCTCAATCAACATGAACTTATTACATGAGTAACAGTTATTGAACTTTTTTTGGAAGATAAATTAGAATCGTCGTCGTGAGACTTGGAGACTTATACTGAATTTTTCAAAAAAATGCGCGCTCCGTTTTTGCATTTGGCGTCTTTACATTTACATTAGCGAAAAATAACATGTTCTAGTTATTAATAATTCTTCCTTGACCAGCGGGGCACCGCTAAATACTTCTTTCCTCCTTTGTGCTCTGAAATCTAGTGTAGTTAGGACCTAATAAGAGCACCAAATTTACAAGTTGCTATACTCTGGTTATTCGGAGCTTGCAGGGTCGGTCGTAAATCATCTGAGCGGGGCCGCGATATTTTGCTCCCTTTCGCACTCACAGGCCTTATGGGAGCAAGAGTGGGGGCAGTAGTGCTGCGTATTATTGCTGTCGATAAGTGTTATCGATAGAGTATTTTTAATAGGTTAATAGAATAGACATAGATAAAAACAGGTGTCATTTGATATCATCTATAATTAAATTTGTTATAATTAGAAATAAAACTTATATTTATTGGAATATACATTTACCTAGTAAACAAAAACGAATTATGAATTAATACTCTTAAGCTTTTCGGGATCTTCTTTAATTTCTGTAAGAAATGATAAAACATTGTTGATAATAATACTCGCTTGGGTGGCAATATTGGTGCCAACAGGTAGAACAGTAGGGCGATAAGTAGCAGCCATTATGTCACTATCCAAATTCAAAGAGTTAATGAATGAAAATATTGTTCGTAGTGTATAAGTACCTAGGTAATTAGCTTTGCTCAATTAGTAAGTATAAAGCGACGCGACAAGATTTAATAACAAATGACTTACTGTAGTAGAATGCAATTAAGTAAGTAATTTGTTTACTTGCAATTTCGTGTATGTACCTAAACAAATTACTTAATTACCAAATCACTTACAAGAAATGCAATTAAGCATGCATCTCGTCTATGCAAGTAAACTACTTTAGTTTATGGCATACATTGATGGCTCACGTTTTTATCGATAACGGCCTTGCGCCCGCGCCGCTAACGCACAACCCTAGCCTCATAATGATTTATGACCGACTCTGCAAGCTGCGAGTAACCAGAGTATAATACCTTATATTACAACTATAACACGACTTGCGATACACAAAGCCCGATCCGGAATACATTTCTGAGTATCTTCAGCATATTTAGGGACACATAAAATGTGGCCGGCAATGTACTCTACTTCGTAACACCCACGCATGCAATGAAGCGCGTACGCACGGGGCGGCAGGCGCAAGACGACTCGAGACAAAGACAGCTCGATCCAGAATACATTTCTGAGTATCTTAAGCATATTCAGTGACACATAAAATGTGGCCAGCAATGTACTATACTTCGTAACCCACGCACGCATGAATTGCAGCGCGTACGCACGGCGGCAGGCGCAAGTAGATATACAAGTATAACACGACTCGCGGTAAACAGAGCCCGATCCGGAATACATTTCTGGGTATTTTAAGCATACTCAGTGACACATAAAATGTGGCCAGCAATGTACTGTACGTCGTAACAAACGCACGCATGCAATGCAGCGCGTACGCACGGCGGCAAGCGCAAGTAGATATACAAGTATAACACGACTCGCGGTAAACAGAGCCCGATCCGGCATACATTTCTGGGTATTTTAAGCATATTCAGTGACACTAAAAATGTAACCAGCAATGTAATGAAAGTACCTACTTTGTAACAAACGCACGCATACAATGCAGCGCGTACGCACGGCGGCAGGCGGACGGCACGTGTCTTTTCAAAGGTAACAAACACGGCAGGTGCGCGATCACATGTCGGACGTAATCGTGACACAATGGGGCGATCATCCCCCTTTACATGTTGTACATGATAAAACACTATTCTTGTAAAACGTCATGCTTCACCAAGTTCATCGGTTGTACACGATGAACTTGGTAAGCATGAAGTTTTACAAGAATAGCGTTTTATTGATTTGAATTGAACTACTTTTTATATCTTGTTCGGTTATACCAGTCATCAAATCATTAGCAAGTTACTATGTATTTTGAAGTTGATTTTGAATGTTTTCAAATTACATACTCGTATCTTCATTTCTAAATTAGATTGCGGCACGTGTAAAAAATGGTTTAATAGAGTCATTTGGCTAAGTGGAAAACTGTCCCTAGGGCCTACTTTAAAAGTCTGCAAGGGTCAATTATGAAAAATTTCCAAGACGCAAAATGTTATGTTATGAGATATATGCCGTCACATATCACTACCAATTATATTGACTGATCAAATATCACAATAAAGTGATCTTCCTTTTACTTTCCCCTTTTACTTGCACCGCTACCTCACATGTCCGCTCAGGTAGATAATCTCGAGGGGCAGTCGACAATTATCCGGTATTATTAGAGCAGTACCTTTTGTTTGGTGCGCAATTATTGGGTATCATGTTGAGATGCATTTTCATTACCTTTGGTGCGTGAAATAGATACCTACTGTTTTATAGGGGCCTGAACTCTAAATTTGATTTTTAGGAAGTGTGCCATTAGATAACTTCTTTGAGATACCGTAGAATATATTCGTTTAGATTGTTGTAAACTTTGTGTTGGTAAAACTGATAAAATAAATCAGTACCATCGTCCATCACCCTTCACCCTTTAATGAAGTGGAAAATGCTGTCCTGCTGGGTTAACTTCCGAAGGCGCAAGCCGCGCATCGCGTCTCGTTGTAATACTGGGTTATTTTTTAGTCAGTGCGCAAACTTTGCAGGGTGTTTCTACTCGTGATTTTGAACAACTTTTATTATGGGACCACATGCGAATTCGCAAAAAAATATTTGGATGTTCCATAGAAAAATTCATTCCTACTCGGCAAAAATGTATGGATCAACCAAATTTTTTTTTTAGATTTCGCATAGTAAAAGTTGTTCAGAATCACGAGTAGAAACATCCTGCAAAGTTTGCGCACTGACTAAAAATAGCCCTGTATAAAAGTTCCTCCACTACTGCTCTATAACTTCTGAAATTTCTGAAATTCGGCATACAAGTAAGATGTCTGATGCAAGATAAGATTAGCATCACCCCATACTGGCCTTGAAATGCTGTCCTGCTTTGTTACCTTCCGAAGTCGCATACCGCGCGGGCCGTCTCGTTATAACATAAAGGTGCCTCCACTGCTCTACATTATGTCTGAAATACTGATTAAACGGGGTTCATAATTAAAACGCTTTAAACAGAGATGTCTGATGCTGGTTCAGAATAGCATCACCCCACACTAAACTTGAAATTGCTGTCCTGCTTGGTTACCTTCTGAAATCGCATGCCGCGCGCGCCGTCTCGTTATATTATAACATAAAAGAGCCTCCGCTGCTCTATATTATGTTTGGGATTGGGGATATATGGTGTTCAAAGTTACAATTCACTCTTCAAAATATCTCAATAACGTGAAAAAAGGTTATGTGCTTTCATACATAGGTAGAGTTTACATAACTGATCCATGATCTATCGCACTCGTTGTGATCAATCACAATTACTAACCCATTCATAGCATCATGTCACCTTATGTGCATTTATCAAAGAGATAAGTTTTATACACATACTCTTACACTGATTTCGAATATTCATTAATTATTAGAAAAGTTCCATTATCCCCGAGTTACATGGGCTCTTCATGGGCTCCTTTTTTCGGAAAAGTCCATATTTATTCTCAAACGGGTAGCGGTGGGTAAAAACATAGTGAATACGATGGGCGGGTCACTCACTTCGTCTTCGTCTTTTTCGTGTCGATGGGCAACAATATTATTTTTTAGACCAGATTTGTCAGATTATGTAGCCTCTAGAAGATCCTGCATAGTACAAGCGCTAAAACAGCTTCTTATAATAACCTGTGATTATTTTAATAACGAGCTTGTGAACTGTTAAATCTCAGACACATGCATGTACCAACCGCTATACAAACCGAACCACCATGTATGTAGTACATAGACAAATCCGGGAAATAGGGACGGCCGTGGAAGGGAAAGTTCGTAATTATATCGCTTACATCTCTCTCGCGGCGGATAACAGGTGGGGCGGGGCCACTGTCTACACCTATATTTCTGCACGGGGTCGAAAAACGGCGAACAGTTTGATGTACAATGCTGGGTGGGGTTTTAAAGTATTCAATTGTGACCTCAATTTCATATTTTAATTCTTCTATAGCAAGCGAAAACAATACTTTTTTACAAGCGTTGTTCGAACAAAATTCAAATTTTACAAAATGGCGCAAAGGTCTGGCTGGCTGGTACACAGGTTTTTCTGTGGCAGCATTTCTTCAACTCCAATGCTTGGCTAGGGTTGGCATGGTGGGTGAAGCTGAGACGTGGCTAGGCTGGCTGACAACTCGCGGCAGCATTGCGAATTGGCAAAGGTCTTGCACAATCATAATTTTCGGTAGGCTTGGAAATTGAAAGAGAGAGGCTTTTGCTCTGCAGACTCCAGTGGGACAGCGTGGGCTGTTATCTCTGATTGGATTGCTCTTGACTCTCTCTAAACTAGATTAAGAGTCAGGCAGAGTAGATGTGAATGATGGAGAAAGTTCATGCAGGAAAAGCTCGCGTATGCAGCCTATGGAGACTATGGTACTGACTGGCAATACTGGCATCAACACGCTCCTGAGACGAAATACAAAAAGGAGTTTGTATTTATAATGATGGGATGACGCTACATAGAACAAGGATCTCATCATACTCTTTGTATCCTTGTAGCATCAGCGTTATCATATGTCTTCGAGATGGATTTTTCTCAGTGGAAATGGCTCTTCTAGGTAGCGAGATTACTGTTAAAGTCAGAATTAATTTAACTAGCTATGGAATCTTTCATGCTCTGCTCAGTCAGTGGCGTGCAATATGGGGGCCTTTGTTCAGCTTCATCGTAGAATGGAATAGGTTGATGATTTTGAATATTCCCGTGGGTCTCGTAAACACTTACGTTTAAATCCAGGAATAGGACAGCATTGTTTTTTATGAAAACAGGTGATTACTTTTTCTTATTGGAATTAATTCTTATTTTTGCATTGTATTTTATCAACATTTGTAACTTCAATATCTTTTGCCAATTTTAAACGTGCAATGGATCTGCAAAACGCGTCTTCATACACCAAATCCCACCCACTCAACACTCGCAAGCAGGATAGCAACAGCCACCCTTGCAGGAAGTAGGAAGGCGTGAGCGAGACAGCACCATTGGCAACCGGGATATTTCTGGGAAGCTCGGTGGCTGGAGCAGAGTTGCCTGGGAGATCCTGCGACATGGAGGTGCCTCGCTACCGCTCCTACTACCCCTGTGAGTTTCACTTTCATTTCACTGCCTCAGAAACAACGGACGGCTTACGAGTCAAGGTCTTTGTGCTACCAACGGCACCTCTGCATTTTAGCAGGAATTAGAGGTACCCAATTTTGGGTTCAACTTATACTGGATTACCATACGTTTAATAAGAATAACCAGTAAAAGTTGATCTCTCAAATGGGTAGGACGAAGCGACAGTGCTACTTTTCTTTTACTCGTCTTAAGGTAGACCAACTTATTCCTATAACTTGTCATACAAGTCAAGTTCTTTGTTCCAGGGCCCCAAGTCTGCTAATTTTTAGCCATTGTAATGCCAGCGAGACTCAACTGTCATTCTACTGCCACTGTGATTTTCCATACTAAAAACTGTTAGCAGACTACGAAATGGCCGAAACCATCCAACTGAGATGCCATCGTGACTCGACTGAAACGATTTTCATTTAGCGGACTCGGGGCCCTGGTCCTAGTGCAGGTTGTAATAAAATTAACTCTGAAATATATCAAGGGGTAAATCGTGAACCTGTTCACGAAACTCAATAACTTTTCCCGCAACAAGCATAACTTAATCCCACCAAAAACATTTACTTGTAAAAAGAACCAAGTCTCGCCTCTCAGTTCATCTACTGTAAAAAGTTGTGAGATCCATATGATGCCAAGTCGGTTATTGATTTATTCAAGGACTACTTCAGGGAACTTTCATCTTAAGCTATTGCGTAATTAGGTAACAGACATCATCTTACAGTAATAATATCGATATTTAAAAACTTTTATATTTACAATAACTAGAATGACTTGGCAATCGCACACTATTTGCTTGTGAGATACGATGGTCTAGTCTAGTGCGATGGCCGGGTCATTCTAGTTATTGTAAATATAAAAGTTTTTAAATATCGATATAGTTACTGTAAGATGATGTCTGTTACCTAATTACGCAATAGCTTAAGATGAAAGTTCCCTGAAGTAGTCCTTGAATAAATCAATAACCGACTTGGCATCATATGGATCTCACAACTTTTTACAGTAGATGAGGCGAGACTTGGTTCTTTTTACAAGTAAATGTTTTTGGTGGGATCTCATTTCTTTTTGTAGATAGTCTTCCTCTTTCTCTTATCTGGAACTACTTCTTGACTTGAGCCTCAGCTACAGATTTCCTCAAAGCCCATCTGCAAAGTTAACTTTGTAATCCTATACATTTGTATGGAAATACAAAGTTAGTTATGCGGTTGCAACCGAATTTGCAGAATGTTATAGTTTTCCCTTTATTCATACACTAAATACAAGGTGTATTCTAAGTTTCAAGCTCCTCAGTCTGCTAGAAGTACCTTAGAATTTTGATGATCGGTCAGTCAGTCAGTCAGTCAGTCAGGCAGAAAATTAAGAAACTTTGACTAACTATAACTTCTAAACTACTGGTCCAAATTAAATGAAATTTGAAATATATCGTGTCTATGCAGTGCTTGATAAGATATTTTAAAATGAGGGTTTTAAACTTATCGACAAGGGAGTTATGGGGGGGTCAAAAATGGCCTGAACTGGTTCGAGAAAAGGATGGTACGGCCGTGCCGCTTTCAGCTCGACTTTGTGGGGGCACTGCCGTGCCCCCAGATAAATAAAAACTAATTGGCCCTTCCATTCAAAACTAAATAACTGTAAATAACTGTGTCGTAACCATTTTTTTTCATACAATGCCATGTTCTGTTGTTCTGTTCCACCGTTCAAAGTACATAATTCATTTTCCTAACACCCTATGTTTCCTGACTATCCTTTCTGAATCCTATTGGATCTTATTTTATTTTTCTAACAACAACATAATTTCATTCTTGGTTAAACATTAACAAAAAACTATTATGTAAAATTATATCCTGTACTAATACTAACTTATAAATTGGATTGTTTATAATCTGATGACGATAGTAACATTTACCAAACTAAATACCTACTTAACTTCTAGTTGTGATCATCATCTGTTTGCTTTTGTCTGGTCGCAAAAATGATCAAATACAATTGTACCTTTATTATATTAAATAACTAGCTGCCCGTCAGCGGTTTCACCCGCTGCAACCTATTATTCCACGGGAAAAAGCATTATTCGCCAAGAGATGTCGCTGTTAGTTTTCGGCGAAAACGTTTAAAACGCGAATCGGCTCAGTCACGCCACCTATTTCAAAAATATTGGAAAATGCGTGATCCCGTGGGAATGAGACATTTTTCCGTGGTAAAAAGTATCCTATGTGTTATTCCAGATGCCCTTTTATATTTCTGCAAAGTTTCATGTCAATCTAATCAGCCGTTTTTGCGTGATGTCGTAACAAACACACACACAAACATCCGCCTTTATAATATTAGTAGGATTCAAAGTATTTATCCATTCTTTTAACTTGTAGCTTTGGGACCAAAGCTCCCAGTTATAGCTGAGCTGAAAGAGAAAAAATTGAATTCGTATTATTGAATCGCTTTTTCACTTTTTCTGCATCAACGTTAGCGTAACCTTGTCAACCATTATATTATCACCGTGTGGTAGCGGTTAAGAATACTGCCACCCGTAGTCCACTCAGGGTGTTTTTAAAAGGCGACGAAGAGTTTTTGACCTGGGCTGTATATCTGTCAACTATGGTCAACCGCAGGTCATAAAATATTGCTAAATCAATTTGCTACTTGATTTTGTGCTCTAATCTAACAAAACACGTTGCGCTGTCCCCAACTAGGGTTGCCAGGCGTGCGAATAAAGCCGGACAAGGTTAGGCTTTTTGATTACCTGTCCGGCCAAAATAACCGGCGTCCTGCCTGTCCGGCTTTTGTTAGGCTTTCTATATTTCAAAATTCGCAACTTTCGCTCGGATCACAACCAAATTGCAAACGGACGAGCACCGGCCGAGCGCGAGAGCGACCGCTCCCCTGCGTTTGCGTTTTTTTTTACAGATCCTCAAAACTGCAAGATGTTCGGCTTTTCTACCCAAATGTTAAGCCAAGCTCGCAGGTCTGTCCAGCTTTTAAGTATGGGGACCTGGCAACCCTTATCCCTACTGATTTGGCATAAGGGCAGGCAGATGATGATGATGATGATCAACCTTTATACTTCTATCTGACAATGCAATACTGACCATTTGGTTTTGTTTTCTAGGCGAAGGCGGAAATGGCGTCAACTACCACGTGCAGTACGTGGAGCCGCAGGAGATCTACACGCAGGGACACCAGGGGCACATGTGAGCGTTGTATTGTATTTATTTATTTAAACATTTATTGTACACAAAACAAATACAGGACAAGTACAAAAATAAAAACGAGACAGCAGACACTACTTATTTCTGACAAGACATTTCTTACAGCAGGCCTGAGATAGCATTTACGATACGCGCATAAGACTCGCTCAATATTACTACATTATTGCATTCCATTCCACTCAAATTAGAACATTGAAGTCGTGGGTTGCTGGCTTAGAATGGCATCACCCCATATCTTTTCCGTGGGTATCGTAAGAAGCGACTGAGGCATTTGAGAGTTGATAAGTCACTATGGTGATACACATTCTTCTGAATGACTCTTAAACCTGTCGGATGAAGAGTAAATGGCCGTTTTTGCAGCCGTGTACGCTCTACTTACCCCGCAAGGAAAGGCCTGATATATGTAAGTACATGTAAAATTAAGTTATCTTATTGCGCCGTCGGGGTCGCTCTGCTTGGCCCGAAATAATAAACCAGTACCGGGTAGGTTGACAGCCGATGTGGCGCAGTGGTTAGTAGGTATGCTACGCAAAAGGTTCCGGGTTCAATTCCCGGTGGGGTCACTCACAAAGTTGATATTTATCACTTTGTGTATTTGTTCCCATCCTGGTTAGGACTTTGCAGGCTGAACCACCTGATTGTCCGAAAAGCAAGATGGTTCCGTGCTTGGGATGGGCACGTTAAGCCGTCTCGGTCCCGGTTGCTGTCTATGATGGCGGTCGTTACACAACCACGTCAGAGTAATGCTACTTGCAGTAGGTGCTTAAAAGACGACTCGGTGTCCCACACGAACAGAGAAGAGAGAGGTAGATAAATTTATTATAAGCTGAGCGCCGCCTGTGTATTACCATCCCAATACCAATGCTGATTTATACTTTTACTAATGGCCTGTTAGCGGTTTCAATTCATATGCCCGCGGAAAATAGGCATTATTTACACAATATAAATATTTTTGTCAAAGAAAATAGAAAGTATACAAAAAACCTCGTTGAATAAATGTCGCTATTAGATTTTCTTTATATTTCCTTCCTGTTTCCCAACACATAACAAAATATACAAAAATCAGTTGGTAAATTCGCGTGCAACAACTTTGTAGACCGCCCCCACGCGAACTCTCAAAATGGCGTCACAAATATGGCTTCCGCGGGCATCATCAAAGCGACGACGTCAAGCACCTTTTCTCAAACATGCTAGGAAATATGACAATTTCTTTCAAGAAAACAATCCAGAAAGTTTGACATTGTCTGTGATTTTGTAATTTCTGAACGATTTCTTTTTTACACACCAGCAATGGATTCCAATACAACTTTTCTGGCGCGATATCGAAATCGTTCAGAAATTACAAAATAAAAAAAGAATAACTCCTAATCCACATCTTGACTTAGTAATCAGTAAAACAACTTTTTATATCAAATTACTATAAAATAAATTAAAATCGTTATAATTTCCTAGTATTTTTTTTGAGAAAAGCACTATGTAAGCCTCGGGGCAAATGACTTTGCCAGACTCGTATTTTTAAAGTCCTCGCCTGCGGCTCGGACTTCAAACTCTACTCGTCAGTCAAGGTCTTATTTCCCGTCCTCGTCAACAACCTACTATTATGTTGCTGTTTCAAAGTAATAGAAGTAGGAAGTAAGCAACGATACGTAGGCGTTTAGGAAAACTTTCGGCCTTTGGTTTGAAAAGGAAAATAAACGAATATTTCTTATTATTGCTTACTAGCGGTAGCGGCCCATTATCGGGTTTAGCCGCTGCAAATCAATTTCCTAAAGCGACTTAATTTGATACTATGTATGTACCTGTTAATTGTTTTTTTTTTTATGTTAAAATGTATTTTACTTATATCAAGAAACTTTCAACAGTTATACAAATGATAATTAAATAAATAATTCGCATAAAAGGTGTTTGATTCCGAAGCTGATCTTAGCGCAGTGGAAGCAAATTAAAGTTATCTTAAAATCTAAAACTGAATGGTCGATCAGCCTCGGAACAACATTTGACTACGATTCGTAGTGCTCTTTACTATAGCTAAATAAAATAAATTTAATGAGAGAATTTTGTTCCGGAAAGTTTCCGGCCGAGAAATTCTTGTTTCCAAAATCTACTTAAACAGGGCCCAGCAACGAATTGCTTACCGAGCGAACGATGACGCCGTTTCTTTGTGAGTTTAAGTATGACAGGAATCAGGTATTCAGGATATTGTGAGGAGCACAGGAATAGGGAATAACCCAAACTCACGGCACTGGAACATCCGCTCGTTCTCGAACTCCTTTCCTCCAATCTGCACTATAGTTCACAGTTCGACATCACATAATGTTTTTTAACACAAAATAACTAAAAGATTTCTCTCCGAATGAGAAATCGGCCCCGTTGGCCTCCAATCATTTATAATTAAAATACGTAGCTATCGGCAGCCACGACGCGAGCCAACGAAAAGTGAGGTTATATTTTGCCGGCGGTCGCGTGACTCTCAATCAAAGCGCCGGAACCAAAATCACTTGGTTCACTTCCCCACCGAACAGGGAAAACCACACGAGAAAACCGAAAGCACTAAATTACACCATTTATAATTAAAATTCGCATCCACGATGCGGGCGACGGCAGAGGACGTGACAATGACAGATCAGTGTTGCCAGCACCGCGCGCCCATTTTATACGAAAACTAAACATTCACCCGCCCCGGACCGACCCATCGGTCCGCTCTATGCATGGCAGGCGTGATAATGTAGCTACTGCTCGCTTAAGGACTGAATCCCCCACCTGAACTTCTGCAACTCGAGGAGTGCCATCACTACCCGGAAACAGGTTGAGAATGCGCCCCCGGCGCCAACGCAGTGGCGGTAGGTTGGCATCCTTAACCAGAACGAGATCCCCAATGCAGGGGGGTTCAGTCCTGTCCGTCCACTTAAGGCGTTGCTGCAGAATGTGCAAGTACTCAAGCGACCAACGCTTCCAAAAGTTTTGAGTCATTTGCTGCAACAACTGATAACGCGACAAACGATTGCTATTCACCTCCGTATAGGGATATTCCGGCAAGGCGTTAAGTGGGCGGCCAATTAAGAAATGCCCTGGCGTCAGGGCCTCTAAATCATTTGGGTCTGAGCTGAGCGG
Organism: Phthorimaea operculella; assembly: GCA_024500475.1. Classification (NCBI taxonomy): domain Eukaryota; kingdom Metazoa; phylum Arthropoda; class Insecta; order Lepidoptera; family Gelechiidae; genus Phthorimaea; species Phthorimaea operculella. The sequence continues at coordinate 1,395,615 of JANFCV010000018.1, read as the reverse complement.
ACACAAAGGACGCGAATTGAGTACAGCCTCAATTTTACAAAACACGGTCGCCAGCTCCTCGAAAGTCAAAATTGTTAACCCTACAACGCGCAACAAATGCGTCTTAGCGGACTTTACAACCGCTTCAAAAATACCACCCCAGTGAGGGCACGCTGGTGGATCGAACACCCAGGTAATGCCCTGACGGGAGAGGCCCGTGCTGATGGCTTCTTCGTTCTCCCTTAAGAACGTTACAATTTCCTTCATACACCGATCAGCACCCTTAAAGTTGGTACCACAATCCGACCTGATCAGCGCTGGTCGCCCTCGTCGCGACGTAAATCTCTCCAGCGCTGCCAAAAAGGCCTCCGTAGATAGGTCGGCCACGAGCTCCAAGTGGACGGCCTTGGTGGCTAGGCACACGAACACGCACAAGTACGCCTTGATAGACTTTGCGTTCCGTAGGCGTGATGCCTTTACCATGAAAGGGCCTGCAAAATCCGTTCCCACACCTGCAAACGTCCAGGCCTCCGTCACCCGGTCCGGTGGAGATCTCCCATCTGTGGCTGCATTGTGGCTGCCTTCAAGCGGTAACAAGGCAAGCACCTAAACACAACGCTACGTACCGTTCGTCGTCCCGATAAGATCCAGAACTCGCGCTGTAGGATGGCCAATAGCGCATTACAGCCCGCGTGCGAGTTTTTCTCATGACGATCCCTGACTAAGAGCTCAACTAAGGGTCCCCTTTGGAAGTAACAGTGGATGCCGAGCCGAAAAGGGCAGGCTAGCGTTCCGAAGTCTGCCTCCAACCCTGAGCATACCTTGCTCATCCAGGAATGGGTTGAGGCGCACAATTCCTCCTTCAGCTTTCCACGTCCATCCCTGAGCAGCCTGACCTCCTCTTCAAAATGTTCCGCCTGGACGACTCTAACCAATGAGCATAGAGCCGCATCCGCTCCGCAGGCGAGAGGACAGGTGTAAAGTTCCGTTCTGCTTGAGGCTTCCTGCAGTTGTTCACGAACCGCTTGATCCAACCTGTCACCCCAAGAAGTTTGTCGAGGAGCTATACCGTTCCAGCAAGAAAGCTGGGTTAGGCTTCGGTACGAGTTGCCCCACGTTCACTCGCAAACCTCGATCAGGTGGCCCAAGCGGCGCCCTGCACTCGTTGAATGGCCATTCCTGCGGCGACTCAGTCAGCCATTGAGGTCCCCACCACAGTGGGTGACTCACCAAATCAGGTGCCCTGCACCCGCGCGAAGCGCAGTCCGCTGGGTTCCATTCTCCCGGTACGTGCCTCCACACTAACGGAGTTTCCGACCCCGTAATCTGTGACACCCGATTTGCCACGAAAACCTCAAGTGTATGTACCGACGTCTGCAACCAGCACAGAACTATCCGACTGTCAGTCCACGCGTACACCGTTTCATCCAAGTTGATGGTACCACGCAGATTGCAGGTTACATGATTTAGCAAGCGCGCTAGAAGAGCTGCCCTGCCAATTCCAATTTGGGGATGGTCCATCTAGTTCTGACTGGTGCCACCTTACTTTTGGCCATAACCAGACGCACGTGCACAGTTCCCGTTGAACTTGCTGTCCGAAGGTATACAGCTGCCGCGTACCCTCGCTCCGAGGCGTCACAAAACCCATGTAGGGTAGCCTTACATCCCACCGATGGGACTAACTTGCGGGGTATCGCGATGTGCACAATCCCTGGTAAGGTGGTCACAAACTTGAGCCAATCCTTCAACAACTCTCCGGAGAGTTGGTCGTCCCATCCTAAGTTGGCTAGCCACAACCTTTGTAAAAGCACTTCGCCATGAACGTAACCGGGGCGATCCATCCGCTAGGATCGAACGTTCTAGCGATTGTCGACAGTACCGACCGCTTAGTCCAAGTTTTCTCCAAAAGGTCGGGCTCGATCTTGTACGTGAATACGTCATGCGTTGGCCTATATTGCACCCCGAGGATGCCCAACGTGTTTGGATTGTCCGGGTTCTCAAAGAGGTGCGGGTCCTGATGGAACTCGCCTGGCAAACCGGCCAGGAGCTCTGGGCAACTGGACAACCATTTCCGCAACTCGTAACCTCCTGAACCCATGATCGCGATCAACTCGTCTCGTAGAATTAGCGCCTGCTCCACGCTATCAGCACCCGTGCAGATATCGTCCACGTAGACGTCGCGATCCAGTACTGCTGCGGCTCGAGGATATCTTACCCTTTCCTGTGCGGCCAACTCGCAGCGTACGTACTGCCAAATACGGACTTGGCTTAAGTCCATACGTCACCGTGTTAAGTTCGTATGTGACCATCGGCTCATCTGGGCTCTCACGCCACAAAATCAGCTGATACCGACGGTCATCCGGATGTATCATGGTTTGGCGAAACATCATTTTGACGTCTGCGACGAACGCTACCTGGTGTAACCGAAAGTCTGTGAGAATGTCCACAATGTCCCGGTTCAATTTAGGACCCGCGTGCAAACATTGGTTCACAGACACACCATTCGAGGTAGGAGCAGAACCGTCAAACACCACCCGTATTTTCGCCTCAGGTGACTTCAAGACAGCCAGGTGTGGAATGTAATAATGCTCGACACACCTCCAATCCAGGCTGGACACCGACATGTGGCCCAATTGAATATAGTCCCGCATGAATTCTATATACTTCTGCCGAAGTGCTGGGTCTCGCCTCATCTTCCGCTCCATTCCGAGTAGTCTCCGTTCCGCGAGCTGTCGCGAACTACCTAAAGCGGGGCGGTTTGGGAGAAAAGGTAGCCTGGTCACGAATCTGCCTGACGGGCATCTCGCAGTGTTGTATTGATAGAACAACTCGCACTCGTCATCCTCTGGCTTCCGTCTGTCCGCCGTGGGCGGCTCTTCAGACTCCCAAAACCTCTGCAGCACCTCTGACAGCACACTACCATAGAGGACCGGATCCCCTTCTGGTAGGTCCTGAGGTCTCCAAACTGGGCCGAAAACAACATACCCCTGTGGTATCTACGGCCACCAAACCAGTTTCCTGGAGTACCTTCTTCCTACCGCACCATAATCTCCGAGGACGTCTGACCCGAGAAGTACGTCCACCGTACCAGGAGTATCAAAATCAGGATCAGCTAACTCCAACCCTGTGGTTAACCCTCGTACCGTTGGTGGTAACCTAACCTGAGGGAGTTTCCCAACCACTTCATCCAGCACCACGGCTGAGACTTGATAGCTGACCCTGTACATGTGCTACCTAATGCGAACTCAAAGTTCGTCTGACCCCGAATGTCAGGCACATTTAGGCCCCTGATGCCTACAGCTTCATCCTCACTTGGCCGTACATTTAGGCCTAGCCTACTCACCAGCTTACTCGATACAATACATCCCTGAGCCCCTGTATCCAGTAGGGCTCTTACTTGAATGGTCCGGCCACCGTATCCCCATACCCAAATCTTAGCTGTTGGCAAAAGTACCGTGATTGGACGGGGAGCCGAAGCTGATGAGTAGGCGGCGATTACCTAGCGGGAATCTAAACGCGGTGAGGCCGCGTCCCGCGGGGTATCCTCACTACCCAAACCTGTGTATGGGTCCCACTCCTGCTGGTAGGGAGGTCTGCCCATAAAGGCCATGGCTGGAGTTCTATAGTACCCCGACGGCAAACGTCCGTACCGAGGTTGCGCCTGTAGCCGCGGGTACTCAGGCATAGGCGGGGCATGCGTGGGTCTTGAGACCCAACCAGGTGGCTCAAGCCCGCAGAATACTGCATGTACCCTGGTGGCTGCCTAGTGCCCCTGACACCCGCCCGTTGAATCCCGTACCTGGGATGGGTGTCCTGGCCACGTTCCTGTGCCGCTCTTCCCCAATCCGGCACCTGCTGCCGTGGTGGGATTGTCCCCACGTCCTTGGGTAAGTGGGCTCCGTCTGTTGACGTCCCCTGCCTGTCCCTGTGACCGATGCGGAGGTGGGCTCCTCCTTGAGGGGGTGGGGAGCGTTGCTCCCTCCCTTGGTGGGCAGGCCTTCGCTGATCCGATCCAGCGCTGCCCCGGCGCCTCCGGAGCGATTCATGCAGAGCAGCGGATGGTGTGCACCCTGGCAGTACCTACAGTTGGTGCTTGAAGGGCACTCGCACCTGATGCGGCCCCAGGCACCGAAAACACCAACGCCTCTGCTGTGCCACACCCCGTCTCCTCTGAACCCGCTGCGCAGCAAACTCCTGACACGCTGCCACCCCGTGGCCTGTCTCCTGCAGTAGGCACACCCTGATTCCAATGCGGTGTTGTACCGCCTGGGTTGCCCACTGTTGCCTCCTCGCGCCGGTGCACCCGGCCGTTCCGGGTGGCGAGGGGCAGAGGTCTCCTTGCGAGGGCTTCACCAGCCTGGACGTCCACTCGCCTGCTTTCGGCCTCGAGGAACGACTTCAGATCCTCGTAGGTCGGGAGGTGGTCCGAGGACTTGCCCCATGTAGCTGCTCGAATCGAGCGACCATTTCGCTCGGCAGGCGGCGAAGCACTGTGTGGACCAAGATATAACCGTAGCCCGCCACTGGCAAACCCTGTCGCTCTAGTGCGCTGACCGCGACACTGACTGGGTGGAAGATTTTCTCGCGGAGGTCCGTACCTCGCGTTATGGTTGGTATTGACAGCCACTGGTCTAACAGCCTGTCTACAATCAGGCGCTTGTTTCGATACCGGTCGGTAAGGATCTTCCACGCCACCTCATAATTGCTATCCGAGACAGCCAAATGCGTCAGCAATTCATGAGGCTCTCCATGTAGCCTGGACATCAGCTGAGCCATCTTGTACGCCGGCGTTATGTCCGTCCGTGTGTGGACCACACTGCTATACAGGTCCTCAAACGCCGGCCAGTCGGCGTAATCGCCTGCAAAGACTGGAACCGTAACAGGCGGAAGAGGCACCTGTAATCCTTGTCCCACTTTACCACGGAATGGCTTTTCCTTTCCGTCACGTCGCCTAGATATGTCCGCAGCTGCCTGCGCAATGTCCTGTGCCAGCTCCAAGCACTGGCTTACATCGCCCTCAACCAGCTCCTTATCTTCAGGGTTAGGAGCTTCCTCAAGGAGCATGAGGCACTCTGTGAGGTGTTCCGACACAACCCGAACCCGTTCATCTGCCTGTAGTGCACTTTTCAAGAGCGCGTCCTCCCGGTCCTCGCGGCCGATCATTGCCGCTGTGGTAGTAAACCACCTTAATTCTGTCTTTATAGCAGCCTTATACCTGGCGATCGAGGGAGCCATGGTACCAACTTTTACACACTCGACCCAATAAAAACGAAAAACCAATAAACAAATACCACAAAATAAATGTTAGTTGACTGGCCTAGACCTTACCGATAAGGTACCGTTCACTAGGCAAACAATACAGTCACAAAAACCGAAACAATATTTTCCAAAATTAATAAAATATGTGGGTAATATAAAAACACGCTTAATACTAAATTACGGCTAACTATGTTGCAATAAAGCAACCACGCTCTGCTACCAAAAATGTTTGATTCCGAAGCTGATCTTAGCGCAGTGGAAGCAAATTAAAGTTATCTTAAAATCTAAAACTGAATGGTCGATCAGCCTCGGAACAACATTTGACTACGATTCGTAGTGCTCTTTACTATAGCTAAATAAAATAAATTTAATGAGAGAATTTTGTTCCGGAAAGTTTCCGGCCGAGAAATTCTTGTTTCAAAATCTACTTAAACAGGGCCCAGCAACGAATTGCTTACCGAGCGAACGATGACGCCGTTTCTTTGTGAGTTTAAGTATGACAGGAATCAGGTATTCAGGATATTGTGAGGAGCACAGGAATAGGGAATAACCTAAACTCACGGCACTGGAACATCCGCTCGTTCTCGAACTCCTTTCCTCCAATCTGCACTATAGTTCACAGTTCGACATCACATAATGTTTTTTAACACAAAATAACTAAAAGATTTCTCTCCGAATGAGAAATCGGCCCCGTTGGCCTCCAATCATTTATAATTAAAATACGTAGCTATCGGCAGCCACGACGCGAGCCAACGAAAAGTGAGGTTATATTTTGCCGGCGGTCGCGTGACTCTCAATCAAAGCGCCGGAACCAAAATCACTTGGTTCACTTCCCCACCGAACAGGGAAAACCACACGAGAAAACCGAAAGCACTAAATTACACCATTTATAATTAAAATTCGCATCCACGATGCGGGCGACGGCAGAGGACGTGACAATGACAGATCAGTGTTGCCAGCACCGCGCGCCCATTTTATACGAAAACTAAACAAAAGGTATGGTTAATTTCTTTCGTCATTCGTAACAATACATAAGGATTTCCGTTTATAAAACGTTAGGTAATGTTATCGAATGAATTATTCATAAAAAAACGAACTAACTTAAAAATCAAGTTTATTACATCTCAAGAATGAATCCAAAAAACTCGAGTAGGATTCGAAACCGGGACTTACAGCCTAACGTGCTGTTGCTCTTACCACTACTAAACTATCCTTTACACAGAGATGGGCAAAAATTATTCGCCGAATAAATTTTTGAAGAGTGGGTAAGTTAATTGAACAAGGAATAATTGCAAGTTTTTTTATACATACATACATACAACCCGCGCGAATTAACTCTGCACCTGGCGCCGATGACGACAAAGTCATTACGGTGCGCAAAAAAAGTGAAAGTTTACCAACTATCAATCAAAACTGAACAATTTTTTTATTGTTCAGTTTCAATCAATAGTCAGTAAACTTTCACCTTTCCTGCGCACCGTAATGACCCTGACGTCATCGGCGCCAGGTGCAGAGTTAATTCGCGCGGGTTGTACATACATACATCACGCTTTTATCCCTTGCGGGGTAGGCAGAGCGTCAACGACCGTAAAAGTACGGTCGTTATCGCCACGTCTGACACATATTTGAGGGCCGTTTTAGCTATTGTCGTGTATCGCTATAGTGACAGGTTGTCAGCCTGTCGCCTAAAATTGCAATACACATGATACCCTCGAGTCCTTTAGTCGCTTCTTACGACACCCACAGGAAAGAAATGGGGTGATGCTATTCTAAGCCGGCATCACACGGCCATATATTCTTTATTAAAAGATACTTGTGTACTCTGAATTTCATCCAAAAGTTTTTTTATGGGTCATTTCCATTTGTGTATATTTTACTCGTGAAAAATTTAATCGCCAGGCAATTTATTCGGCGAATCATTTTTGTCCATCTCTGTCTGTACACAACTCGATACTTAAAATAAACATCTTATATTATCTTCTTCTTCGAGTGGAACACCGAGTCGTACAACGACCCGATGAACCCTGGTATCAGAGTTTCATAGCCGCCTACTCGCAGGCAGTCGCACTACCGCTGCGCCACATCTGCTGTCAATCTTGTATTATTATGTAGTGAATATTGATGTTTTTGTTTGTTTGTCGCAGGGAGTCGCTCCGCTCGTACCCCGTGTACGTGGGCAACGCGACCTCCTCGACCGAAGCCGCCGCTGCAGAGAATGGCTGGGGCGGCGCGTCGTCAGCTGAATACACCGCCTATGGAGTTGTGGTAAGCTTTAGTAATGTTTGATTGTGGCAGGGAGTCGCTCCGCTCGTACCCGGTGTACGTGGGCAACGCGACCTCCTCGACGGAAGCCGCCGCCGCTGAGAATGGTTGGGGCGGCGCGTCTTCAGCCGAATACACCGCCTATGGAGTTGTGGTAAGCTTTAGCAATGTTTGATTGTGGCAGGGAGTCGCTGCGGTCGTATCCTGTGTACGTGGGCAACGCGACCTCCTCGACGGAAGCCGCCGCCGCCGAGAATGGTTGGGGCGGCGCGTCTTCAGCTGAATACACCGCCTATGGAGTTGTGGTAAGCTTTAGTAATGTTTGATTGTGGCAGGGAGTCCCTCCGCGCAGAGAATGGTTGGGGCGGCGCGTCCTCAGCCGAATACACCGCCTATGGAGTTGTGGTAAGCTTTAGTAATGTTTGATTGTGGTAGGCAGGGAGTCGCTCCGCTCGTACCCGGTATACGTGGGCAACGCGACCTCCTCGACGGAAGCCGCCGCCGCAGAGAATGGCTGGGGCGGCGCGTCTTCTGCTGAATACACCGCCTATGGAGTTGTGGTAAGCTGTAGCAATGTTTGATTGTGGCAGGGAGTCGCTCCGTTCGTACCCCGTGTACGTGGTCAACGCGACCTCCTCGACGGAAGCCGCCGCCGCAGAGAATGGTTGGGGCGGCGCCTCCTCAGCCGAATACACCGCCTATGGAGTTGTGGTAAGATTTGGTAACTTTTTGTTCTTTGAGCGTAGGTGTTTGTGTGACGGAACCAGAAATGTGTAAGGGGTTTATGTGGCGGGCTTCTTCTTCTTCATCGAGTCGATGGTAACGGTAATAAATTTTTACCAGTGTTTGCCCCATGGAAATGTGTCTAGGGTTTGTTTCCTGCAGGTCTTGAAGCGTGCATGTTCCGCGCTTAGATAAACATCTTAATAAGCCCCCTTCGGGGGCAAGGGTTTGTGCCACGCTGAGATGTGTGTAAGCCCCCATCGGACGCAATAGATTTATATGGCGTGCTAACATATGAGTAGCCTCTCCTCGGTGGCAGAAGATATGCGTGGTGCAACAAGATATGTTATGTAAGCCCCCTTTTCTTTAGGGGTGTTTGTGGAGGGCTTAATGTTTTCTTTCTCGTTTAAATATATCATGTTCTTTTTCTTCCAGAGTTTTGTTTGTAATAAATAAAAAATATGACGATAAACGATTCTACTCAGGTGGCAGGAGACGAAGCGGAAGCCCCGGCCTCCCCCGCGACCCCGGCAACCAGCAGCAATGTGGCCCAGCCTCCCCGCATGCCGCCCGCCACCGTGCAGTGGCTGTTGGAGAACTACGAGACTGCTGAAGGTACTACATATTATTGAGGCCTATAAGTGGCGAAGGGTTTATACATGCCGATTTCCATCAGCTCCCCTTTCAGAAGTTTACAAACATGTCGTTTCATATCAATTTACATAAATTTTAGTATTTTTATTTGCTCCGTCCATGTGGTGTTGGCTCAGAATAGCATAAATCTTTCCAGTCGGTTTCGTAAGAAGCGACAGTCAATGTATATTGCAATTTTAGGCGACAGGCTGGCATTATGGTGATACACAGTCTTCTGAATGACTCTCAAACTTGTCAGACGGGGTTAATCAGCCGTTTACGCTCTGCCTACACCGCAAGCGATACAGGAGTAATATATGTATTTTATTCCAGGTGTATCCCTCCCCCGTTCGTCCCTCTACGCGCACTACCTACGCCACTGCGCCTCACACCGACTGGACCCAGTCAACGCGGCTTCGTTCGGGAAACTCATACGGTCCGTCTTCATCGGGCTCCGCACTCGGAGGCTGGGCACTAGGGGCAACTCCAAGTACCACTACTACGGGATACGCGCTAAGGTAAGAGAGAGACAACAGATGTGACATTGTTGTAGTTAGACAAGGATAGAAAGCGTCTTCTAGCAAACTTATACGATCCGTCTGCACTAGGGGCAACTCCAAGTACCACTACTACGGGATACGCGCTAAGGTAAGACTGAGACAACAGATGTGACATTGTTGCAGTTAGACAAGGATAGAAGACGTCTATTAGCAAACTCATACGATCCGTCTTCACTAGGGGCAACTCCAAGTATCACTACTACGGGATACGCGCTAAGGTAAGAGAGAGACAACAGATGTGACATGACAACAAATGTGACATTGTTGTAGTTAGACAAGGATAAAAGATGTCATTTAGCAAACTCATACGATCCGTCTTCACTAGAGGGAACTCCAAGTATCACTACTACGGGATACGCGCTAAGGTAAGAGAGAGACAACAGATGTGACATGACAACAAATGTGACATTGTTGTAGTTAGACAAGGATAAAAGATGTCATTTAGCAAACTCATACGATCCGTCTTCACTAGAGGGAACTCCAAGTATCACTACTACGGGATACGCGCTAAGGTAAGAGAGAGACAACAGATGTGACATTGTAGTAGTCAGACAAGGATAGAAGGTCTCTTAGCAAACTCATACGATCCGTCTTCACTAGAGGGAACTCCAAGTACCACTACTACGGGATACGCGCTAAGGTAAGAGAGAGACAACAGATGTGACATTGTAGTAGTCAGACAAGGATAGAAGGTCTCTTAGCAAACTCATACGATTCGTCTTCATCGGGCTCCGCACTCGGAGGCTGGGCACTAGGGGCAACTCCAAGTACCACTACTACGGGATACGCGCTGTTTGATTCCGAAGCTGATCTTAGCGCAGTGGAAGCAAATTAAAGTTATCTTAAAATCTAAAACTAAATGGTCGATCAGCCTCGGAACAACATTTGACTACGATTCGTAGTGCTCTTTACTATAGCTAAATAAAATAAATTTAATGAGAAAATTTTCGTTCCGGAAAGTTTCCGGCCGAGAAATTCTGGGATCCGTCTGCAACGGCCCTTAATTTCCTACAATATGACTAATATTCTACCGCACTATCGCAGCTCATGTCTAAAGTATATGTACCAAGTTCCGGTTGTACCAAAGGTCATCAGGGTGGTGACCTCCACGTAATGTTGCTAAATCACTGCAATACAGAACCTAACAGCGAATTGCTTACCGTGCGAATTATGACGCCGTTTCTTTGTGAGTCTAGGTATGACAGGAATCAGGTATCAGGATATTTGAGGAGCACAGGAATATAGAATAACCTAAACTCACTGCACTGGAACATCCGCTTGTTCTCGAAATCCTTTCCTCCAATATTCACTATAGTTCACAGTTCGACATCAAATAATGTTTTTAACACAAAAATAACTAAAAGATTTCTCTCCGAATGAGAAATCGGCCCCGTTGGCCCCCAATCAAGAAAACAATTAAAAATATGTGGCTATCGGCAGCCGCGACGCGAGTGACGACAAGTGAGGTTATATTTTGCCGGCGGCCGCGTGGTATCGAACCGACTGAACGAACAAAGGAAAAAAGATGGCGTCGGCCGACTAGCTGGCGTCAGTCACAGGCCATGGTCTGTCAGACGAAAATGGCGCGAAACAACAAAACGCGCATATGTTACGAAACTAAACACGCGCTAAGGTAAGAGAGAGACAACAGATGTGACATTGTAGTAGTCAGACAAGGATAGAAGGTCTCTTAGCAAACTCATACGATCCGTCTTCACTAGAGGGAACTCCAAGTGTCACTACTACGGGATACGCGCTAAGGTAAGAGAGAGACAACAGATGTGACATTGTTGTAGTTAGACAAGGATAGAAGGCGTATGTTAACAAACTCATACGATCCGTCTTCACTAGAGGGAACTCCAAGTACCACTACTACGAGATACGCGCTAAGGTAAGAGAGAGACAACAGATGTGACATTGTTGTAGTTAGACAAAGATAGAAGGCGTCTCTTAGCAAACTCGTCCGTCTTCATCGGGCTCCGCACTCGGAGGCTGGGCACTAGGGGCAACTCCAAGTACCACTACTACGGGATACGCGCTAAGGTAAGACTGAGAGAGAAAAAATATAATTGATGTGTAAGATAGGGACAGAGAGCGTATTATTGAAGACCTTAGAGTATGTGTAAGCAAGCTATAGAGCCTAAAAAGTTAAAACGGTTGAAAGTAGTCACCACACAACCTCTCTGTCTATCAGCAGCAAAAGCCAGTGACAGCACTATTGAACCTCACTCTCTCTCATACATTTAACGTCGGAATCTATGGAGCAACTGCTTATGCTTTGGCAGTACAGCGCGTTGCCTTACGCGCACTCTATACTAAGTTGAAGACCCTACAATAAAGTTCTAATTTATTATTGTTTTGTTTTCGTAGGCGAACGCGGGAGATTCCCCACCGAGGCACGATACCCTCGATGACAAAACGGACGTCAATGATCCGCAAGTAAGTTACGAGCTTTTTAACTCAAACTTTAGAGTTATGTAAACTCCCTCTGGGGACTATAAAAAAATATTTATATTCATTTTGTAGAGAATTTTATAAGGATAAACTTTACACATTTTCTTTTCCATGTTAAACACTTTTCGAGAAACATGGTAGAAATTACACATTAGTAGAAAAAAAAACCGCTTCTTAACTGAAGCAGGATTTGCCGTTAGACGTGCTTAAAATGAACTCGGGATAACAGTCCAATATGTGTATGTGTAACGCCAATGTGTAAGTCTAAGATGCGCCAGACTATAAATTAATTAAGAAGATAGAGTTCCCCTAATAGTAGTACAGTACATTTTCCCACAGGACTCGCGCGACCGCTCGCCGACTCAAAGCACCAGCGTAGACGTCATACACCGACAGCAAATGGGGTCGGTGACCGCGCCCGAACCGCCCGAGCTGACCGTGGAGACATTGCCGGACGACGTGCCCGCGCGCGCGCTGCACGCCCTGCACGCGCACCAGCGGTAACACACACACACACACACACACACACACACACACACCGCCCGAGCTGACCGTGGAGACATTGCCGGACGACGTGCCCGCGCGCGCGCTGCACGCCCTGCACGCGCACCAGCGGTAACACACACACACACACACACACACACACACACACACACCGCCCGAGCTGACCGTGGAGACATTGCCGGACGACGTGCCGCGCGCGCGCTGCACGCCCTGCACGCGAACCAGCGGTAGCTAACGGTCGCACACACACACACACACACTCTCACGCACCGCCCGAGCTGACCGTGGAGACATTGCCGGACGACGCGCGCGCGCGCTGCACGCCCTGCACGCGCACCAGCGGTACCACACACACACACACACACACACACACACACACCGCCCGAGCTGACCGTGGAGACATTGCCGGACGACGTGCCTGCGCGCGCTGCACGCCCTGCACGCGCACCAGCGGTACACACACACACACACACACACACACACACACACACACCGCCCGAGCTGACCGTGGAGACATTGCCGGACGACGTGCCCGCGCGCGCGCTGCACGCCCTGCACGCGCACCAGCGGTAACACACACACACACACACACACACACACACACACACCGCCCGAGCTGACCGGGGAGACATTGCCGGACGACGTGCGCGCGCGCGCGCGCACGCCTTGCACGCGCACCAGCGGTAACACACACACACACACACACACACACACACACACACACACACACACCGCCCGAGCTGACCGTGGAGACATTGCCGGACGACGTGCGCGCGCGCTGCACGCCCTGCACGCGCACCAGCGGTAACACACACACACACACACACACACACACACACACGCCCGAGCTGACCGTGGAGACATTGCCGGACGACGTGCCGCGCGCGCTGCACGCCTTGCACGCGCACCAGCGGTAACACACACACACACACACACACACACACACCGCCCGAGCTGACCGTGGAGACATTGCCGGACGCCGCCCGCGCGCGCGCTGCACGCCCTGCACGCGCACCAGCGGTAACACACACACACACACACACACACACACACACACCGCCCGAGCTGACCGTGGAGACATTGCCGGACGACGTGCCCGCGCGCGCGCTGCACGCCCTGCACGCGCACCAGCGGTAACACACACACACACACACACACACACACCGCCCGAGCTGACCGTGGAGACATTGCCGGACGACGCCTGCGCGCGCGCTGCACGCCCTGCACGCGCACCAGCGGTAACACACACACACACACACACACACACACACACCGCCCGAGCTGACCGTGGAGACATTGCCGGACGACGTGCCCGCGCGCGCGCTGCACGCCCTGCACGCGCACCAGCGGTAACACACACACACACACACACACACACACACACACACACACACCGCCCGAGCTGACCGTGGAGACATTGCCGGACGACGTGCCCGCGCGCGCGCTGCACGCCCTGCACGCGCACCAGCGGTAACACACACACACACACACACACACACACACACACACACACACACACACACACACACACACACACACACACACACACACACACACACACACACACACACACACACACACACCGCCCGAGCTGACCGTGGAGACATTGCCGGACGACGTGCCCGCGCGCTGCACGCCCTGCACGCGCACCAGCGGTAACACACACACACACACACACACACACACACACACACACACACACCGCCCGAGCTGACCGTGGAGACATTGCCGGACGACGTGCCCGCGCGCGCGCTGCACGCCCTGCACGCGCACCAGCGGTAACACACACACACACACACACACACACACACACACACACCGCCCGAGCTGACCGTGGAGACATTGCCGGACGACGTGCCCGCGCGCGCGCTGCACGCCCTGCACGCGCACCAGCGGTAACACACACACACACACACACACACACACACACACACACACACACACACACCGCCCGAGCTGACCGTGGAGACATTGCCGGACGACGTGCCCGCGCGCGCGCTGCACGCCCTGCACGCGCACCAGCGGTAACACACACACACACACACACACACACACACACACCGCCCGAGCTGACCGTGGAGACATTGCCGGACGACGTGCCCGCGCGCGCGCTGCACGCCTTGCACGCGCACCAGCGGTAACTTATCCAATAAAGTACCTATGACAAACAAAAAACGCTGGAAGATTTGTTTGTTTGTATGTGATCAATAAACTCTTAAACACCGTACCGTTTTCGAAAATTCTTCACCATCAGAAAGCCACCGGGGTAACTATACGCTACATTTTATCACGAGAAATAACTTATATCCTCGGGAAAACGGTTAGTAGCGAAGAAATCACTTCGCTCCGTTCTCTCACATTCTCTCTCTTTAGTTAAAAACAAAGATAATCAAAATGTCCTTTTCTCTCACGCAGGCAACACGGCATAGAATTCCTCGAAGTAGTAGCAGCGTTAGACACAGCGGGCGTAGAGCGAACGCGCCGCGCCTTCTGGCGACGCCCCCCGCCTGATCTGTGCAGAAAAGTCCTGTTCAAACTGGCTTCGATGAAGGAAGTCTGTGATTGGTTGAAGAAGGCTGAGTTGCAGCTTTACCAAAGAGCGGTGGAACTACTTTTGCCGGATGTATTGAAACCTATACCGCCTAATCTTACACAGGTAAAACCTTAAAACAAAACTATGTTACTAAAATATAACTGTCGCCAAAACTATGTAGAAAAATCCTGTTCAAACTGGCTTCGATGAAGGAAGTCTGTGATTGGCTGAAGAAAGCGGAGTTGCAGCTTTACCAAAGAGCGGTGGAACTACTTTTGCCGGATGTACTGAAACCTATACCGCCTAATCTTACACAGGTAAGACACTATCTATATCATCATCTTCCTTGGTAAGAAACTATCTATAATTGTCTCCAAAACTATGTAGAAAAATCCTGTTCAAACTGGCTTCTATGAAGGAAGTCTGTGATTGGCTGAAGAAGGCTGAACTTCAGCTGTACCAAAGAGCGGTGGAACTGCTTTTGCCGGATGTACTGAAACCTATACCGCCTAATCTTACTCAGGTAAGAAACTCTTAAAAATTGTCGCTTTCTGTGAGAAAGTACTATTCTAACTACCCTCATAGAGCGAAGTCTGACCCGAGTCATAAACCGGTATTAAAATCTTGCAATGAATCTACACTTCTCATCAAAAAAATCGAGGCACTTTCGTTTTTATACTTCAACAAAATATGAAATCGAAATTAAAAGTTGATTATAGAACATTGACATTAGGATTTAGAAACTTCGTAATACTAACTACTGAACGACATTAGGCATGTATTCCTAAATAGACATATTTCTTAGATAATTAAATAGGTACGTACAAAACGCAAACATGTGAAGTGTCTCGATTTTTGTGATGAGAAGTGTTTTAACTTTTCCTCACTTTTAATTTGATTTGTAACATTTCAATACTTTACTTCCACAGTCGATCCGCAACTTCGCCAAGTCGCTCGAGTCAGCGTTGGCGGCCGGCGCGACCGGGGGCGGAGCACCCCCGCTAGCCGCGAAGGCGCAGGCCTCCACCGCGTCGGCGCTAGCGGCAGCCCTGCGGAGATACACGTCGCTGAACCATCTAGCGCAGGCCGCTAGGGCTGTGCTCACCAACCACCATCAGATACAACAGGTATACATAATAGAGTGAAAAAATTTTAGGTAGATTCTAACTTTTGTAAGTAAATAAGGGGGTAAGTGTAGCGTGCTAATAGTAGTTTATGCAACTGCCTAATAATGAGAGGCTTTAGGATGAGAGTGTCTGTTTTGATATAGTTTGACACGAGCATTCTAAAGCCTAATTATTTGCAGTTGCATACACTATTTTATCTACACTCTACAAGAAAAACTATGAAAAATAATTCAAACCTCCGCACTGCACTATGGCGATTGCAAGCCTACCTACTGAACCACCAACTGAACGACTTTTGTACATGTAACTTTTTAACTAAACGTTAAAATGGAGGCTCATAAAAACTGAACAACTTTTAAAATTAAATAGCATTTATCGGTGAATTTTAATTCGAAAAATGATTTGAAGCAAAGATTTAATAATAAATAAGTCCTCATAATTTCAAGTGTCGTCCCGCCGCGGGTGACACTTGTTTTTTTTTTCATTCGACTTACTGATGGCTAGTGTCAAATTGGAACAGATTACAATTTGGTACGCGGGTCAATTCGTTTAATTTTTTTTCAAATACTAGAAATCGAGTTACTTTATGTAGTATGCCAGTAGTATGAAAGTTTTTTTTTAAAGGCTGTATATTCGTAATGCAGTTCATTATGTTCGTATTTTCGATTCTGTAAAACGAATATTACGAACTGAGTGTAGATAAAATATGTTACATCTTCTTTTAGGGATAGAAAGATAAGGGAATCTTTCGGGAGCTAGAAAAAGATATGTGTAAGCCTTTTCTAAGACATGGGGTAGGGTAAGTAAGGCGGGCTAAGTTATGTGTTAGCAAATATTTTCTATCTTATGCTGGGTGAAATTTTTCTAGCGATCGATAGCGAAATTTTGGAACCGGATGGTGATAAGGAAGAACTTTTCCCGAGGATCATTGTTCGAAATATGAAAAAATAAATGTGTCCCCATATAAATTTGCCGATCGGTTGATTTGAGCTGAGTTACTATTGGAGGTCCAAATTTTATGTTCCTTGGGGGAAAGTTGTTTCTTATCACCAGCCGGTTCTGAATTTTTGCTATCGGTCACTAGTAAAACACCCTATTTTTACCGTGGTATTTTCCTCCCTTCCAGATGCTGGCTGATTTAAACCGCGTAGATTTCCGCGTGGTGCGAGAGCAGGCCGCCTGGGCGTGCTCGTGCGCGCAGGCCGGCACCGCGCACAAGCTCGAGCAGGAGTTCAAGGTAGGGTATAGTGCACCTCCCTTCCAGGTGCTAGCAGACCTGAACCGCGTGGACTCCGCGTGGTGCGCGAGCAGGCCGCCTGGGCGTGCTCGTGCGCGCAGGCCGGCACCGCACACAAGCTGGAGCAGGAGTTCAAGGTAGGGTATAGTGCACCTCCCTTCCAGATGCTAGCGGACCTGAACCGCGTGGACTTCCGCGTGGTGCGCGAGCAGGCCGCCTGGGCGTGCTCGTGCGCGCAGGCCGGCACCGCACACAAGCTGGAGCAGGAGTTCAAGGTAGGGTATAGTGCACCTCCCTTCCAGATGCTAGCGGACCTGAACCGCGTGGACTTCCGCGTGGTGCGCGAGCAGGCCGCCTGGGCGTGCTCGTGCGCGCAGGCCGGCACCGCGCACAAGCTGGAGCAGGAGTTCAAGGTACCCCACACATACATACCTCAACTTCGTATGATAACCGGTAACGATACCTTTTAGTCAAGGTGTTACTGACAGTCCTCCTGTGCAGAGCATGCATGGATGAAAAAGAAACAGCTGCCCATGTGGTGCTGCACTGTAAAGAGGTGGGAACATACAAAGTACCTCGGTAATCCGAGGGCAATCCCCGAGGCACTTACTGATTAGGGTTGCTGAGCTTCTTTGAGGAACTAGGATCGATTAATGGGCCCCTACCTTTCGCGCAAAATAGGCGCATGTAGACGTCGAGTTGCGGAAAATAGCCCGTTTTACCATTACACAGTAGGTTTTTGATCTTAAAAATAGTGTAAGATATTTATCATTAAAATAAGGCTGTACATTTGTATTCCAAACATCCCACGCGTAGAAAAATAGAAACAGTTATTTCGCTTTTTCTTTCTTGAGAAAACAACAATAACTATTTTTTCTCAATACCAACACCACGATTTTTCAACACGCTATTTAAAGAAAACCTTCCATATTAAAAAAAAGCGACCTTTTGTAGGTATTTAAATATACATCAAAAGATCTATCAGATTTGGCCAATAACTCAATCAAGTCCGATTTTCGGGATCAAAAACCTACTGTGCATTACCATTACAACACCCATGGGAAAGGTATAGGGTAATGTTATTCTAAACCGGCACCACATGGTTCAATAAAACAAATCTAAAAACTGTCGATAAGCGTCAGATAACGGCCTACTAAAACAAACAGGCATCTCCGTAGGCATTGGTCAAAAACGATCTTAATTAGGTACTGCCGACTCGATAAAAAAGAATAAGCAGGCAGAGATACTCTCCTTCTTCCCATGGTCCTTACTACCAAAAATGGTATACGAACCGAATCTCGGGAGATGCAACGTGGTACTTGCCGAGGGCTCTTTCCGACTAAGCATTGTTGCAGGCTCCCTACAAGTTCTTTACATCCCATCCCGGCCCTCTCCCCGAGACTTGCAAGTCGGGGCGGCTAACCTCTAGCGACACCATAACCAAATGGTTCTAGACGACACACAACGTGGTCTACTTGTGTAGTAAGTATAGCTATAAGGTATGACCTAATCATATGCCTATTATATCTATGTAACCTTATTAGTTTGACAATATATTCAATCTTACTCACGCATCTGTTGGTATCATTCACCCCAACACTACACCCTACATACTCATCGCGCGGCCCGGAAAGTGAGGTACCCTTCGTAAGTGTGACGTGCCGTTGTATGTGTAGCCCCTTTACAGCAGCACTCGTAGTCACCAGTTCTGTTTCCCGTTTTCAGGCGACGCTGGGCCGCGGCGCGGGCCTAGAAGCTTGGGCTGTTTGGCTGGAGGGCTGCGTCCGCTCCGCCCTCGCCCCGCACCACCACCGGCCGGACTACACGTCCCGGGCAAGGAGACTCCTGCTGGACTGGTCCTTCTACTCGTCGCTGGTCATCAGGGAGCTCACTCTCAGGTACTACACCACCACCGGCCGGACTACACCTCCCGGGCCAGGAGACTGCTGCTCGACTGGTCCTTCTACTCGTCACTGGTCATCAGGGAGCTCACTCTCAGGTACTACACCACCACCGGCCGGACTACACCACCACCGGCCGGACTATACCTCCCGGGCAAGGAGACTGCTGCTCGACTGGTCCTTCTACTCGTCACTGGTCATCAGGGAGCTCACTCTCAGGTACTACACCACCACCGGCCGGACTACACCTCCCGGGCCAGGAGACTCTGCTCGACTGGTCCTTCTACTCGTCACTGGTCATCAGGGAGCTCACTCTCAGGTACTACACCACCACCGGCCGGACTACACCTCCCGGGCCAGGAGACTCCTGCTCGACTGGTCCTTCTACTCGTCACTGGTCATCAGGGAGCTCACTCTCAGGTACTACACCACCACCGGCCGGACTACACCTCCCGGGCCAGGAGACTCCTGCTCGACTGGTCCTTCTACTCGTCACTGGTCATCCGGGAGCTCACTCTCAGGTACTACACCACCACCGGCCGGACTACACCTCCCGGGCCAGGAGACTGCTGCTCGACTGGTCCTTCTACTCGTCGCTGGTCATCCGGGAGCTCACTCTCAGGTACTACACCACCACCGGCCGGACTACACCACCACCGGCCGGACTACACCACCACCGGCCGGACTACACCTCCCGGGCAAGGAGACTGCTGCTCGACTGGTCCTTCTACTCGTCGCTGGTCATCAGGGAGCTCACTCTCAGGTACTACACCACCACCGGCCGGACTACACCACCACCGGCCGGACTACACCACCACCGGCCGGACTACACCACCACCGGCCGGACTACACCACCACCGGCCGGACTACACCACCACCGGCCGGACTATACCTCCCGGGCAAGGAGACTGCTGCTCGACTGGTCCTTCTACTCGTCGCTGGTCATCAGGGAGCTCACTCTCAGGTACTACACCACCACCAAGGAGTTATGTCCCAATGCAGGGCAAAGACCTCCCTCTCTTTCTTTCACTTTTCTCTTATAAATACAAAATCTATGGATAATAATAATAATAATGTACATCGGTTTATACGTAGTTTAGCCAGTTTTTACGCTGAACTAGTGAAGGGAGAACGAAAGACAAAAAGTATTTTTGCAACATAAGTAGGCAACTAGGGTAGGCAACTGTTCCGATTTCGATTTAACTCGGTACTACTACCTGCCTAATGCCTGCAATAATGTTGACATTTCGGGTCCCTTTCTTCTGTGTGTGAATCAGTTTATAAATAGAGAAGTGACCTTACGACAGTTGGAGGTTGAAAGTGAAACTGCGTAAAGTTTAGCGATTGCCCCGCTTGGAAGCTTATCGTAGTGGACGAAACTCCTACCGAGTTGTCGTAAGACGCTCAAGAGACCGATGCCTTGCAGGTTCGGTCCGTATACATCGGATTGGATGGGGAATATTACCAATATTCAGATACAGATGTCGCTAGTTGTAAAATAAAACGCGGTAACGATGTGTCGAGGCTACAGAACGACCTTTCGCGGGGCGAAAAGATACCATCAAGTCAAAGTCAAAGTCAAATTAAATTTTTGTAAGTGTCTGTCGACACTACTGTCACAGTATAAATTAATAGTAAATAGTACTAGCTAGCGTACAGAATGGTCACTCCCTGCCTCCTCCTACAAGCGCTGCCCACCTGCGTTTTGAGGACGCTCAGACACTGGCTGGCAAGAACGCGACGACGACGTGGTGCACAGAGCGAAGGCAGCGTAAATTATAAAAAATAATTTTGTGATGGGTGTGTGTTGTGCTGTGTACCTACAGTTGTTTGAGCACTGCAGACAACAAAACTAAAAGAAAATTCTACCGATAAAAAGGTATAACAAGCCGAAAGGAGGTCTGCAAAATCTGTAAAAAAAAACGGCCAAGAGCGTGTCAGACACACCCACAAATAGGGTTTCGTAGTCAACGTTTAAATATCAGGTTTTTCAGCATTTTGCAGCTTAATTTTGTTGCTGGTTTGTTAGCAGCAGTATGATGAGCAACCGCAAATAGAAAAACTCATGTTTTTCTTAAAACCTTTAAGAGTACAATATCCGTTATAGTTTTCATTGTAACATCAGATTGTAAGCTATATTCCATATTTATTTTAAATTTTTAGCGTTTATACTTTAGTAGTTACAGCTGGAAGAAATTATGGGTCAAAAACGCCCTTTTTAAAAGCAAATATCTCGTGACAGAAACATTTTGGTGACTTTGTTTCAAAGAAACCTTAGTTTTAAAAGACCTATTCAACGATACCCTACTTAATACTACAGAAGAAAAAAATTTTTTTGCCTTCCTTGCACTTGTATGGGAGGGGGTCCAAAAAACGTTTAATATTTTTTTTTCTTAACATTCCTATATTCCGGTCAATACGATCTATCTTCTCACCAAATTTCATGTCGATAGCTCTAAAACTGACGAAGATATGAGGGCGCGGCATACAGACAGACAGACAGACAGACTTGACAAAACTATAAGGGTTTCTAGTAGACTACGAAACCCTAAAAATTAGACCTTCCCTTCCCTACAAATTAGCCGATCAGCTGGTTAATTTACTATGGGAGGTAATTTTTTTAGGGTTTCGTAGTCTACTAGACTCTGTCTGTCTGTCTGTCTGTCTGTCTGTCTGTCTGTCTGTATGCCGCGCCCTCATATCTTCGTCAGTTTTAGAGCTATGGACATGAAATTTGGTGAGAAGATAGATCGCGTTGACCCAAATATAGAAATGTTAAGAAAAAAATATTTTAAATGTTTTTTGGACCCCCTCCCATACAAGTGAAAGGGGGGCAAAAAAATTTTTTTTCTTCTGTTATATTGAGTAGGGTATCGTTGAATAGGTCTTTTAAAACTAAGGTGAGGTTTCTTTGAAACAAAGTCACTAAAATGTTTCTGTCACGAGATATTTGCTTTTAAAAAGGGCGTTTTTTGACCCATAATTTGTTCCAGCTCTAACTTCTAAAGTATAAACGCTAAAAATTTGAAATAAATATGGAATATAGCTTACAATCTGAAATTACAATGAAAACTATAACGGATATTGTACCCTTAAAGGTTTCAGAAAAAATTGAGTTTTTCTATTTGCGGTTGGTCATCATACTGCTGCTAACAAACCAGCAACAAAATTAAGTTTGTAATGCTGAAAAACCTGATATTTAAACGTTGACTACGAAACCCTATTTGTGGGCGTGTCTGACACGGTCTTGGCCGGTTTTTTTTCAGGTAAAGAAGTGACCTACAGTTGGAGTTTGAAACTGAGTAAGTTTGATTCCCCTGCTTTGTTACAAGAAGCTTATGGTAGAGGACGAAACTCATACCGAGTTGTCGTATCGTAAAATTCGTAAGACACTCACGAGACCGATGCCTCGCAGATTCGCATCGTGGTCCGTATACATCGGATTGGATGGGGAATATTACCAATATTAGCCGACAGATGTCGCTAGTTGTAAATTAAAACGCGGTAACGATGTGTCGAGGCTACAGAACGACGTTCCTCGGGGCAAAAAGATGGCATCAAATCATAATCAAAATCAAATCAGATTTTTTGTAAGGGTCTTTCTACACGAGAAGACCTTTTGAGAGCTCAAGCTAAAATTAGGAAAACGGTGCGCGGGGCTTCCATACAAATGGCTCGCTCACTCAGTACTAGCGACGATTTTGACGCTAATGGAAATAACTGGAATCTCTGGGGAGGTTTAAGGTAACTAAGAATATGGTTGGCACGGAACGTCCTATTTCTTGAATTAAAAATTTGCCCAGAATCATATGAAGTTCATGTATCAGATTTTGCTGTATTGATATGTATTCTTATTCTCTGAGATTTGAATACCAAATTTTAAAACACTTATCGTGTAAGGTAAACAATTTTTGGAAAACTTGCAAAATTTTCCACCGCAGGCAGGATTTTCATCAGTACTGCCGACGCCCTAACCAACTAGGCTACCGCGGTTCTAATCGAGCCTGCGAATTTAGCAAGTATATCTTGTCCACTAACGCGTGGATGGGCTCCATCTACCGGGATAGTTTATTCAACTAATTCCCAGCGACTAATTCATTCTTTACAGATTGAATGTAGACAAAGCGATGAAAACCCTTTGTAGTCCGAGTTCTTAATTGGCAGTTTGTATGGAGGTATGGTCCCATCTGGCAGAAATCATGAAACTTGGCATGTGTGTAGCTTACATGTGTAAGCTTCAGGAAAAGAAGGGAAGCAAGTTGGACCCCTGCTTCCCCTTACCCTTTTATGTCCCAAATTTCAGTTATTATTTTTTCTCGAAACTATAAGAGATATGAGAAATCAGTCAAGGTAAGAAATATTCTTTAAAATTGTCTACATAATTGTTCTTGGTTAATGTTGATAGACTTATACTTTTCGAGTTATGCTTCCATCATTTTTGAAGGTGCCTTCCAGCTCTGAATTAGCCATAACTACCATGTGATAGAATATTCTTTCAAACTTGCTATTGGCTTTTATTAGTTAGGTAGTCTTCAGTGAAACCCGCAGAGACAATCACGCCTGTGGGGGGAGGGAAGTTTTTTTTTCCGAGCTGAACTTGAGGACTTCTGACTTAAGTAAATATGACACGAGAAATTGAGTATCATTTTCGAATAAACCAAAGACGGAGTATTCATTTCGGGACGCTTTTGGTACATTTCATACAAAAATATAAATATATTAAGTGAAATTGGAAAATATGTTTCGTTCTCATTCAAACTCTTCTTCATGACCTTGAGACATATTTATTAGATAATAACACATACTCAAAGACATACTCACCCGGATTATAAAACCATATTTTATTTTCGAAAATATTACAAAAATAGCCTAAATATTTTTACAAAGTTATGTTTGTAGCTGGAAAATATCAAGTTCATAGATTTTGTATGCAAAAATAAGATTACCAACCGCAAACTTATATTTCTCATTGTCGCTAAACCATTCCAGATAGGGAAATGCACTCATAGGGAATGTTGTTTATACTGAAGGGTAGTTTTTGTTGGAATAAAGAAATTGAAGATCTGGAGTACTTGATGTTTAAGAAGACATTACAGTATCTCGAATAGTTTAGCTGGGCTGTTGATGTTCCACATCAAGTACTCCAGATCTTCAATTTCTATATATCAGCATAAACAACTCTTCAGTATAAACAACATTTCCTATGAGGGCATTTCCCTATCTGGAATGGTTTAGCGACAATTGAGAAATATACGTTTGCGGTTGGTAATCTTATTTTTGCATACAAAATCTATGAATTTGAATTTTTTCCAGCTACAAACATAACTTTGTAAAAATAATTAGGCTTCTGTAGGCTAGGTATTTTCTAATATTTTCGAAAATAAAATATGGCTTTATAATTTGGGTGAGTATGTCTTTGAGTATGTGTTATTATCTAGTAAATATGTCTCAAGGTCATGAAGAAAACAGCGTTTGAATGAGAACAAAACATATTTTTTTCTTATTTCACTTAATATTTTTATATTTTTGTATGAAATGTACCAAAGAGCGTTCCAGAAATGAATACTCCGTCTTTGATATATTCGAAAATGATACTCAATTTCTCGTGTCACATTTACTTAAGGAGTCAGAAGTCCTCAAGTTCAGCTCAGAAAAAATAAACTTTGCCCCCCTCCCCCCATCGCCACAGGCGTGATTGAAGTGTTGTCTCTGCGGGTTTCCTTTGAAGACTACCTAACTAATAAAAGCCAATAGCAAGTTTGAAAGAATATTCTATCACATGGTAGTTATGGCTAATTCAGAGCTGGAAGGCACCTTCAAAAAAATGATGGGTTTCCCAGAAGCATAACTCGAAAAGTATAAGTCCTATCAACATTAACTCAAGAACAATTATGTAGACAATTTTATAAGGAATATTTCTTACCTTGACCGATTTCTCATATCTCTAATAGTTTCCGAGAAAAATAAAAATAACTGAAATTTGGGACATAAAAGGGGGGGTAAAGGGGGGAAGCAGGGGGGGTCCAACTTGCTTCCCTTCTTTTCCTGAAGCTTTCACATGTAAGCTACACACATGCGAAGTTTCATGATTTCTGCCAGATGGGACCATACTTCCAGCTAAGGAGCCGTACTATTGGTTAGGGCGTCGGCAGTACTGATGCCGAAGGTCGCAGGTTCAAATCCTGCCTGCGGTGGAAAATTTTGCAAGTTTTCTAAAAATTGTTTACCTAACACGATAAGTGTTTTAAAATTTGGTATTCAATTTATCGCGGGTTTTCATCGCTTTGACTACATTCAATCTGTAAAGAATGAATTAGTCGCTGAGAATTAGTTGAATAAACTATCTCGGTAGATGGAGCCCATCCACGCGTTAGTGGACAAGATATACTTGCTAAATTCTCTGAGATTTTTCGAGTGATCCTTCTGTAAACTCTCATTTTGTGACTAAAGAGTAAAGTCCTGTTTAAACTTACGTGGTACTATTGCCATCAAATCCACCTACCCACCAATTAATGCTGGATTTTCATACAAATACTAAGAAAAAAAAACAGTATAAGTTGATCCCTTCAATGTTAGATACTCTAGATCTTCTATCGGTCGGCACCCAACAATTTGTATCAATCAGAATACCGCGTACCCAAAAAGTCCGATAGATGTCGTTAGTTGCAAAATAAAACGCGCTAACGATGTGTTTAAGCTCCAGAAAGACCTTTCGCGATGAAGATCTATACCATATTCAAATTCAAATTCAAAGTAATTTTTGAAAGAGTCTGTCTAGTAAAGATGGGCTTTAATCCCTGCTTATTTAGAAGTCAAAGAAAGAAAGTAAAGTCGTTCTTCTTGAGGCAGTCGGGTAAAAACTGACACACTTGCTACTATAAATAATCCGTATTTTTATGAAAGGGATCCGAAATGGTCTAATTATTGTGTCGTTTTTAGGTTTTTCGTCAAGTCTGTCTCATAATTTCGTCAATTTTGGACTAATGGACATCAAATTAGGGAAACATTTATTTTTTACCAATGGACATCAAATAAGGGAAACGTTTTTTACGTTAGGTAATAAAAATACCTAACGTATAAAAAACGGCGCGTGGGGCGCCCATACAAATGGCTCGTTCACTCAGTACTAGCGACGTTTTTGATGCTAATGAGAATAACTGGAATCTCAGGGGAGGTCAAGGTAACTAAGAAGATGGTTGGCACGGAACGTTCTATTTCTTTAAAAAAATTGCTCAGTATCATATGACATTCTTGTATCAGATTTTGCTGTTTTGATATTCCCATACTCTGAGATTTTTGACAGCAGCAACCCTGGCTATGTAACAAGTGACGATGGAAAAAGTCCTGAATAGGGTCGAGTGAACCAGAACAGAGTGAAGTTTCTGTCAACTCTATTTTGTGACTAAAGAGTAAAGCCCTGTTTAAACTTACGTGTTACTATTGCCACCAAATCCACCTACCCATATAAGGGACCAAACTGATGCTGGTTTTTCATACAAATACTAAGAAAAATATAAGTTAATCCCTTCAATGTTAGATACTCAATCTTCTATCGGCCGGCACCCACCAATTTGCATCAATCAGAATACCGCGTACCCAAAAAGTCCGATAGATGTCGCTAGTTGCAAAATAAAACGCGCTAACGATGTGTTTAAGCTCCAGAAAGACCTTTCGCGATGAAGGTTAATTTAAAGATTCAAAATTCAAAATTCAAAGTAAATTTTGAAAGAGTCTGTCTACTGAAGATGGGCTTTTGTCCCTGCTTATTCAGAAGTCAAGAGTAAAACTGAAGACATAACCCTTCTTCTGAGGCAGTCGGATAAAAACTGATACACTTGCTAGTATAATCCGTATTTTTATGAAAGGTATCCGAAATGGTCTAATTATTGTGTCGTTTTTAGGTTTTTCGTCAAGTCTGTTTCATAATTTCGTCAATTTTGGACTAATGGACATCAAATTAGGGAAACATTTATTTTTTACCAATGGACATCAAATAAGGGAAACGTTTTTTACGTTAGGTAATAAAAATACCTAACGTATAAAAAACGGCGCGCGGGGCGCCCATGCAAATGGCTCGTTCACTCAGTACTAGCGACGTTTTTAATGCTAATGAGAATAACTGGAATCTCAGGGGAGGTCAAGGTAGCTCAGAAGATGGTTGGCACGGAACTTCATATTTCTCGGATTAAAATCTGCTCAGAATCATAATATGACGTTCTTGTATCAGATTTTGCTGTATTGATATTCTTATTCTCTGAGATTTTTGACAGCAGCAACCCTGGAAACAAGTGACGATCCAAAAAATCCTGAATAGGGTTGAGTGATCCTTCTGTAAACTCTGATTTAGTGACTAAAGAGTAAAGCGCTGCTTAAACTTCGTGGTACTATTGCCATCAATTCCAGCTACCCATATAAGGGACGGACTTATACTGGTTTTTCATGCAAATGCTAAGAAAAAAACAGTTTAAGTTGATCCCTTCAATGTTAGGTACTCAATCTTCTATCGGCCGGCACGCGGCACCAACCAATTTGTATCAATCAGAATACCGCGTACCAAAAAAGTCCGATAGATGTCGTTAGTTGCAAAATAAAACGCGCTAACGATGTGTTTAAGCTCCAGAAAGACCTTTCGCGATGAAGATTAATTTAAAGATTCAAAATTCAAAATTCAAAGTAATTTTTGAAAGAGTCTGTCTACTGAAGATGGGCTTTATTCCTGCTTATTTAGAAGTCAAAGATATAAAGTAAAGACGTTATCGTCCTTCTGAGGCAGTCTGGTAAAAACTGACAGACTTGCGACTATAAATAATCCATATTTTTATGAAAGGGATCCGAAATGGTCTAATTATTGTGTCGTTTTTAGGTTTTTCGTCAAGTCTGTCTCATAATTTCGACAATTTTGGACTAATAGACATCAAATTAGGGAAACATTTATTTTTTACCAATGGACATCAAATAAGGGAAACGTTTTTTACGTTAGGTAATAAAAATACCTAACGTATAAAAAACGGCGCGCGGGGCGCCCATACAAATGGCTCGTTCACTCAGTACTAGCAACGTTTTTAATGCTAATGAGAATAACTGGAATCTCAGGGGAGGTCAAGGTAGCTCAGAAGATGGTTGGCACGGAACGCCATATTTCTTTGATTAAAATTTGCTCAGAGTCATATGACGTTCTTTTATCAGATTTTGCTGTATTGATATTCTTATACTCTAAGATTTTTGACAGCAGCAACCCTGGCTATGTAACAAGTGACGATCGAAAAAATCCCGATTAGGGTCGAGGAATCCTTCTGTAAACTCTCATTTTGTGACTAAAGAGTAAAGCCCTGTTTAAACTTACGTGGTACTATTGCCATCAAACCCACCTACCCATATAAGGGACCAAACTGATGCTGGTTTTTCATACAAATACTAAGAAAAAAACAGTATAAGTTGATCCCTTATATGGATTGGTGGATTAACTCAATCTTCTATCGGCCGGCACCCACTAATTTGCATCAATCAGAATACTGCGTACCAAAAAAGTCCGATAGATGTCGTTAGTTGCAAAATAAAACGCGCTAACGATGTGTTTAAGCTCCAGAAAGACCTTTCGCGATGAAGGTTTATATCATATACAAATACAAATACAAAGTAATTTTTGAAAGGGTCTGTCTACTAAAGATGGGCTTTTGTCCCTGCTTATTCAGAAGTCAAGAGTATAACTGAAGACATAACCCTCCTTCTGAGGCAGTCGGATAAAAACTGATACACTTGCTAGTTATATCCGTATTTTTATGAAAGGGATCCGAAACATATTGCGTTTCATCTTGTAGTTCCTATGGCGTCATGTTGGTAGCATTGGAAATGTGATAATCAATTTTGGGCCCACCCCGAATTTGTCGAATTGCGAAAACGGTATTGTATGAAATTCTTACTAAAACTAAAAATTATGATTGATTTTTTTATCACAATCTTGCAAATATCATCTTTATACGAAACGGGAATCGCAAATTCAAAATTAAAAGTTATTTTTCTATGTTATGAAATGCGGCAAGCGTTGTTATTTTGCAGCAAAATGCTATCAAAACAGATTTTTAGGTTATATGTTGTATTTTGCGTTTTTTTATCAGTTTCCCGTTTCCCGTTGCATAATTTAAAAGTCGTTATACCAGCATAATCTAGGTAGTACAAAGAATATGTATTACGAGTTTCATGACCATACATTTTGATTTACGAGGCATTTGTGAGGGGCCTAAGCTTGTATGGCCAGTTGATTATATATCCTTTGTATGTAATTTTTTGGTACCTTATAATATTATACATACCAATTTCCAATGCTACCAACATGACGCCATAGGAACTATGGAATGAAACGCACTCTAGCCACATTATTGTGTCATTTTAAATAACTAGAGGCCCGCCCAGCTGATTCACTCGCTACTAAGGTACCCCTTTCCCCGTAGTAATCGGATCGTTGTCGGTAGTACAAAGTTGATCCATTTGCTGTGACGGACTGGTGATAGATAAGGAACAACTGTCCCCAAGGAACACATATAACGACGTATGTAAAAAAGCGGCCAAGAGCGTGTCAGACACGCTCACAAATAGGGTTTCGTAGTCAACGTTTAAATATCAGGTCTTTCAGCGTTACAAAGTTAATTTTGTTGCTGGTTTGTTTGCAGCTGTATGGTTACCAACCGCAAATTGAAAAACTTTGATATTTCCTTATCTTAAGTGGTACAGTATTCGTCATAGTTTTCATGGTAACTTCATATTAAGCACTATATACCTTTTTGTTTTTCAAATTTTTAGCTTGCATACTTTAGAAGTTACAGCTGGAACAAATTATGGATCAAAAACGCCCCTTCAAAAAGCAAATATCTCGAGACAGAAACATTTTAGAGACTTTGTTTCAAAGAAACCTCCCCTTAGTTTTAAAAGACCCATCCAACGATACCCTACTCAATATTACAGAAGAAAAAAAATTTTTTTGCCCCCCTTTCACATGTATGGGAAGGGGGTCCAAGGGGTCCAAAAAACAGTAAAAATATTTTTTCTCAGCATTTCTAAATTTGGGTCAACACGATCTATCTGCACACCAAATTTTATGTTGATAGCTCCAAAACTAACGAAGTTATGAGGGCGCGGCATACAGACAGACAGACAGACAGACAGACTTGCCGAAATGATAAGGGTTTCTAGTAGACTACGAAACCCTAAAAAATTGTCATACAAATTGACTTGGTCGGCTGGTACATTTCATTAGTAGTATGGAATGTCCAATAGTAGATTACGTACATGGGATGTAAGGCCTCAATTGCAACAGCGGTTTTTTGACGCCCATGCGACTTTCCGAAGTTGTTCTTACACCCGTGGTACGTATCATCATTGGCCTCATACATCTGTGACAGACGATTTATTCAGTGTCTGAGGCAAGATTTTTAATGGCTGTATAAGCCGATACGGGAGCGGCATGACTTTCCGCACGCTCTACAAACGAAGGTGGAATTGGAGACTGGCATATGCATGTTTAGATGTCGTTTTGAAGACAGGCATCATCAGCGAACCAGGCATCATCGTGAGCTTTACTCCCATCAAACGGACGTATACTGCTTTACATATTGAATGGAAAGTAAGTAAAATAAAGCGATACTCAATAATTAATACTCTACCTATAATTAATTCGACAAAGGACCACAAAAGGAAAATTTACGAATATCATTATGATAACAAAAAATTTACTTTAATCCATATAAACAAAAGTTGCGTTTTGCATTTGTTTACCAGAGGATACAATCATACATTTACCGCTTTATTTTACTTATTTTCCATTCAATATGTAAAGCAGTAATACGTACTTACCACGGGAGTAAGATCTATTGCAACATTGGAAAGTTAACGTTGCATTGGAAAGTTAAATTGTTAATAGCTCTGGAGGAATATAGAAATACTGAATTCAAATTTGAAGCAGAACATACTTAAACCACCAGATCTGTTAGCAATGATAAATATGTTGTACCTAGAGTTTGTAACTATTATGGCCAGAGGACAAGATGTTATCTAGTACCTACAGTCTATAACAAGCTGTCTGTAGATGAGAAAGATGTATCAAAGTTTGTTTTCAAAAAGAAAATTAAAGAGGAGTTGTTATCAGCATATGAAAAGGAAGAATTGTACTAGTTAAATACTTATTTTTGATATAAGCTACCTATATTGTATTTTGTAGGCATAATTTAAATTCGAGAGTGTGTTTCTGCCAACAAACTGCTATGCAGTTTGGCGGGTTCTTGATATGTTGCCAAAATGTTTATGAGAAATAAAGACTTTTAATTAAATTAAATAAATTAATTGATGCCTTACATCCATATGCAATGCAAGTAATTTGCTATTGTATTTACCATCGATATGTATCTGTCACCTAAGGCCAGCTGATGCCAATGAGGGAAGTTTGGGATAAGGACAGGAAGGGGAGGAAGTTTCACAAAAAATCCGATAGATGTCGTTAGTTGCAAAATAAAACGCGGTAATGGTGTGTGCTCCAGAAACACATTTCGTGGTGGGAAAAATGCTATTTATAATATCAAACATTGAAACATCTTAGACTGAAGAATAACAAATTTTTGTAAGAACCTTCTCTAGTTTGTTTGAGAAGGGTCTATCTTGTTGATTGTTAGTAATTTTTGACTGGACCGAATTCGAAAAGTATTGTTTCCGTGAAACGAGGTTAAACTAGAGGTATAGTACCGTCATTCGAATAGGCCATATTTGACAGCTGTCAAAATCATGTTAATGCTATGACATAAGGTCTATTTTACTTTGTTGACATGTTTCCTTATATTACATACAAATTCGAATGACCTATAGCTACGTTTTCTCAATTTATCACTGGACACGTCATTATCAGTTTATTTTTATTCTACTAGATATGGGATAACATGTTGCGCCGACCCCAACTCTTCCTGCCTTTATCCTTCTATCCAACTGATTTGGGATAATGGCAGGCAGATGATGATGGGGAAATCGTGCTAGAAACCCAAAAATATATAGTTTATCCCAAACAACTAAGTCATATGAAGAAGTTAAAATATGAAGATACCTCTTTTTTTCACTGATATGTATACAAAAAAAAATTTATCCATGTAAACAAAAGTTGCGTTTTGCATTTGTTTACCAGAGGATACATGTATATGTAGTTACTTTTGTATTTACCGCTTTATTTTACTTATTTTCCATTTAATATGTAAAGCAGTAATACGTACCACGGGAGTAATTACCATCGATATGTATCTGTCACCAAAGGCCAGCTGATGCCATATAAACGATTTTTAAACATCAGATGAGGGAAGTTTGGGATAAGGGCACGAAGGGGAGGAAGTTTCACAAAATATCCGATAGATGTCGTTAGTTGCAAAATAAAACGCGGTAATGGTGTGTGTACTTCAGAAACACATTTTTGTGGTTGGATAAATGCCATTTTATATTATCAAACATCTTAGACTTAAGAATATCTTTAAAAACAAATTTTTGTAAGATCCTTCTCTATATTGTTTGAGAAGGGTCTATCTTGTTGATTGACAATATTTTTCGACTGGACCGAATTCGAAAAGTATTGTCACCGTGAAGCGAGGTTAAACTATAGTACCGTCATTCGAATAGGCCTTATTTGACAGCTGTCAAAATTATGTAAATAAAAAACATAAATATGACATAAGGTCTATTTTACTTTGTTGACATGTTTTCTTATTTATTACATACATATTCGAATGACCGTACTTTCAATTTCAATTTATTACTGGAAACGTAATTCATCATCTTCCTGCCCTTATCCCAATTACTTGGGGCACAGAATACATAATAGTACAGGTACAGAAGACGCACTCCGCCACAGCGATTCAACAAATATAAATCTTTACGCGCGATAATAAAGTACAATTTCCTTCGCGCCGGCTTTGGATACCTACTTTTATATTAGCCTACTCATCGCGCGCGCAAGCAAAAATGAGCCGAATGGCTGCGCGCGAAAGTTCTTTTGCCGCTGGCGCGTCCTGAAGGTCACAGTCAGCGCGCTCGGTGGGGATGTCACTTTCGAATTTTAAAGGAGGAAGGCAGATAGGTTCAAAAACTCTGACATCAGGGTTCATCAGGTCGTTGTAGTAGTAGGTACCTAGATAATAAATAATAATTTTATTACATAGCTAAAATCTATGTAGGTACCTATTTTCTTACCTTTCGATGTCACGCGGTAACTTGTGGAACTCGAGGCTTTTATCACTAGAATTATTCAAGCAATTACAAGCAATGCAGTATTTTCTTATTCTCATTTTCGCGAGATTTATGTAAATTTAGTACAAAGAAAGAATTAAGAGCGGCAACGTGGGAGCGCGTGCGTAACGAGCGGCGTGCGGCAACCCACTGATTAACCTCCCCGCGGGTGTCGCCGCACGTACTTGTAAATCTATACCTACGCAGCGGAGTGCGCCAGGCCTGCTTGGGGTCGGCGCAACACGTTTCGTTGAATACAAAATCGTGTTGCAAAAGGATTTGGCTGCAATTTTACGACCGGCCGCCTACCAGACGTCAACCCTCCTTGGGAATGCGTTTGCTGGCTGTTTGGGTCGGGCTTATCCCTCGGTCGCCTCTTACGACCCCCACGGGGAATTGATGTATCTACACTAATATTGTAAAATGGAAAGATTTGTGTGTTTGTATATTATCGACATACTCCGAAACTGCTGTACTGGAAATTCTTTTACCATTAAAAAGCTGCAATATCCCAGAGTAACATAGGCTACTTTATACCACGGGAAAATGTCTCGTTCCCACTGGAAAACGGTCTATTATTGGATATAGACGAGGAAATTCTAGTTTTCAAATCACTAGCCCGTTGTTTTCGGTATGCTACTTCGGTATTTCGGTTACTACTTGTTGCCACGGGAAAACGGTTAATTATGGGAAAACAGCTTGACTGTCCGCAATATTATGTCTTTGCGGCCAAACTTTTCAACCAATTTTTCTGAAATGGATATAGTCGAGAAAATTCTAGTTTTCCAATCGCTTTTTATTCCGTTTCTTTTGTTTTACAATCCCGTTGTTTTCGGTATCGGTCACTAGTAAAATTATTTACCTATGTGTATATTTTCTCACAATATAATGTATTTTTCCCCAGGTCGGCGGCTTCGTTCGGTTCGTTCCACCTGATCCGTCTGCTGTATGATGAGTACGTGTCGTACCTGATCGAGCGTCGCGTCGCCGCGCACACTGACGTCCCGCCCATTGCTGTTATGCACACACCGGTGAGATAAATATTTATGCCCTGCAGCCACGTAGTTAAAACTGCTAGCTGCCTACTCTACCGTGTTATGGGAGCCTGGTAATTTCCTTAGGCCCGTGGTCAAATTAAAATGTGCATTTCAACGAACCTGCGAAGAATAGGCAAGGCAGAGGCGTGTAAATAGGAAGGCAGCCAGCTATCTACTCTACTGTGTTATGGGTGCCTGGTAATTTTCTTAGGCCAGTTCAAGATATTGCTTCTATAGGGAACGCAGCTACCCATTCCCTGGATGGGTATCTGTTAGTCGGTTTGTACGGGACCCACGGGTAGATATGGGGTAATGCTATTCTAAGCCGGCACCACAAGGTAGGCACGGCTTGCACCACAAGGCCTATTCATTATAGGCCTATTAAAGCGGTATCTCCTAAAAGAAAAATCAATCGCGTGATAATTTGGATCAATCAGGATGTCACCATCCACAGAATACCGAACTAATTCTAATAGGGCCTTTGTGTTTTTGACACAGTTTTTTTATAGTTATATTTTCTGCACCAAACTTAACAGAATAAAAATCCAAGAATAATCAAAAAAATCATAATTGATTTGTCATATTCCCAGGAGCAAGAGCCGACCGCAGAGGAGGAAGCGCAGCTCCAACAGCAGCAGCAGCAACTTCAAGAGAACGAGGACAACTCGCGCTCCGACGCGGACGACCCCGACTGGGAGTGGGGGGACGAGGACGAGGAGGAGGACGACGAGCCACACCCCGCAGACTGCAAGCGACAGCGCACACAGTAGGTGAGCCAAGTAACTATAGGTGAGCCAAGTAACTATAGGTGAGCCAAGTAACTATAGGTGAGCCAAGTAACTATAGGTGAGCCAAGTAACTATAGGTGAGCCAAGTTACTATAGGAGAATGAAGACAACTCGCGCTCCGACGCGGACGACCCCGACTGGGAGTGGGGGGACGAGGACGAGGAGGAGGACGACGAGCCACACCACGCCGACTGCAAGCGACAGCGCACACAGTAGGTGAGCCAAGTAACTATAGGTGAGCCAAGTAACTATAGGTGAGCCAAGTAACTATAGGTGAGCCAAGTAACTATAGGTGAGCCAAGTAACTATAGGTGAGCCAAGTAACTATAGGTGAGCCAAGTAACTATAGGTGAGCCAAGTAACTATAGGTGAGCCAAGTAACTATAGGTGAGCCAAGTAACTATAGGTGAGCCAAGTAACTATAGGTGAGCCAAGTAACTATAGGTGAGCCAAGTAACTATAGGTGAGCCAAGTAACTATAGGTGAGCCAAGTAACTATAGGTGAGCCAAGTAACTATAGGTGAGCCAAGTAACTATAGGTGAGCCAAGTAACTATAGGTGAGCCAAGTAACTATAGGTGAGCCAAGTAACTATAGGTGAGCCAAGTAACTATAGGTGAGCCAAGTAACTATAGGTGAGCCAAGTAACTATAGGTGAGCCAAGTTACTATAGGAGAATGAAGACAACTCGCGCTCCGACGCGGACGACCCCGACTGGGAGTGGGGGGACGAGGACGAGGAGGAGGACGACGAGCCGCACCCCGCCGACTGCAAGCGACAGCGCACACAGTAGGTGAGCCAAGTAACTATAGGTGAGCCAAGTAACTATAGGTGAGCCAAGTGACTATAGGTGAGCCAAGTAACTATAGGTGAGCCAAGTAACTATAGGTGAGCCAAGTAACTATAGGTGAGCCAAGTAACTATAGGTGAGCCAAGTAACTATAGGTGAGCCAAGTAACTATAGGTGAGCCAAGTAACTATAGGTGAGCCAAGTAACTATAGATGAATGAAGACAACTCGCGCTCCGACGCGGACGACCCGACTGGGAGTGGGGACGAGGACGAGGAGGAGGACGACGAGCCACCCCGCAGACTGCAAGCGACAGCGCACACAGTAGGTGAGCCAAGTAACTATAGGTGAGCCAAGTAACTATAGGTGAGCCAAGTAACTATAGGTGAGCCAAGTAACTATAGGTGAGCCAAGTAACTATAGGTGAGCCAAGTAACTATAGGTGAGCCAAGTAACTATAGGTGAGCCAAGTAACTATAGGTGAGCCAAGTAACTATAGGTGAGCCAAGTAACTATAGGTGAATGAAGACAACTCGCGCTCCGACGCTGACGAACCCTTCGCGGAGTGGTGGGACGAGGACGAGGAGGAGGACGACGAGCCACACCCCGCCGACTGCAAGCGACAGCGCACACAGTAGGTGAGCCAAGTAACTATAGGTGAGCCAAGTAACTATAGGTGAGCCAAGTAACTATAGGTGAGCCAAGTAACTATAGGTGAGCCAAGTAACTATAGGTGAATGAAGACAACTCGCGCTCCGACGCGGACGACCCCGACTGGGAGTGGGGGGACGAGGACGAGGAGGAGGACGACGAGCCACACCCCGCCGACTGCAAGCGACAGCGCACACAGTAGGTGAGCCAAGTAACTATAGGTGAGCCAAGTAACTATAGGTGAGCCAAGTAACTATAGGTGAGCCAAGTAACTATAGGTGAGCCAAGTAACTATAGGTGAGCCAAGTAACTATAGGTGAGCCAAGTAACTATAGGTGAGCCAAGTAACTATAGGTGAGCCAAGTAACAGTAGGTGAGCCAAGTAACTATAGGTGAGCCAAGTAACTATAGGTGAGCCAATACAATACAATACAATACAATAATTATTTATTTGCTTAAACACGGTATAAAAGATGTTTACATAAATGGATTTCCAGTACGATACATGTTTAGCTAACCTATACTATTAGCATGCAAATTTTTTGAGTTGTCAATAAATTAAATTAAATAAATACATTGTCAATTAATTAAATGGATACATTGTCAGATGATAATAATTGGTTTACGTCATAAAAACATTTTTGGTTAAGCCATTTATACAATTTTATTTTAAACAATCTTGTAATCAAACTTTTAAATTCATCTGGAATTTTATTAAATATTCGAACCCCCATAGCTAAACAACTTTTATCGTATTTGTTTATCCGAGGAATATTATTAAACACTAGTAATTCAGGGTTTCTTCTAGCTCTAGGGTTACGTTCACATGACTTTTTAAAAAGATTCATATTATTTTTAATAAAAATACACATTTCAAAGATATAAAGTGTTGGAAGAGGCAATATACCAAGTTTCTTGAAATATGGAACACATGATTCGTCTGAAGGGATGCCCACGATGGCTCTTATGCATTTTTTTTGGGCAACAAATGCTCTTTCACGGTCTGTGCTGTACCCCCAGGTTATCAAACCATAGCGTAGCACTGACTCTACATATGCATGATAGGTCATTAGGGCAGTATGTATGTTAGTGACTTTCCTAACGTGCTTCAGAGCATAAACAAATCTATTTATTTTACTGGTCACATTGTCTACATGCGCTTTCCAGTTTAAGTGCTCGTCTAAAGTGACACCAAGAAATTTTGTAAGGGTACTTCTTTATTCCGCAAGTTTTGTATTTTATATCTAAATTTAAATTATATTTTTCGTTATAACATTTATTGAATTGAATGTAATTTGTTTTAGATAGATTAATTTTGAGGTTATTCATGTCAAGCCATTCTATAATTGATTTAATTGTATTATTTATTTCAGTCTCATGAATCTTACTATTGTTTTTCTTCATGTCAGACGTTATAATTATAGCAATGTCATCAGCAAATAGGATAGTTTTATGGTTAATTATGTCAGTAATGTTATTAATATAAAGTAGGAAGAGAATTGGCCCCAAAACGCTGCCTTGGGGAACGCCGCAATTGTTTACCTTGTGTTCTGATGAATATTGTTTTAAGTCTCTATTTTTATCAATTTTCGTAATGCTGACGTATTGTAGCCGATTTGATAAGTAGGAATAGATCCAGTTTAATGCGGGACCTCGGATTCCAATGTCTTCCAATTTTCTTAGCAGTATACTATGAGAAACAAAATCAAAGGCTTTTGTCAAATCAACGAAAATGCCTGTAGTGTACTTTTTTGCATTCAAATTTGTAACAATTGAATCTATCAGAGAAAACATTGCTAGAGTCGTTGATTTGTTTTTTTGGAAACCGTACTGGTCATTATTTAAAATATTATATTTATTAAGATATCCAAACAGTCTATTGTAGAAGCACTTCTCGAAAACCTTGGATAAAACTGGTATCAGAGTTATGGGACGGTAATTAGACATCTCAGTTTTACTGTCTTTTTTGTGCAACGGCTTTACAATAGCTAATTTAAGGGCTTCAGGAAATGTTCCTGTCGTAAAAGAAAGATTTATAAGGTGGGTTAATATTGGCAAAATTACCTCTATGTAGGCTTTAATAATCTTGGTACTTACTTCATCATAGCCTTCAGAATTAGTATTTTTCAAAGACATAACTTCTTTCCTAACCTCGTTTTCTAACATAGGCATAAGGAACATAGAGTTTGCAGCTCTATTTACATTTACGAAAGTGTCGCTAGGTATTTGGTTAGTAGATATAATATTAGTAGAGTTAATAAAATAATTATTGAAAGCATTCGCAATGTCATTTGGATTTATTAAAATTTTATCATTTATTTTAATTTCGTCAATATAATCCATTGATATTTTATTTGAGTTTATTTCACTATTTATTACGGTCCAAGAGGCTATGCATTTATTTTTACTGTTTGCAATATAATTGATATTTGTATTTTTCCTTGATTTGTAGATGACCTTTTTTAAGATTTTTGAATACGTCATGTAGAGATTTTTGTTTGTTACGGTTTTTTTTGTATAATACTGATAGCGCAACATTCTTTTTTTTCTGCAACATTTTTTTATGCCTTTGCTTGGCCAAGTAACTATAGGTGAGCCAAGTAACTATAGGTGAGCCAAGTAACTATAGGTGAGCCAAGTAACTATAGGTGAGCCAAGTAACTATAGGTGAGCCAAGTAACTATAGGTGAGCCAAGTAACTATAGGTGAGCCAAGTAACTATAGGTGAGCCAAGTAACTATAGGTGAATGAAGACAACTCGCGCTCCGACGCGGACGACCCCGACTGGGAGTGGGGGGACGAGGACGAGGAGGAGGACGACGAGCCACACCCCGCCGACTGCAAGCGACAGCGCACACAGTAGGTGAGCCAAGTAACTATAGGTGAGCCAAGTAACTATAGGTGAGCCAAGTAACTATAGGTGAGCCAAGTAACTATAGGTGAGCCAAGTAACTATAGGTGAGCCAAGTAACTATAGGTGAGCCAAGTAACTATAGGTGAGCCAAGTAACTATAGGTGAATGAAGACAACTCGCGCTCCGACGCGGACGACCCGACTGGGAGTGGGGACGAGGACGAGGAGGAGGACGACGAGCCACACCCCGCCGACTGCAAGCGACAGCGCACACAGTAGGTGAGCCAAGTAACTATAGGTGAGCCAAGTAACTATAGGTGAGCCAAGTAACTATAGGTGAGCCAAGTAACTATAGGTGAGCCAAGTAACTATAGGTGAGCCAAGTAACTATAGGTGAGCCAAGTAACTATAGATGAATGAAGACAACTCGCGCTCCGACGCGGACGACCCCGACTGGGAGTGGGGGGACGAGGACGAGGAGGAGGACGACGAGCCACACCCCGCCGACTGCAAGCGACAGCGCACACAGTAGGTGAGCCAAGTAACTATAGGTGAGCCAAGTAACTATAGGTGAGCCAAGTAACTATAGGTGAGCCAAGTAACTATAGGTGAGCCAAGTAACTATAGGTGAGCCAAGTAACTATAGGTGAGCCAAGTAACTATAGGTGAGCCAAGTAACTATAGGTGAGCCAAGTAACTATAGATGAATGAAGACAACTCGCGCTCCGACGCGGACGACCCCGACTGGGAGTGGGGCGACGAGGACGAGGAGGAGGACGACGAGCCACACCCCGCCGACTGCAAGCGACAGCGCACACAGTAGGTGAGCCAAGTAACTATAGGTGAGCCAAGTAACTATAGGTGAGCCAAGTAACTATAGGTGAACCAAGTAACTATAGGTGAGCCAAGTAACTAACTATAGGTGAGCCAAGTAACTATAGGTGAGCCAAGTAACTATAGGTGAGCCAAGTAACTATAGGTGAGCCAAGTAACTATAGGTGAGCCAAGTAACTATAGGTGAGCCAAGTAACTATAGGTGAGCCAAGTAACTATAGGTGAGCCAAGTAACTATAGGTGAGCCAAGTAGCTATAGGTGAGCCAAGTAACTATAGGTGAGCCAAGTAACTATAGGTGAGCCAAGTAACTATAGGTGAGCCAAGTAACTATAGGTGAGCCAAGTAACTATAGGTGAGCCAAGTAACTATAGGTGAGCCAAGTAACTATAGGTGAGCCAAGTAACTATAGGTGAGCCAAGTAACTATAGGTGAGCCAAGTAACTATAGGTGAGCCAAGTAACTATGGGTGAGCCAAGTAACCATGTGAGCCAAGTAACTATAGGTGAGCCAAGTAACTATAGGTGAGCCAAGTAACTATAGATGAGCCAAGTAACTATAGGTGAGCCAAGTAACTATAGGTGAGCCAAGTAACTATAGGTGAGCCAAGTAACTATAGGTGAGCCAAGTAACTATAGGAGAGCCAAGTAACTATAG
Organism: Phthorimaea operculella; assembly: GCA_024500475.1. Classification (NCBI taxonomy): domain Eukaryota; kingdom Metazoa; phylum Arthropoda; class Insecta; order Lepidoptera; family Gelechiidae; genus Phthorimaea; species Phthorimaea operculella. Next base: position 1,354,589 of record JANFCV010000018.1, on the reverse strand, counting down.
GTGAGCCAAGTAACTATAGGTGAGCCAAGTAACTATAGGTGAGCCAAGTAACTATAGGTGAGCCAAGTAACTATAGGTGAGCCAAGTAACTATAGGTGAGCCAAGTAACTATAGGTGAGCCAAGTAACTATAGGTGAGACAAGTAACTATAGATAGGTGAGCCAAGTAACTATAGGGGAGCCAAGTAACTATAGGTGAGCCAAGTAACTATAGGTGAGCCAAGTAACTATAGGTGAGCCAAGTAACTATAGGTGAGCCAAGTAACTATAGGTGAGACAAGTAACTATAGATAGGTGAGCCAAGTAACTATAGGTGAGCCAAGTAACTATAGGTGAGCCAAGTAACTATAGGTGAGCCAAGTAACTATAGGTGAGCCAAGTAACTATAGGTGAGCCAAGTAACTATAGGTGAGCCAAGTAACTATAGGGGAGCCAAGTAACTATAGGTGAGCCAAGTAACTATAGGTGAGCCAAGTAACTATAGGTGAGCCAAGTAACTATAGGTGAGCCAAGTAACTATAGGTGAGCCAAGTAACTATAGGTGAGCCAAGTAACTATAGGTGAGCCAAGTAACTATAGGGAGCCAAGTAACTATAGGTGAGCCAAGTAACTATAGGTGAGCCAAGTAACTATAGGTGAGCCAAGTAACTATAGGTGAGCCAAGTAACTATAGGTGAGCCAAGTAACTATAGGTGAGCCAAGTAACTATAGGTGAGCCAAGTAACTATAGGTGAGACAAGTAACTATAGATAGGTGAGCCAAGTAACTATAGGTGAGCCAAGTAACTATAGGTGAGCCAAGTAACTATAGGTGAGCCAAGTAACTATAGGTGAGCCAAGTAACTATAGGTGAGCCAAGTAACTATAGGTGAGCCAAGTAACTATAGGTGAGCCAAGTAACTATAGGTGAGCCAAGTAACTATAGGTGAGCCAAGTAACTATAGGTGAGCCAAGTAACTATAGGTGAGCCAAGTAACTATAGGTGAGCCAAGTAACTATAGGTGAGCCAAGTAACTATAGGTGAGCCAAGTAACTATAGGTGAGCCAAGTAACTATAGGTGAGCCAAGTAACTATAGGTGAGCCAAGTAACTATAGGTGAGCCAAGTAACTATAGGTGAGCCAAGTAACTATAGGTGAGCCAAGTAACTATAGGTGAGCCAAGTAACTATAGGAGCCAAGTAACTATAGGTGAGCCAAGTAACTATAGGTGAGCCAAGTAACTATAGGTGAGCCAAGTAACTATAGGTGAGCCAAGTAACTATAGATGAATGAAGACAACTCGCGCTCCGACGCGGACGACCCCGACTGGGAGTGGGGGGACGAGGACGAGGAGGAGGACGACGAGCCACACCCCGCCGACTGCAAGCGACAGCGCACACAGTAGGTGAGCCAAGTAACTATAGGTGAGCCAAGTAACTATAGGTGAGCCAAGTAACTATAGGTGAGCCAAGTAACTATAGGTGAGCCAAGTAACTATAGGTGAGCCAAGTAACTATAGGTGAGCCAAGTAACTATAGGTGAGCCAAGTAACTATAGGTGAGCCAAGTAACTATAGGTGAGCCAAGTAACTATAGGTGAATGAAGACAACTCGCGCTCCGACGCGGACGACCCCGACTGGGAGTGGGGGGACGAGGACGAGGAGGAGGACGACGAGCCGCACCCCGCCGACTGCAAGCGACAGCGCACACAGTAGGTGAGCCAAGTAACTATAGGTGAGCCAAGTAACTATAGGTGAGCCAAGTAACTATAGGTGAGCCAAGTAACTATAGGTGAGCCAAGTAACTATAGGTGAGCCAAGTGACTATAGGTGAGCCAAGTAACTATAGGTGAGCCAAGTAACTATAGGTGAGCCAAGTAACTATAGGTGAGCCAAGTAACTATAGGTGAATGAAGACAACTCGCGCTCCGACGCGGACGACCCCGACTGGGAGTGGGGGGACGAGGACGAGGAGGAGGACGACGAGCCACACCCCGCAGACTGCAAGCGACAGCGCACACAGTAGGTGAGCCTAGTAACTATAGGTGAGCCAAGTAACTATAGGTGAGCCAAGTAACTATAGGTGAGCCAAGTAACTATAGGTGAGCCAAGTAACTATAGGTGAGCCAAGTAACTATAGGTGAGCCAAGTAACTATAGGTGAGCCAAGTAACTATAGGTGAGCCAAGTAACTATAGGTGAGCCAAGTAACTATAGGTGAATGAAGACAACTCGCGCTCCGACGCGGACGACCCCGACTGGGAGTGGGGGGACGAGGACGAGGAGGAGGACGACGAGCCACACCCCGCCGACTGCAAGCGACAGCGCACACAGTAGGTGAGCCAAGTAACTATAGGTGAGCCAAGTAACTATAGGTGAGCCAAGTAACTATAGGTGAATGAAGACAACTCGCGCCTCCGACGCGGACGACCCTGACTGGGAGTGGGGACGAGGACGAGGAGGAGGACGACGAGCCACACCCCGCCGACTGCAAGCGACAGCGCACACAGTAGGTGAGCCAAGTAACTATAGGTGAGCCAAGTAACTATAGGTGAGCCAAGTAACTATAGGTGAATGAAGACAACTCGCGCTCCGACGCGGACGACCCCGACTGGGAGTGGGGGGACGAGGACGAGGAGGAGGACGACGAGCCACACCCCGCCGACTGCAAGCGACAGCGCACACAGTAGGTGAGCCAAGTAACTATAGGTGAGCCAAGTAACTATAGGTGAGCCAAGTAACTATAGGTGAGCCAAGTAACTATAGGTGAGCCAAGTAACTATAGGTGAGCCAAGTAACTATAGGTGAGCCAAGTAACTATAGGTGAGCCAAGTAACAGTAGGTGAGCCAAGTAACTATAGGTGAGCCAAGTAACTATAGGTGAGCCAAGTAACTATAGGTGAGCCAAGTAACTATAGGTGAGCCAAGTAACTATAGGTGAGCCAAGTAACTATAGGTGAGCCAAGTAACTATAGGTGAGCCAAGTAACTATAGGTGAGACAAGTAACTATAGGTGAGCCAAGTAACTATAGGTGAGCCAAGTAACTATAGGTGAGCCAAGTAACTATAGGTGAGCCAAGTAACTATAGGTGAGCCAAGTAACTATAGGTGAGCCAAGTAACTATAGGTGAGACAAGTAACTATAGGTGAGCCAAGTAACTATAGGTGAGCCAAGTAACTATAGGTGAGCCAAGTAACTATAGGTGAGCCAAGTAACTATAGGTGAGCCAAGTAACTATAGGTGAGCCAAGTAACTATAGGTGAGCCAAGTAACTATAGGTGAGCCAAGTAACTATAGGTGAGCCAAGTAACTATAGGTGAGCCAAGTAACTATAGGTGAGCCAAGTAACTATAGGTGAGCCAAGTAACAGTAGGTGAGCCAAGTAACTATAGGTGAGCCAAGTAACAGTAGGTGAGCCAAGTAACTATAGGTGAGCCAAGTAACTATAGGTGAGCCAAGTAACTATAGGTGAGCCAAGTAACTATAGGTGAGCCAAGTAACTATAGGTGAGCCAAGTAACTATAGGTGAGCCAAGTAACTATAGGTGAGCCAAGTAACTAACTATAGGTGAGCCAAGTAACTATAGGTGAGCCAAGTAACTATAGGTGAGCCAAGTAACTATAGGTGAGCCAAGTAACTATAGGTGAGCCAAGTAATTATAGGTGAGCCAAGTAACTATAGGTGAGCCAAGTAACTATAGGTGAGCCAAGTAACTATAGATAAGCCAAGTAACTATAGGTGAGCCAAGTAACTATAGGTGAGCCAAGTAACTATAGGTGAGCCAAGTAACTAACTATAGGTGAGCCAAGTAACTATAGGTGAGCCAAGTAACTATAGGTGAGCCAAGTAACTATAGGTGAGCCAAGTAACTATAGGTGAGCCAAGTAACTATAGGTGAGCCAAGTAACTATAGGTGAGCCAAGTAACTATAGGTGAGCCAAGTAACTATAGGTGAGCCAAGTAACTATAGGTGAGCCAAGTAACTATAGGTGAGCCAAGTAACTATAGGTGAATGAAGACAACTCGCGCTCCGACGCGGACGACCCCGACTGGGAGTGGGGGGACGAGGACGAGGAGGAGGACGACGAGCCACACCCCGCCGACTGCAAGCGACAGCGCACACAGTAGGTGAGCCAAGTAACTATAGGTGAGCCAAGTAACTATAGGTGAGCCAAGTAACTATAGGTGAATGAAGACAACTCGCGCCCGACGCGGACGACCCCGACTGGGTGTGGGGGGACGAGGACGAGGAGGAGGACGACGAGCCACACCCCGCCGACTGCAAGCGACAGCGCACACAGTAGGTGAGCCAAGTAACTATAGGTGAGCCAAGTAACTATAGGTGAGCCAAGTAACTATAGGTGAATGAAGACAACTCGCGCTCCGACGCGGACGACCCTGACTGGGAGTGGGGACGAGGACGAGGAGGAGGACGACGAGCCACACCCCGCCGACTGCAAGCGACAGCGCACACAGTAGGTGAGCCAAGTAACTATAGGTGAGCCAAGTAACTATAGGTGAGCCAAGTAACTATAGGTGAGCCAAGTAACTATAGGTGAGCCAAGTAACTATAGGTGAGCCAAGTAACTATAGGTGAGCCAAGTAACTATAGGTGAGCCAAGTAACAGTAGGTGAGCCAAGTAACTATAGGTGAGCCAAGTAACTATAGGTGAGCCAAGTAACTATAGGTGAGCCAAGTAACTATAGGTGAGCCAAGTAACTATAGGTGAGCCAAGTAACTATAGGTGAGCCAAGTAACTATAGGTGAGCCAAGTAACTATAGGTGAGACAAGTAACTATAGGTGAGCCAAGTAACTATAGGTGAGCCAAGTAACTATAGGTGAGCCAAGTAACTATAGGTGAGCCAAGTAACTATAGGTGAGCCAAGTAACTATAGGTGAGCCAAGTAACTATAGGTGAGACAAGTAACTATAGGTGAGCCAAGTAACTATAGGTGAGCCAAGTAACTATAGGTGAGCCAAGTAACTATAGGTGAGCCAAGTAACTATAGGTGAGCCAAGTAACTATAGGTGAGCCAAGTAACTATAGGTGAGCCAAGTAACTATAGGTGAGCCAAGTAACTATAGGTGAGCCAAGTAACTATAGGTGAGCCAAGTAACTATAGGTGAGCCAAGTAACTATAGGTGAGCCAAGTAACAGTAGGTGAGCCAAGTAACTATAGGTGAGCCAAGTAACAGTAGGTGAGCCAAGTAACTATAGGTGAGCCAAGTAACTATAGGTGAGCCAAGTAACTATAGGTGAGCCAAGTAACTATAGGTGAGCCAAGTAACTATAGGTGAGCCAAGTAACTATAGGTGAGCCAAGTAACTATAGGTGAGCCAAGTAACTAACTATAGGTGAGCCAAGTAACTATAGGTGAGCCAAGTAACTATAGGTGAGCCAAGTAACTATAGGTGAGCCAAGTAACTATAGGTGAGCCAAGTAATTATAGGTGAGCCAAGTAACTATAGGTGAGCCAAGTAACTATAGGTGAGCCAAGTAACTATAGATAAGCCAAGTAACTATAGGTGAGCCAAGTAACTATAGGTGAGCCAAGTAACTATAGGTGAGCCAAGTAACTAACTATAGGTGAGCCAAGTAACTATAGGTGAGCCAAGTAACTATAGGTGAGCCAAGTAACTATAGGTGAGCCAAGTAACTATAGGTGAGCCAAGTAACTATAGGTGAGCCAAGTAACTATAGGTGAGCCAAGTAACTATAGGTGAGCCAAGTAACTATAGGTGAGCCAAGTAACTATAGGTGAGCCAAGTAACTATAGGTGAGCCAAGTAACTATAGGTGAGCCAAGTAACTATAGGTGAGCCAAGTAACTAACTATAGGTGAGCGAAGTAACTATAGGTGAGCCAAGTAACTATAGGTGAGCCAAGTAACTATAGGTGAGCCAAGTAACTATAGGTGAGCCAAGTAACTATAGGTGAGCCAAGTAACTATAGGTGAGCCAAGTAACTATAGGTGAGCCAAGTAACTATAGGTGAGCCAAGTAACTATAGGTGAGCCAAGTAACTATAGGTGAGCCAAGTAACTATAGGTGAGCCAAGTAACTAACTATAGGTGAGCCAAGTAACTATAGGTGAGCCAAGTAACTATAGGTGAGCCAAGTAACTATAGGTGAGCCAAGTAACTATAGGTGAGCCAAGTAACTATAGGTGAGCCAAGTAACTATAGGTGAGCCAAGTAACTATAGGTGAGCCAAGTAACTATAGGTGAGCCAAGTAACTATAGGTGAGCCAAGTAACTATAGGTGAGCCAAGTAACTATAGGTGAGCCAAGTAACTATAGGTGAGCCAAGTAACTATAGGTGAGCCAAGTAACTATAGGTGAGCCAAGTAACTATAGGTGAGCCAAGTAACTATAGGAGAGCCAAGTAACTATAGGTGAGCCAAGTAACTATAGGTGAGCCAAGTAACTATAGGTGAGCCAAGTAACTATAGGTGAGCCAAGTAACTATAGGTGAGCCAAGTAACTATAGGTGAGCCAAGTAACTATAGGTGAGCCAAGTAACTATAGGTGAATGAGGACAACTCGCGCTCCGACGCGGACGACCCCGACTGGGAGTGGGGGGACGAGGACGAGGAGGAGGACGACGAGCCGCACCCCGCCGACTGCAAGCGACAGCGCACACAGTAGGTAAGTGATTAACATCAGAATGGCGGGACCAAGACGAAGGTTTGAATTTTCCATATAACAAATATTTAGTACCTAATTTCTTCTAATTAGTGCCTATGATTAGGAAATTTCTTCCTGATCGGTTTAGAAATTATTTCAGTTTTAAAGTGGTCCGCAATTCTGATGTCAGGTCTGCGGGACCATTCACGGTTTACCAAGAACTACACACTGAAATGTTTAACTTTATATAATCATTATTTACTTCTACATTAGTTCCTAAGCACTTATTGAAATCAAGCTAATAGCTGCTGCCGTTACCTTTAAATTACGATATGAAATATTATGAACACTTTACGCCTAAATATGAGAACATAGCAATTCTTTTAATCAATAATTTGCTCTGCTGTGTGTAACAGGCGTAAGGCGTGTACATTGCTTAAATTATAAGGTAATGGTAACAGTTACAAGCTTGAATGTAATAAGTGTTAAGGAACTAATTGAGAAGTAATTAATGACACATAAAGTTACACATTGCAGTGTGTAATTGTTGGTAAACCTTGAATGGTTCCGCGGATCTGACATCAGAATCGCAGACCAATTTGAAATTGAATTATCTGTAAAACCGAAACGGAAGAAATTACCTCACCATAGGAACTAATTGGAAGAAATTAGGAACTAAATATTTGTTATTTTAAAATTCAAATTTTAGCCTTGGTCCCGCCATTCTGATGTTAATGGTAAGTGCCAGCGACCTTACATACTAAACCATTCAGTATACATATAAATTACCAGGTACAGCGAGAGTGAGTGGTGCTAAGCCCATGCGTAAAATTATATGCGATAAGTGTAGGCTCCTCGTCCATTAGAAGCGTGAAAAGTCGAGCTCGCTTCGCTCGCGATGTATGTTCGTCTATGTCTGATTTCCTTGCCCAGTTCTGATGTGAGCTCGCTTCGCTCGCGATACGTGTGCGTTTCTATCTATTTTACAGTCACGACTAATGTTAAGGCTGCTCGCCTGTTTTTTAGCATGAACGGTTGAGCTCGCCTCGCTCGCAATACGTGTGCGTCTCTGCCTGTTTTGTAGACGTGGCTAATATTCTGGTTCCTTACCAGTTCGTAGCGTGAAAAGTCGAGCTCGCTTCGCTCGCGATACATGCCCGTTTTTATGTGTTTTACACTCTCAGCTAGTTATTACGTTCCACGCTAGTTTGTAGCTTGAAAAGTCGTGCTCGCTTCACTCGAAATACATGCAGATCAGTACTCACTGCCTGTTTTACCAGAAAACTTGTGCTCCACCCAGAAAAATCCTGTATTCCATTCGTAAACGCGCACTTACGATATCCGCATTACAGGTGGCTCAAGGTATCTGTATTAGCATCGGGGGGATGCTAATAAGTATTTTCTAAATGCGCCACTGTGCTGCACTGCAATACGCCCAATTACATTACACTATAAATGCAAACGAAGAAAGCTCGACTTTTAAAATTAATATAAAGGAAAGGGGGCTACACTGCGAAGCACCAATAACAAGCTATAGCGAGTTAAGCGAGCTCTTCGGTTTACATTCAAACAAATGGAAGTGCTGCTACACTGCGAACTTATTGCGAGCGAAGCGAGCTCGGCATTTTATAAAAAAATACTCTTTGGTATTTGAAACCAAAATACATAAAAGTTCTAGTTGTGAAAAACCATAAATGCTATTTAATTTAATGTAAATCTCTAGTTTTATTTCTCGTTTTATTTAAAACGTCATAAATTACTTTCAGGTAAACAACAGAAGGGGTAAGGACTTGATAGTAGCTTAACACTGCAAAAGCTACCAATGTGAAAAAAACTTGTATTTGAACGAAAATAGTCATTTCGTTAGTCAGTAATGAATAAGTGGACAGTTGTGTGTTGAATTAATGCCTAAATAGATGTTTAGAAAATGGAATATGTTTGAGTACAAAAAATAAGGTAGGCACAGAAATTGACATTGATGTTTCTCTATATTCGTCATTGGTGTCTAAAATGAAATTTACTTATCTTCATGATTATAACTTGTACAGAATATAACCGTACCTATAGCTTTGATGTATACTATCGCTTACACACAAAGCTACATATTTAAGGGACCAATGTACACTGGTATATCATACAAATACTAAGAAAAGCCAGTGTAAGGTGATACCTTAAATGGGTCGGTTGGTGTGCTGGCGACAGTTGGTATTTTTTTTTGTATATTTGCTCTTATGATACACATTAAAGCTATCAGTTATTTTATGTTCAACTGTATGTAAAATTATATGTCAGAAGATCATTAAAAGTCATTGGCTGAGAATTTGTGTCTCTAAGTGTATGGATAAAGGGTTCATATTTGTAAATATTCGTCCTTATGGATTAAATAAAATTATAGTTTGTGCACCCTGAGGTTAATTTCATGCTGCACGTAAACTTAAATTTATTTTCGTAATTTAAAATGTACAAAATTGCTTCAAGCCCACTTAGTTCTTTTTTGGTACCATAACCATAAACTATAACAGCCACAACAGTCCACTGCAGCCTTCGCCTATCGGAGGGTATTGCCATACTCACCAAGCTTGGCAGGCGGATGGGCGAGCGCAGTTCAAGATGTTTTATTTCACGGAACGCTGCTGCCCGTTCCCTGGATTATTATTTTTGGTACAATAAAGTATATTTGTATTGTACAGTTTATGAATGCGTGTGCTTTAAGTTTAGGCCTATAGTCATGTACTTTATTTTGTTGATGTACCAAAGAGTATTATATAAAAAATTGCTCAGCTTCTGACAAATAAATGTTTTATATTAGCACATAGCACCGTCATATCATTGAAGATATAGTCATTTAATATAATAGTAAAAACGTTTGATTTAAGATAGCAACTATTCTAAAATCAAATCGAATGTTTTCTATACATATATTGTCCAAAATATTACTATATTTTCGACAATATAACAACTGGTTAATAAGATACGCCTTAAGTAGATCTACCCTTTCCGTTACCAGAATGTAGCAATCGCTGCCTTAAATAGTGACAAAACCAGTCAAAACAGTTTACATTTTTAATAAAATTGATGTTCACTCATAATTTGAAATTCTGTTCACCGAAATTTCGTTATGAAAATATTTCTGTTTAAACATTTATGGCCTTACATTAAGAAAGTTAAACCAGTGTGGAACGCGTGTTTAAAATAAAACTTTATACAAAAAACTCTAGACACGCGTTCTAGTTAAGGCACTGGTCTAACTTTTTAGTTAAGGCCGTTATCGTCGTAAATAGTTACTGTTTAATTATTCGATGTTACACTAAATTATGGTCTAAGTCATTTAGAATAAATAGTTGTTAAGAGAATAGAATATGAGTCATGCCTGTTTTCGGCCTTTTGATACAAACTTATTTTCCTGTTTCTTCCCGAATAATGCATTAAGAGCTATATTTTTTTTCTTGGGGCCTAATATAGGCATGTCACGTTTAATTAATTTATTTATTTTGACGAAAAGGAAAAAAAGCATTTTATTATTTTATGGAAAAAGAAAATTACTCATATTTCCTTCTCCTAATTATTTATTGAAAAAATAGTAAGGGCATACCATACCTACCTATAGTAGACCTTAATGTAATTTAAAAAATATAGCTCAACATGCATTATTCGAAACGAAAATAGGGGAATAAGTTTGTATAAAAACTAAGAGACCATGGGGGCACTTAAATGTTAAGTAGTCACTTACATTTTAGTAGTAATCTGTGTCACAGGATTTTAACTACCAAAGGATGTTGCAATTTCATTATAATAGTGTAATTTAGTTATTTATGTTGTACAATATGCTTGACAATATTACTGTGAATTTGTTAGTAAAAATAGTAAATTAGAAGTTTTGGACGACCACGCATAGTTAAACAAATTAATTTTATGACATTCGATTTAATAAATTTAGATTAATATGAGAAGATAAAATACAGAAGGGAGCATATAGGGTAAACTCACACCTAAACGCGACGCAACGCAACGCGATGTTAAAAGATTCAGTTTGGGTAGGGACGTTGGGCGACTCGGTGTCCTACACGAAGAGAGAGCTCTAATTCGCAGCAAGATTAATTAGGAGTAAATTTTGAGAGAAACGACACACCACAGCCTTGAAAGATGCCTTACACATATACGTACCTCGAATTGCCACGTAATTTGGTAAAATTGGTTGTGTATATTGTATCAAATTTTGTGTGTAACAGCCCTAAACAGAAACTTTTACTATGAAATTAGTTTTCGATAGCGATTTGCATTTGTAGTACAATAAAATCACCATAATTGTGTCCCAGGCAACGCAGTGTCTGTAGAGAGCGTGCAAAAAGCCATGCCGCTCCCGCATCGGCTTATACAGCCATGAAAAATCTTGCCTCAGACACTGAATAAATCGTCTGTCACAGACGTATGAGGCCCATGATGAAAATCACCAACAAGAATTACCCAATATATTGAAAGGTAAATCTAAGTTTACATAATGTGGAAAAGAGCTGTTACACATACATTAATCTAAATAATGTTATCGATGTTGTGATTTCATTAGAAATTTTATTCTGTCCGCATGTCAGCCGATTTTATTTCTTGAAATATTTTCATGAGTGCGTACTTCGTATCGACTTGTTGCATCTATGATTAGATTATATAAAAATAAAATAAAACGTACGATGCCCCTTCAATTTACGTTCAATATGCGGTAACCATAATTGCCGGTTAAAATGTGGATTTGCATCATGTTAATAATTATAGGAAGTAGCAGAAACGTATGTATGTATATTGGCCATTGACAATAGTTTTAGTACATTTCGAGATCTTTATTATAATTTAGTTAGATCTACTCTATATCCTTCTAATAATGATCTCTGCTTACAGTGCCTAATAAAATATATCATAAAAAATATAAAAATAGTATACCATCAAAAATGCCTTCACGTAGAAAAATATCACGTTTTAAAATTATTTTTGTCGGTTATTTATTGGGGAAAAGTTTATTTATTTTTGCATACTTGTAAGTTTCGGAATTGCACTAGATTTTAAACAATTGAATGTGACTCTATCTCTGGTAGACGAACTTTCAAATAATTATAGATGTTTACGTTACAAGACCATATTGTGTATTGATGTAAGTAGTTGTAAGATAGATATGTAATGAATGTTTCTGATAAACAGCCGGGCTGTAGCTAAAATAAATCAGTTGTAATTGAGACAAAAATAGGAACATTTTGCCCAAAGATTAAAATAAAACTTGGCGAAAAGACGGCTTTTTACCTTTAATACCGTTTCTTAGGCTTAGTGTTCATCGGGTCGTTCATCGACTCGGTGTCCCACACGTTAGAAAAGGAAGGGTGCATGCGTGTCAAAGGAGATTTAACTTATGGCAAAATGATCCTAACTTTAACTATACTTAATAGTTTCACTCTAATTTTACGTTTTATATGTTTCGTGAAATACTTAGTACCTTACTGATCTTATTTATAGTATTTCCAACATAAAATCTTAGGTTTCAATTCCTCAGTAAGATTAGCTACAGTAGTTGGTCTGCCATACGAGCTTAATCTTTTGTACCAAGTTAGGTAAGGGTGTAATGATTTGTTCTAATATCAGATGTTTAAATTAGAATGACAACGAATTGTATAAACTGCGCTCCTGTTTAAAATAACCTGCAATCTCTTCTCAATCAAGGCGGGTATTCATTGGGGACAAAATCCCTGGATTTTGTATACGACACAATGTTCCCAACAAATGTCGCTGAGAAATTGCCATATACAAAGTCCCAGATACAAAGTATCGGCAACAAACCGTCCACACTTGTCAGTTGTAGCCAAAATTTGTTTTTGTAAAAAGGATGTTTCAAATCCCAAAACAATCTATATTATTCATACAATTCTATTAGCATCGCCGTCTGCTCGCTTCTCCACACTGTTTCCATTATTTAATTTGTCCCGCAACATGAAAACTACACGTACACACTCACAAAATTTTTGAACATTTGTCCCGAAACATTTGTTTCCATGTTCCAAAAACAAGTCCCCAGAGACACACATGAAGTTGCCGCGAATGCCGTGAGACACGCGTGAAGTTGTCGATATACAAAATCCAGGGATTTTGTCCCCAATGAATACCTGGCTTAAAGAAACCATAAGACTGCCTTCGACTTAGTATCTACGATTGATGGCGTACAATTGCCTTTTCTATAAAAAGTTTCTTAAAAAAACGCATATATTATTGAAAATACCTAGTCCTCGTAATAAATATTTATTAACTAATAAGATCTCTAGTCAAAACCTTGCCCGGTTAATCCTTCGGTGCTTTCATCGGGTAGTTGAACGACTTGGTGTTTCATCCGAAGAAGAATCCAAAGAAACGCGCATTTTAGACTAGCAAAAATATATTAGCGACGACGCGAGGAATGTTAATTTTTGACTTGCTAATAATACAAAACTCTGTGAAATTGCGAATCAAAGATGACAAGAATCAGATTTTTCTGTAACAAAAGTATTCTAGTCAGAATCAGGAGCGCAGTTTAGTAGCTGGGTGACCATGCCACTGATTATGATAGATAAGTAATATGTACGATATGTGTTGTTGTATCAAACGGAACCACTTGGCAGATTTATGTCCGAGAATAAAGCTAGTCATGTGTTTATTTGGTGTTTTATTTATTACTTAAAACAACAAAAGCAGAGTATAAATTGCAACGTCTTGCAACTTGTTCACACTCGACTCGACCCATCTCACTTGTTCTATTGATTTGTTATATTTGACATTTTGCCACTGTGACATTTAGCTAATCCGCCATGACATGTTTCTTTTCATGACATCCTGCATATCGATATAATTTTAAAGTTTTGCGTCCAATTTTCAAATTAACTTGCTCGTTAATTGTTTTAAGTCTTACATTTTGTGCGTATGTCATCTTGCTATCTTGATATTTTATCCCTGACGTTTCCAGAATATGAATTTTTGGTTTAAACACTTATTTCAGGTTTTGGAGTGCATTATTGTAAAATGAAACAAACAAAATTCTCGTAATAAATATTATTTCAACATTCCGTTAGCCTATTTAATGTACAAATTGAGGCGGCCGCCGTAACGCACACAAATGAAAATAATATTTACAGAGAAAATATGAATTGCACTGTCGCAATATACCATACACAATGTACGCAATCTCGTGCAACAGTACAAGTCATAGTAATTAGAGGGCACTAAAGTTGCATCATTTTAAATATTCCATAAAATAAAACACACGCATTTGATATTATAATTTCAGATAGCCTAAGGTAAAAACATAAAAAATATTGTACTGTGTTGGTACTAATATCTTTTTAAAACTTACAGAAGAAAATGCTAGGCTAGTCTGATGAAGCCAGCTAAACTAAATTGATTACCTATTTAATTTGATATTTATTTGGGTAACAAATACAACTTCAGTGTCCCGTACTAAAATATTACATCGATAGTTAAAACAACTCCTTACTCCACATCTTGATTCTAGCGAAAAGGAGACTTAATTATCATAAGGTGCTACAATTGGGCTATTAAAATTATAATAATTGTGATCAATCCATAACACAAACCTCAACCGTCAACTCTATACAAAAATATATCAATAAAACATATCACTAAAGTAAAATAAGAGAAAAATATAATATTTCACTAAAATTGCAATAGTTCACCGTAGTGGCAGTGTAGTATTAAAGTAACCTTCAGGATAATCGTACAAGGCCCAATTTCAAGGCATGGAGTAGGCTATTAGAATAGTAGTGTAATTGCAAAGGTGTAACAACATGGTATGTATGTTATGATTTCTGTACTTACTTTCGTAACATTTTGTAGTATTTTTTTATTTTGAATCTTAACAGCCTTCTTGATCTGATCAGCTATAAGATTTTCTTTGGGAATTTAAATATATTAACATTTCGACAAACAATGTTTCAAGTAAAAAGATCCAACAAAGCTAAAGTTATTGTTGCCATAAGGACTCAAAATTTACACCTTTGCAGATACACTCTGTTTAGCATTAAAAACGTCGATAACCGTATGATCGAAATATTCTAAAATTATGAGAAGATATTTTATTGCTACTTCATGGTAACGGGCGATTTCAACGATATCCGAACTAAGAGTAATCGAGGTGAAGGCGGTTCCGATTTCTTAATATTTTTTATACAAACAACAATTTCTTTGGTTCGACAACTAGCTTAGCCTACTTGAAGCCAACACAAGAGCTAGCGGTCAACTAAGCTGCGCGGACAGCGGCAGAACGCACCTTTACCAATAAGTCTTTCTGAAAAATTATCACATAAATTTCGGAATGGGCCAACCTCGGAAAAGAATCATCTGCCTGCCCTTATCCCAAGGACAATTTTGTCCCAAAGGAGAGAAAGGGAAAACTTGGAATAGTAAATTTTGTTTTATGGGGAATTAATACGACAGGAACATTCTGAGAAAGGTTAATTTTGCGTGAAGGTAATATTTTGGAAAAGGTGCATATTGCGTCTGTTTGTCGCTATTATGTGCCCTCCTGCCAAACGATTTTTTTGGGAACCGGCTATATTAACTACACGTGACCTGGTCACTTACCGACGGTACCATATCGCTATGCATTGCCAAATCATCGACTACCTTAAACTACCAACAACAAAAAACTATCCAAAACTATGTTCGGCACTGCATAGTCTGTGATACCATCACGAATAACCTAAATTTTATCATTAAACGAATTATACAAAAGACAACGACAATATGCACTAAATCGAATTAGCTTCTCAACATCCTATTGTTCTACACGATAATCGATTCTAAAAATAAAATAATATATTACAATTAAAAAATAGAATGTTGAGAAGGGTTATATACAGCTCTACATAGACAATCAGCTATAAAGTGTACGATATAGATTATAGGTAGATTTCGTGGCTCATATTAAAATGGCAACAGTATTAAAAACTATGAATTATTTAGTTTGATTACAATGATACAGTAAAAAATGAAATACATCAGATGTATGCATCGTATAGTAAACCTAGATTAGAAATAGAATCAAAATAGTATGAGTAAATCATATTTGAATATGACGCATTTATTGGCCTTCGTGTTGCAATGTAAGGAAGACATGTAAATGCATGTTTCAATCGAGAATTTAGTCATGAAAAAATTATCCTGGTAGATGGAGTCTTACCACTCGTTAGTGGTTAAAATACACTTGTTTAATTGGCGGGGCTGGAATGAGCCGCTGTAGCCCAGTTGGAGGTTGTTTTTGCAAGTTTTCTTAAATTGTTTAATAATTAGGTATTCAATTTAGTCATGATTTTAGCAAGATTGTTCTATGTAGAGGGTATATTTAACGTTTATATTGAAAGTAGCGTTCAGTATCCTAGTCCACTCGGGAGTATGTGTTATGTTACGTGGTGTTCCATTACAGGTATGTTTGATGATGATATTCTATACGGCGAGCGCGGCGGAGCGCTTGTCTCTGTTCTTGTTGCGGGCGAGGGTGCGCGCCTTGCACGCCGCGGTGTTCTGCAGATGCTGGAAGTAAATAAAACATTTGTAATTTTTTCTTCATCGATTCGATTTGACTAGTGCTTGGCCACGGAAATGCCTCTAGGATTTGTTACTAAATGGACATTAATGGATTGGATAGGGGTGGAAGGGAGATATCTACATTAATATCATTACATATTATAAATCGAAGACTTTTTTGCGTTTCTCTGTCTGTCGTAAAATTTGCTAAACCACCTCAACTAAATGCTAACCAGTCAATGGTTTTTGATGTGGTTTTTTGTAATAGTTTGTTTTGTAGTCTTCTTTTCGTGTGGGACACCGAGTCGTTCAACGACCCGATGAACCCTGGTGTCAGAGTTTTTTAACCGCCTACTACAAATAGCAGGCCTCTGACATGGCTGTGTAACGACCGCTATCATAGACAGCAACCGGGACCGACGGCTTAACGTGCCCATCCGAAGCACGGAACCATCTTACTTGCGGACAATCAGGTGGCCTGCAATGTCCTAACCAGACTGGGAACAGATTCACAAAGTGATAAATATCAACTTTGTGTTTGTGAGTGACCCCACCGGGAATTGAACCCGGAACCTTTGCGTGGCAGGCAGGCATGCTAACCACTGCGCCACATCGGTCGTCGGTGTTTTGTAGTGATTCGAAATGAATGTTTAAATTTAACACATGCCAGCGAATGCCTCTTCCCGCGGGAAAATGAATTGTAGCAGGTGAAACTGCGAACAGAACACTAGTTTTTGATAAAGTGCATATCACAAAACATCATGAATATGAAAATCGTCAAAAACAAACACAAGGCAAACTCCATTCCCTAACTTGAATATTTTGTTTTGATTAAGATAGTTTTCATTTCAAATACGTACCCGTTGTAATTTGTTCAGTTTCCTCTGCAGCATGTCAAGTACCATCAGCTGGTCTCCCAAACCAAGTGCCACCCTTAGAGGTACTGAATGCGGTGTCATGGTCTGCAGTCCCGAGCCAAGTGACGCTGCTAGGGCTTCGTAGGCGATTCAAAAGATATATCAAGTAATGATATTGTAAGTTGACTGGTACAGTATGCTAACCCGTTGATGGATTGATTTATTGAATGGAGATAGCACCAAAGCGCCGCAAGTGAGAATTGAACTGACTATTCTAAGGCAAATACAATGATTGTCTTGTATGCTTACCCGTTGCAACTTGTTGAGCTTCCTCTGCGGCATGTCAAGTACCATCAACTGATCTCCCAGTCGCAGCACCGCCCCCCTAAACGGTACATAATGCGGCGTCATGGTCTGCAATCCCGAGCCGAGTGAGGCTGCTAGGGCTTCATAGATGTGCCGGGAGAAAAATCAAATGATGCTATTGTAAACCGGCAGATTAGAATATGCTTACCCGTTGTTGAATATGCTTAACTTGTTGAGTTTCCTCTGCGGCATGTCAAGTACCATCAGCTGATCTCCCAAACCGAGCGCCACCCTCAACGGTACAGAATGCGGAGTCGTGGTCTGTAATCCCAAGCCGAGGGAGGCTGCTAGGGCTTCGTAGGACGCTATATACGCACGTGAGACGTGAGATGAAAACTGTGATGTCAACCGTCGGTAATGAGCCGTCCGTTTCACGGGTGTCTATTCCGTTTCATACATTTTATATGGAAAATGTCGTAACGCTGTCTCACGTGTCACGAGTGGAGGTAGAACCCAAGCGGCGCAGAATGCTATTTTAAGGCAAGTACAAAGATTGTCCTGTATGCTTACACGTTGCAATTTGTTAAGTTTCCTCTGCGGCATATCCAACACCATCAACTGATCTCCCAAACCCAGTGCGACCCTCAACGGTACAGAATGGGGAGTCATGGTCTGCAGTCCCGAGCCGAGGGAGGCTGCTAGGGCTTCATAGACAGCGCGAGGGAGAAACCAAAGGATGATACTGTGAGTCGGCAAGTACAGTATGCTTACCCGTTGCAACTTGTTGAGTTTCCTCTGTGGCATATCCAACACCATCAGCTGATCTCCCAAACCCAGCGCGACCCTCAGCGGTACAGAATGCGGTGTCATGGTCTGCAGACCGGAGCCGAGTGAGGCAGCTAGGGCTTCGTAGGACGTTATCTACACACTTTTTGAGCCGTGAAACATATGAAACTGAGACGGCAGTCGTCGGCAATGAGACGATCGTAGTGCAGACGGCGTTTCTTTTGTTTTATACATTTTATATGGAAGCTTCGTGCACCGTGCTGTCTCACAAGTGGATTTAGCACCTAAGGGTAGGATGCTATCCTATGCCAAATACAATGATTGTCTTGTATGCTTACCCGTTGCAACTTATTGAGTTTCCTCTGGGGCATGTCAAGTACCATCAACTGATCTCCCAAACCAAGTGCGACTCTCAACGGCACAGAATGCGGAGTCATCGTTTGCAATCCCGAGCCGAGGGAGGCTGCTAGGGCTTCGTAGGCGGCGCGGGAGCCCCACGACGAGCATTCCACGGTCTCCGTGCCCACACGGATGGAGAGGGTCGGTACGTCGTCCTCCTGAAAAACGAATAAAACAATATACATGAGTCACAAAAAAATTAAGCATTATAAACACGAGTTTATCAAAAATAAACGACAAAGCAATGAGAACAAAATGATTTATGAGAATTATTTACTAAGGGCTGTTAGTGAAAATTATTTATTAAAGGCTGATTTACTATAAAAATCTTGGATCGAGAACTGTATATAAAAATAGTTTTAGATACCTAGCTAGCTTTTTGGAAAATTTGCAAAATTTTCACCGCAGGCAGGAAAGCACCTAGCTAGCTGTATATGATAATGATTTGTTCAAAGCTATTTGTGAGAATTATTTGTTCAGAGTTATCTATGCCACGAGACCAAAACTGAGACGACAGGCAAAATTCTTCTCTTGCTAAAGCTACGCTGTACTATACAGTCACACCTGTAACACTGACCTCGAAGTACTTGAGTACATCTCGGAAGGTAGCTCGCTGCAGCTTGCGGTCTCTCTTGGCGCGGTACTTGTTGGAATCCCTCGCGAGTTGCTCCAAGCGTGTGACCACCACAGAGACAAAAGGCAGTTCTTCCTCTTCTTGCTCGGGGTCGGTGATTCGCTCGTGAACTGTAGCTAGAACTACGCCGTAGCAAGGTAGTAGCTTGAACTACGTCGTAGCCTAGTACTACGCCGTAGCCACACCCGTACTATACAGTCTTATAGTAACACTTACCTCAAAGTACTTGAGTACATCTCGGAAGGTAGCTCGCTGAAGCTTGCGGTCTCTCTTGGCGCGGTACTTGTTTGAATCCCGGGCCAGTTGTTCTAAGCGGGTGACTACGACAGAGACAAAAGGCAGTTCTTCCTCTTCTTGCTCGGGGTCGGTGATTCGCTCGTGAACTGTAGCTAGAACTACGGCGTAGCTAGAACTACGCCGTAGCTAGAACTACGTTGTTGCAAGGTCGTAGTGAGATTTACGCCGTAGTCACAAAACTGTAGATAGAACTACGCCGTAGCCACAGAGGTACGGGTGACTGTATAGTAACAGTCTTACTAGTTACACTTACCTCAAAGTACTTGAGTACATCTCTGAAGGTAGCTCGCTGCAGCTTGCGGTCTCTCTTGGCGCGGTACTTGTTGGAGTCCCTCGCGAGTTGCTCCAAGCGCGTGACCACGACAGAGACAAAAGGCAGTTCTTCCTCTTCTTGCTCGGGGTCAGTGATTCGCTCATGTACAATGGCCAGAGCTACGCCGGCTACGTAGCCACACCCGTACTATACTGGGTGTTACAAAACAACCAATAAAGCTGAAAGGAGGTCAAGGTACTCGTGAAACTGAACAACTTTCCCCATGGAACATGGGCCGAAATATGAAAAAAGAAATTGGGCCTTTCATACAAAACGAACTCAATTTTATATGGGAGTTTTTATGGGTTGTTTTGTAACACGTTTTACAATCCTACTAGTAACACTGACCTCAAAGTACTTGAGTACATCTCGGAAGGTAGCTCGCTGTAGCTTGCGGTCTCTTTTAGCGCGATACTTGTTGGAGTCCCTCGCGAGTTGCTCCAAGCGCGTGACCACGACAGAGACAAAAGGCAGTTCTTCCTCCTCTTGCTCAGGGTCGGTGATGCGCTCGTGAACCGTAGCTAGAACTACGCCGTAGCCTGTGGCTACGTAGCCACACCCGTACTATGCAGTCCTACTAGTAATACTGACCTCAAAGTACTTGAGTACATCTCGGAAGGTAGCTCGCTGCAGCTTGCGGTCTCTCTTGGCGCGGTACTTGTTGGAGTCCCTCGCGAGTTGCTCCAAGCGCGTGACTACGACAGAGACAAAAGGCAGTTCCTCCTCTTCTTGCTCGGGGTCGGTGATGCGCTCGTGAACGATGGCCAGAGCTACGCCGGCTGATAGTCGCACCTGTAATAGGAAATGGGTACTTTTTAAATCATCAAGTATTTATAAAAAAAAATTGAACTTATTTGAGACACGTTGTCGTTACTCTTAGCCGACTCCTAAGGGTATTTTCAGATGTACGGAGGCTCTATGCCTGTGTGGTTTTCATCTCGCGTACAAGTTCTATGGATTTGACTTACTCCAGGCCAGGACAAAATTTACATTTAACATTACTTTAATGATTGTAAACCTATAACTTGATGTGTCGTATGCCGCACGGCACATTTTAGAGACAACGTTAAATCATGTAGTAAACTGTGATAGTTTTAATTGGACAGTTTAATTTATACCTGTAATGACGATCAACAAAAGACTTATGATAGGATGGCGTCTCGCAGCCTGTCTTTTCGCAGCCGACGAGAGATTTAGTTATACTCTTGTCGATTTTGATTCTTAAGTAGCAATTTTTACACAGAAAATGATGTACAAAAACCATCTTAAGTTGAATTGAAACAACACTGACCTCCAGACTGGCCGCCTCCAACAGCTGTGTGAGTTTGTCAGTGCCGGGCGGGTGCGTGTTGAGCAATGTAGTCGCGTGTCCCGGAGCTAACAAAGTCAGTAGTAATGCCCTATATAACATGTGAACTACACTGACCTCTAGACTGGCCGCCTCCAACAGCTGTGTGAGTTTGTCAGTGCCGGGCGGGTGCGTGTTGAGCAATGTAGTCGCGTGTCCCGGAGCTAACAAAGTCAGTAGTAATGCCCTATATAACATGTGAACTACACTGACCTCTAGACTGGCCGCCTCCAACAGCTGTGTGAGTTTGTCAGTGCCGGGCGGGTGCGTGTTGAGCAATGTAGTCGCGTGTCCCGGAGCTAACAAAGTCAGTAGTAATGCCCTATATAACATGTGAACTACACTGACCTCTAGACTGGCCGCCTCCAACAGCTGTGTGAGTTTGTCAGTGCCGGGCGGGTGCGTGTTGAGCAATGTAGTCGCGTGTCCCGGAGCTAACAAAGTCAGTAGTAATGCCCTATATAACATGTGAACTACACTGACCTCTAGACTGGCCGCCTCCAACAGCTGTGTGAGTTTGTCAGTGCCGGGCGGGTGCGTGTTGAGCAATGTAGTCGCGTGTCCCGGAGCTAACAAAGTCAGTAGTAATGCCCTATATAACATGTGAACTACACTGACCTCTAGACTGGCCGCCTCCAACAGCTGTGTGAGTTTGTCAGTGCCGGGCGGGTGCGTGTTGAGCAATGTAGTCGCGTGTCCCGGAGCTAACAAAGTCAGTAGTAATGCCCTATATAACATGTGAACTACACTGACCTCTAGACTGGCCGCCTCCAACAGCTGTGTGAGTTTGTCAGTGCCGGGCGGGTGCGTGTTGAGCAATGTAGTCGCGTGTCCCGGAGCTAACAAAGTCAGTAGTAATGCCCTATATAACATGTGAACTACACTGACCTCTAGACTGGCCGCCTCCAACAGCTGTGTGAGTTTGTCAGTGCCGGGCGGGTGCGTGTTGAGCAATGTAGTCGCGTGTCCCGGAGCTAACAAAGTCAGTAGTAATGCCCTATATAACATGTGAACTAGGAACTACACTGACCTCTAGACTGGCCGCCTCCAACAGCTGTGTGAGTTTGTCAGTGCCGGGCGGGTGCGTGTTGAGCAATGTAGTCGCGTGTCCCGGAGCTAACAAAGTCAGTAGTAATGCCCTATATAACATGTGAACTACACTGACCTCTAGACTGGCCGCCTCCAACAGCTGTGTGAGTTTGTCAGTGCCGGGCGGGTGCGTGTTGAGCAATGTAGTCGCGTGTCCCGGAGCTAACAAAGTCAGTAGTAATGCCCTATATAACATGTGAACTAGGAACTACACTGACCTCTAGACTGGCCGCCTCCAACAGCTGTGTGAGTTTGTCAGTGCCGGGCGGGTGCGTGTTGAGCAATGTAGTCGCGTGTCCCGGAGCTAACAAAGTCAGTAGTAATGCCCTATATAACATGTGAACTAGGAACTACACTGACCTCTAGACTGGCCGCCTCCAACAGCTGTGTGAGTTTGTCAGTGCCGGGCGGGTGCGTGTTGAGCAATGTAGTCGCGTGTCCCGGAGCTAACAAAGTCAGTAGTAATGCCCTATATAACATGTAAACAAAACTGACCTCTAGACTAGCCGCTTCCAACAGCTGTGTGAGTTTGTCAGTGCCGGGCGGGTGCGTGTTGAGCAATGTAGTCGCGTGTCCCGGAGCTAACAAAGTCAGTAGTAATGCCCTATATAACATGTGAACTACACTGACCTCTAGACTGGCCGCCTCCAACAGCTGTGTGAGTTTGTCAGTGCCGGGCGGGTGCGTGTTGAGCAATGTAGTCGCGTGTCCCGGAGCTAACAAAGTCAGTAGTAATGCCCTATATAACATGTGAACTACACTGACCTCTAGACTGGCCGCCTCCAACAGCTGTGTGAGTTTGTCAGTGCCGGGCGGGTGCGTGTTGAGCAATGTAGTCGCGTGTCCCGGAGCTAACAAAGTCAGTAGTAATGCCCTATATAACATGTGAACTACACTGACCTCTAGACTGGCCGCCTCCAACAGCTGTGTGAGTTTGTCAGTGCCGGGCGGGTGCGTGTTGAGCAATGTAGTCGCGTGTCCCGGAGCTAACAAAGTCAGTAGTAATGCCCTATATAACATGTGAACTACACTGACCTCTAGACTGGCCGCCTCCAACAGCTGTGTGAGTTTGTCAGTGCCGGGCGGGTGCGTGTTGAGCAATGTAGTCGCGTGTCCCGGAGCTAACAAAGTCAGTAGTAATGCCCTATATAACATGTGAACTACACTGACCTCTAGACTGGCCGCCCTCCAACAGCTGTGTGAGTTTGTCAGTGCCGGGCGGGTGCGTGTTGAGCAATGTAGTCGCGTGTCCCGGAGCTAACAAAGTCAGTAGTAATGCCCTATATAACATGTGAACTACACTGACCTCTAGACTGGCCGCCTCCAACAGCTGTGTGAGTTTGTCAGTGCCGGGCGGGTGCGTGTTGAGCAATGTAGTCGCGTGTCCCGGAGCTAACAAAGTCAGTAGTAATGCCCTATATAACATGTGAACTACACTGACCTCTAGACTGGCCGCCTCCAACAGCTGTGTGAGTTTGTCAGTGCCGGGCGGGTGCGTGTTGAGCAATGTAGTCGCGTGTCCCGGAGCTAACAAAGTCAGTAGTAATGCCCTATATAACATGTGAACTACACTGACCTCTAGACTGGCCGCCTCCAACAGCTGTGTGAGTTTGTCAGTGCCGGGCGGGTGCGTGTTGAGCAGCGTAGTGGCGTGTCCAGGAGCCAGTAATGTTAGCAGCAAAGCCCACCCGTCGAGGGCGGCTGCGTGTAAAGCGCCCTCTTCTACTGCCGCGCCGGTCACTTTTACGCTGCCGTCGCCCTGGAAATTAACACAAACATCGTAATCTGCATCCCTAAATTTATCTACACTCATTTCGTAATATTCGTTTTACAGAATCAAAAGTACGAACGTAATGAACTGCATTACGAATATACAGGCTTTAAAAAAAAACTTTCTTACTACTGGCAGCTACATAAAGTAACTTGATATCTAGTATTTGAAAAAAAAATGAAACGAATTGACCCAAATTGTAATCTGTTCCAATTTGACACTGGCCAACAGTAAGTCATGAGTAAGTCAAATGAAAGAAAAAAACAAGTGTCACCCGGGCGGAACGACACTTGAAATTATGAGGACTTATTTATTATTAAATCTTTGCTTCAAATCATTTTTCGAATTAAAATTCACCGATAAATGCTTTTTAGGGTTTCGTAGTCTACTAGAAACCCTTATAGTTTCGTCATGTCTGTCTGTCTGTCTGTATGCCGCGCCCTCATATCTTCGTCAGTTTTAGAGCCATCGACATGAAATTTGGTGAGAAGATAGATCGTGTTGACCCAAATATAGAAATGTTAAAAAAAAAATTATTTGAAATTTTTTTGGACCCCTTCCCATACAAGTGAAAAGGGGGCAAAGAAAATGTTTTTCTTCTGTAATATTGAGTAGTGTATCGTTGAATAGGTCTTTTAAAACTAAGATGAGGTTTCTTTGAAACAAAGTCACTAAAATGTTTCTGTCGCGAGATATTTGCTTTTAAAAAGGGCGTTTTTGACCCATAATTTGTTCCAGCTGTAACTTCTAAAGTATAAACGCTAAAAATTTTAAATAAATATGGAATATAGCTTACAATCTGAAGTTACAATGAAAACTATAACGGATATTGTACCCTTAAAGGTTTCAGAAAAAATTGAGTTTTTCTATTTGCGGTTGGTCATCATACTGCTGCTAACAAACCAGCAACAAAATTAACTTTGCAATGCTGAAAAACCTGATATTTAAACGTTGAATACGAAACCCTATTTGTGGGCGTGTCTGACACGCTCTTGGCCGGTTTTTTTTTATTAATTTTAAAAGTTGTTCAGTTTTTATGAGCCTCCATTTTAACGTTTAGTTAAAAAGTTACTTATGTACAAAAGTCGTTCAGTTGATGGTTCAGTAGATAGGCATGCAATCGCCATAGTGCAGTGCGGAGGTTTGAATTATTTTTCATAGTTTTTCTTGTAGAGTGTAGATAAAATAGTGTATGCAACTGCATATAATTAGGCTTTAGGATGCTCGTGTCAAACTATTATCACACTCGGCTGCGCCTCGTGTGATAAAGCCTCTCATCCTGAAGCCTCTCATTATTAGGCAGTTGCATAAACTACTATTATCTATCATATGATTTGAATTTCACTCATTATGTGGAATAACCTAGTTGTAAATACTTTCTTCTAGATGTCGCTAGATCGTCGCTTGGAAAGGAAGATCAAGAAATTTAATCCTCGCAAGCCCAAGTAATACTTTCTACTAGATGTCGCTAGATCTTCGCTTGGAGACGAAAATCAAGAGATTGAAATTTGACAAGCATCGGTCGCTGCATCGATAGCTCAGTGGCAGAACGGTAGGGCGTTGACCCCACGTTTAAACCGGCATGACATGGCAAATAATTTCAATTGTTTAAATGAAAGTAAGCTCACCTTGAGATAGCTGCCGCTGAAGATGGTCTCGTACATGCGCATTATTTCAATGATTTCTGTGAGATCTTCCTCCAGCAGGTAACACAGCACCGCCAGCGATGAACAACACTGAAATTAATGGTATTAAATTAGTTTAGTTAAATCTACTGATCAAGACACATCATCTCGTACTTAAAAACCTCAATTTGTCAGTTTATTTCCATTATGTTGAGAACACCAAGCTGCATTTTAACATCTCATTTACCTGTTAGAGTCAGATAAGTAAGACCAAATACCATTATATTAGTATTACAATGAGCTAATGAGAATATCCAAGCAATGCCTGTTTTTCACCTTTTAATACTAATGTATTCCGAACCGTAAACCGTCGCGAAACCGCGGCGCAAATTAAGAAGTAAGTGCGCGATCCACAGAATATATAATTTAAGTCAAATGTATTCCCCTGTTTTCTTTCTAAATAATGCATGTAGGACTGTGACTCTTTTTTATTAGTTACATCAAGCCCTACCATTAGGCATGCCACTTTGTTTTTCATATTTTGTTAACGAAGGGGAAACTTAGCGCATTTTTAATTTTATATGAAAATTAAATAATGCATAATTTGAGTAATTATTTTTTGAAAAATAAATATCATATGGGCATATCTGCCTGCCTACGGTTGGCCTTGATGTAATAAAATAGAAGTGACTAGGGGATTCGATAGTTGATGTGTATTGCAATTTTAGGCGAAGGCTAACAATCTGTCACTATGGTGATACACTGTCTTTTGAATGACTCAAGTTTTCGCCAGACTTGGTGAAAATATATGGCGAGATAAATGTTAGGTATTTTGTAAGTAAACTGACCTCTGTGCGCGCTTCGACGGAGGCGGACTTGTCGACGGCGGCGGCGGCGAGCGCGGGGCGCACCTCGCGGACAAACTCCTCCGCGCCTTCCTCGCCGATCTGAAGGGAAATAACAACAATTCATCATTCGTTCATTGGTCAAGTAATAATAACAGAATAGCCCTGCTGGTGGCTTCGCCGTGAGATACCGGCTGAGAATACTGCCACCTTAGTCCACCCAAGGTGTTTCGTAAAAGGCGACGTAGAGTTTTTGACCTCGGCTGAATATTTGTCGACTATGGTTAACCGCATGGTGGCGGTGATACCACCTACAATAGCATTCCCAATGAGGGCAACGATCATCGTGAGGCATATGGCCGGTCATAAAACATTAAAAATCATGTTGCACCGAACCCAACTACTTTAACGAAAGGAAAATTATGAGCCCCGCTGGTGGCTTATCGGCGAGAACGAAACTAATACGATATTTTTTTGAGACTAGTAGGATGAATATCAGTTTGGACCACACGTCGCAACAGGACTGGTTTGCATGGATTTGTATGATAATATGAAATACAATAAACTGAATCACCTACAGACTTACGTACATTTGACTTGACGAGGCGCGTTTTATTGGAACTCTGACACAAGATAGGGTTCTGACACAAAGAGAGAGATTGAAAACCAATTACCTGCAGAGCCAGTAAAGGCGCTATAGCTGCAGCCGCGCGCTTCTCCCCATTCTTTCCCTTCCTCAATGCCTTAGTCACGTGGTCAGCTAGTGTAGCCCGCTGGTTGCACAGTAGCGTGGTTAGATGGCGTCTTATCATAGTAACATGATTCTTTTCAAGTCTATAGCAGTCTACTGCTGAACGTAGGCCTCGCCGAGATCGCGCCATTTTGAGGCACGATCTCCCGTTTTCACCATTCAGTCGCCTTCACTAGATGACACTAGTATAGTATAGTGACTTATCGATTGGAAACCAATTACCTGCAGAGCCAGTAAAGGCGCTATAGCTGCTGCCGCGCGCTTCTCGCCATTCTTTCCCTTCCTCAATGCTTTAGTCACATGATCAGCTAGCGTGGCCCGCTGGTTGCACAGTAGCGTGGTAAGATGGCGTCTTCTCATAGTAACAAGTCTCTTTATCATTGCTATCAGCTTATAGCGGTCCACTGCTGGACGTATATCCCCGACAGTATGTAAAGATAGAAGTCATCCAGTCGCTACATGCCGTGTAGTGCCGGCTTAAAATAGCATCATCCCATTTCTACCCGTAGGTGTCGTAAAAGACGACTAAGGGATTGATCCAGGGAATGGGCAGCTGCGTTCCCAGTGATTCTATCTACCTACAACACCTTGCATTGAGCTGTCCAATCCGTCTGCCCAGCGTTGTGAGTATGGCAATACCCCCCCGTTCAGGGGAGGCCCATGTCCAGCAGTGGACTGTTGTGGCTGCAATAGTAGTAGACTGACTGCCTGACATGTCTATTGGAAACCAATTACCTGCAGAGCCAGCAAAGGCGCTATAGCTGCAGCGGCCCGCTTCTCCCCATTCTTTCCCTTCCTCAATGCCTTGGTCACGTGATCAGCTAGCGTAGCCCGCTGGTTGCACAGGAGCGTAGTAAGATGGCGTCGTTGCAAGGCGCTGCGCAGTGACACGAGGGCGGAGGCCCTCGCGGCGTTGGCGCGCGCGTTCAGGGCTTCGATCACGTCCAGGACTTTCTCTTCGAACTTCTCTTGGATGTCGTCTGGAAGGAAACAGTGAGGAAACTCTTAGAGTAGGCAGGTATTCATGATGAAATCAAATCTGCTTCAAATAGTGAAGGTTAAGCCACAGACTTTACATAGCATGATCCCACGATCCCAAGCAAAAAGAGGAGTCGAGTGTAATGTTTTGTGCTAGCAATATTTTGAACTACCAATTATCAAGATATATTTGCCGAACCACCTGATAAACCACATACAACAAAGCACCCACCACAAAAAGATTATTGATTTTTGTGTCTAGATATAGACATGTCTCTCAAAATACGAGCCAAAATAATAACTTATACATTTATTTAAAAACTTATTTGCGACAGTCGCATCTATTCTCAGGTCAGAAAAAGGGTCTATTTAAAGAACTAGATAGCTGTTCTTTCTGTAGGTATTAATAAACGTAAACTTGAAGCGACCTTACTACTCTCTCAAGGTAAACACACACTATCATTCCAGTTTATCACCAGCCAAAATTATCACACATGATAAAAATGTTATCTATAAAATAAAAACAGTGTGAAATAGCCAGCATGTTACAACATAGTCTATATGATACCTACAGATTTATTACGAAGTAAATAAACACAAATGTGTAAAACAAAATACATTCAAAATGGTTACAGGAAATTGTACTATACTATATCTCAAGGATAAGGGTCAATTGATGAAATATTAATACAAGTTCTTGATAAGCTGAATATTAGTTAAATATATACCAATTTTGACTAGCATCGCCGCCTTTTTACACGTCGGTGTTGTAAAATGCGACAAAGAGATAAAATCCAGGATATGGGTGGCAGCATTTACTGTGAATGCAACATTTTGTATTGTGCTTTCCTCCCCAACTGGTAAGAGTGGGCAGTATGGTAAATATCCCGGAATAGGGAGGCACAGTTTAGCAGTGTACTGTTGTTGATATGAAGATGGTTCTTAGACACAATCATCAACTACTTGTAAATTTTTGGATCCCATAGCAAATTTTTCCAACCAGTTCTCATAACTATCCATAAACGAAAAGGCAAATGACCTAACAAGTGTTAAAACAAACATATTATTTACCTAGCTATGACACAGACATGCCAATTCCTCAAGGCCATGGTCCATAAGTGCTTTAATGTTTTTGTTCTGTAGGCGGCCTTGAGACAAAAACTGCTAGGCAAATATGTAAATTAGCTTATGTCACTCAACAAGCTTTATTTTAAGCCTTTCAATAAATCATCTTAGCATGCTTGACTTACTTGGAAACCATGTAAAATATATTTAAAATCCAAATACTTTCTAAGCAAAGAAGATGATATTTAGTTATGCCAAAAAAACTTTAAGAGGCCATTAAATTGCAATGCTGGCATGATTTTTAGAAAAGAAAAGACTTTATCAACAAGTTAATAATGTTGGTGATCATCATTGATAGACATGATCATTAATTCTCATCATACTTAACAATAACATTTCTATTTGCTTATTTGATAATAACCACATCAACCACACATGTGCTAACTCATCATCTTCCTGCCCTTATCCCAATTACTTGGGGTCGGCGCAACACGTTTCGTTAAACCCAAAATCGTGTTGCAAAAGGATTTGGCTGAATTTTAAGACCGGCTGCCTACCAGACGTCAACCCTCCTTGGGAATGCTTTTGTGGTGGATTAACCGCCACCATACGGTTGGCCCTGGCTGTTTAGGTCGGGTTTATCCCTCGGTCGCCTCTTACGACCCCCACGAGAAGAGAGGGGGTGGTGCTATTCTACTCTGCCGGCACCACACGGCACACACATGTGCTAACTGTAGTTAATTTATATTGGAGTCAGCTATTAGGTATTTCTCATATGTAAGCTACTTTTGAAGATGGAACTCTTGGTGTTCAATTCAAACCAAACCATGGCCAGCTTAAGACAATTATGGCTGATATGGTAACAGCCACAACAGTCTACTGCTGGACTCATGCTTGGCAGACAATTGGCAAGTGAAATGCAAGATTTTGAATTTACAGGGAATGCTGTTGCACGCCCATTTCATGCATGATTATTCCTTAGGTGCTTTATAAGACACTAATGGCATTATGCATATGCTATTCTAAGCCCGCATCTAGTGCCCAAATCACATGGTTCAAGCTAAATGTTTTTTTCTTATTAACTGGGCAATATACTTCCCACCATTAGGCTGCCTTTATTTTCGTGGTTCTCTAATTCGTTTGGTCAAATTGTCGAGACTATGGCTTTGATCATAGCATAATTTAGAGGTATAGTTACTTATTTAAACAACATACCTGCTTCATCATGTATGCTCTTCAGGTCAGACTGGCCAGAGGTCTCGGAGCAGTTGTCGATGGTCATGTCTATGCCGGCGTCTTCATCTGAGTCATACAGCTGTTCGGTTCTTCTATGCTCTGAAAAATTAAATTTGTATGGTTTCATAAATTGACAGCAAACAAAATAAACTAGTAATTATTGCATGTTTTTTGAATGTTTTTGTGCATGTCCACTCAATAAAATAGGTTATAGTTTTTGCAATACTTCTTCAGGTTTTACTTAATAATAATGCAACAAAGTTCTTATCTTTGGTTTGTTTTCTAAAGAAAATAAATATGTAAAATAAAAAAACTAACAACCACCTACATGTTTGCCACATAAGTAGGGTCATTGCGCCCGTTGGCGACCGATTAGTCGACTTTCCAACTTTGCACCATGATGTTAATATGAAGGTTTCATATTTGAAGGTTGATTTTTTTTGTGAGCATAGCAGATATAATCAAGATATTCTTTTCGAGAAGTATTAGCGAAATACTGTAACAGTTTATTTTAAAAATAATTTTGAACCGAAAAGTACCCAAAGAGTCAGATAGCGACCGCTTTTTTCAGATAGCGACCACATGTGCGTCAGATAGCGACCGCCCGTTTTACTATCGTTATTATGGGCATATTAACCATTATTTAATAAAAAGAAATTACTTTTGCACATTTCTCATACATATTGAACAATCCTTTTTAAATCTACACCTAAGGTTGTGACCTAGTACCTATCTAGACATGATAAAAAAATGAACAATATTTCATAGTGCCAAACAGGTGTCACAGCAATGACTACTGCTGACTTTGCTGCCTCACAACCCTTGCCGACGCTGTTTATTACGTTTTTTTTGTCTCCAAAGCCTCAGCGTGAACCGAAGAGGCATCAAAACCTCGCTGGTCTTCAGCGTGCATTTGTACTGTATCGATCCTAGCTTGTTTAATGTGTATTTTCTGATACTGAGGAGGATCAACTATTTCTACTTCATTGATGCAACCGCCAAGGACCCAGCCCGGTTCTAGCTCTCAAGGTCACACCGCACCAGAACTGTCCATGCCTCATACCTTGGTGCTCATAAACACTACCTTTGCCTGTACCAATCACGCCAGCGCGCAATGTTAGGGGTGTTCAGCTCCATCCGCAAACTCTACCAGCAGGATCTGTCTTACGCAGCAACTGGGCATGAAATTCCACCCTCGGTTGAGGTGGGCTTTAGTGGACAAACCTCAAAGGGAGCTCAGGAGACAGGCCTTTAGATATGCGTGGACGCTAGAGCACATAGACCGACGGTCTTCGAGTCCATAGCAAAAGCTAGTAGGAATTCCGGGTGTCGCTACTTCACGGTGCAACGAAGTATTGGTCTTGGAACTTCCTGATTCACTTACACAGTAAGACCCACGATGTACCAAGAGCGACCCATAAATATTGCACAAAGACTCTTGTCGGCCAACAACACACAGCAGAAGTACATAAGAACGTAGCTCTCTATCCTTGGCAATTATTTTCTTCATCTTATGGTGAGTCCTTTCTGGTCTCCTGTATTCAGCCGAAAACGAAAGTGAGGCTTGTCGACAGAACTGGTTAACTCTCAAGGACTGGAGAACTCTCGGACGTAGAATTTGTCAGTGAATTTGTATATCTCGGAGCGTTGATATCCGATCAAGGAGGAAGTGAGCGAGAAATCAAGAGAAGAACGCAGATAGCCAAAAATGCCATGAGCAAGTTGACTCGCATCTGGCAAAATCGGAAGGTCTCCAATAGCACTAAGATGAGACTTGTCCGGACACTGGTTTTCTCTATATTTCTGTATGCTTCGGAGTCCTGGACGATCAGAGCCATAGACAGGAAGAAAATAGACGCATTTGAGATGTGATGTTGGAGAAGGATGCTCGCATACCGTGGAATGCCAAAAGAACGAATAAGTCTATACTGGATCAGTTTCGCATAAAGACTAGGCTCTTAACAATATGCTACCAAAGAATCCTGGGTTATTTCGGACACATTGCTCGTCGTCAACCAGATAGCCTCAACAAGTTGATTGTGGTGGGCAAAGTAGAAAGAAGAAGACCCCGCGGCCGATCACCTAGCCGTTGGTGTGTCCAGGTAAAAGCACTCACTGGTCAGAGACCAGTTATTACAGAGAGCTGTAACAACTGCCCTAAGGAAAGCCGAACAACGAGATGTATGGAAACAAGTCATCAAAGACGCGAAGGACTTTCATAAAGGACACGAACTTCAGTCATGAAGAATACGACAAAGAAGAAGTATTCACTTCGCTCTGTTGGAGGTATCTTCGTCAGTAGGCGCGTCCACACTGACCGCGGCAGCTCGCGTGCTCAACGCCTCGCGCGGCATACGCTCGGGGTCACCCAAGATCATGCTCGGACGAGCGCGCGCAGGCCGAGCCAAAACCAACGCCGCTCAGGCGGTTGCCTCGCGCATAGACTACGCTCTTAGCGTGTTGGTTTCTTTTTTTTCGTTTTCGTACAGGCGAAGGTCTTCAGAATGTACTGCCGGGGAACCACAATGCACGACATACTCAATGCACAGCAGGTTAATGCACGGCAGCGTATTGTACAGCAGATCATTGTACGACATGATGGATGGATGGTCTTGAAATACGGGCCCGGACCGATAATGTACAGGGGTGGAAATGGAATCAAAACAAATGACGTCACAGCGGATGTAGTGATGTGACAGTGTTGACTTTGATCGACTTATCGATTAATTATTCGAACATGACATGCAAGGCAACCCACGGAGGGGGATTGGGTGGGCAGTAAAACCACATTTAAGGCTCAACGTTAGCGACACTAAAAATTCACTGACTTAATACGCAAGTGATTGAGAAACCACATTATGAATTACCGACAATAACTCACAACAAAGAATTTTAGAATCAGTAAAACCTTGGAAAAACTGTGTACTTTAGTTATGTAAGCCGAAATTGCTAAAAGTGGCCACTTTAAATAAATGGATACCAATTTTTATACATTTTATTGATCTTTGTGGTTATTTATTGTCGGCAATTCATAAATTGGGCTCCAGATGACCAGCGTGTTCAGCCAGGGATTTTTTTTCCTGTTTGGGGGCGCCACTAGTCTGAAGTTTAGCCTTAACGCAAATCCGACACAGTAGGTTAGGTTAGGTTAGAACAGTGCCCCCCTGGAGCAAACGAAGTGAGCGACCAAGCTTACTAAAGAATATATTTAATATAAAAACAATATCGATTAAGTTAGAAATGCATATATTATTATCGATCTAGTCACATCACTATTCTACCACAACACGTGATGTCGCCAACCATCATGTTGTGCAATCCACCCCCGTGCAGTTTCGGTACGGGGTGATGGATGGCGACATTGTTTTGATTCCATCCACCATGTCGTGCTTCATCACGTCGTACATTACTCTGACGGCCAGTATTATGCTGTACAATACAATGTCGTACAGTGTAGGGACTTGTCGTGCGAAACAATGTCGGGCAATGTCGTCCATAGACAACAAAAGAGGAATCTACCATCTTGTTTTGACTGTCAACTAGCTAATCAAATAGCTTGTTTGAGTGCTCGGCTGCCTCGGTGCTCGTTAGTTTATCTAAGCGTCCAAATGGGCCGAACTTGGCTCGCCTGTTTGCTCGCCTGCTACCCGAGCGTATGCCGCGCGAGGCGTTGAGCACGCGAGCTGCCGCGGTCAGTGTGGACGCGCCTAGTCACGTCGCAGGAGCTCATCAAGCCTCTAGCCTTCTTCCATTTTTCTAGAACCCTTGGGTTTTTATATTGGCCACTGTATTGCCTTCATAGTCTGCAGGCCTAGCTGACTATGACTACCCAGGCTACTTGCGCCAGGTAAACTGGTGTGGGTGCACCAAACGCAGATCTTTTTCACCTACCTTTTTTAAACGGGTATCTATGACGTCATGCAACTGCTCAACCCAACATGAAATTTGAAGGATGTGAGAGCAGCACAGCCTGATTCAACCACTGCCAGCAATTATGTATGACACAGCTCGAGAATCTGCCAACGCAAGCTACCCTGAAGAATTATAGGCCCAGTTTTACGCTAGCGTGGAGGCATGGAAGTTCTGGTGCAATGTAAATGTGATCGTTGTAATCAGGTGGGTTCGCGGCGGTAGCCAGAGTGAAATAAAATACCCCTGTATCCAAAAACATTGCTTTCACATGGCCGCACCCTTCTCCCTTAAGGCAAGGACTGTGTGGAGGTCAGTAAAAAGTGAGAACTTCCTGCTTCTTCGTTGTCTCCAAAGCCTCAAAGTGAGTAAAAAAGCAGCGAGAACTTGCTGCCCTATTGTGGCGAACTGCTTTACAAGACCCAACTTCTGAGAGAGTCCAACGAATTATAATTATACGCTATAAGGAGTCTCTGTGCCAACACTTTGCTGCACAACAAAAACTGGGCTGTATTCTCTGGACAATGAGGAATTTGAATGCTCAGCTCAAAGTGCACAGAAGTCACCCAGGCCCCGAGCCTAGGACGTGCATCTTCTCTACGCAGCTGGCCCGCACGTACTGGAACCTCACCCCAGGCATTTATGACGTTACGAAATAGCTCTGATTGAAGTGTGAAGATTTAGGGGTGGCGTGTATAGACCAGGACAGCCCAAAGAAACTCTGCCTGTACTTCCGGCACAGCTCGAGGAAGGCAAGTGGGAACGGCTGGTGCCCTTTACATATGTCCATTGTGCACGATCCAACAGAAACGAATACGAAGTTGAAACAGATCCTCTACTTCAGAACGCGGAAACCATATTAAAAGCCAACAGGGTCCATGAGATGCTGTTGGCAGGGCGCGCGGCGTCCCACATTGTTTTATTTGTTAGATAGAGATTCCAGAGTTATAGCGCGTTCCAAGACAAAGAGCCTAAGAGTAGCGGTATAATAGGCTAATTAAAGACATTTGTAACAAAAACCTATCAAAGGGCCAAAAAAACAGTGCAAGAGCAAAAGTGGTGGTCGCTAAGTAACGTAAAAAAAATTTGGAGTCTGATTGCGACCGTCTATTTTTCATACATTTTTGAGGCGGTCGCTAACTAAACATGGTTTTTTAGCATGTACTAGTTAGCGACCACTCAAATAAATAACTGTTCCAAAATCGGTCAAATAATCATAATTTGACGGTCGCAAACTAACTACGCTATAAAAAACGTCTATAAGAATTGATTAATGTTGTAAGAATCAAAACTTTGTTAAAAGATAACCTGGAAAAAAATTAACTTTTTTTTCAAGAATCGTGTTAGATAGCGACCGGCCGGTCGCTATCCAGCATTTTTCTAAAAATTGCGTGCCCATTCGCGACCATCTAATAAATCATAAATTTACTTAAAAATAACACGAAATTATCGTTAAATTAGATACTTTACTAAAGTATCAACACCATAAAACCGTTATAGTTGTAAAAACTAGACGAATACCTGAAAATTTCACTTTTGAAGTGGCACATGGTCGCTATTTTTTGGATAGGTTTTCGGTGTGTTTTCGAGGGCAGAGCGACTGGCAAAATGGATGATTTATTTGCGGTACATTGGTGAGGTTTAATGAACAGATTTGAATAGGCGTAGATTCTACAGTTATCCTTGTCTTGTTTAAGCCACACTTTTTTACAAGGAGTGAAATATAACTCTTATTATTGCAATATTACTGAGATCAGACCTGAAAATGGTCGCGAACTGACGCATGGTCGCGAACGGGCACAATGACCCTACAGTAGGTACACAACAATACTCTCTTGGGATCAAGATTTGTTTATAATGTCCTATTTCTTAGATGGTATGATCTAAGAAGTAAACAGATTTCATCCTGTGATTCAGATGACTCATAGGAACATCACTGAGTTAACCTTACAATATTCCATAACTACCACCTATGAGTGTGTAGAGAAGTGCATTATTCAATTAGCAATACAGTAGTTGAATCATTCCATCTAGCTAGGAAGTATTAAATTGCTTTGTAAGCAGTAATAGTTCATTTTACAGCAGCAGATAATAGTTTGTATACATACAATAGTAGGTTAGTACATCTGTTATTTTTGTTTACAACAATACTTTATTTTATAATATTAAAAGTAGGTCTTAAGAAAATAATAGTTATTGTCTACAGCTTAACTAGCTGTCCTTGCTGTTATTATTCCCAGAAGGGATTATTGTTAAAAATAGGGCTTTAGTTCTGTAACTACTATGAATTGTAGAGAAGTGCAATAATCATTTGTTTACAACAATACTTTTATTTTTTTTCAATACTAAAGGTAGGAATTAAGACAATAATAGTTATTGTCTACAGCTTAACTAGCAGTCCTTGCTGTTATTATTTCCAGAAGGGATTACTGTTTATTGTTTAGAACAGAAAGGGCTTTAGTAAGATAATAACAAAAGTAAACTTTACTGCTTCTTCTCAGAATATTACCATGCAGTAAGCTGTACTGTGCAGGAAGTGAGAGGCATAGCCAGTAGATAATGTTATGAAACATAATGGCAAATTACATAATGACCCACAGCACTCACATCAAGGCCAAACAACTTCTGTTTGAATACAAATCCTGCAACTGAATGATATCTAGGCAATGCCGGAAGCACAGACATCAAGACAAGAGTGCACACAGCATTGTTTACAAGTGCACAATGAGCCAAACCACATGGGAACATTTCGCAACGTTATGAAATGTAGAAAGTAAAGGTTGCGCCAAGGTTTCGATTTGCGAAACTAGAATCAGGTCGGTGATGGATTTTGACGTATCTTAGCAACCATATGGTGGGTTATCCCAGGGTAGTGGCTCGCGTGCAGACAACAATGCAGACGTCTGCAAACGCGGCAAGCGACGTGGACCCGACGTTTTGTACATGCGCGCGGAAAGTCAGAGCCACAAGGTCGCCGCGTGATCGCAGACTTGGCAAATTCCAGGTGTGCGCGCGTCACAAAACCTGTGTCACATAATGACTTTACACCTGCAGTAATGAAAAAACCATTTACTCACCGAATTTTCCTTTATTTTTCTTCCCTTTCGGCATGGTGATGGATGAAAACTGACTTTCAATAAAACGATAATTCACTAATATTTTTACTAAGATTCACACTTGATCAAGACGGAGAAAAGTTCAATATATCAGTTCCTATTCCTATAGAACAATTGGGGCACCGAATGTAACTAAAAACTAAAATTTCAGAAAAACTTTTTAACATGTTTGACCGTAGAACATGCACCTTTTATGCGCAATGCGCTGTCACTGCGGGGTCGGTGCGCGGGAGGAACAATTTTGTGACGCCATTTTGGATCTCAGTATTGCCATTTTAAAACTACTAAAATAAATCAAAACTTGCAACAAAAGCAATGAATGGACCTTATTTTGATTGATTTAAATTATAAGGATATAAAAAAGTTAAATTTTTATTGTCGATATACTACAGCTGTCCATTAATTTAACATCAACAAATTACTTGCCATTCTTTTTGTGAGCAAATATAAATGCGAAAGAGGGAATTTTATACAATGTTGGTCACATTTCGCAGGAATTTGAAAGAGGTTCTAGTGATGGGATAGGTGACTCATTCGCTACGAAACTGAATCACTTGCTTTTTTACAAGTTGCATCCGCGAATTTCATGAAAATTTTATTCATGGTGTAATTTGAGGGCAAATTAGTAGCAAAGTTTTAAAGCGTTATGTAATCGTATATCAATATAAATTATGAAATGATATTGAAATATTATCATAAATAGCAGTGCGAATTGCGAAATATTACAGTAATTTTATATTTTTGTCTATTCCACAATAATTTGTTTACAGTCATTGTATAAACTAATAAGGTGTCTATTTTAACCGACTTCGCAAAGAAGGTTGTTAAATTCCCAGAATTACCAGAATATTAATTTATGAATTTTTTAGAGTATGCCACCTAGCATTAAGACCGCCTTGTTGTAGGTAGGTACTGTTTCTATTGTCTGTTTTATCATTGTGTTGTCTGTAATGCATTGTTACTTTTTGTGCAGTAAAGAGTTTTGTTATGTTTTAATTAGGTACCTAATTGATAGTCTGCAGAATCAGAAGCAATAGCGTAATGTTTGGAAAATATTTGTACTTTATTAAATTTAACCCTATGCAGAGGATTCATTGTTAGCCAGGTTTGTCCCTTTGCTAGGTAAGGGCCTAGTGCTTACATCAGGTAGATCAGCATACAGGTTTTCCATGCTGTTATTACAAAATAACTACTGAATACAGGACCTATAATTTTAATTTTATACCTCACTGCGTTGCCGAGTTTGACACCCTACTCTTTAACATCTAGCATGTTTGTAATTGATATTAATGTAAAATAACAGATTGTAGTTATGTATATTTTGTATTTTTAATAATTTAATTATCTATTTTTGTATACAAGCATTCACAAAAGATTAAAAATATTTAAATGCAGTAATTAAATGTCAACATTAATCTTATATGCAAAAAAAACTAGGTATACAATACAACACAAAGGAACATTTTTGGTTTGTTTATCACTACGCGCAAGTTATGTTATGTATGACAGAAATTAAATAAATCCATTGCAAATAAAACATAAAAATCCTATTAACGCTAGACACTTTTCAGTGGTACTTGAAGCATTTCTCTGCTCCTGTGGTCTTTCATCTTTATCACCGCGGATTTTCCAGTAAGCTTTAGCTTCTTTAGACCCGGATAATTTTCCAAAACGTAACTCTGCACATTGCACAGTGATTGTAGGAGGTATTCCCATGAAAAACAATCTCGATGCATTCTTTGTAAAAGTTGGGGATCCTCGCATTTCTTCCACTTCACGAGAATTGATGTACCACCTAATTTCTGACTCTGGTGCTCCACGGCAGTATGCATGCATTTCTTCTTCCTCACCAAATTCATCTGCTAAACCTTCTAGTATTGGTCTCCTTGTCTGATGACCGTGAACATGCATTTGTGCAGACCGAGCCTCAAACTTGTATGGAGGAGTATCTCTCTCTATATCACATCTGTAGAGACCTGAAGCATCTTCAGTCAAAGCTCCGAGTCTAAGGCGACAAGCTGTTGGTCCGCAAGCTACCATCTCAATTTTTCCTACTCCAAGTATTGGAAACGTCCGTGTGCTGGGTGCAGTTCCTGGTCGATACCTGAAGAACTCGTTCGGGCCTTTGAACCAGTTTAGAAGTGTAAAATTGGCGTCGTACCGGCATTCGATTTCTACTTCGCTTTGATCAGGTGGGACTGTCTTGGGTACGATGAGTTCAGTGATATTGAAAGGTCGTTCGTATGCTGCCAGGCCAGGTGCAGCGTATACGAGTATAATCGTTACAAGCGCGAGCATCATGACGGGAGCTCGGGACGCGCGCGCGCACGGCACTGCGCCCTCTCCGGCTGGACTAACACAATCTTAATTAAGCAGTTTATTAAACTTCCAACTCAAACACTTAACTGCTGGAGTGGATCCCCTGACCTAACGCTACTAACGTTTTTTTGGTCAGTATTAATTGATAGAAAAAATGTGTAAATTGGTTAAACTAGGGGTGGAAAATAGAAAGCCCGCTTGCACCATACATTGTAATTATCTAGAGTTATTTTAAATCAATTATTAACTTGTCTTAATTGATATCAGCTAGGGTGCTATTTCCTATGTCGTTGTGGTCGTATCGTATGTAGGTACTTACCTATAGGTATTGTATGTAGGGTGGGATGGTGACTTTAAGTATCTAAGTACTAATCTAAATAAAATAAGCATGTCACACTAATAATACTGTAATAGTCTGTGATAGATTTTAGGAAAATATGATTAATCTGGGAGCATATTATACTAGCTTTCGTAGAACCAAATGAATTTCTCAGACGCCACAGTCAGCAGGACATCAGCTAAAGAGTTATAAGTTTATCGTTTGACTTATGCTCTGTGTGTCATACGATGTTGCCAAAACCAAGTGCTGATTCTAAGAAGCCTACGTATAATAATCTATTGAAACCGATATGATTATTGCCTATTTTTAACAAGTAGGTGCATAAAATAACACCCAAATTTTTTGCGATTTTGAAAAATTTAAATGTTGCAAAACAATAGCTTTTCATTTACATAATTTGCGCTCCTCACTATACACTTCTGGTGTTTTTTTTAATAATTGAGGGAATATTTAAAATACACTAATTCTTAATATGTCTTGGTCCTTTTCCATCAAAACATGCAGAATGAGTAAATAAATTAACTATCTACTAGCGCACGAGGTCCACTTCGGGGATGGGTATACATACTTTTATGATATCTATCACATACCTACGTAGCATAAATATAAGAGATTTATAAACAGCAGTAACAGTCAAGATCAAGCCGACCCCTTCTCATCTCAAGTTAGCCCACGCGCTTGGGTAGGAAACAAGACATTACAGATGTAGCACCAGTAATCATCTTAAGTGTTATCAGCCTAATTGAATAATACATCGGTATACCGACCCCTGACTACGTTGTTGTTGCTTGCACTTAAAAATTTTGATATACCTGCTAAAACTTGGTACTGTTGTGTGCTAAAATTAAAGTAAAAGGGATTCTCATCTTTCTGCCCTTATCCCAATTACTTGGGGTCGGCGCAACACGTTTTTTTGAACACAAAATAGTGTTGCAAAGGATTCGGCTTAATTTTACGACCAGCCGCCTACCAGACGTCAACCTTCCTTGGGAATGCTTTTGTGGTTTATTAACCGCCACCATACGGTTGGCCCTGGCTGTTTGGGTCGGGTTTATCCCTCGGTCGCCTCTTACGACCCGCACGGGAGGAGAGGGGGTGGTGCTATTCTATTCTGCCGGCACCACACGGCTTTGCCGGCACCACACGGCCACTAAAGTAAAAGGGATATTTAACAAAAATGTTTCAGATATTTTTGTCCTGTCTTTTGATTTCCTGGGATAACTGCTCAATCAGCGATAAATACCGAAAATTATGTATCCTGCGCTGATACATATAAAGATAAGAAACCATCCATGTATGATAATTAATTTAACAAGTGCAACTCTACAGCTAAAACGAGAAAATCTTGTAAAGCGTACTCCAAGTAATACTATATTTTTTTTGTATTCTACCTGTTTAATGCCATACGATAATACTATAGGTACTGCATTTGTTTTTACTTAGATAGATCTTCACACATAAATTAACATTATCAATTTTCGGAAAATACGCATTAAATAGGTGGTAACCAGACATGCATTTGATAGATAATACTTTCATATGTGTAATTGTTTTATAAATATAGGAACGAATAGGAACATCTAAAAATTACTAGCTAAGCTACCACTAAGTACTAACGCTGAAGGTCAGCTGAATGCGATTTTTATGGTACTTCCTAATACATTATCTACATACATTACAACATACATAAATACATTTCAAAATATTCATAAAAAGAAAAATCTTTACTTGCAGGATGCAACTACTTTATTCAGTTGAGTCGCACTTGGACTGATTGATCTTGATGATGCTTTTTGATTTATTCTCCTTTCATTCTCCTCAAATCCACTTCAGGTTAAAAAACAAAAAATCAAAACTTCATCATTCAACTCTTCGCATCACTATTTGAAAATAGAAAACAACAAAGAATAAAACCC
Organism: Phthorimaea operculella; assembly: GCA_024500475.1. Lineage (NCBI taxonomy): Eukaryota > Metazoa > Arthropoda > Insecta > Lepidoptera > Gelechiidae > Phthorimaea > Phthorimaea operculella. The sequence goes on along the minus strand of JANFCV010000018.1, from coordinate 1,312,539 downwards.
CGACTTCAAAAATAAGAGTTAATTTAATTTAATACAAGGTAAAAATAAAACACTTGAGAAAAAAAGGAAAAAAAAAGTAAAAGAAAGCGCAGATTATTCACATAAAACTACTAATCTTGTTAATGAAGAGAAATGGGAGCACGTTACCGAATTAACTGAAATGATGGGCTAATTTGTGAGGGGATGCGGGAAATGAGCATGATTACAATTTAGGGTAATTTAATACGATTTGATTTGTCACGCTTTTTAAACATGGGTGAAGTAATTTTTTAAAAGCACTTTCTTGCTATTGCACTGCCATCTACTATATTTTTGTGGAACGAATTGAATAAGTCTCGTCTCGTCAGTGTAAGGAAAGGTGACGGAAACCAAAAGGGCTCTCTCAAGTCCGCCGTAGTTTTAACATGTGAGTACAGATGGCAGTATTCATAATAACAAAACCTGGGCTAGGGCAGCAGCAGTTAGCATATCGGCCACCCTGCGGCCAACGAACAACTAAAAGTGTTGTCAAAACACGTTAACTATAGAAATTTACATATCAATTTTTATTAAGCTCAGAAGCTAAGATGGAGACGACGATTAAATCGCATTTCATTTTCTATCGTCTACACATCCCAAACACAACAAGCTTTGGAGTAAAAGATAAAAATAAGGGGGTGTCTTCCAATTTTCAACCAAAATGATCCTCAATTTCTTTCTCAAACACTGGCAACTTCGTAAACTTCGAAGTTTAAACTTGGACGCGTTGGATGCACATTACGCGCTCGTTAGTATCGAGCCGTCAATTTGTGCGATTTACGCGCGCAAACCCGCCTACGCGCTAAACTTTGATCATTATTTCCACTGCAAGCCACCGAGCACTACATTCTATGTTTTAGTTGGCAAAAAGTGATGGCGTTTTATTTTAATCGTAAAGAAGGTAGGTAGTAACTAACGGCAATACTTAGACCCCAAGCATGAAATACTTATTAATTCATATCTCAAAACTGCAATTCAGTGAATACCTAGACACATACATTTTAATTCCTACTTAGGGCGGGTTTTTGGTGGATTCAACGCATGCTCTACGCTACGGCTCTACGCGGTTGCAATGCGTGTGCTGCATGGGATGTTTTGTAATATAGGTAGTTGAGTGAAGTGGCCACTCGCTGCATTTCCGCCATATGGCGCTCCCTTTCTCAGTTGAGTTTACCACTAAGTATACAACCGTCATGCAGCGGCGAATGCAAGGATTGGCCGTCTCAACTATAATACACGTAGAGGCCGCGTAAGCCATCCGCTCTTGTCCAGAAAATTGAAAAAAAAAGCAACCATCCTTTTATTTTTCTCAGGGCAAGTTACACCAACGTAAATCAAGGTTAATCTCTAGATCGCGGTTATTAAAAGCGCCGCCAGACGCGGTTTGTCGTGCGCGGTAACTAGACGTGAGTTATGATCGCAATCGCCACCTCGAGCAAGTAAATCTAACGTCATTATAAAAGGTAAAAGGCAAACGAAAGGGCTCTTCTAATGGCAAATCATAAAAATGTTTGAACCATGAATAACAAAAAGTCGTGTAAAGATTGAAGATAAGTAGGTATTACATCCGCTACTATTAAATAAAACGAAATAATTTCAGGAACTTCAAACTTCTCTAAACTAAGAGTTTATTAAAAGAATAGGGTAGCTGTTTCTGAATATTGGTTTTATTACCAACATAATATTTGAAAAAAACTATGTTTCTACGCCGAGCAATAAGCCCAAAACACCAATATGTAATTCGACACTACTTTAAGCAAACTCATCGACTATCAGTCGATTCCCCAGGATAGCCTAAGTAATCAAGATGGTGGCTGTCAATTGATTCAATCAAATCGATTCCCCAGTTGACAAATTGGTAAATAAGAGAATAATGTAGGTATCAAAAACGTTCGCTAGCGAAGCGAAAGCTACGGAATTTTATTTTGCCCCCGATTAAGTCGGAACTTTAGTTTTTATCAGTGAGAAGGAAATGACCACACCGACTCCGAGCAGTTTTCAGCGGGGCGAGTTGCACCGACGTAAATCAACGGTTATCTTTACATCGCGGTTATTAAAACGCTCGCGCCAGTCGGCGGGCGCGTGAAGGAAGACATGAAATATGGCGGCCATGGACTTTATCGTTAGACTAACACTTGCAGTGAAAATATTACACTTTTTTTGTGCAGCCGGGTAAAAAGCTCGCTACAATGCATTTCGTAAAATTATTTTTTTGTTTTATTGTTGTAGTTGATTAAAATTTATGTGAAACATCAAACATGCAATTAAACGTATTAGAATTCAGTTAATTGTACACGATTTTAAACAAAAAAATTACGCACCTTTTTTTGCAATCAGGTAGGTAGAGTGCTACGCGACGACGTCAAGATTTCGCTTTGTATTTTCTTAGTTATTTGTTTTAATTACATCAAGTTTAGTATTTAGTTCTGATTTTAAATAAATGATGGAGCTATATTTCTAATTGTATGTACCAGAATGACAGTTGCCGACAAAATAATGATACCAACTCGATATTATCGTTAGTGACGTACTTCAGTTCGTATTTAAGTTCAGGTGAGCTGATTCATTCAAACCTCATATTCAGGTCACTCAAATTTATTTATTAATTCTCTACTAAATTTTTTGACTCCCGATACAAAAAAATTGAAATAGTAGTGTCTCAGTTGTTATGGGAGACCCATTTTTTTATTTTTGTATTTTGAAGAAAAGTTTGTAATAAATGTTGTTCAGTTTAGTGAGTAGAACACGCCCTGAAAATGATTGTACGTTTGTATTATGTAACCGAATATACTTAGTGATTTGATTATGATGAACATGTTCCTAGGTGAGTGATTGAATTGAATCTTGTAGCGCAGCACTATTTATTTTTCCCAAAAAAGCTGCCTCCTTGGCCACCTACTAATAAACTACCATAAAAGTACAATCTTAGTACTTAGGAAGTGTAACTATGCTCCAAAACTGGCCCCACGGAATGAGAGCCAAAGTGGGCGGGGAAAAAAAGAGGGCCAATCGCGCAAAGTTAGTACCTCCTTGACTGGTCACTCGGCAAGACGCTTGGTATGACATTTGTCAAGTACTCAATACTCAATACTCAATACTCAATACTCAATATCTTTATTGCTCTTCTTGTGTACATATTAAAAGATCTTAAAATTATTTTAGTACCAACAAGACCCTGTAAGGGCACAGCAATGTTATAAATAGAATTAAAAGCTAAAACAAATCAAAAATTTATAACACTAAGAAAACTTAAAAAGAATGAGATCAAAATTATAAACTTATCAATAGTTATCAATATCAAATCAACAACAAACAACATACTATTTGAGTTATTTACAAAATAAAAAACTTATTTTTCGTCATCTTCCATAAACTCTTGCAGCGTGTAATATGCTTTTTTTAATAAGAAGTTGCTGAGTTCTGTTTTAAATGTACTAATTTTTGCTATATTTTTTATAGAGTGTGGGAGGGCATTAAATATTTTTGCAGACATGTAGTGGGGACCGGCATTTACCATACTCAACTGTGAAGTGGATATAGCTAATCTATTCTGTTGTCTTAAATTTTCCGGGCGAACATGTTGGGGAAAAAGATGAAGATTATTTTTTACAAATATACATACTTCAAAAATATATATACAAATTAAAGTTAAAATTTTGAATTTAATAAAATATGGCCTACAACTCGTCATGGAATCTACATTAGCAAGTATTCTTATGCATCTTTTCTGAAGAATGAATATTTTGTCGGCATCTGTACTGTTTCCCCAGAGAAGTACTCCATACCTAAGCCAAGCATTTCCATATGCAAAGTATGTAGAAGTTGCCGTTTTCAAATCTGTGGTTTTCTTAAGTTCAGACAGTGCATATGAGAAACTTGAAAGTTTACTAGATACTTTTTTGATGTGTTTTTTCCAGTTCAAATTAATATCAATGTTCAAACCTAAAAGACAATATGAATTAACTGATTCTAACTTGTGGTTTTCAAATGTGTAATCGATAGTAAGAGGTTGTTTGTTATACGGTCTAAAATGCATCAGCTTTGTTTTATTGAAATTGATTTCCAAATTATGATCTATTAGCCATTTGTTAAGTACAGTTAAATGTGAGTCTAATATTTGTTTAAGTTGGGTCTTATTTTGAATGGGAAGTATCAAGGAAATATCATCTGCGAAAAGTGTGCAGGGTATATCTAGAAGTTGAGGCAAATCATTAATGTAGATTAAAAATAATAAGCAACCTAAGACACTCCCTTGAGGAATAGATTGTGTCAAATTAGTAAGTTCCGATCTTTTTAAACTTATTTCACCGGTCTCAAAGTTATGGTATTCAATGTCCACATATTGTGCGCGATTACTAAGGTACGAAGTAAACCATTCGAGGGCCATGCCTCTCACACCTATTCCAGACAATTTTTTCAATAAAATATCATGCAAAACTCTATCATACGCTTTAGTCATATCCAAAAGAATTCCTATTGCGTATTTTCTATCATTAATTATTTTTAGGATTTCGTCTACATATTTGTAGACAGCTAATGCAGTCGAACGTCCTTTTCTGAAACCGTTTTGGTTTTCATTGAATATATTGAATTTTTCGCAAAAGTAATATAGTCGGGTTTGCATTGCTGTCTCAAATATTTTTGAAAAAGTGGAAAGAAGAGCTATAGGTCGATAATTGTTACAGTCAGTATGACATTTACCCTTGTATAGTGGTTTAACAATAGTGAGTTTTAGTAAATTCGGGAATACTCCTTCTGTGAATGACTGATTTATAAGGAACGACAATGGTATGGCTAGTTCCTCTGCACATTGTTTAACTAATATAGGTGGAATTTCATCAAAACCGTAACTACGTTTATTTTTTAATTTTTTTATAATATTATAAATTTCTTTTGGATCTGTAGGACTTATATAAATAGAGTTTTTTATTGGATCAATCACCGGGTGACCTAAAGGTTGGTTATTATGAATTCCTGGTTTTCCCACTGATTTAAAGAATTGATTAAAATGATTCGCTATTGCAATAGGATCTTCTGTAGTAAAATCGTTAATTTTTAATTTTAAATTCTTTTTAGGTTTTATTTTTGTTTTGTTAGTGCGTTCTTTAACTATTTGCCATGTAGTTCTAATGACATTAGAAGATTTCTGAATTTTTCTTTTAAATTGGTTTTTTTTTGACACTGCTACTGTTTTCTTTAATATCTTTTCATATCTTTTATAATAACTATTTAGAACTGTGTTATTAGTTTGTGATATAAATATTTTTAAAAGGCGTTTATTTTTACATGCTATTTTTAACCCTCTAGTCAACCATGTTTTTACTCTATTCTGTTTTAATTTTATTTTTCTTTTAGGAATTATACGTTCCAGCATATCTTTGAATGTTGTATGAAATGAATTAAAGTTATAATTTACATTCTTATCAAGACTAATTATTTGACTCCAATCTATTTTACTGAGTTCTTGTTTAAATTTCTGAATATTATTTTCATTAAAATTTATTTTATAAGTAAACCATTTTATTTTATCTTCTTTCGTTTTGTTTGGTATCTTTACTATAATGCCTTTGTGATCTGAGAAACCGAATTCTTTCGTTGAAACAACTAGCTCTATGTTTCTTGAGTTATTAAATACAAGGTCAATACAAGTGGATGTCGTCTGTGTTATCCTAGTCGGATCTGTAACATGCTGAGCAAAATCATGACTATTCATTATTTCTAGTAGTTTATCTGATACATTTGGTAAAAGGACATTAATATTTATGTCGCCTCCTATTATTATATGTTTTTGTTTATCTTTTATCATTAAAAGCTGCAAGAGTTTTCTTAAAGTTGCATAAAATACATCTGGCTGTCTATACCTATTAGGCCAATATAAAACTATTAAAATTAAATTAAGTTTAGGAAATTCTATTGCACAAGTCTCAAAAACCATTTCAACTGTCATATTTAAAATATCATCACGTTCAATGAATTCAACATTATCTCTAATATTATTCTTCAACATAATACACACTCCGCCTTTTATATGTTCAGAACGACAAAAACTTGATGCTAATTTATAATCTTCAAGGTATAACAAATCTGTTTGATTTGCTGTTATAAATGTTTCAGTTAGGCAAATTGCATGTATGTGTTTATCTTCCTCCGTTGCCGCTTCTAGTAAGTGACGCTTGCTATTTAAGCCTCTTATATTTTGAAACATAACATTGTATGTATTTATTGGGTCACTTTGAGATTCTCTGGACTTATCGAAAAAACTGAAGGCTTCTCTGAGATTCGTTTAATGTATTATGCTTTGCTGTAATTTGACTTGGAGGTGACTGTATATCTTCACTATGTTTGATTGCAGAGGCTAAGTTCTGTAATGAGAATGTCGATTCTTTAGTTTTTTCTACGAGTATTGATGGGTAAAATTCATGTTTTATCCAGATCATCAGATGTGCAAGTTCCTCAATAATAATGTATATTCCTCGGTTATTAAGCTTTCCTGAGTAAGATGAAAACATGTCAAAGGTAAGGCTCATGTTACTATCGTAGAAAAATCCATAATCGTATTTTATTATGTCTTCATGAAGTAGGCGATTGAAGACTTCGACTCTGTAATTAAATATTTTAGCTCCACATACATATGTTGGTGTACAAATTATTATATTCGTTTTTTTATTTTGGACACATTTTCTGATGTGACGAACAAGTTCGGTATAGTCCTTTGTCGACAGAAAATCTGCCTCTCCAATCATCAAAATACAGTAGTCATTTTCTGTGTAGTCTATTATTAGCTGTTCCATATAACGCAATAATTCCTTAATACCTCCACTAGGTATTATAGTGTGGCAATATTCAAATGAGTTGTAAAAAATATCATTCTCTATAGTTTGCAATATTTTATTTTTGTTATTTGTACTAATTATTGATAGTTTATTTTTACTTTTTATTGCTTTAATTTCTTGGTTTTCAGATAATTTAGGAGTTATTTTATTGTTATTCTTTGCTTTGTTGTTTTCCTTTTGCTGTGTAGGGGAGTTTATTACTGTAGGGGTAGTCATACAATTTATGAAAGAAATTTCTACAAATTAATTTTCCTTATTAATAAAATGCACAAATATGCCTAAATGTGAAGTAAAATGGTGTAGAAGCCACACGACTTTCAAAAATCTTGGCTTTACATTTCATGTGTAGGTAAAACAATTTATTTCAATATTATTTTGTAGTAAAAAAAGCTTCGCACGGCGAAATTGACATGCGCGGTACATTGATGCTTTTAATCTCTTGACTGATAAGAACATCGAATGTAAACTCCTATGTACAGCAATAGCAACTGTCGTCTTGCGTTTTCGCGACCCAGGGACGGTGTTATGCAACACTTTCGTCACAATGAATAACAATTTACATTTTTAACGAAAAAGTTATGGTAAAATATAATAACAGCTACCTTAGAAAAAGTATGTTAAGTACTCACGAAAATTAGGTACTATGTTTTTTTTTATTCGACAAACCACTCTTGCGATGCCAGTGCGGAAATAAAGGTGTACTTACATTAAGAACCAATTCCAGAACCTCAAAAACTGTATCAAGACCATTTAAATAATTTTACCATAACCATAACATCACTAGGGTCCACTGCTGGACATGGGCCTCCCCTTTTCTCCCCTCTCCAACGCTTGGCAGGCGGATTGGCGAGCACAGTGCATGATGTTGCATTGACAGGGAACACTGCTGCCCATTTCCTCGATGAGTATCCCTTAGTCGCTTTTTACGGCAACCACGGGTAGAATTGGGGTAGTGCTATTCCTAGCCGGCATCACACGGAATTAATTTTACGGTAGGATTCATTATTAGCCTCCCTGTAAACGAACTCGTTAAAAGCAAATGGATAGCAGCAGTTCGTCTAGAAAGACAAGAAAATGATTGGATACTGAGCAAATACAGTAAAATTTGTTCAATTTATTTTAATCATGAAGACATTTACGTGCCCTGCCCACTGACAAAGGGAGACATCGGTTGAATAAACATGCAGTTCCTGTTTGAAAAACGGGATATTTAAAACTTTTTGTCACAAAATCACGGCCCTGAAAACTCTCATGATATTCTAATCATCAAAGCAGTAATTGAAGAGAACTTGAAAATTCGCTTGCACTACATGGCAAAACAGAATCACTTTTAAATTCAAATCGCCAAAAACTGAATAAATTGGTGATTTTTAAGGGAACATAAAAAGTAGTTTTATTCATCGAACCTTTTAAAATTTGGCATGTAAATATTATGATGTGGTGCAGTGGCAGTGCGACTACCTGCAACTGCGACTGTATGAGTAGATACATGATAATGACTTCAATTCCATGTGGCTGACAAAAATAAAATTTTAGAATAGGGCTGTCACTTTTTGTAATATAGGTTTAGAAAAGGGTATTGGACATCACAGAGCATCTTTAGTTAAGTCTCGTTTAAAATATCTACAAATACTTCGAAATTTCTTCTATGCTTAGCTGTCATCTTTTAATTTTGTAGACAATTTTATTAGTTGAAATTGTTTTATTAGTTGAAATTTATAGACAATTTATTAGTTAAAAAGTTTACATCGGATGGAAAGTGCGAAAGTGATATTGAGAGGAGGGTGAATGCTGGTAACATGGTGAATGGAGCATTGCATGCCTTTATGAATAGCCAGAAAGTGTCAAATAAGGCCCGTCTGGCTGTGCATAGAGGGGTGTTAGTTCCAACACTTATGTATGGAAGTGAAAGTTGGGTATGGCAGAAAAAGCATGAAAGTAGGATAAATGCAGTAGAAATGAGAGCGTTAAGAAGTATGATAGGAGTGAAATTGAGTGACAAGATAAGGAATAGCGTGATAAGAGAACGTTGCGGTATAAAAGAAGACGTAGTGACTGGTATAGAAAAAGGTATGCTTAGATGGTTTGGTCATGTTGAGAGGATGAATGAAAGAAGATTGACGAAACAAGTATATATGGCAGACGTGGATGGGAACGTTGGAAGGGGAAGGCCTCGACGAACGTACCTCGATCAAATCGGGGACGTGCTAAAGAAAGGTCAGGTCAAGAGCGCCCTAAACCGACGAGCATGTATGAAAAGATTGATGAATGTGGAGGAAGCGAAACAAGTGTGTCAGGATCGTAGCAAGTGGAAGGAAGTAGTCTCTGCCTACCCCTATGGGAAAGAGGCGTGATTATATGTATGTATGTATGTATTTATTAGTTGAAATTGTATTGTTTGTAGACAATTTATTAGTTGAAATCATCTCCTATCATGTTTTATGTCAATTAAAATACAAGTAACAACTATATTCTAAAATTGCTATTTTGAAATTCACATGGAATATAGGTAGGCTAATATCATATTATGAATTGACATTTATTTCTTCGTGAATTTATTCGCACTCTGTTGAGAAAATTGCAGGCTGAACGATCTAATTGTGCGAAAAGGAAGATGGCTCCGTGCTTCGGAGGGCACGTGAATCCTTAGGTCCCGGTTGCTATCTATGATTTATTACCTACTTAGTTTTGAACTAACTGAAATGTACCCATTAGGAAACGTACAAAGTACTTACTTCGTTTTTTAGAATTTTACACAGTTTAAGTAAGGCTAAAAAAAATCCTCCCAAAATTTTTGAAAAACATTTCTTGAAAATCTTTATAGAGACGTGTTTTTGAATTCATGTCTACCTTCCGCATAACACCGTCCTCGTGTTAGAGATACGCGTGGTCACCGCTTTCGTTCACTCTCGTTGGTTCTTTAATACTTTATTATACTACCAAGTTTTAGAGTAGGCTAACTGCAAACATATGAAAATGAGTTGAGAAATATTTATTTTTGCTGAATATTTGTATCGGTGTGTGTATTGCGCTACGTTGTCATTTGCGTTGTTATGTGTGAGTGCTGGTGCCATATTTTAGCGAGCTTTGTAAGGGAGTTACTCTTCCTGAACATCTATAATTCGTTGTTAGTACCCTAAAAAATCAGACTATTATTTCTTTATGGGGCAAGCTCCACAGAATAGACGAGCGACACGACGTGCAACATAACATTTATCAGACAAGTGATTATCAGCCATTATCGCGACGACACGCGTCTCATGTGTGTAGCTTTGTATCTTCTGCAATCTTGAGACGGGCGATGTCGCCCGTCTCAAGTCTCCGACGATCACTTGTTTGTCAGGTGCCATCTTACGTCTCAGATCTCACGTCTACTCTGTAGAGCTTGCGCCTAATATCTTTTTAAATCCAACTGCAAATAGATGATCCAACTGTCACCAATAGTAGCCCTACAACCCTACAAAAGATTTCAGTGCCAAATCCTTGGAGCAGGCATAAGACATTTGTGGCAGTGTGGCATCCGCAACTGCAACGGATATCACGCGAACGTGAACATCCGTTTACTTTGTATTCAGTTAGGCTACATATTTTCTCTAAGAGTACATTCTCTACAGTATTACCGTGTGGTGCCGCAAAATAGCATCACCTCATATCTTTCCCATGGGTGTCGTAAGAACCGACTAAGGGATTTTAGAGTGGATGTGTTTGTATTGCAATTTTAGGCGATAGGCTGACAACCTGTCACTATACTGATACACTGAATGCCTCTCAAACTTTAGTCAGGCGTAAAGAAGCCGTTTTACAGCCGTTTACGCTCTGCCTACCCCGCAAGGTATGCATGTATGTATGCACTCTTGCTGGGCAGAGGTCCATAAAATCGAAAAAGATATGCCGCTAGTAATTAGCGAATTTTGGTGGAAACAAGCGGCTAGTTGGTCGTTATCTATCATGCTGAGAAAGGCTACGGCTACGTTGTGCTACGGCGTAGCAAATAATTATGTTATCTTTTCCTCAAAAGAGAGAATTTGGCCCGTCAATGTAGCAGTTTTTCGTTGTCAGATCAGAAGCTGTGCTGGACAGGTATGCAAGTACATACAGGGCATAAGTTTGTACAAACATACGTACGTAATGTTTAGGTATCGGCATATTAGTGGTCAAGGAATTTGTCTCCTTTGTTCGGTAGCCGTGTAATCTCAAGTGTGCAATAAATTAACAACCTTAAACATCACAGCCAGCAATCCACTGCTAGACATGAGCCTTCCCCTATCGGAGGGTATTGCCATACTCACCACACTTGGTAGGCGGATTAACGAGCGCAGTTCAAGATGTTGCTATTACAAGAAACGCTGCTCCCATTTACTGGATAACTGGTCGCTTTTTACGACACCCACGGGTAGAATTAGGATGGTGCTATTCTAAGCCGGCACCACAAACCACATAGCAAGTGTGTAATACTGTATTGCAAATACCTGTTCAACGTTACTTGGTATCGTGAGACAGCCACGAGACAGCGGACTATGTCAGCTGATAATGAGCCAAAGTATCTATGACTGGGTCTATCTTGGGGTGATAGATAATAGTCTAAGGCGCCACCACACAATGCAATACCGTATTGAAAATACCTGGTCGACGTTACTTAGTATCTATCGTGTTGCACGCAACGTGGCAGGATGTGGATTGTGGATAGAGACAGCCACGAGACAGCGGACTGTGTCAGCTGATAATGGGCCGAAGCATCATGACTGGGTCTATCTATGATGGGGTGATGCTATTCTTAGCCGGCACCAAACGGCAAGTGCGTAATAGGTACTGTATTGAAAATACCTAGTCTTGGTTACTTGGTATCGTGCCGCACGCAACGTGGCAGGATGTGGATTGTGGATAGAGACAGCGGACTGTGTCAGCTGATAATGGGCCGAGACTGGGTCTATCTATGATGGGGTGATGCTATTCTTAGCCGGCACTTGTGATACTGTATTAAGAATACCTGGTCTTGGTTACTCGGTATCGTGCCGCACGCAACGTGGCAGGATGTGGATCGCGGATAGAGACAACGGACTGTGTCAGCTGATAATGGGCCGAAGCGTCTATGACTGGGTTTATCTATGATGGGGTGATGTTATTCTAAGCCAGCACTTGTGATACTGTATTGAAAATACCTGGTCTTGGTTACTCGGTATCGTGCCGCACGCAACGTGGCAGGATGTGGATTGCGGATAGAGACAGCCACGAGACAGCGGACTGTGTCAGCTGATAATGGGCCAAGACTGGGTCTATCTATGATGGGGTGATGCTGTTCTAAGCCACGGTGTGTTGTACTGTACTGAAAATACCTGGTCTTGGTTACTTGGTACCGTGCCGCACGCAACGTGGCAGGATGTGGATTGCGGATAGAGACAGCCACGAGACAGCGGACTGTGTCAGCTGATAATGGGCCGGAGCGTCTATGACTGGGTCTATCTATGATGGGGTGATGCTGTTCTAAGCCGGCACCACATGAAATACTGTACTGGAAATACCTGGTCTTGGTGACGTGCTATCGTGCCGCACGCAACGTGGCAGGATGTGGATCGCGGATAGAGACAGCGGACTGTGTCAGCTGATAATGGGCCACAGCGTCTATGAAATACTGCGGGAACTTACGACACCCACGGGAAAGATGTGGGGCGATGCTATTATAAGCCGGCACTTTTGATACTGTATTGAAAATACCTGGTCGACGTTACTTGGTATCGTGCCGCACGCAACGTGGCAGGATGTGGATTGTGGATAGAGACAGCGGACTGTGTCAGCTGATAATGGGACAACGTCTATGACTGGATCTATCTATGATGGGGTGATGCTATTCTAAGCCGGCACATGTAATACTGTACTGAAAATACCTGGTCTTGGTTACTCGGTATCGTGCCGCACGCAACGTGGCAGGATGTGGATTGTGGATAGAGACAGCGGACTGTGTCAGCTGATAATGGGCCGAAGCGTCTATGACTGGGTCTATCTATGATGGGGTGATGCTATTCTAAGCCGGCACTTGTGATACTGTACTGAAAATACCTGGTCTTGGTTACTCGGTATCGTGCCGCACGCAACGTGGCAGGATGTGGATGTGGATAGAGACAGCCACGAGACAGCGGACTGTGTCAGCTGATAATGGGACAACCGAGTGGGACAAAGCGTCTATGAAATACTGCGGGAACTTACGACACCCACGGGAAAGATAATGGGATGATGATGTTTTAAGCCGGCACCACACGGCACTTATGATACTGTATTGAAAATACCTGGTCTTGGTTACTTGGTATCGTGCCGCACGCAACGTGGCAGGATGTGGATTGTGGATAGAGACAGCCACGAGACAGCGGACTGTGTCAGCTGATAATGGGCAAAGTATCTATGACTGGGTCTATCTATGATGGGGTGATAATAAAGGCGGCACCACACAACGCAATACTGTATTGCAAATACCTGGTCTTGGTTACTTGGTATCGTGCTGCACGCAACGTGGCAGGATGTGGATTGCGGATAGAGACAGCGGACTGTGTCAGCTGACAATGGGCCGAAGCATCATGACTGGGTCTATCTATGATAGGGTGATAATAGTCTAAGCCGGCACCATACTGTACTGAAAATACCTGGTCGACGTGACTTGGTATCGTGCCGCATGCAACGTGGCAGGATGTGGATTGTGGATAGAGACAGCGGACTGTGTCAGCTGATAATGGGCCGGAGCGTCTATAACTGGGTCTATCTATGATGGGGCGATGCTATTCTAAGCCGGCACTTGTGATACTGTACTGAAAATACCTGGTCTTGGTTACTCGGTATCGTGCCGCACGCAACGTGGCAGGATGTGGATGTGGATAGAGACAGCCACGAGACAGCGGACTGTGTCAGCTGATAATGGACCGGAGCGTCTATGAGTGGGTCTATCTATGATGGGGTGATGCTGTTCTAAGCCGGCACCACACAGCAAGTTTGTAATACTGTACTGAAAATACCTGGTCTTGGTTACTTGGTATCGTGCCGCACGCAACGTGGCAGGATGTGGATTGCGGATAGAGACAGCCACGAGACAGCGGACTGTGTCAGCTGATAATGGGACAACCGAGTGGGACAAAGCGTCTATGAAATACTGCGGGAACTTACGACACCCACGGGAAAGATAATGGGATGATGATGTTTTAAGCCGGCACCACACGGCACTTATGATACTGTATTGAAAATACCTGCACGCCTAACATGCCAGGTAAGACATATATCACTTATCGAATGATTAAATTTATCGATTTCGATAAATTTATCGTGGATTGTAACATGCGCGCCACGAGAGATAATTTTATCGCAGTTTCTCGTCCTTATCACGACGATATGTCAAATGAGTTTTGAAAAACCACCCATACACAAATTGAACGAATGAAACAAAAATTGAACGAATGAAAAACACAGTCGTTCTCTTTCACAACTATGAGTATTGAAAGGGATAGACTGTTTTCTTTTTTAAAGAGATTGCCAAAGTATTTTATTTTGCAGACAGGCCTTTTTTTTTTATTTTTTTTTTTACTTAGCCTGTTCAGTGTCCCAGTGCAGGGCAAAGGCAAACTAAAATAAATATGTATAATTAAACTGGTTAAATTGGATGTAGCTTCGGCTACGGAGTCGTCAGGCGAGATACAGAGTGGGCTGTAGCGTCCGACGCTATGAAGGCGTTGGACGCTAGATGGAACAAGCTACAATAAAAGGGTCAGCGGCGAGCACTACGGGGGCGTCGGACGCCAAAGATGGTGAGGGGGGGGGAGGTAGCGTGGGACGCTATGGATGGTGAGGGGGGGGGGAGGTAGCGTCGGACGCTATGAAAGGTGAGGGGTAGTGTTGGACGCTACGAAGGCGTCGGACGTCATAGACAGTAGGGTGTAGCGTCGGACACCCTGAAAGGAGTGGGGAAGTGTTGGACGCCCTGGAAAGAGGTGGGTAGCGGACGCCCTGGGGAGCGTGGGATAGCGTCGGACACCCTGGAGAATGGGGGGTAGACCCTGGATGGCGGCAGGTAACGTTAGTCACCCTGGAGGATGTGGGGTTGCCTCGGACGCCCTGAAAAGCAGGGGGTAGCGTCGGACGCAACGGAGTTGACGGATGCTGTGGAGGCGTCGGACGCTATGAAAACATCGTACGCTTTAAAGGATGGGGAGTATTATCAAACAGGGGACTGATTTTCGGTTTAAGCTTATCAAAATTCATTTTTCAATAATAGTACGAAAATACAGCTATTTTTGCTCTACGACGCTCCGTTTTCAAGATAATTGCACTTTTAGTTTGCATTCGTTTTTTATATTAAAAATCGTTACTTTATTGAGATATGAAGCTACGAAGGCGTTGGACGCTACGGAGGCGTTGGACGCTACGGAGGCGTTGGACGTTATGGACGTGTCAGACGATACGGAGGCGTCGGACGCTACGGAGGCGATGGACGCTATGGAAACGTCAGTCTTTATGGAGACATTGAACTCTGTACAGAATAGGGAGTATTGAACTCTGTAGAGACGCTATGGAGGCGTCAGGTGGTATAGAGTCACCGGGTGCTATGGAGACATTAGAGGCTATGGAGGCGTTCGACGCTATATGAGACAGGGTAAGGCATGGGATAATTGTAAACTGAATATGGGCCTGATTTGTTTTTTAAGATTATCAAACAAACGATCATCTACAGCGTTCAATGTTTCCATAAAGTCCGACGTTTCCATAGCGTCCATCGCCTCCGTAGCGTCCGACGCCTCCGTATCGTTCGACACGTCCATAACGTCCAACGCCTCCGTAGCGTCCAACGCCTGCGTAGCATCATATCTCAACAAAGTAACGATGTCTAATATAAAAAACGAATGCAAACTAAAAGTGCAATTATCTCGAAAACGGAGCGTCGTAGAGCAAAAATAGCGCTATTTTCGTACTCTTATTGAAACTTTTTTGTTTGATTACCATCTTAAACCTAAAATCAGTCCCTTATTCGGAACACAATCATCCTACGACTTACCCTGTCTCACATAGCGTCCAACGCCTTCATAGCGTCCGACGCCTCCATAGTGCCTAAAGCCTCCATAGCGTCTGATAAAACCCCCGATCATCTACAGCGTTCAATGTTTCCATAAAGTCCGACGTTTCCATAGCGTCTGTCGCCTCCGTAGCGTCCGACGCCTCCGTATCGTGCGACACGTGCATAACGTCCAACGCCTCCGCAGCGTCTTACGCCTCTGTAGCATCATATCTCAATAAAGTTACGATTTCTAATATATAAAACGAATGCAAACTAAAAGTGCAATTATCTCGAAAACGGAGCGTCGTAGAGCAAAAATAGCTGTATTTTCGTACTCTTATTGAAAACTGAATTTTGATAAGCTTAAACCGAAAATCAGTCCCCTGTTTGATACACAACCATCCCACGACTTACCTTGTCTTACGTAGCGTCCAACGCCTTCATAGCGTCCGACGTTACCAACCATTCTCGATAGCGTCCAACGCCTCCATAGCGCCTGAAGCATCAATGATGTTTGATAATATTCCCCATCCTTTAAAGCGTAAGATATTTTCATAGCGTCCGACGCCTCCACAGCATCCGTCACCCCCGGTTTGTCCGACGCTACCCCCTGCTTTTCAGGGCGTCCGAGGCAACCCCCCATCCTCCAGGGTGACCAACGTTACCTGCCGCCATCCAGGGTCTAACCCCCATTCTCCAGAATGTCCGACGCTATCCCTCGCTCCCCAGGGCGTCCGATGCTATCCCCCGCTCCCCAGGGCGTCCGCTACCCACTTCTTTCCAAGGCGTCCAACGCTTCCCCACACCCTTCAGGGTTAAACCCATCCCCACCCTTTATAGCATCTGAAGCTAGCCCCCAAATTTCACAGCGTCCTTCACTATCTCCACCACTCATAGCGTCCGACGCCTTCATGGTGTCCAACACTACAGCTTACCCTCTATAGTGTCCGACGCCTTCGTAGGGTCCGACGCTACACTCAATTTAGCCGGTTAAATCGTAATTAAATCCATAAAATACGGCACCGCCATTTTATCCTTTGCTATCGTCGACTCGAAAGATGGACGATAAAATTCGAGTAATTTAACTCATTAAAAAAATAAAATTTTATAACAAATGGCGCGCATGTTACGACTTGTCGATAAATTTTAAAATTGTCGATTTTTGACAAAGCGACGTGATAAATATGTGCGCGCATGTTACCGACAGTCGATAAATGATATATGTCGTCGAATCACGATAAACGGGCGTGATAAAATTTTATCGTGCCTGGCATGTTAGGCGCACTGGTCTTGGTTACTTGGTATCGTGCCGCACGCAACGTGGCAGGATGTGGATTGTGGATAGAGACAGCCACGAGACAGCGGACTGTGTCAGCTGATAATGGGCCGAAGCATCATGACTGGGTCTATCTATGATGGGGTGATAATAGTCTAAGGCGGCACCACACAACGCAATACTGTATTCGAAATACCTGGTCTTGGTTGCTTGGTATCGTGCCGCACGCAACGTGGCAGGATGTGGACTGCGGATAGAGACAGCGGACTGTGTCAGCTGATAATGGGCTAAAGTATCTATGATGGGGTGATGCTATTCTAAGCTGGCACTTGTGATACTGTATTGAAAATACCTGGTCTTGGTTACTTGGTATCGTGCCGCACGCAACGTGGCAGGATGTGGACTGCGGATAGAGACAGCGGACTGTGTCAGCTGATAATGGGCTAAAGTATCTATGATGGGGTGATGCTATTCTTAGCCGGCACCACACGGCGTAATACTGTATTGAAAATACCTGGTCTTGGTTACTCGGTATCGTGCCGCACGCAACGTGGCAGGATGTGGACTGCGGATAGAGACAGCGGACTGTGTCAGCTGATAATGGGCCGAAGCGTCTATGACTGGGTCTATCTATGATGGGGTGATACTAATTCTAAGCCAGCACCACACAGCAAGTGTGTAATACTGTACTGGAAATACCTGGCCGACGTTACTTGGTATCTATCGTGCCGCACGCAACGTGGCAGGATGTGGATGTGGATAGAGACAGCCACGAGACAGCGGACTGTGTCAGCTGATAATGGGCCGAAGCGTCTATGACTCGGTCTATCTATGATGGGGTGATAATAGTCTAAGGCGGCACCACACAACGCAATACTCTATTGCAAATACCTGGTCGACGTTACGTTGGTATCGTGCCGCACGCAACGTGGCAGGATGTGGATTGCGGATAGAGACAGCCACGAGACAGCGGACTGTGCCAGCTGATAATGAGCCGAAGACAATCTGTCAGACATGTGATCGTCAGCCGTCATTTATGCGACGCGTGTCTCACGTGTGTAGCTTTCGCTCTTCTGTTTCATACATTTTATATTGAATCTGTATCAAGCAACGCGATGTCGCACGTCTCAAATCTCATGTCTCTCGTCTTATGTGTGGAGCTAGGGCCTATACTGTATTGGAAATACCTGGTCTTGGTTACTTGGTATCGTGCCGCACGCAACGTGGCAGGATGTGGATTGTGGATAGAGACAGCGGACTGTGTTAGCTGATAATGGGCCGAAGCATCTATGAATGACTGGGTCTATCTATGATGGGGTGATGCTATTCTAAGCCGGCACCACACGGCAAATCAATCTCAAGTGTGTAATACTGTATTGAAAATACCTGGTCGACGTTACTCGGTATCGTGCCGCGGTATCGTATCGTGTATTCGTGTGGATAGAAACAGCCGCGAGACAGCGGACAGTGTCAGTTGATAATGAGCCGAAGAGACAGTCTGTTAGACGAGTGATTGTTTGCCGTCATCGATGCGACGCGCGTCTCACGCGTGTGTAGCTTTGGCTCTTATGTTACATACTGTTTATAAGGAAACGGTTTCAAGCGTCGCGATGTCGCACGTTTCATGTCACACTTCTAATGTGTAGAGCTAGAGCTTATACTGTATTGAAAATACCTGGTCTTGGTTACTTGGTATCGTGCCGCACGCAACGTGGCAGGATGTGGACTGCGGATGGAGACAGCCACGAGACAGCGGACTGTGTCAGCTGATAATGGGCCGAAGCGTCATGACTGGGTCTATCTATGATGGGGTGATGCTGTTCTAAGCCGGAACTTGTGATACTGTATTGAAAATACCTGATCCACGTAGCACGCAACGTGGCAGGATGTGGATTGTGGATAGAGACAGCCACGAGACAGCGGACTGTGTCAGCTGATAATGGGCCGAAGCATCTATGACTGGGTCTATCTATGATGGGGTGATGCTATTATATGCCGGCACCACACGGCGTAATACTGTATTGCAAATACCTTTTCGAGGTTACTTGGTATCGTGCCGCACGCAACGTGGCAGGATGTGGACTGCGGATAGAGACAGCGGACTGTGTCAGCTGATAATGGGACGAAGCGTCTTTGACTGGGTCTAGCTATGATAGGGTGATGCTATTTTGAGCCGCCACTACACGGTGTGTAATATCTACTGTATAGGAAATACGTGGTCGACGTTACTCGGTATCGTGCCGTACGCAACGTGGCAGGATGTGGATTGTGGATAGAGACAGCGGACTGTGTCAGCTGATAATGGGCCGAAGCGTCTATGAAATACTGCGGGAACTAAGGTTTTTATTTTCACATGTTTGTTTTGTGTACCTACCTACTTTCGTAAAAACGCTGTAATACTTTTACCCCTCTCCGATGATGCTGTCGCAGGATCGCTCGATGTTTGTCGAATGCTGCTCTGAGAACTTCGTCATTGACATCGAAACAATCTTCACTACTACGCCGGTATTTTGTACCCAAAGTTCTATGAAATGACATGACAAAGCTAGCTAAGCAGCACTGACATCAACAAGCCAAGCCATTAATAGCAGCATCATCAAAGTCCGGTCTTATCGAGGGTTAAGAAATCGAACCTCTTTCTACAATGTAGCATCATCAGAACCACACAAGATTATGAAAATGTATGAGTGGTATAAATTGAAAATATCGTAAAAGCATGCCGGTGTGCCGGCCCGGCTCATTACCATTTATATTGGGAAACTTGTGTACTTTGTACTTACAAGAACTATCTTCGTACCTGCTTATAGCTTAGCTTTTGCTGAATCTTGCGCTTGAATTTAGGTAGGAAAGTTCACCTGAATGAAGATTAGGTTTAAATAGCATAGAGATTGTTCTTCTCACAGTTTCATAACCTAAACTAACCAAAGACTAATCTTATATCTAACCATATCTAACCCTTTTATGGAAATCAGGAAAACGGCGCGTAGGACCACAGATACTGATGTTAATATTTTCAAATTTTAGGAAATACGTTAGACTAAGCTCCCATTGACAGTCTTACCTCATAAGTCTACCGATTGAAAGTATGCTGTAACGAAAGATCATGTTTAGGAGCTCATAACATTGTATGGGTGGCCATCCTAAATCCTGGCAGTTCTTTTTATCCGATACTTGATTTACCTAAGATTTATGCTGGATGATTTTCTGCTACGAACCGACCAACCGATTGTCCCATAAAGAATATAATTATTTGACTATTGTGTTATGTATAAGAAAATAGTATAGACGTCAATAAAGCACCTTACTTTACCAAATATAAACCCTAAATACAACGAACAGCAGAAGCCATTCGGCATATGAGTCTGATGCTCGTGTGATGCGGCGGGTAGGCTCATACGCGACTTCCATTTCATTCTAACTCGACAAACTTCCGGCGGTAGAAGTACTACAAAATGACGCTCGTTCTATGAACCATAGAGTACTGGAAGTGGTAAAAATAAACATTTGTCTAAATATGAAAATGAGGAAATTTAAAAATTCTTTGGCGTCAGCCGGGACTTGAACCCGGGATCGTAGTTTACCGTCCCACTGCTCTGGCATCTGAGCTGTCAGCACCTGGCGATCGAGACAAGCATCAAGAGCTTGAAAAATTCGTTAGGGTTTGCCAGGCGAAGGTAGCTCAGTTGTCAGTTTTTCAAATATCTTATTTTTATATTGGAGCGTTATTTGCCCCCCAAAGGCAAGTAAAAATAATGCCGAAATGGTTCTTTGCCACCTGGTGGCAAGCAACCTAGTCATTTAAAAATGCCATAAAAGCTAATCAATTTATTATCTGTCCCTATCCCACGTATACAAATTGTTCCATCATCGTCTGCATCGTCACTTAACATCAGGTGAGATTGCGGACAAATGCTTACCCATTATTTATAAAAAAAAAATTGCAGTCTAGACATCCCTATTCATTCAACGAATGAACAACTTCGGACATGTTCATACAATTTTGTCGGATTATACGCGAATGAAGTTCGTGCTAACCTCAGTCGTTCTCAGCAAGCAAGTTTGAAGGTTATTTTCTTTAAAATTCTTTCCCATTTATCAGTGAAAAAGTGTTTCCAGCGATGGACGGATGAGTAAACAATTGTTTTTTATCGTGATTTGTGTAAAAGCAAAGAATTTACGGAACAAATATGTTTAAAACATGAATCAGTGTCGCCGGCTTCGCGCCATTTTCGTCGCCAACGCTTCATGTTTATTACCAGTTTTACAATTTTTTTCTGTATACACTAATTTATTGGAAATTTGACTATAATTACAAATCAATAATTTGTTTTTACCAAATACGAGCCATTCTCGAGAAATCTTAGTTTAAACCAAACCACGCGCGGCAGCGGTCGCGCACGAAAAAATGGCCGACCACTTCGGGGCAACTAGGTTCTAACAGGCTGACGCCCCAGTGGTTATGAGAATAATTTAGCACTGTGAGTGCATTGAATTTCCAATACAAAATCATTTTTGTCCGATTAGACAATAGCCTGCGGTAGCCTGCATACATCGTTTCCCCGTGGACTTGACCCGTCTGTCCATCTCGCGGAGGGCTGTCTGTATGTCCTACTCTGTTCCTGTCTGCACGTGTTCTCCACACGAGAACTCTTCTGCTCCAACGGCTATCAGTCCTTCAAGCAATCTCTCTTAGCTAGCTCGGTGACTAGGTATGGTTTGTCTACGGATATCTGATTCGAGCTATGGACAGGCGCGGTCACGGGGGGGGGGGGGGTCATAGGGTCATGACCCTCCCTGAAATCCAAGAAAAAACTATCGTGTATACCGTGTAAACCACGGTTTTACAAATTTTTTCCGAACGTTTACTGCTGTGATGAAGTATTAAAAAAAAAATCCTATAAATCTAAAGTGTGGATAAGAAATGGTTCTAAGGTAGGGTTCTGGTTCTATTTCAGCCGCCATGACCCCCCCCCCCTGAAACTGAGAGCTGTGACCGCGCCTGGCTATGGACAGGGCAGGTCGGTGTTTCTCTGTGTGACACCTGTTCAGGAGCGTCTTGCCATTTTTTTTTCTTGAAATAATACGCAATTTACACAGTACACCGAAGACTTGTACTACGATCAGGTAGTCTCATCTAGTCTAGCGACATCTGTGACTGAGAGCTGCAGGATGAGTTTTCTAAAACTTGCCCGTCTGTTTGTAATTTTAAAGTAGAGAGTTACACGTACTGGCTTTTATGAGTTTTGTTGGCAGACGGCTTCCGCTGCTATGTGAATGATACAGAACTAATCGCTTTCAACTTTATCTCATTTAGTAGGTATACCACCTATATACGAATGTAGAACAATGACTAAGGTTTCATAATACCAAATAATACTAACCTATAATCCTCAACCTCACACAAATCGACGTACGTGGTTGTGTAACGACCGCCATCTATGTAATAATCAATCATACATAGCCAGCAATTCGAGCCTACGGTTTTAAGGGTTTTAAGGGATGATGAGTCCAGTTGGCCGAGTAAAGTCGGAGGATGGAAAAGGGTAGCTACCCGCCTGGCCTGATGTGACCAGGGGACAGACTAGTTTTACGGGCTTTTTTGAAGCACAGGAGCATATTTTTTGCGGAAATCCAGATTTCCCAGTTTAGCTTGCAATGCCCTAACTAAACTAGATCGGGAATCAAACCAGGGACCGAGCACTGTTTAACTAATGACTTTACGATTTCTTCGTGAGATGAACAAACGTTCTCTTCCGTCTGGGCCCTGAGCTGACTTTCTCATTCCCAAAATGTCCATTGGTTTCAAAACGACCCTTTCCCAAAATGTTTCTATGAAGAAAACTTCTTAGCTATGTCTGTATTTTCCATTTCTCAGGCTATTTAGCAGATATTCAAATAGATGGTATACCTATACCTTGTAAATATTTGAAGCCTGCTTTTGGGAGCTTAATATCCTGCCATAGATCCATTGTATCAGAACACAATGGAACGGTACGGTGAACTTCGTAAAGCCTACGGGATTGACCAATAAAGTGATTGGCACAATCTTGCTGGCTTTCTGTACAGGCTTCTCGGAATTGAATTATGGAACTATGTCAAAGGAAGAATGGAGTCAGCTTGTAATTTCTGTAAAACTATCTTTCTGCTAAATTGGTTGGTCTGCAAGTCTGCACAAGGTCTGCTACTCTGCAGTGTTGAATAGGTAGGTACTTATACTTTTATGGATGATTTAGAATCCCAATTCCTTGTCGATTGAAGAAGGCTAAGCATTAACAGAATATCGGCCAAAAAAATTGCAAGGGTCTGTAAAATTGGAAAATATACAACGGAATATTCACCGAAAAAATGGAAAAACATGGGTCACACACACGTGACATACATAAAAGTACACTATCAAATTACACTTGTTTCGAACCCACTACTACAAAGTCGTCAAAATAAGTAGTGTGTATCTTAGAATTCTGCGAATTTTGCTTGGGTTGAATTAAACTGTTTACCCAGGTACTCAACAAACATTCCCACTATCTGTGTACTCTACCTGGTTCATTAAAAGCTCCAACATTTCACTCCACTATCTACAATTTAAACGACTTTATGTTAGTTCTTTCGACCATAAAACTGCGGCTGGACGCATCCCGGAAGATGGTAGCAAGATTAATAGTGACGTCACCGCCGGAAGTGGACTCATGTGGGGAGGGGGGCCGGATTTCCGGTGTAGCCGGCGGGGGCAAGAGGAAAGTGTAAAAATGTCCTCTCTGCACTAGCGTTTAATTTGTTCGCTAGGTGAAATGGCTAGACTGGGTGGATAAAATTCTCTTAGCGTTTTACAGTTATATGTGATTAGGTGGTAAAGCAGATTCAAGTAGATTGCGTCAGCATTCAGTTTTCATGACTGTGTTTTCGTAGCAAAAGGAAAATGTGAGCTACTACGATTTACAATCATGAAGCCATACTTACCAAGCCTACTTACCTAGTTGCTCGTTGATATTTGGTAGTTTCAATTACACGAAGGCGTCGGGAATGGTCAGCAACGTTCCCTGCTAGCTAGCTATTGTAATATTATGTGATACAATAATACAGATTTGAGATTTCACAAGCAAGACAATTTTATAGTGTAGCTGTAAAATTTTACCGACCCATCTGTGCTAGTTGAGCAATGACTTTTTGACTTCTTCTTCTATAATAAAAAAACTTTAAACCATGAAATCCTTCCCAATCAAAGATAGCAATTCACCCGGGCCTCCCCGCCGGTGCCAATATGGCCGGCCTCCCCCGCGAAGAGACTGATCACTTTGCCTTATCTTCCCTCGATTTCCCATCATTAATTTTTTGTTCCGTCGGTTAGGAAGTAGACTGAATCACGGACAGTGGGTGAATGAAGGACTTGGGTTCGAATTTAGCTTAAAAGGTACTTACTTAGCATTAACAATTTTTTTATACACCCACATAAAAAATTCAGTTCTACCACTACAGAACAGTATTTGGAGGTAGATCACGCACAATGCGCCCAAATCTAGGTATGCACTTTTCAACAGCTACCTAACGAAAATAACATTGAAAAGAGAAAATTTTTCCTGACCAGCCTTCTCTTTATTTTAGTCATGCATGATAGAGTACATTCGATGTATTATACCGGGAGTAACAGAAAGGGTATAACAAGCCGAAAGGAGGTCAAGGTACTCATGAAACTGAACAACTTTATGAAATATGAAAAACAATTAGGAGCTCCCATACAAAATATCCGATCAGCTGATTGATTTACTATGGTAGGTCCAAAATTTTTCATATTTCATCCCATGTTCCATGGGGGAAAGATGTTCAGTTTCATGAGTACCTTGATCTCCTTTCGGCTTGTTATACCTTTTATGATACTCCCAGAATACTCAAAAAAAATACATAACACTTATCAAAGTTATAACCTTGATAAGTGTTATGTATTTTTATAATCATCGAAGAAACATGTCAAGTATCATGCATGCATAGTTTTCAGTAGATACCTATACTGTCCCTCTTACCAGTCTCACCCCGTAGTTACTCTACCATAACATCAGGCTGGCAACAAAACTAACCTAAGTAGTTTCTTTCAGCCTGTTGCGTGAAGATCCCATACACTTTTTGTTTCCTCTCGCAAACATTTCCGCCAGGATTGATCGTGCCCAATCAGTCTGGATGACGGCCATTTATTTGCACCACAAATAATTACTGCCAGCTTTTATTTGAGGTATAATAATCAGTCTTCCGATGGGAAGGATTTTTATGGCGGAAAGAGAGATGGGCTTCTTAATAAACAAGAGGTGGTGCACGATGACTTTTATAAAATAAGAAGATGTTTCTATAGAAGCATAGAGGTGGCAATTGAAACTGATAAAATAATTCACATGAAAGACGAGTCTGGTCAAGTGGTCACTATGTCATTTATTTTCGTGTTTATTTTTCTATTTTTCTGGGCTCGAACTCAGAGTATTGAACAAAGTATTGAACTAATACAGCACTGCTACCACCTGCACAAAATATGAACACTAAAGCAGGCAGGTACTTAATATAATAAACATCACATCACACAAAGAGCCAAGTCCTCTTACAACTCGTATGTAAGTGAAGACACTACTTTTATAACGAAGATAATTTGAAAAGCGAACTCGCCTGAGAGCTGAAACATGAGTGCTGAAAACTGTCGCTGCAACTCGAACACTCACTTGGGGACTAACTATAGCTAACCGCTAAGAAGCGACACTGACACCCCCTCTCTGATATCTACCTCACCCCCGCTGTCGCCCTGCGGTCAGAGGATATGAAAGGATACTGACATTTGGTTTGGTAGCCCTGCCACGCACACAAAAGCATACACGCCTGTCAGTACAAGCATTACGCATGTTTTAGCCTGGTCAAAATTTTGTCCCCCATATTTCAATTCGAGTGCCGCCGGCCTGCTTGGGGCCTGTTTTATAAAACTACAAGTTACAAGTTCATGCAAAATTATTGTAGTTAGAAACACAAACGCAGACTTGATGACGCAGACCCTTTGGTAAAACCAACTTTTAAGTAGGTAGGCTAATAGCCGGGCTTACGTTTACATCGGGTTTTGAAAAACTTATATCAAAAATATTGAAGAAAGCCGTTCTACCAGTCTCATGATGTTTTACGGAGGCGAGATGGACACTTACGAATATGTTTGTGGGGCTGCGTAATACTCGTGAATTTGATTTCCACTGCAATTACTACACGTTTACAGCAAAACTCTTCACCTTTTTGATAGAATAAAATCCATAAGATTTGAGGACACGCCACGCCTGCCGGAAGGAAGTCCTCTCGCGAGTGTCACGAGCTAAATAAGTATGTATATGACGCACCATCATATGCCTACTCTGGTCCACACAAAAACCTGTAACTTGTGTTTGGTGAAACAGGCCCCTGAAGTTTGTCGCAGTTACCTGTGCCGCGAATAACTCTCGCTTCTCATTATACTTGCCAGACTTGCCGGTTAAACTTCCACCCAGGAGACGTTAGTTAAATGGAGCGATATTTTTCGGTGAAGCAACACTTTGAGACTGCGACGGTTCTCAAGTACCCTAGAGGGATCAACATAATCTGGTTACCCGTATGGTTATTGAGAATATCCAGTGTGTTTTGCTCTCATAAATATAACTTATTCTGTACTTACTGATTATGTACAAAAGTATCTAACATTTGGATTTGGCTATAGACTGTTTAGCTATGCACATTTTCACAAAATATTACATTGTTTCAACGTTGATAGAAGTTGATACTGCACTAACTAGATATAGCACTTGGTATATCCTTATTTTACTTGAGAATTTTTCGATGAATAGTGAAATACTTACTTCAGTAGAAAACATAAAAGTAACCAAGTAACACTTCTTAAATCCTTTTAACACAGTCCACGTTTTCCAAGAATTTTCCGATAGAAATGCTTCTAAGGCCACAAACTAGCGTGGAGTGCTTGATAGTGCAGAGGTATAAATTCATGGAGCTACTCTTACACTTTGACCAATATAAGTAGCTCTTACATTGGCCGGTGGTTGATTACAGCTGTAGTCGGGGAGCTAGCCAAGCTGAGGATGTGCTATTTATTGATAAGGAACAACATCCCCAGAGGAACATAGATCGAAACATACCATTTACCTACAATTTTGTCAGTCGAATAGCCGCTCGAGGCATCTTATGACCTATGTGACCTATGTCCCTCTGACAAAGGTTCATTTTAAATTAAAAGTTCAGTTACTGTTGTTGTCAATAACATAAGCTGAAGGTGGCGCAGGCTAGGAAATAGTGGAGTAAGCTCTTTTCGGGGACCAAGCCAGCAAAGTATGATATTTTATGTCCGTGGTTTACTAATGCTAGTACTTCACTACACTTCGGCTGAGCACTCATGCAACTTACGTGAAATCAGTTCAGTTGACTCTACATAACAGCGTATTCTTTACTGACTTACATTTCGGAGTACGCGCGGTAAGCCAACTCGCCATGGCTATCTAAAACGGAATCTCAGGTCTTCTACGTTTCAGAGCTTCCTAGATACCTTTTCTATTCAGTCACCGAATTTATGTTGATCTTAAGTGCAGATACCAAGAAAACTGCAAAACTATAGTCCGTCAACTTCGTGCACGACCTTCCTGCGGGGTACAGACGGTCCGGGGGCGAAAAAGCACGTCATTTTAATATGACGTGCACCGCGGATGCGCGCGTCACCCTTCCCCGCTACACCTCCCGCTACCCGCTGACATCTCCCTCCCCAACGTCTGTCACCCCTAGGGAGGGTCGCGCACGAAGCTGTCGGACTTATAGTACCTTCTTACTACCTGCTTATCTAAGTTACGTAAGTTATTTTGGAAGAAACTATAGAGTGAAGATTCTATCGTGCATGGAAGAGCGTTTTATGAGACTAACTTTAAAATAATTACAAACTTACGCAAAGTTTTAAAGGACTTTAAGTTTAATGCTATACGCTAGGTAGGTAACTGGATAAGTAGGTTGTAACATTTAGTGCAGAAATGAATGCAGGACATTCAAAAAGTTGTGAATTTTTACAACAATTTTCTAAACAAGGCCGGTCACTAGTCATATGGATCGCCATATACCTAGCGGCGATTACCGGAAAACTTCCGGAAAACAGTGAATACAGAAGGCACAGAACCGGAGAAGGCCTAATGTAAGCCTAAAATATCTACTAAGCAGTGTGTAGATGTGGGCTGGCTGATGGATAAAAGGGACAGTTTTGAATAGGTAGGCCCTTTCATACGTATTAGTTGATATGAGAATAAACGTTTATTTGCGAACACATTATGATTTCTATCAAAGTTACGGTAAATTTTACTCTCGCTGTCGAAGAGCAGATATCGCTCACCTAAACATAAACAAACGACCGCTCGCTCCGAACATTAGGCAAAATGCATTTGGAATTGCCGGTACTTTGTAAAGTTTACAGCTCCATTTCGCGGTGTCGGAGTAGTGAAAAACACGCTTGTCAAACTGTCTGCCGGACCGATGCTGCACCAGAAGCGGCATACTGCTAGGAAGGATACCGAGCATTTACAAAAACCATTTTAATGCGAAAAGAGTAGCAGAGAAAAAGACACATAGTTTTCTAAAACACGCTTGTCAAACAGTCTGCCGGACCAAGAAGGATGATGAGTATTCTGCAAGAGAATGATTAATTAGAATTTCAGATGGACTTTGCGGAGACATGTTGTTTCCTAAAACACGCTTTCAAACTGTCTGCTGGACCGATGCTGCATCAGAAGAGTCATAGGGCCATTCCAAGAGGGATAATAAGCAAGGATCTGCAAAGAGGTAGGTAGAGTAGAGTAGAGGAATCCTCCTGTCTTGGGTATGGGATCTTTATCTATACAGTATGGAGTTGGGGCGCGGCCTGTAGTGCATATCCGTACGTAAAGCCGGCCATAATCTAGTCTGGTGTGCGACTGGGAATCGCCCACCGGCTGAAACTCTTTTTAGTGAGACCCGCTGACACGCTGTCACCACATGTTGTGTTGCCTAATATTTGTTCTCTCTTAGATCAGCCAGTGTGTGTCTCTCTGTGAGGCACGTAGCTTGCACGTAGCGCTCCCTGACGCGTTGTAGCCGATATTTTTCTAACGGATACAGTTACTAACCAGTTCACATCGTCTCTCTCTGAGGCGAGTAGCTTGACCGGTTCGTGGTTTTCATGTTTCCCATGTTCCTCTTTCTTAGCTGTCATGTTTGAAACAGAGTCCACAAACCTGTCTGTTGTCCGTTTTTTCTACCAATGTGTATCTCTCTGTGAGGCACGTAGCTTGCACGTGACAGCCTCCCTGACGCGCTGCAGCCGATATTTTTCTAACTCACACTGCAGGAGCAGCTGCCGGCTGGCGTCTAACTTGGATACAGTTTGCCGGAATTTTTGATCGGCTTTTTACGGCTTACAGCGGTTCGGTTGGGATTGCAAAAAGATCAGCAACTTGTGTACACTTCATACGTTATTTAAGCGTGTGTTTGGACTTGAGAGAGTTAGTTTAATATAAAATAGTTGCTAACTTATATGTTCGCACGTCTTCGCAATCCTATCAAAACCAGCAGTGCTAGTAATACAGTTTGCTTTGCTTATCCTTAAAACTTGGAGATACTCGTGAGTGTGGCCTGGTGAAGCTTTATATTACGCGTGCGGCTGAATAATCAAACTCTTAATATTTAACTTACTTTTACCTTTCAAGTCGTCCCGTTACATACCTATTTAACCACCTACCCAGATAAAATAAAACCTGGTCGATCGCCTCTGGCCAACACGCGAGCCAGCTAAAGGTCAGTGTGACATTTCCAATAAACACGGGAATCAAGCGCATTCAATCATTGTTTCACCGGAGGCTCGCGTGCTTCCTAACTACCCGACCCGGCTACTTGTTGAAAGTTTACTGTAAGCTATCTGCTTGAGACAGACAGACCTTTGCGACTAGACGATCTAGTCAGCTGACAGCCATGCTCCATATTAATGATGTATGGCATTTCCAATAAACACGGGAATCAAGCGCATTCAATCATGGTTCCCCCGTGGCTTGACAAGGCAAGATGATCAAGTCAGAAGACTAGATGGAAGAAGTTGTTAGGAATATAAAAATGGGGCGCAAGAAGGAAACACATGGCTACAGCAACCACGAAGTTTCAACAACAAAAAAATGGGTATTCACTAGATAGAGTACTAAATTATGAAAAGATGAGGCACTTGCCTTTCAGTTCCACAGCCTGTAATGCGGAAATCTAAAAAGGCCTGACCAGATCGCGCTATACGTAGACGATCTAATGATACCTGGCTACTCGTTGACACTGCACAAGCAGATGATATTTATAGCTAGCTGATGTTGCCCAGAAGCGAAAAACCAATCAGGGCTATGGATTTACACAGAACATTTTTTAATGTTGAAACTAGAAAATTGGAATGTCGTTAGTATGATGCCTGTCTGTTGCGTGTCTGCCTCCAATGGTTTGTTTTTAGCAGAATTCGTTGTTGATTTCATGGAATTATTTTCATAGCTATAATTTGTTTGTTTATAACAACTGCACTGTCTCTGTAAGTAATTTAAATTGATACTCACATGCAAATCGCTTGGTAGATTGAATTTAAGTGTCTTGTTTTTATGATAAGTCGGTCACCATCCTCCTTACCTTGTGCCTATTAAAACTCGATTAATATTAGAGTCTCTCAGCGCGTGGCTTGCTAAGGTTTCCATTATACCTAGTTCCTCACCCAAATTAATATTTAATTAGCGGTACTGCTCCTATAGTTCCTCTAGCGGCGAGAAATAGCTGGAGATCAGAAAATTGTTAGATGTTTTCTATCTGTTCTCTGTTTAAATCTTTAAGGCATGATGACTTTTTTAACTGCCTATATAATAGTAGTCTTTTTTAGGCACAAACCCAGACCAACATACCTCAGAATTTTTATGCTATTTGCCCTTTTGTATGTTTAAAGCACCTGAGAGTAGGTAAGTAAGTATTTAAATAACATTTCATATTCTGCTTAATCCTCTTTCCTAAAATAAACATGTCGAATGCAAATCTCAGAAAGCTGTAGGCAGACGTATCTTACGCACGAAGTTGTTTGAAGTATATTCCGAGGTGGAAATTATTTCGGCACCTGTAATCGACACCCCCCAGGAAAAACAAACCTCGAACACGTATCGCAGTACTAACGTCGCAGTTATATTAAAAAACCTGATAATTTAGATACATAATTTTACATCGATGACTTTGTAAGGGTTGGAGACAGCTGTGAACAGTGCCCGGGGTCTCAAGGCATAGATATGTAATGCAGCCGGCTAGGCAAGCCCATCGGCTAGGCAAGCCCATGACTGACTAGCTGAAATGCGATTTCTATGTCTTGGGGAAATCAACTGTCATAATCAAATGGATTTCTCATGGGTATCGATTTGGTTGGGTTGATCATTCTTGTAACATTTATTTGTAATGTAAATTAGCATCGAGTATAGTTCATTAACTTGCATTCATTCAGACATAGCAATGTGCCGTTCCCATTTTAGTAATTTACTGGGAATATTCCCCGAGTAATTTACCCAGTAAACTTCTAAATTACCGGAAACTTTGGGAATATTACCCAGCCATTTTTAAAGTTTTTGTTTTTATTCTGACTGTGTTCTTAGGTCAACTTATTTATAATCACGAAGCTAAACAAACTGTTTGTGTTGTTCGTTATTCAAACTATATTCCATTGATAAACAAGCAAAAATTTCGAATTTCAAAATATACTTATAATAAATGCGCGATCTTATGTTTGCTAAGGCTGGTTCGCTTTAACTATTTAATAATAATAATCTGTCCCATTTTTAACGAGACAAAAGTCACTAAGAAAAGGGTGATTCATTCATTTTGAAAAATAAGACTATAACTTCTTGGCAGTTGGCATTTTACTGAAACTAAGATTAAAAACTGATTCGTATTCCCAGGTTTCGTCAACATTATTATGGGGTGAAATTTTACTAGTGACCGACCGCCCATAGTTACTCAGCTGATCGGCAATTTTGTAATGGGAGATCCAAATTTTTGTTTTCCTATTTCGACCTATGTTTCATGGGGAAAATTTTTCCTCACCACCAGCCGGTTCTGAGTTTTTGCTACCAGTCACTATTAAAATTTCACCCTATAAGTATTACTGTTGGTTCTTTTCAATAGTGAGCTAATAATTACCACCACGGTTACCAGAAGAAACATTCTGAACCTACCGCTAAGCTTTGGCGGGGTGGTTAGCTCTAAGCCATTCCGCTTCCACTCCAGAAGACCTGTACAGCGACGCTCCTGAGATGATGTGGGAGCTAAGGGGGTTCTTGACCGGGTGATAGAACATGCTGTCGAGGTTTCAGGCGGTGCGGTGTTTCAACCTGAGTCAGGAGCATGACTGCATGCAATACTTTTGCCACATTGGGCACCCTTCTCCATGACAGCTCACTGCGCGTCCAGTTACTCTAGGCCTGGGCTGCGATGTTTGCGAAGGACATCAATGCATCTGTGGCTCCATGGTTGAGAGCAAAGGCCACCATGCTCTGGGAGGTCACCGCGTCATCACGCTTTGAACTATAGATATTGTGCGGAGAGCTCTAGTATCAAACAATATTCCCTGTTTACTGGAGCCTCCGCTCGGAAGGGAAAAGACCTGATCGCAAGACTTTGGTGTCGTTGAAAAAGGGCAAGTGTTTGCTGTGGTATGCCACGTGTGTAAGCACCATAGCTGCCTTACATTTAGCGCGACCAACTTTAAGAAGAAGGTATCATCCTGTTTTCTTCAGCGGTCTCTGAGCTACAAAATGCTACATGCAATACAATCTTAGGCAAGCCTCGAGGTTAGACTGAAGATGAACACGTCAAAGACGAAGATGAAAAACCGCACTGAGCAAATTGTGGAAGTAAATGGGGAGAAAATATGGTATGTCCAAGAGTAGGTACTTAGGCCAAATAATCTTTTACCAGGCGAGACAAGAAAAAAAACGAAAGACGGTCTGAGAACGCCTGTAAAAGCTATAAGGCTATGAAAGACCTAATGAAAGCTGACTTGCCCTAATCTTTGAAACGCAAGCTTATGAACATGTGCATTCTCCACATCCTTACCTACACTACAGAGCTCAGACGTGGTCTTTGACTGACATTCAGAAGTCCGAGCTTGGGGTTTGCCAATGTATACTTGGAGTCAAACTGATCGAACGAGTTCGGAACTCGGTACTGCGTCCCCAAAAAAAATCATGGATGTAGCTCAGAAGGCCTCTTGCTTGGAAGTGGGATTGAGCTGGCCACGTTACTCGAATATCAAATGCTTTATGGGGTAAAATTACAACCGAATGAGTACCCAACAATGTGCAGAGGCGACGTGGACGGCCCCGAAAAAGGTGGACTAATGAACTCAATGCATATCTACAAGACTGGCGGAACCTGGCACTAAATCGACAGGCGTGGAAAAAGTGGAGCGAGGCCTTTGCCCTGGAGCAGGACAGCTCAAGCTCAAAATAATAACAATAATATGGAAAAATACTCGGCGTTAGCAAGCTTAGATCCAACAGCGGTTGCGTCGTTAGGTTGCTGGGGCTCTGAAGCCATAGACTATATGAGGGGTTGGGTAGCATAGCATCTGAGGGAAAAGTGCGACCCTCGCGCCGGTTCATTCCTGGTGCAGAGGATATCAACGCGAAAACGCAGCAAGTATGATGGAGACCTTAGCGCCGGGAATGTCAAGGGGCGACCTGTGTGACTGACAAAGTCGTTTTATGCATTCTTTTGGTTTTAGATTTTATTGTGATTATTTATTTTGTTTCCGAGATCCAATTATTGCTCGTTTAAAGGTGTAAGATTACTAAAGGTATGAGATTAGTAAGATACTTTAAAAAGCTTTGGAAAATCCTGCTAAAAACTATCAGTAACTTTCGATTTGGGAATGTTACTAGTAACATTGAGGGGAATATTCCCGGAAATATTGGGAATTTACTACCATCATCAATATTTCTTAAGTACTTGTATGTAAAGTTTCTTAAAACTCTAAATTTAGTGATTTTATAAAGACACATTCTAAAATTTTGTAATATTAATGATTTTTTTCAAAGTTTCTATGTTACCGGGGAATATTACTCGTGCCCGGGAAAGTTACTGGGTAAATTACCAATGTTACTGGTAACGGCACATTGCTATTCAGACAGGACACCGAGTCGTCGAAAGACTGGAAGAACTATTGCTTCAGTAAGCTGGGGCATTCTTAAAATTTCCCAATTTTTGAACGTGCCAGCGACACGTAACTCCACAAACACACTTCTTGCCGGAATTCGGAAGTGTTTGCGTTTGCGAGGACGAAAACTCTTCGACTCACTTCTCAACTTCCAAGCAACTTCCTTAGCTGTCTCTGTAAACACACCTGTACGTGTAGGTACGTACGGTAAATTCAGAAAGTACTTAAATCTTCTTTTTCGAGTGGGACAACAAGTCGTCCAACGATCCGATGAAACCTGGTGTCAGAGTTTTTCAACCTCGTACTGCAAGAAGCAGGCCTCTGACATGGTTGTATAACGACCGCCGTCTAAATAATCATAGATAGAAACTGGGACCGACGGCTTAACGTGCTCATCTGAAGCACGGAACCATCTTGCTTTTCGGACTAACAGGTGATTCAGCCTGCAATGTCCTAACCAGACTGTGAACAAATTCATAAAGTGATTAATATCAACTTTGTGAGTGACCCCACCACCAGGAATTGAACCCGGGAACTTCTGCGTTCGTTACCACATCGGCTGTCCAAGACAAGTACGTAATGCTGTTTGCTCTAAACAACGTTTTGCTAATCTAAAATGTTGATCGAATAGGGCACACTAATAATCCATTTCAGGGTTTCTTTTTAACCAATAACGCTATCTATTGAACAACAGAGAAAGCTCGGTTCACCAGCTGGTGACATTTATACCACGTATTTTATAGATATAAAATGTATAACGAGTCACATGGATCAGGGCACATAATATGGTAAATCCATGAAGGCAAGATATTTTGTTTGTAAACTACGAGTTTGAAAGTATTTGCGAAGTTTGCGAAAGGTGTAAACGATTTGAAATTATCTTGGGATTCTCGCTTGCGGGTGTTTATAGGGAGGGTAGAGTTTGTTGATAAAAAATCAATAGTTGGTAGAGTTTCTACGTTCCAAGTTTGTTTTCACTTACACACTAGTTTCATGGAATGCGGATAAGAACTCTTATTGAAAATGTCGTCAACATAGGGTTTGCACGAAAAATTGGCGGAGAAAGTGTTGTACACTTTTTCTTAACGTTGTTGTTCTGGTCAGCTTTTTTTTTGTTTGCTGGCCTATTGTACCAGGTACATGGGACGGTAAAAATTCCCGAAGAATATATCTAATATTTAAAAAAGCGATGTATGAAACTGAACAGCATTCAGGAAATATACTTATCCAACGACTTCCCATAGGGACTTAATCAGATGATCTTATAGTATTTTGTATAGAGTCACCATCCTTTTCAAACACCCTATATGTAGCCCAAATAGGAAACCTCCAGAAGAAGTTACTCTCTTCTGAAGTAGGGTACGCACGCAACATAAACACGCAAAGTTGGAAGTGCCGACGACGGCTCGGTATGTTCTCTGATTTACACGAGACATGATTAATAGCACCTCGAGTTGGGAAATACTCTGAAATGTTTATATGAGATGATTCTGTCGGATTTTATTCATAACAAACCTATCTATACGGGTTGTGGGACGGTGCGCCGAATACTAATCTACCTAGGCTAGGTATAAATATTTAAGTTATCCTTATTATACAAATACTTCTTATTCAGATGTGATATTGATAAGTAGGTTTAACTATAAGATTAAGTGCCTTTCAAGGTCTAGACAACATTGTACGAATAGTTACTTAAAACCTTCCTATTTCAGTACACATCTTTATACCCACCTGCCGAAGCTTCGCACAATGGCCTCATTGTTACATCACTTGCCAACTCACTTGCCAACACACTTGCCAATATCTTACTGACAATGAACCCACAACTAAGTAAGTACTTTACCTCAAGATGGACGTGTGAATGCAGCGTGAAGACAAGCCCCTTAAAGGTGATAGAAAAGGATTTAAGAATTGATAGGATGTGTATGGCTAAGGCTAGGAATTTCAAAAGGTAAACAATGTATCATTGTATGGTTTGGATATTTCTTCAATTTCAAGACATCTTGTCCGTATTGAAGACACTGATGGAAGGTTGAAGACTCTCTGACTTTTGCCAGTAGTCTGGTGGTCGAGAGTGGGTTTCACTATCTTGAGGTCGCAGGTTTTGTCTAAGGGGTGCACATATTTTCATCATTGCAATATTATTACTTTTATTACTAATCTTACGAAATAGTTTCAGAACACCACCAGTAGCATATAAACCAAAGTACATTGGGTTTTTCGTTGGTCGCCTCAATACAAGTTTTTTTGTCCAAACCCAATACCTAAGATTAGAACTTTTTCAGCACAGACTGTAAAATGGATAAAGCAATCGCCAAACCACATCACCCAGACAATCTAATCTGCATAACTTTATCCACCAGTAACCGTAGAATTTAAAAAAGAAATACATCGTCCAGCCATAAGGACCCGCCCTGCATATAAACAGTCTTAAGCAACCTCTCAGAATCCTTTTACACAAGACCCTTGGCTGTCAACACACAGACCGTGTGGCGAAAGTAGACTAACGAGCAAATAATTCATAAAACATCATCCACATAAATTCGTGAAGAACATCGGTCTTAAAACTGATATCTGACTTTAGACAGTAGAAGGTATGGTAGGTATAGAATTTGATGCCATACGAAAGGAAAGACATTATTATGATTGTGACTTACGGCTGCGTGGCTGTTGAAGTTGGTTGATGATTTTAATATTTCTTGGTACCAGAGCTAGATGTCTTTGAGCGGCGTCTTCGAAGTTGTTGGATCTGTGACGATACCCTACGCTTGAGGACATCATCAAATATACATTTCGGGATATTAAGTCTGCGGGGGACGACAACGCACGACAGTGTGCGCCAAAACAGGACTTGTTCTTGAATATTTATGAACAGGAGATGCGAGAAGTGATCGGATTTGAGATGCGGTATCTCAAACGCCTCTAGGAAGAGAAGTACGTACATATTGCTAGAAATATTGGTTCCTCTAGGACAATTAGAACCACCGACTCAGTAGTGGTACCGAGTAGGAGCAGGGATTGCCATACGCTATGATGATGATGATGAGCACTTCGATATACCTAATCATTCTGTAATGTAACTAAAGATTGCCTCGCTAGAGTACCAGAGAATTATTGTAAAAGACGAAAACGAACATACGTGACGTCGTCAAGACTCATTAATTAATGAGACCAACATCAGTCAGTAGTTAGTGGTTATTGCAGGGACACTAACCAAAAAGCTCAACTCATCAAGGTTCATCAGGTTTTTTGCAATGTGCAAGCAACGACAAATGAGTAAGCAATCGCAAATCTGTAACGTTTTCCTCATTAAATAAATAAAATAAATAAATAAAATTTTTATTGTTCTTTACAAAAGATGCTTAACTTAAATATTGTTCGGGGCCTCCATTTAAGCTAAAAAGCCTGTGTTTGGAGGCACCTCTCTTCCTTAAGTAACAGTTACTAGGATAAGCTGTATAGTGACAAGTTAATAATTAAACAAGGTAAGTGATATGTAATTAGTAAAAACAAACAGATCCGCCAGCGTGTGTGTGTGTGTGTGTGTGTGTGTGTTTGTGTGTGTGTGTGTGTGTGAGTGTGTGTTTGTGTGTGTGTGTGTATGTATGTGTATGTGTGTGTGTGTGTGTATGTGCGTGCTAATAAATAAATAAGGTTAGGTTTGGATTAGGTAATACGTTCCAACATTAGTTCTATTTCATCGTAAGATTTGTGTTGTAGATAATTTAGTAATAGTTTTTTACACTCTTGATAATTTTTATCGTATATGTATACATATTTGTTTATTTTATTATATAAAAAGCCTGAGATGGAATTATACTGCCTACTAGCAAATTTAGTTCTTGTTCGTGGCACCTGTACTACTAGATCCTTCCGTCTTCTTCTGAGTATGGAAGGATTGAAGAATAGGCATTTATGTAATTTAAGGATAGATGATTTTATATATAGTTTCCTTACAGATAATAGGCTACATGTCCGATACAACTCTTCGGTAGGAAATCGCCGTTTTTTAAAATACATTATTTTGATAAGGGTACGTTGAGCTCGTTCTAGATTAATAAAATGTGTTTTAGCCGCAGCTCCCCATACTGAAATGCAGTACGTAAGTATGGATTGTACCAAAGATATATACAGGGTGTTAGGGACGGTGTAACGAAAACTTTGCAGGCGTGCTCAGACCATGAAACTGAACAACTTTTACTATGGAGCCAATGGTGGGAAACGAAAAAAAATTTCCGGTCTCCCATACAAAGTCAGTCAGCCGATCGTGAATTTTGTATGGGAGGTCGGAATTTTTTTTTCGTTTCCCACCATTGGCTCCATAGTAAAAGTTGTTCAGTTTCATGGTCTGATCACGCCTGCAAAGTTTTCGTTACACCGTCCCTAACACCCCGTATATTTGGTTGAGGAGTAGTTTGGATGAGTCACTGTCTTTTGAGTGCTCTGGAATAACATGCCTTAGTGTTTTAAAAATCCAGACTAATTTCCTAGTACGACCTATGACGTGCTCCAGTTGGGGGTACCACGAAAGCCTTTGATCAACATGGATCCCAAGATACTTGGTATGTGCAACTTTAGCTATATTTGGACAAGTACATATGTGTTTATTGGCGTTTTCATCACAACTGTGTATTTTGATTTTGTAATCGATCTGTGGCTGCGAGTTGTTATAAATACTATAGCAAATATAATTCGTCTTGGAAGCGTTTAATGTGAGCAGATTTCCTTGCAGCCACAGAGCAACTTTCGAGAGACCTTCTTCAGTATAGGTCCTGACTTCCTCCCAAGAATTGCCAGCGAAGGCCACAACGGTGTCATCAGCGTACGACAATATCTTGGCATTTTTAATATGCATACTACATAGGTCGTTGATATATATAAGAAATAGGGTAGGTCCCAGCACACTCCCTTGTGGCACGCCATATGTCACCTCCACATCCTCACTGATATATTCCTACAACCTCACTTTCTGCCGTCGGTCCGACAGATAGTTTTCAAACAGAGCAAGTGGCGTTCCTCGTATTCCTAGTTTTTCCAGCTTGTGTACAAGGATAGGGACAGAGACGGTATCAAATGCTTTTTTCAGATCAAGGAAAACCGACAGACATTTTTGACCTTGGTCTAGTTTGTTTGTAACAAAGGAAGTCAATTCAGATATTGCATGTTCAGTCGATTTTCCTTGTCTGAAACCGAATTGTGTGGGTGAAAGTATATCGAATTTATTTAAATAATTTAAAAGTCTGTAGTTCAAAAGTTTTTCAAGAATTTTTGAAATCGCAGGCAAGACTGAGATAGGCCTATAATTGTTAATGTCGTCTCTATCCCCACCCTTGTACACCGGAGTAATTATCGATTGTTTTAGGGCAACAGGGAAAATTCCTTTATCAAAACAAAGGTTTGCCAAGTGGGTGATTATAGGAGCCACTTCGACAACCGACATTTTTAAAAATTTGTTTGGAATATTGTCCCATCCAGATGCGCTGCTTGATTTTAAGTTTAAGATTATGCTTTGACTTCGTCGACATCTGCTCGCAACAAGACAAAAGAATGAGGTAGTGAACGGCTACTGTCTGAAGATGTGGTCGGCACATTTTTAGTTGAGACTCGGTTTATTTTATTTGCAAGTTGTGATCCAATATCGGCAAAGTAGTTGTTGATAAAATTTACAGACTGAGAAGGCGATGGCATTATGTTAAGTAATTCATTGTTAGGCCGCTATGAGATTTGTTAGTGTATGTGATGTTTTTAATATTATGCCACATTAATTTATTATTATGTAAAGAGTTAATAATGTTATCCCTGTCATATTTTCTTTTTAGTTTTTTAATCAGGTTACTACAGTAATTCCTATAACGGCGGTATGTGATACGTAGAATCTCATTATGGGGGTCATTTCTAAGTTTAAACTGCATCTTATTTAATTTATTTAATCATTACTTAGATACCACCTGCACCAGTCTTCTCGGCTCTCACCACGGTAAAGCCTGACCGTTTTTCCCTAACACTGCGGCCCCTATTAATGATGCAAATGACCAGCCTTCTTCCAGTAATCGAATCTTCCGCTATTTTGTTTGCTACCGACAGATTATCCGCCATCTTTAAAGGGACAGTATGTGGGTTGTGGATTTGCATAGTGATAAAATTTGGAGGAGCTTTTTGGGTGTTTATGGCATTCGGGTCATTTGGGGTAAATATTTACCACTTCATACATTACACGTAAGATTTCAGTAAAAGCGATGGCGATTTTGTTTAAGTATACGACGCGGCACTTAGTAGGTAGATATTTTGTGTGTGTCTTTATCCCACACTCTAAATACTAGACTTAGACCGTTAATTCGTTAGTTATTAAAGACCTTTCATCAATAAACCTAGTAGTAGCAGATCCAGCAAAGCCCATCAGAGCATTCATGAAAAGACCTTTGCAATGTTTCGGTCAGTAACCAAATAATGTATATTTCTGTCTGTAGAGTCGACAATAGGCTCACGATTCTTTCACTCAGATTTAAATAAAATATCATAATTTCTATAAACGCACAAAACAAATACCGTGGACTAATCAAAAATCTCATTGTCCCACAATTTCAGCTGGTGGAAGATTAAGCCCTCATAATGAAGGGCAGTTTAAACATCGTTTAAACAGGGCTTAAACAGCTGCAATGAATTCAATTAGCTAACCAAACACGGGCTTTTTGTGTCTCCTGCCCTTTGTTGTAGCGTAATTTTGTTTACTGGGCCGCGTAGATAAGTAGACGACATTTTAGCTGAACAACTCGTGCTAAAGAACAAAAGTGCCCAAAACAAACAAATTTTGCGCAGTGAATTTAAAAATTTAAATTGCAATTCAGGTTTTTTTGTACCAGAGAATTTACTAATAATTAATTTAATGCGAATAACGTCTGTCTTTAACGGTCTATACTTACCAACTTTTATATTTTGCGTACGCCACAATGAGTTAAGGCGTGATTTATTACGTGCATCCCACGACCACGCAGCATTTATCGGCTCTGGAGTAAATGCACTAAAATTACGCGCGATCTCAACAAGGACAAAGTCCATATCGATCAGCAGAAAGACAGTAAAATGCCCCATCTCCTCCCTCTAGTTTGCGAAACTCCTATAAAAAACACAATAAGGGGACCCTAAACGGGAGATGCCCGCATATTGACCCATTTTTGTTTAACTTGCCTTTCAAAATTAAACTTTTATTTTTCCGAGGAAACTTGAGAAGTATTGACGGAAACGACGGAGGCTGTTTAAACAGATAATTTATGTTTGTTTGTACTGCTCCTCCATGAGTTTATACGCAGATTTATCGTCTTGGTGAAAAGGAAAAGTTTCAGTTACCCCACAATGTAGTGCGAAGACGAAGAGCCTCATGTACATACCGATTCGAGAATATTGTGGGAGCTGTGTGGTGCCGGCTTAGAATAGCATCACCCCATTTCCACCCGTGGGTGTCGTAAAAATCGACTAAGGGATATTCATCCAAGGGAATGGGCAGCAGCGTTCTCTGTGAATAAAACACCTTGCACTGCGCTCGCCAATCCGCCTGCCAAGCGTGGTGAGTATGGCAATACCCCCCGAAAGGGGGAGGCCCATGTCCAGCAGTGGACTGTTGTGGCTGTATTAGTTAGTTAGTAAGTTAGTTAGTGGGAGCTGTGGATTCGAGAATAAATATTCAGCTCTAGATTTCGCAGTGAGTAGCAGACATCAACGTAATGGGAACACCTCTTGAACACAACGAAAGGTCTTGGTTTTCCTATGTAAATAATATTCCCTCGTTTTGTTTCGTGATACAGAAAAATGATCTTACTCAAAGATAACAAATAACAGGCTGGTGCCTGCTACCTTCGTGAAATTTAGGTCAAATCCCGAAAAATTCACAAGGAGAAAAAAGGTGGCTGTCATTCATAAAAGAATTTTGTATGTCCAAAAGGTCCCTTGTGAAAAATTATAACGGGGGGCCCTTCTGTGGCGCGGCGTTTTGTTATTGCAAACCTCCCTTCATGTTTGAGGCGCAATATTTCAGGGTGACGTTCGTTTTGTTATAAATAGCCTGTTTTTCGCTGCCTCTGAAAATCCCCGATAAATAAAAATATTCCGGCAATTTGGATGCCGCTTTGTTCTAAGAAAATAAAGAAAAATAACCGGACTTATGGTGTGTTTTTGAATAAACAGTGGGTTGACTCTACGAAGAGTTTTTGGAGGAGCCCGGTATCCAAAATCCATGAAAAGTTACTATTCCTTTCATAGGCCCTTTGGATAAACTACCTTTGGATGGCTAGAATCATCGTAGCCTTCAGTATGTACATACGTACACCAAACGTACACACATCAATAGCCTTTTTGTCAAAATGTGTTCCAAAAAGATAGACAATTTCTTGCGCATACTTACCCATTTCCATCCGCATAAAGTAAAGATACTATCGTCTATCGTGTTAGCAAACTTTGGCTATCAAACCCAACTTGAGTTGCTAGTTGTTGGCTATTAGTGGCGGATAACCTCATTTAGGGGGGAACTTTTGATTAAGTTTCGTCGAATGAGGACAACTTTTTCCATACAACTGTGAAGGTGGAGCTTTGTTTTCCGGAATGAGGGATTTCCGGATTCTTTTGCGTATAGATTTGGTTACGGAATGTTCGAAGTTTGCGGTTTACTTTCATGATAAACAAAATCCAAAAGAATTGAGAATGTTCTTTGAGAAACTGTATTTCTTCTTTTTATAAACT
Organism: Phthorimaea operculella; assembly: GCA_024500475.1. Taxonomy (NCBI): domain Eukaryota; kingdom Metazoa; phylum Arthropoda; class Insecta; order Lepidoptera; family Gelechiidae; genus Phthorimaea; species Phthorimaea operculella. The sequence goes on along the minus strand of JANFCV010000018.1, from coordinate 1,269,442 downwards.
TTAAAAAATGTGCATTTGGCACCTCGAAAGGTTTTTACTGGTTACTTCCATAAATGCATTTTACAATCAAGAACCTATTTATGAGTAGTTAGAGCCTAGTCAAAACAATCTTACCTAGTCTACATTTATATAAAATCATTGCTTACCTTGGTAAGAAATCATCGACGTATAAGCCAAGCTATGGCCAAAGCAAGACCCGGCTGATGAGATTTCTATGTACGAAATCAAGTGTATGTTTCTTGTGGTGTAGAAAGAGCTTCTACTTTCAAAGAAATTTTCGCTCAGCCTGAAAGAATACCGAAACTATTGTTTTTCTATTACTATGCGTTTGTAATGATAGAGTCATCAGTAGCTCTCATTAGGTAGAACGACAAAAAATTCCCTTTCACACGTTGGGGAACGTTGAGTTATACGGGATGTTAGGGACGGTGTAACGAAAACTTTGCAGGCGTGCTCAGACCATGAAACTGAACAACTTTTACTATGGAGCCAATGGTGGGAAACGAAAAAAATTTTTCGACCTCCCATACAAAGTCAGTCAGCTGATCGTGGATTTTGTATGGGAGGTCGAAAAATTTTTTTCGTTTCCCACCATTGGTTCCATAGTAAAAGTTGTTCAGTTTGATGGTCTGATCATGGCTGCAAAGTTTTCGGTACACCGTCCCTAACACCCTGTATTGTTAACGTGGGGGAACGTCAGTGAGTGATGACATCACGTCACGTTACGTCACCGTACACGTCTCGTAATAGACCTGGTGATAGTAAAAAGAGCTTATCTCCGAAATTTCATATTTTGAAATTTATTTCTTAATACAAACGCTTTAGAGGTAAATGAAGGTGATGATTGGGTGTAACATTTAGTGCGAATATTGTGTATTGTATTCATCCAAAATTAAAAATATTTTCTGTATAGTATCGTTTACTACTTTTGCGGGAAGTTGGAAAAATTACTCCTCTTTTACCTGGTAGGTATTACAGTGTTACTCTTAAGATAAGTATGGTCCATTAAATCGTTGAAAGTATTTCTCGACTTGCGAACATTACTAGTGCGGAGGAATTGCAACCTTATTGATGCCGGCTTAGAGTAGCATCACCCCACCTCTATCTAGGAAGGAACATTTACTCGTGCGAAGAAATGCAACCTTATTAAGCGATGCCGGAACGCGGGATCGCACTCTTGATGGCGCGAATTACTGTTCTGCATACAGAACCGGTAGACAGGGGGTGGCAACATTTTTATTTATTTAAACACATAATTGTCCAGGTATGCTTCTTTTTCTTCTTTTCGAGTGAGACACCGAGTCGTCTAACAACCCGATGAACCCTGGTGTCAGAGTTTTTCAACCATTTGCTACAAGTAGCAGGCGTCTGAAATGATTGGGTAACTACCGCCGTCTAAGTAATCATAGACAGCAACCGGGACCTACAAACGGAACCATTTTCCTTTCGGACAATCAGTCGGTACAGTCTGCTATTTTTTTAGTCATTCTAATGACAGCGACACTTAACTGTCATTCTTTTACCACTGTGATTTGCTATAATAAAAACTGATAGCAGAATACGAAACTACCAAAATCATCCAACTGGCATGCTAACGACACACAACTGCAACGATTTTCATTTAGCAGACTTCGGTCCCTGTCGCATTTTCTATAATTAAAATAAACATTGAAATCGGTCTAACAACGAATTTAACGACACGTCACATGTCAAGATCCGCCCAGCCGTTTGGACTGTAGCACGTGAAAATAAATTTCTGGATACATACATAATACATACTCTCGAAACACATAACTCTCCTGAGGCAGTGTGTGTTGTACTGATTTTACCTTACATTTAAACCATTAACAATATTCTAACTAGAGAATGATAAGTATTTCATGCTGCTAATGCAGTGGCCGGATAAATCAGCCCGTGAGTATATTCGGGTATCCGGATTTCCTGTCTGTCTGTGATAGACATGGAATGATGCAATGCTTGTCAGCGGCTAGTCAATGAAACGCTAGAGAGAATCGCAATCATTTCGAGCAGGTACCTAGTTGATGTCAAAGCTTTGAGTAGCCATTCAGTCATTGAGCCCACATTTCCTTCATTTGTTTCAAATGACGACTCCACAAGCAGAATCCTAGTGGTAGGACTAAGTTGTCTACTTTCGAATTCGGTGTTAAAATGTGTTTAATTGATAGGCAATAGACATCAAATCAGAACATTAGGATAACTTTAAAATTATCTTATTGGCATTGATTTGTCACAAGCTATATTAATCTGATTTTCATAAAATGTGGTCGACCACTGGCCGTTAGTGCAGCTGAGTCGTGAATTCTGGCGTGACGTGGACGAACACCCGCCATTTCTCTGATGCTCAGCGCTTTCTGCGCTTTATATTCAAAATTGCTCCACACTACCGGTGTTGCCCACTTCTGGATAGTTGTGGTCTGATAAAAGCTCTATAAGGTGTGAAAACATTAACTGCATATATTTTAAGGGGTGAATCAGACCATGACCATTTTTTTGCATGCTGTATAACCTGTTATTCCCATAGGTTTCTCCCAGTCCCAGCTTTCTTAACCCGCCTTGTTTTTGAGTGCCTTCAGTATAGAGTAGGGGCCAAAGGCTCTTCAGACAAGTTTTGCGGAAGTGTGCTAGTTCCTACCGACAACTGGTATGTACTTATTAAGCATGTTTTCCTGAGCACGGAAAGTGCGGTAGTCACCTCGTAAGTGGAAGTGGGGGGGAGTTATGACGTAACAAAGATGGCCGCCCGACCAATTCTTTAAAGCGGTATATCTAGACAACTGCTGGACCGATTTACATAAAGAAGGTGTTAAATGAGAGAGAATACAATTTCCTATATTTGATTCTATACATTTGTGCAGGTAACGCTAACAGAAAAAAAAAATTAATAAAATGCAAGATTTCAAAAAAAATACTTTTTTTCTTTGGCTAATTACTCTACAACCGTCAGAGTTATCAAAATTTTGACAAAGACAAAATGTTTTGCGTTTTTTATTAGCTTTCTAACGAACCCATATTTTTTTAGATCAGACAAGAAACAACGAAGATACAGCCATTTAAGCGGCCCGAGTCGATTGTAATTTTTTTTATTGAATATTGGCTTAGCTCAGCAGCCGGGTGTACGAAGCAAAAACATTTAAAAAATATTACTGGTCACGGGTTTTGCCACTTGGGGGTACTTAGTGATGTGCCTGCGGCATAAATTGCGGACCTTAAAGACCAAGATGACATTGAGCGGGAACGTCGAGCGCTGGCAGTGAGATGCAATATGCTGGTACGCAGGTTTGCACGGTGTAGTAAAGGCGTTAAAATCACGCTATTCAAAGCATTTTGCTAAGTTTTCTACACCTGCAGTCTGTGGGCCAGCTATACGCAAAAAACTATCAGCGCTCTTCGTGTCCAGTACAACAATGGTTTCAGAATGTTGTTGGGGCTGCCCCGATTCTGCAGCGCTTCGGGTATGTTCGCTGAGGCGCGTACAGACGATTTTTACGCCATCATGCGAAAAAAAGCAGCGTCGTTGCTCTGCAGGGTGCGGGCCAGCTCCAACACCATTCTGAGGACCATCGCGGGGAGGTACGACTCCCCCATAATGAGACATCTCGCCGATCTACTGGTTAAGTTTAATTGACTGGTTGATTGGCGTGGGGTCTTCGTGCCTTTTTATTTTGTATTGTTTTTTTGTTTTGTATTATTTGTTTTCCTGCTAACTTAGGTATAAGATCATTGTTACTAACCAAATATGGACCTTTGGTGTCTGATAAATAAATAAAATAATAAAATAAAATAAATAATAAATTGCCGCTGCCGGGAACTTTGCCAAGGCAATATTGCCGGTAAATTTCCAATGTTGCCGGCAACTTTGGCAATATTGCCAGGATTACATGATATGTTTTAACCTACTATAAAAGCTTATAAGTCTTATAACTAGCATCTGACGGGCACCAACAAGCTAGGCGATGCTTCTCTCGTGACAGGGCTATTAAGGCGAAAAAAACATGATGATGTGATGCGAAAAGACGTTCCAGACCAACTCGTTCTGGCACTTTCAAGGTTTAACGGCCTAGCTAGTGAGAAAATTTTGAGGTTTTTAGCTGCTTTAAGGGTAAAATGGGACCCTATTACTGTAATTTCGCTGTCTGTCTCTCTGCCCACCCATCCGTCCATCCGTCTGTCATCAGACTTTATTTATCTTACTAGCTGGTGCCCGCGAACTTCGTTTCGCCAAAGAAGTTTTTGAGCCAACAGAAGCTGCACATCATGCTAAACAACTTTTTCAATACAGACATTTTCGTATCTCATAAGGGCGCCACACACCGGGCGCGTATGCGTGACGTGCACGTCATCACGCGCGTAGAGATGACGTTGTATCGTATGGGATTGTATGAGAGGCCTGCCTGCGTATGCGTGCACGTAATCACGCGAGTAGTGCCTCATACAATCCCAGACGATACAACGTCGTGGCGCCCTTTAAAATTTTGCCGATTTCCTGGTGTTCCGTCACGTAGGTACAGACAGTACCTCCATTGCTGATAATGGTTCTCACTAATCATCAATTAATATGATCAGCACGTTTATCTTCCACCATACCAAACATCTAAAACATCGCTTAATTTGAGTGATTCATGCACAATTATACCACACAGACAGTTTGAACTCTTCTTCCTTGCCACCTTCCCACTTTTGGTGGTGCTGGCTCTCCTATTTTTTGGTGCTATAACGTTCTCTCTGGGGTTCTCGAGTCAGTTAGGTCTTCTTTTTTGTGAGCCTGGTCATACACACTAACTGACAACATTTTCAAAAATAGGTAGTGCGATATTGATATTAATTGTTTACTTATTTCACTACCCGCCCATCAAAAGTGTACCCTATTACTGAGACTTCGCATCACTGTCTGTCTATAACCAGGTTTATATCTCATAAACCGTGATAGTAAGACAGTTAAACTTTTAAATTTAAATTACAGATGTTGTATTTCTGTTGCCGTTGCGGCCCCCATACAACTAACATGATTTTTATGCCATTTTTACATAATATAATGTTACGTTCTCATTTTCGATGTTGTCTCATAGTTAGTATTTTATGCGTGATTGGTACGATTGAGGCAGGCAGATGATGATGGTGATGACGATGATGATGAAATAACCTGGAGACTACCGCCGAAGTGTGTTGGTTACTTGTCTTTGAAGGGGAAAGCCCAACTCGATCCCTCCTGTTTCAAACTCTGAGCGCAAGAGTCACACCTTGATATAGGTACCTAGTTGGCTACAGTAGGTACCAACAGGTACCAACGCAACGCATTTTATGTGAAGGAGCAAACCCAGCTTAACCCATGTCGATGGATGCTCGTTTCTTTCTATTTCTTCTAATTAGTGAAATAATCACTTCTGTTTTTGTTTTCTTATTAAAAAGTTGCGTAGGTACTATACTTTTTAAAATTTAGGTACCTACCTGCAAAAAGTGATAGGTCTGCAGAAGCGGCCCATCAAGTTGTACAGTATTTTTTGTAGCTGTTTCTGCACTTAGTTCCTACTATAGATGTCGCTGCAGGTTTCTAAGACACGCTATCGAAATGTTCTTTTGAAAACTATTGCAGGGGTACTTGACACCGACCTGATATAGATTTAATCCAGAGCGAAGTAAGGGATTCTAGAGTAGAATTCTGAACGCAGCGAAGGATTCAAAGTACGTCGCCCGAGCCAAAATATATTTTGCGCCCGAGTAATTCACTCTACTTTTCATCACCCTCTATGAGAAAATAAAAGGCGCCTCATAATTTATTGCAATGTTATACTTTCACTGTCACTTGAACTAATTTTCAAAAAGATTAATCAAAAAGATAAATAAAATTCTATCAATCGTGTATTTTTTGCTGAAAATTACGGACTGTAATTCGGGCGTAGGCGTAGGTATCTTTTTTTTTGAGTTCTGTCGGGGCGGCGCGACTATGGGCCGTCGTCCCATACATCCTTTATTCGAACAATATTTGCGTTCCATTTCTTTGGCGCTGACTGAACATCAAGATGTTCTAAATTCAAAGTAGTTTTATTCGAACTTTTTGAGTTCTTTATTTAAAAAGTGCGAAAAAAACTTTGCGGCGCGTTCTTTTCGAATAGATAGGATGAAAACAACTTTCCCCAGGGAACATAGGTAGAAATATGAAAAAAAATTGGACCTTCTATACCTACAAAATGTTCTGGCCGGCCCGGTCAGTTTGTATTGGAGGGCCAAATTATTTTTTTTCGTATTTTGACCTATATTTCTTAGGAAAAGTTGTTCAGTTTTATGGACTGATTTACTCGTTAAAATATTTGCAGTTATTTTTTTTACATACTGTAGGAAAAAATAATTGTAGGTACCTCCCATACAAAATGCTCCAGCCCATAGCCGACCGTGTTACATTTGTACAATGTACAATTTGGGAAGGTAAATCATTTTTTCATTATTCGACCTATGTTCCTTGGGGAAAGTTGTTCAGTTTCATGGACTGGTTCACCCCTTAAAATAATTTGAGTAGTTTTTTTTACATCTAATACTTATTCCTCTACCGCACGCAACGCGATATCGATTTACTTGCAAACTTATTTCAAGTATAGTGGCAACCCCCCTTTTTAGGGGTTGTTTTTTTTTAGCCTATAACCTGGTCGGTAACTTTCCCGACATTTTGGTATAATTTTCATCTAAATCGGTTCAGTCGTTTTTGCGTGATGCTTCCTCATACAAACAGATAAACAGATAAACAGATAAACAGATAAACAGACAAACAGATAAACAGACAAACAGAAAAAAGATCTAAAAATTGCTGAAACGTGTTCTGTTATCAATTTTAAGTATCACCAAACACTTTTTCCGGAAAATCTTCTATGTACAGACTTTCGACCCTCTACAACTTTATTATATGTATAGATGAACTGTGATAGTTAGAGAGATAATAATTTTCACAGACTCCGTATTTCCGTTGCCGCTATGACAACAAATACTATAAAGTAAATAAAAATTTAATAAGGGGAGCTACCATACAAAAAACGTGTTTAACGTACTCGATTTTGCAGTCCAAAGGCTCTATCTTTTGAACAGCTATAGTAACGGAGATGAAATGTTCACAGAACATGTATGACTCTTTTCACTGTAACAAGGAATACTTAAAACCAGAATATAATTAACATTTAAGGGGGCTCCAATACAACAAACGTGATTTTTATGACATTTTTATTCGTAATGGTACGATACCCTTCGTGCATGAGTCCTACTCGCACTTTGTCGATATTTTTATATTCAAAAACTATTTTAAGTTTGTGAACTTAAAAGCAAAGTTGCCAAAATTCCCGGGAATATTGCCAACAAATTTGGCAATATTGCCGGCAACTTTGGCAATATTGGTCATTCGAAATGTTTTGGTTGTTATGGACTGGCGCTTACGATAAAGCACACTGCGAGGTATCATATAACAAAACTTACGTAAAGTTTTATAGCATATTTTGGCAATATTCCCTAAAATTACCAGTTGAGGCAATATTGCCGGCAATATTGACGGCAAAGTTCCCAATAATGCCAAAGTTGCCGGCAACGGCACATCAGTAGGGGTACTTGATAATCTCACCTGATAATGACAGGCGGGTTGGCAAGTGCAGTAAAGGGTGTTAAGTTACTTATATTTGCTGGTTGCAGGGTACCTAGTAAACCTTTATGATGCCATGTCACCACAATGGAAATAAAACGAGTCAATTAAAAAAACAAATACCGTTTTAATAAATTTTACATTTCTTTACTTATGCAGACAAACAGACAAAACAAACTACTTAATCATCGACATCACTCAGGTTAATTTCGTCTACATAATTAAATTGATTGAAACATTTATATCCAACATGACATATACCCTCTAAACATTTCTGTTTTTTGGCACTGCATCCACAACGAGATGAACGGCATCCAGCTTTGCACTGACATGATATTATTATTATTTATTTATAATATGGACTTCTACCCTATTAGGGTAATTCTGCCAGTGTCAGTAGTATAAGATTCCAGCGCTGCTGCGCCGGACGGTTGATGGCTCCAGCAGGAAGATGATAGTGTCTCCCACAGGCGCCAGGGACATCCTCTTGGTCCAACCGGAAATGTCTTGTAAACTCTTCAATTTCGATATTCTATTCGATGTTTACACTCAGGGTAGTTCACTGCTTATAATACTATCGAAGATAATCACTGAATATCCAAATAAACATAAAATAAAAAATTTAAATTGAAAAATACGTCAGCCATTGACGGATAGAACAAAAGAAGCCCCTGACATGATATCAATTCAAGATCTTTTAATGAAATCAAATTGACGGGTGATGCTATTGGCACTAAGTATCCCGTTTCTTCAACCTTCCAGCCGCTTTCTGTGGGTGCAGGCAAGATAGGCTCTGCCACGTCAGCATGCAGCCAACAAAACGCCTGGTAATTGGCTCTTAATGCATGCTGGCAAAACGCTTCTCGTGTCGGCGGTAATTTGTCGAGCTCTCTAATATTTTGGAACATTGCTGCTCTCAGATCGTCTAAATTGTTTGAGTCTTGAAGCCCTGGTTTCTTATTTGTATACATAAGTATGACAAATCTTTCAGCATTTGAGAGCTGAACTTCTGTAGGGTGTGGGCTTGTACCAAAATTGGACAACAGATGATAGTGCTGATGAAAAATAGGCCTGCTTGATTTTTTTGTGTGCCCAGACAGTGCACTAGTCGTGTCACACCCAGTTAATCAGTGATAAGCCAACAATGCTTTCCTTTTATCCACTGATGCTAGTAAATCATTATTTTTTTTGCTAGTGCCTGATTTAATCCAGACAACACTTGGAAATCGTTCATAAAAATGCATAACGAGTAGTAGCACGCCAGTATCGCGACTGTTAACTATCAATCTCTCAAAACCTGACTGTTTGATGTCAATACCATGTAAAACGAATCTGGTATCTGCTTCTTCTTGGGTACTCCGCAAATGATCTACGTTTCTCAGTACATTCGTGCTGACCTCTTTTGCGTCCAAGTAACCACCAGAAGTCAAAAGTTCCTGTCCGGCTGGGAGCATCGATGCCTGTATTGCAATTTCTCTTGAAAAGAGACGACACTCTGTCATTCCAATAGAGCATCAAAGTAGTAGTCTCTCTCATTGAATTTCCTATTAGCAAATAAAGGATGTTGGTTTCTTCGCTAGGTAGAGCCGGCAGATTGATATCTGACTGATGGATCAAGAAAAACTAGATACGATGAGGTAAAACAGAGGGATTTTAGATTCATCACTTTTATAACTTTTGAGATAGGCACGCCTCCGAGACCTATCGCTTCTAAATAATGTAAATAAACCTAGCCTGTCAGTCATGATTTAACTAAGTACACAACCACAAAATACGAGTTTACAGAAGGGCCCTATTTAGGATTTTCCCGATTGTCATTTGTTACACAGCCAAGGTTGCTACTTTCAAAAATCTCCAGGTAAGTACCTACCTATAGGAAAATCAAAACTGACTCTGGGCCAATTTCAATTGTCGCTAGTAAGTACCTACTGAATGAGCCGTCTGTAAAGGCGCCCGCGTACCGTTTCCCTAATTTGTAACACAACTATATTTTACTTTACAACTACGGCTTTATCTAAAACGCTGGCAACAAAGCACCACTCTCTACCACACTCGCATACAATTTGCTTCATCGACGGTGACACCGTCAAACGATTATGACCTTTATTGCTGTACGCATAGTGTTCTCCACCGGCGATTTGTCAAAGTTATCGCGGTCATCCGTTTGGTGGACAACTCCATAATTATACTGGTGGAGACACAGTAGGAATATGGAACAGAAAGGTCAAAATTGTATTTGTTGAATTAAATAATGAGAAAATTGAAAAATTCACTAGCGACCGCCGGGACTTGAACCCGGGACTGTGGATCAACGTTCCACCGCTCTACCGACTGAGCTACGGGCGCCTAGCGGACCCAAGTGAATCTTTCAACCTCTTGATGCTCGTCTCGAAGCGACGATTAAGCGACATCTAGTAATAGTTTTTACAACTAAATACTTGAACATGGTTCAAAATGTGAAAGAAAAAATTGGACTTTCCATAGTAAATCAATCAGCTCATCGGCGATTTTGTATGGGAGGCCCAATTATTTTTCATATTTCGACCCATGTTCCTTGGGGAAAGTTGTTCAATTTCATGAGTAGATTGACCTCCTTTCGCCTTGTTTCTGTTACTCCCTGTATACTTAATAATGACTTAAGAGAAAGTCAACTACGAGATAGTTTGGTGGACGTCAACTTAAACTTCGTAGACCCCACCACGGTCCCGGGTTCAAATCCCGGCGGTCACTGACGAATGTTTCAATTTTCTTATTTTCATATGGGTTGAGGTTATGTTTTTGTCTCATCATCACTACGTATAGGTAACTTTCTTTCCTTCTCTCACCTTGAATCTTTACTGGAAATACTGGTCATCATTTCTACTGCGTCGGGTTTAAAGGTTTCTATAGAAGTGTTGGACTTGGAGTCAGCAGGGATAATGATACTTGAGGATAACGACTCAATATATCGTGTAAAAGGTGCAGTAGGAAAATCTTATGTAGGTAAAGTTATACTATTATTTAGGTAGGTACAATATATTTTAAACTTTCTCGTGGAATAGAAATTTTCCGTTCTTTACGTATTTAAATTGTAAACTTTGTTATATATGCTTGGTAAATAAATTATAAGTAAAAAACATTTTTAAAACAAGTTTTTATTTGGATGCGCTAAAAAGCATAAAATAATCTATTTACTAAAACTTTAACTTGTTACTTATAATGGCATTAAATCTACGTCTTTATAATTTATACGATATAAAAGCTTGTCGCGAGATTTAAGTAGGTACTCGTGTGGTGTTTGTTAGGTTAAAAGTTTGTTCAAGATCATTTACACTGGTTACCTAATTTATTTATTTATATACAGGTACTGGTACACAGGTTAAATCTCGCGACAAGCTTTTATATCGTATAAATTATAAAGACGTAGATTTAATGCCATTATAAGTAACAAGTTAAAGTTTTAGTAAATAGATTATGTTTGATTCCGAAGCTGATCTTAGCGCAGTGGAAGCAAATTAAAGTTATCTTAAAATCTAAAACTAAATGGTCGATCAGCCTCGGAACAACATTTGACTACGATTCGTAGTGCTTTTTACTATAGCTAAATAAAATAAATTTAATGAGAAAATTTTCGTTCCGGAAAGTTTCCGGCCGAGAAATTCTGGGATCCGTCTGCAACGGCCCTTAATTTCCTACAATATGACTAATATTCCACCGCACTATCGCAGCTCATGTCTAAAATATATGTACCAAGTTCCGGTTGTACCAAAGGTCATCAGGGTGGTGACCTCCACGTAATGTTGCTAAATCACTGCAATACAGAACCTAACAGCGAATTGCTTACCGTGCGAATTATGACGCTGCTTCTTTGTGAGTCTAGGTATGACAGGAATCAGGTATTCAGGATATTTGAGGAGCACAGGAATAGAGAATAACCTAAACTCACTGCACTGGAACATCCGCTTGTCCTCGAAATTCTTTCCTCCAATATTCACTATAGTTCACAGTTCGACATCAAATAATGTTTTTAACACAAAAATAACTAAAAGATTTCTCTCCGAATGAGAACTCGGCCCCGTTGGCCCCCAATCAAGAAAACAATTAAAAATATGTGGCTATCGGCAGCCGCGACGCGAGCGACGACAAGTGAGGTTATATTTTTCCGGCGGCCGCGTTGGCCCCCAATCAAAGCGCCGAAACCAAATCCACTTGGTTCACTTCCCCACCGAACAGGGAAAACCACACGAGAAAACCGAAAGCACACTAAATTTACACCATTTATAATTAAAATTCGCATCAACGACGCGAGCGCACGGCAGAGGACGGGACAAGGACAAACAGTGTTGCCAGCGCCGTCTGCTCAAAAAGAAATGGCTCGAGACGCAAATCGCACCGCGCGCCCATTTCATACGAAACTAAACATTCACCCGCCCCGGACCGACCCATCGGTCCGCTCTATGCATGGCAGGCGTGATAATGTAGCTACTGCTCGCTTAAGGACTGAATCCCCCACCTGAACTTCTGCAACTCGAGGAGTGCCATCACTACCCGGAAACAGGTTGAGAATGCGCCCCCGGCGCCAACGCAGTGGCGGTAGGTTGGCATCCTTAACCAGAACGAGATCCCCAATGCAGGGGGGTTCAGTCCTGTCCGTCCACTTAAGGCGTTGCTGCAGAATGTGCAAATACTCAAGCGACCAACGCTTCCAAAAGTTTTGAGTCATTTGCTGCAACAACTGATAACGCGACAAACGATTGCTATTCACCTCCGTATAGGGATATTCCGGCAAGGCGTTAAGTGGGCGGCCAATTAAGAAATGCCCTGGCGTTAGGGCCTCTAAATCATTTGGGTCTGAGCTGAGCGGACACAAAGGACGCGAATTGAGTACAGCCTCAATTTTACAAAACACGGTTGCCAGCTCCTCGAAAGTCAAAATGGTTAACCCTACGACGCGCAACAAATGCGTCTTAGCGGACTTTACAACCGCTTCAAAATACCACCCCAGTGAGGGCACGCTGGTGGATCGAACACCCAGGTAATGCCCTGACGGAGAGGCCCGTGCTGATGGCTTCTTCGTTCTCCCTTAAGAACGTTACAATTTCCTTCATACACCGATCAGCACCCTTAAAGTTGGTACCACAATCCGACCTGATCAGCGCTGGTCGCCCTCGTCGCGACGTAAATCTCTCCAGCGCCGCCAAAAAGGCCTCCGTAGAAAGGTCGGCCACGAGCTCCAAGTGGACGGCCTTGGTGGCTAGGCACACGAACACGCACAAGTACGCCTTGATAGACTTTGCGTTCCGTAGGCGTGATGCCTTTACCATGAAAGGGCCTGCGAAATCCGTTCCCACACCTGCAAACGTCCAGGCCTCCGTCACCCGGTCCGGTGGAAGATCTCCCATCTGTGGCTGCATTGTGGCTGCCTTCAAGCGGTAACAAGGCAAGCACCTAAACACAACGCTACGTACCGTTCGTCGTCCCGATAAGATCCAGAACTCGCGCTGTAGGATGGCCAATAGCGCATTACAGCCCGCGTGCGAGTTTTTCTCATGACGATCCCTGACTAAGAGCTCAACTAAGGGTCCCCTTTTGGAAGTAACAGTGGATGCCGAGCCGAAAAGGGCAGGCTAGCGTTCGAAGTCTGCCTCCAACCCTGAGCATACCTTGCTCATCCAGGAATGGGTTGAGGCGCACAATTCCTCCCTTCAGCTTTCCACGTCCATCCCTGAGCAGCCTGACCCCTCTTCAAAATGTTCCGCCTGGACGACTCTAACTAATGAGCATAGAGCCGCATTCCGTTCCGCAGGCGAGAGGACTGGTGCAAAGTTCCGTTCTGCTTGAGGCTTCCTGCAGTTGTTCACGAACCGTTTGATCCAACCTGTCACCCCAAGAAGTTTGTCGAGGAGCTATACCGTTCCAGCAAGAAAGCTGGGTTAGGCTTCGGTACGAGTTGCCCCACGTTCACTCGCAAACCTCGATCAGGTGGCCCAAGCGGCGCCCTGCACTCGTTGAATGGCCATTCCTGCGGCGACTCAGTCAGCCATTGAGGTCCCCACCACAGTGGGTGACTCACCAAATCAGGGCCCTGCACCCGCGCGAAGCGCAGTCCGCTGGGTTCCATTCTCCCGGTACGTGCCTCCACACTAACGGAGTTTCCGACCCCGTAATCTGTGACACCCGATTTGCCACGAAAACCTCAAGTGTATGTACCGACGTCTGCAACCAGCACAGAACTATCCGACTGTCAGTCCACGCGTACACCGTTTCATCCAAGTTGATGGTACCACGCAGATTGCAGGTTACATGATTTAGCAAGCGCGCTAGAAGAGCTGCCCCTGCCAATTCCAACTTGGGGATGGTCCATCTAGTTCTGACTGGTGCCACCTTACTTTTGGCCATAACCAGACGCACGTGCACAGTTCCCGTTGAACTTGCTGTCCGAAGGTATACAGCTGCCGCGTACCCTCGCTCCGAGGCGTCACAAAACCCATGTAGGGTAGCCTTACATCCCGCCGATGGGACTAACTTGCGGGGTATCGCGATGTGCACAATCCCTGGTAAGGTGGTCACAAACTTGAGCCAATCCTTCAACAACTCTCCGGAGAGTTGGTCGTCCCATCCTAAGTTGGCTAGCCACAACCTTTGTAAAAAGCACTTCGCCATGAACGTAACTGGGGCGATCCATCCGTTAGGATCGAACGTTCTAGCGATTGTCGACAGTACCGACCGCTTAGTCCAAGTTTTCTCCAAAAGGTCGGGCTCAATCTTGTACGTGAATACGTCATGCGTTGGCCTATATTGCACCCCGAGGATGCCCAACGTATTTGGATTGTCCGGGTTCTCAAAGAGGTGCGGGTCCTGATGGAACTCGCCTGGCAAACCAGCCAGGAGCTCTGGGCAACTGGACAACCATTTCCGCAACTCGTAACCTCCTGAACCCATGATCGCGATCAGCTCGTCTCGTAGAATTAGCGCCTGCTCCACGCTATCAGCACCCGTGCAGATATCGTCCACGTAGACGTCGCGATCCAGTACTGCTGCGGCTCGAGGATATCTTACCCTTTCCTGTGCGGCCAACTCTCGCAGCGTACGTACTGCCAAATACGGACTTGGCTTAAGTCCATACGTCACCGTGTTAAGTTCGTATGTGACCATCGGCTCATCTGGGCTCTCACGCCACAAAATCAGCTGATACCGACGGTCATCCGGATGTATCATGGTTTGGCGAAACATCATTTTGACGTCTGCGACGAACGCTACCTGGTGCAAACGAAAGTCTGTGAGAATGTCCACAATGTCCCGGTTCAATTTAGGACCCGCGTGCAAACATTGGTTCACAGACACACCATTCGAGGTAAGAGCAGAACCGTCAAACACCACCCGTATTTTCGCCTCAGGTGACTTCAAGACAGCCAGGTGTGGAATGTAATAATGCTCGACACACCTCCAATTCAGGCTGGACACCGACATGTGGCCCAATTGAATATATTCCCGCATGAATTCTATATACTTCTGCCGAAGTGCTGGGTCTCGCCTCATCTTCCGCTCCATTGCGAGTAGTCTCCGTTCCGCGAGCTGTCGCGAACTACCTAAAGCGGGGCGGTTTGGGAGAAAAGGTAGCCTGGTCACGAATCTGCCTGACGAGCATCTCGCAGTGTTGTATTGATAGAACAACTCGCACTCGTCATCCTCTGGCTTCCGTCTGTCCGCCGTGGGCGGCTCTTCAGACTCCCAAAACCTCTGCAGCACCTCTGACAGCACACTACCATAGAGGACCGTATTCCCTTCTGGTAGGTCCTGAGGTCTCCAAACTGGGCCGAAAACAACATACCCCCCTGTGGTATCTACGGCCACCAAACCAGCTTCCTGGAGTACCTTCTTCCTACCGCACCATAATCTCCCGAGGACGTCTGACCCGAGAAGTACGTCCACCGTACCAGGAGTATCAAAATCAGGATCAGCTAACTCCAACCCTGTGGTTAGCCCTCGTACCGTTGGTGGTAACCTAACCTGAGGGAGTTTCCCAACCACTTCATCCAGCACCACGGCTGAGACTTGATAGCTGACCCCTGTACATGTGCTACCTAATGTGAACTCAAAGTTCGTCTGACCCCGAATGTCAGGCACATTTATTCCCCCGATGCCTACAGCTTCATCCGCACTTGGCTGTACATTTAGGCCTAGCCTACTCGCCAGCTTACTCGATACAATACATCCCTGAGCCCCTGTATCCAGTAGGGCTCTTACTTGAATGGTCCGGCCACCGTATCCCCATACCCAAATCTTAGCCGTTGGCAAAAGTACCGTGATTGGACGGGGAGCCGAAGCTGACGAGTAGGCGGCGATTACCTAGCGGGAATCTAAACGCGGTGAGGCCGCGTCCCACGGGGGTATCCCCTCGCTACCCAAACCTGTGTATGGGTCCCACTCCTGCTGGTAGGGAGGTCTGCCCATAAAGGCCATGGTTGGAGCTCTATAGTACCCCAACGGCAAACGTCCGTACCGAGGTTGCGCCTGTAGCCGCGGGTACTCAGGCATAGGCGGAGGCATGCGTGGGTCTTGAGACCCAACCAGGTGGCTCAAGCCCGCAGAATACTGCATGTACCCTGGTGGCTGCCTAGTGCTCTCCTGACACCCGCCCGTTGGATCCCGTACCTGGGATGGGTGTCCTTGGCCACGTTCCTGTGCCGTTCTTCCCCAATCCGGCACCTGCTGCCGTGTTGGGGATCGTCCCCACGTCCTTGGGTAAGTGGGCTCCGTCTGTTGACGTCCCCCTGCCTGTCCCTGTGACCGATGCGGAGGTGGGCTCCTCCTTGGAGGGGGTGGGGAGCGTTGCTCCCTCCCTTGGTGGGCAGGCTCCCTTCGCTGATCCGATCCAGCGCTGCCCCCGGCGCCTCCGGAGCGATTCATGCAGAGCAGCGGATGGTGTGCACCCTGGCAGTACCTACAGTTGGTGCTTGAAGGGCACTCTCGCACCTGATGCGGCCCCAGGCACCGAAAACACCAACGCCTCTGCTGTGCCACACCCCGTCTCCTCTGAACCCGCTGCGCAGCAAACTCCTGACACGCTGTCACCCCGTGGCCTGTCTCCCTGCAGTAGGCACACCCTGATTCCAATGCAGTGTTGTACCGCCTGGGTTGCCTACTGTTGCCTCCTCGCGCCGGTGCACCCGGCCGTTCCGGGTGGCGAGGGGCAGAGGTCTCCTTGCGAGGCTTCACCAGCCTGGACGTCCACTCGCCTGCTTTCGGCCTCGAGGAACGACTTCAGATCCTCGTAGGTCGGGAGGTGGTCCGAGGACTTGCCCCCATGGAGCTGCTCGAATCGAGCGACCATTTCGCTCGGCAGGCGGCGAAGCACTGTGTGGACCAAGATATAACCGTAGCCCGCCACTGGCAAACCCTGTCGCTCCAGTGCGCTGACCGCGACGCTGACTGGGTGGAAGATTTTCTCGCGGAGGTCCGTACCTCGCGTTATGGTTGGTATTGACAGCCACTGGTCTAACAGCCTGTCTACAATCAGGCGCTTGTTCCGATACCGGTCGGTAAGGATCTTCCACGCCACCTCATAATTGCTATCCGAGACCGCCAAATGCGTCAGCAATTCATGAGGCTCTCCTTGTAGCCTGGACATCAGCTGAGCCATCTTGTACGCTGGCATTATGTCCGTCCGTGTGTGGACCACGCTGCTATACAGGTCCTCAAACGCCGGCCAGTCGGCGTAATCGCCTGCAAAGACTGGAACCGTAACAGGCGGAAGAGGCACCTGTAATCCTTGTCCCACTTTACCACGGAATGGCTTTTCCTTTCCGTCACGTTGCCTAGATATGTCCGCAGCTGCCTGCTCAATGTCCTGTGCCAGCTCCAAGCACTGGCTTACATCGCCCTCGACCAGCACCTGATCTTCAGGGTTAGGAGCTTCCTCAAGGAGCATGAGGCACTCTGTGAGGTGTTCCGACACAACCCGAACCCGTTCATCTGCCTGTAGTGCACTTTTCAAGAGCGCGTCCTCCCGGTCCTCGCGGCCGATCATTGCCGCTGTGGTAGTAAACCACCTCAATTCTGTCTTTATAGCAGCCTTATACCTGGCGATCGAGGGAGCCATGGTACCAACTTTTACACACTCGACTTAATAAACACGAAAAACCAATAAACAAATACCACAAAATAAATGTTAGTTGACTGGCCTAGACCTTACCGATAAGGTACCGTTCACTAGGCAAACAATACAGTCACAAAAAAAACCGAAACAATATTTTCCAAAATTAATAAAATATGTGGGTAATATAAAAAACACGCTTAATACCAAATTACGGCTAACTATGTTGCAATAAAGCAACCACGCTCTGCTACCAAAAAATGTTTGATTCCGAAGCTGATCTTAGCGCAGTGGAAGCAAATTAAAGTTATCTTAAAATCTAAAACTAAATGGTCGATCAGCCTCGGAACAACATTTGACTACGATTCGTAGTGCTTTTTACTATAGCTAAATAAAATAAATTTAATGAGAAAATTTTCGTTCCGGAAAGTTTCCGGCCGAGAAATTCTGGGATCCGTCTGCAACGGCCCTTAATTTCCTACAATATGACTAATATTCCACCGCACTATCGCAGCTCATGTCTAAAATATATGTACCAAGTTCCGGTTGTACCAAAGGTCATCAGGGTGGTGACCTCCACGTAATGTTGCTAAATCACTGCAATACAGAACCTAACAGCGAATTGCTTACCGTGCGAATTATGACGCTGCTTCTTTGTGAGTCTAGGTATGACAGGAATCAGGTATTCAGGATATTTGAGGAGCACAGGAATAGAGAATAACCTAAACTCACTGCACTGGAACATCCGCTTGTCCTCGAAATTCTTTCCTCCAATATTCACTATAGTTCACAGTTCGACATCAAATAATGTTTTTAACACAAAAATAACTAAAAGATTTCTCTCCGAATGAGAACTCGGCCCCGTTGGCCCCCAATCAAGAAAACAATTAAAAATATGTGGCTATCGGCAGCCGCGACGCGAGCGACGACAAGTGAGGTTATATTTTTCCGGCGGCCGCGTTGGCCCCCAATCAAAGCGCCGAAACCAAATCCACTTGGTTCACTTCCCCACCGAACAGGGAAAACCACACGAGAAAACCGAAAGCACACTAAATTTACACCATTTATAATTAAAATTCGCATCAACGTCGCGAGCGCACGGCAGAGGACGGGACAAGGACAAACAGTGTTGCCAGCGCCGTTTGCTCAAAAAGAAATGGCTCGAGACGCAAATCGCACCGCGCGCCCATTTGATACGAAACTAAACAGATTATTTTATGCTTTTTAGCGCATCCAAATAAAAGCTTGTTTTAAAAATGTTTTTTACTTATAATTTATTTTTTACTTTTTAGCAATCTCTGGAAAACAAATATTTTATGCCATAGTTGATTATGTACGTTGTGCGATAGAACCTACCTACTTATTGCATTCATGAACATAATAGGTATAAATTGACAACATTCTTCATTGACAGTGCCATGAACAGAAGACTAAAAACCCCAACACAATATAACCACTCAAATCTAAAAATCTTGCGAAGCGACGTCATTTAGCTCACACAAGTATGTACCTGTACTTTTTATGTGTTTGTCACCCACTTAGTAAGAAAACAATAAACTTTTACGCCATCTTACTTTAAGTCCGCCATATCAGGTTTTGTTATGATTATGTATGAGTGACGTAAACGTCACTTTATTTTTCGAGTTATTCTGAAAAATTCCTTTCATTTGATATCCATATTGTAAAAAAGCATAAAAATGATATTCTGCCATCTTAAGAAGTCCACCATAGTTAATTTAGAGTGACGTCAACTTATAATTCGAATAGGTAATTCTTAGCAATACCTTTCATCTGACACTCATATTGTAAATTATCTTAAAAGGCCATCTTTAGATGTCCGCCATATTATTTTCTGAATTGTACTCAGCAAGACCTTTCATTTGACACCCATATTGTAGGAGTGCGTCAAAAATTACTTGTCGGCCATCTTGGATATTCCGCCATGATAGATTTAGAATGACGTCATATAACTAATCATGCATTGTCATCCGAACTAAACGTGTATACAAAATTTCAGCTCAATCGGTTGAAGATATCTGCTTCTAAATTGAGTTGCAAGATTTGCCCCGAACAAACATATTTACTTCCTTACTTACATACTGTTGTAGTTTTTTGTGTGTCTAACTACACATAAAGTCTGGATTGCGTAATAATTTATAAAAATATATTATAATACCATTTTCTCAAGAATTAACAAAATGAGTGCAGAAATTGAAGTTATGTCACAACGACATAATTGATATAGAAAACCAGCCAGGTCAGCTGTCAGTCCAAAGAGTTCTTGTGCTCGAACATGCTCCCCGGCCTTGGAAGCAGCAGGTTCCAAAGACTGCAGCAGGATGAGCAAGATCCACAGCTAGCAGCTATTCGTCCAGTGGCAGTGGGCAGATCTTCGAAAATGCTCGCCGTACGATACCAGAAGCAGTCCGGATATCAGCCACTCGAGCCACTCCATCCTTGCCTGGATAGACTTCGACAATGCGGCCTAAACTCCATTTCAAGGGAGGTTGGTTATCGTCTTTCATAAGAACCAGCGTGTCCTTTTGTAAACCATCTTGATTCTCTCGCCATTTGGTTCTGGTCTGCAGCTCCGAGACATATTCTTTCGACCAACGGTTCCAAAAATGCTGCCGGATTTGTTCGACCCTTTGAAAGCGTGTCAGGCGGTTGGCAGGGACGGTGCTGATGTCTTCGTCACAGACAGGCGCTGTCAGAGGACGGCCAACCAGAAAATGACCAGGGTAAGAGGGAGGTAATCATGAGGATCTGTTGACATTGGAGTCAAAGGACGGGAGTTCAGTATGGCTTCAATTTGCGCCAATACAGTGCTGAGCTCTTCAAACGTTAAACGTGCGTTACCTACCACACGTCGCAAGTGATACTTACAACTCTTAACCGCGGCCTCCACAGCCCTCCAAAATGACTGGCATAAGGAGGAATCATTTTAAATTTAATATTCTGTGATGCAGCGTATTGTTTGATATCACCAGAACAAGTGGAAAGAAATTTGCCGAAGTCATTCATCAAACCAACAAAGTTCTTCCCATTGTCTGAAAATATTTCAGCCGGTTTGCCACGGCGTGAAATAAATCGCTTCAAAGCTAATAAATACGCTTCAGAAGTGAGATCGCTAACTAACTCTAAATGAACTGCGCGCGTAGTAAAACATATAAATAAACAAATGTATGCTTTAACAGTTTGAGCACCTCTGCCTCGCCGGTTTAACATAATCAAAGGTCCGCATTATCTACACCACAATACATGAAAGGATACCGGGTTCTAATCTCTCTTTCACTAAGTTACCCATTTTGGTGCAATAATTTTACCTCGCATACGTACACACTTTACGCATGCATGACAGGTCTGGCGTGCAAGATTCCTACCACCAAGTGGCCACCATGACTCCCTGATAGTACACAACAGTAACTGCGGCGATGCGTGCATTAACCGTTTATGCTCAAATCGAAAAAGCAAAATTGAAAAGTGATGTTTACTTGAAATAAGTATGGGATGTTTCTTGTCAAAATCGAAGTTAGATCTTGAATTCGACCACCGACGCGCACTAACTGATCTTTATCAATAAACAAATCCAACTTTGATAAGTGAGTTTGTTTCTTACTTACTTGACCCGTTAAAACGAGTGAATCGCGGACATCGGAAAATGATTCACGTTGCGAAAGTCTAGCGAGCGTTATCGTAGCTTGGTTTAGTTCAGTCACAGTTAACACACCCTTCCACTTATCATCTTTATAACGTGCGTTATGTATAAAGCGAAGCACATAAGCGGCGGCACGTTGCATGCGGTTATACTGAGAAAACCTCGAAAACGGAAATAAATTTTCTTCATTTTGCGTGTTAATGAGCAATGTGTGTGTCTCATGAGTTTTAGTTCAGGCAAGTTCTCCGGTAAAACCTCAATCTGGTCGTCTTCGAACTATCAAATGTAGGGTCATGCAAGAAATATGGCCCAGTGAACCACAAATTATTTTCATTTAATGCATCTACACTTTGTCCCCTCGATACTAAGTCGGCTGGATTATCTACGCCACTAACATGACGCCATGAATGGCCTTTAGTCAATTCATGTATCTCCCCGGCCCTATTCTGGACGTAAGTTTTTAACATGTTAGACGGAGTACGTAACCAACCTAGCACGATAGTCGAATCTGACCAGAATACAACTCTATCAAAAGTAGATCTCAGTGAGCGTGAAATTTTGTCATATAATCGCGCTCCCACTAACGCCCCGCACAGTTCGAGCCTAGGTATAGTCAAAACGGGCTTTATAGATGCTACCCTACCCTTTGAACAAAGTAGCCGCACGGTAACATTTCCTACGTTGTTAATTGTACGCACATAGGCGCAGGCACCATAAGCCGCCAGGGACGCGTCTACGAACATGTGTAATTCAGTAACTACAGGGTGTTCACACATCACAAATCGAGGCACTCGAATCTTATTGAGCAACGACAAATTGTTTACAAAACGCTTCCAAATTTGCGAGATTTCATCGGGTACTGGTTGATCCCAGCCGAGATCTAAAGCCAACATTTTGAAACAACATCTTCGCTTGTGTTATGACTGGACTCAATAACCCGAGTGGATCGTAAATTTGTGATGCACCCGATAATATTGTACGTTTCGTAATGGGTTGTGTTTCAGGGTCAAATTGAGTATGAAAATACAATTCGTCACGATGGGGGTACCAACCTAAACCTAAGGTTTTGCTGTGAACATGCTCACCTAACGAAAAATCTTTTGCGTTAGTAGGCATGTCTACGTCTGAGTCTACGTCGAAATTATAAATCCATTTACGTAGAGGAAAACACCCAGACTGCAAAACTTTTGCAGTGTCATTGCAGATCTGAATTAGCTTATTTTTTTATCATTATTGCCACAAATCAAATCGTCAACGTAAAAATCTTCGTGAATCGTGCGTGCTACATCAGGGTCCTCACATTCTTGTGCTAATTGTTTCAGACACCTGCAACTGAGAAACGGCGCGGACGCGGTACCATAAGTCACTGTGTTTAACTGGTAGATACCTAAGGGATCGGATTTATCATTGCGCCATAAAATCAATTGCAAGTCGCGCTGATCTTTATCTATCAAAACCTGTCTATACATTTTTTCTATGTCTGCGCAAGCTAGATACTTGTTCTCTCGAAAACGCAACAGAATCGAAATTAAATCACCCTGTATAGCCGGTCCAACGTACTGTAAGTCATTTAATGACTTTCCCGTACTAGAGGCTGCGCTTTCATTGTACACGACACGTAGTTTTGTAGTCGTAGCAAGTGGCCGAAATACACCGTGATGCGGAAAAAATAATTTGGGGACCCGTATGATGTGACACGACTCATGTGACCTAAGGTTTCATACTCATTTAAGAATTCCGAATACAACTTCTTATACTCTGGATATCGGTCTAGCCGTTTCTCCAAAGCATAAAAACGTCGTTCAGCTTGTGCAAATGAATCACCCAACAAATCAGGTTCATATTTGAACGGTATGCGTACACAAAACCTGCCCTCAGATGTGCGTTTCATAGTATGAAGGAAATGTTCTTCGCATGCACGCTCATCGTCACTGCGTGAATCAACTGGTTTGGCGCTAATAGGTAGCTCTTCGAGCTCCCAAAAGCTGCGGACTTGTTTGTCTAAAGACGGCATATCTATAGATTCTTGTATGTCTAATGTTTGCGTGAAGTTACAATTGACATATTTTGAACTTTGTTTAGTATATCCTGATACTGAGCCTCCAATGATCCACCTAACTTTGTGTTGATTAGATAGGGCCCATTGGGTAAGCGTATTTCCCGCAACTACCAAGTCCCAAAATCTATCAACGCCGATAAGAATATCGACTTTTCGGCTTTCATAGAATGTGGGATCGGCCAACGTAATGTTGTCAGGTATGTACTTAAAGAAATCTTTACGCAACAATGTATGGCCTGGTAAATTGTAAGTAAGCTCAGGCAGTACTAGACATTGAATGGGTGTGGTGAAGGTTTTATCCAATGAACGCAGTTCCATATCACAACGGTATTTGCTCTGCGCCACGGAATTACCTACCCCTCGAATTTGTATAGTGGACTGTACTAATTGTAAACCTAACTTGTCACACAGCGATTGAGTAACTAAGCACTTCTCACTGCAATTGTCAAGCACTGCGCGCACTTGATGAAAGTTGCCATCTTTGTCGGATACTTCCACCAATGCTGTAGACAACAGACTTGGTTCCATAAAAGTCGACCGTGTGTTCGTATTCATGTGCGTCTCATTCTCTACTTGGACTGAATAGCTCTGCGATTGAGCCGATCCACGCGAATGAGTAGAGTTGGAACTGTTGTCAGAGGGAACCGTCGCCTCCCGCGCCTCAGCTGCCGACTGCAAACTAACCGTAGCTGTATTTACTTGGCTCGCGTTTGCATGATCACAAATCAATGAATTATGTTTTTTAGTCTCGCACTTCCTGCACGGACCGTACTTACAGTCGGTAGCCGTGTGCGTTGGGCTGTTCATGCAGTTCTCACATAGGCGGTGTTTGCGCAGAACCTGAATCCGGTCCTGGATATTAAGATCAAGGAATTTTTGGCACGAATACAGAGGATGCGGCGCACTACACAGAACACACAATCGTTTGCGTGTTTGATTGTTTTTTGTGTTAGTATTAGTGCCCGTTTTCTCTGTAGCTATGTGACAATGAACCTTCTGCGCGACAGAATTGGAAGGTTTGTTCTGTGTGTTTTGCGTGTTATTCGTCTTGTGTGAAACCGAGTGTGAAAGAGTATCTAACATATCCGCCTTTTGTCTAAGAAATTTCACTAAATCATCTAATTTTATGATTTTAGAATCATCAGTCACTGATAAGGAACACTTATGTTGTTCCCACTCGCGTTCTGTGCTTTGATCGAGCTTGGAAACTATCATATAGATTATTAATGTGTCCCAATGTTCGGTACTTTCACCGAGCAATTTTAAAGCGCGTATATTTTTTAAGGTCACATCAATAAGTTTCCTTATCTGCGGCGATGATTCTTTTGTAATCGACGGCATGGTAAACAAAGACTTGACGTGCTTCTGAACTAAAAGTTTCGAATTATCGTAGCGATTAAGAAGAAGCTCCCATGCAGTGTCGTAGTTGTCTTCGCAAAACTCAATCGAATCAATAACTAACTGAGCTGAACCTTTTAAAGTCGACTTAAGGTAGTGAAATTTCTGTATTTTTGAAATTGATGGGCATTTATGGACGAGAGACTGAAATGTATCACGATACTCAAGCCAATGATCAAATGAACCGTCGAATTCGGGCAAAGATATGATAGGCAACTTAACAGACGGAGTTTGACCTGCACCAGACGAACCAGATGAACCGCTAGCTTGCTTATCTTCCTCATGGATAAGGCATTGCGCTTTGGCCAATACGGAATAATAATTGGACTCAAAGGTGTCGCGATACGCTTGTTCCTTCTCAGTATCGGCTTCCGATTCGCTCGCTAGAGTTTCAATTTTCTGTTGAATATCTTGAAAGAGTCATACAAACTCTTAACGTTTGTAATACGCAGATTTAACTCTATACGCTGCTTTAGTGATAAAAGGTTGCCTAACTCTACATGACCTTCTAAACCCTCTACATGTTTCGTAAAATTGGTGAGACCCCTTTTTATAATACCCCTCTGGGCACTCAACTCTGTTTTGTCAGTCATTTTGGAGGAGTGTAGAAGTACTCACATTCAACGGTCGCAGATCACGATGGCTATTGCGGTTATACCTTTGATTCCAACACAATATCTCAACTTGAACGTGCAGCAGGACAACGCAATTTTACGCCGAGATAACACAACACTGAAAATAAACGCAAACTAAAACACACGGAATAAAGGGAAATGTGAATAAGAATGTATGAAAAATGGTTGGCACGTCAGTCATATGAGCGCTGCGTGATGCGTCTCTTGCCGACGACGTGGATCCTGCGTAGATCTATCCTCAACCAGTTCCTAGATCACGCTGTGGTCTGGTTTTTCATCCATTCGTTTATTCCATCTGCGACATGTTCCTAGGTCGCTGTTGCGCGTAGGTATATGTACTTTTACGGATTAAATAATCCGGCTCGAAGGACCAAACAACTTATGTTGTAGTTTTTTGTGTGTCTAACTACACATAAAGTCTGGATTGCGTAATAATTTATAAAAATATATTATAATACCATTTTCTCAAGAATTAACAAAATGAGTGCAGAAATTGAAGTTATGTCACAACGACATAATTGATATAGAAAACCAGCCAGGTCAGCTGTCAGTCCAAAGAGTTCTTGTGCTCGAACACATACACTGCAAGTTAAATAAAAGCTTTTAAAAAATACCTTATGCCGAAAAAAGAGTAAAAAAAATAGGTTTTTTTAATATCCGTGTTATCATCATTACTAAGATATCCAATCTCACAATTTAAAAAATAATTTCACTATTAACTCGTTCGTTTCTTTCTTGCAATAATAAAATGAACTTGACTCTCCCATACAAACTGATTCGTACTTATTTGATTTTGATATGGGACTCCAATAATTTTTCTTTTTTTTTCTATAGGTGTAAAGTGCAGTTTAATGGACAGGTTGACTCTTGAAATGTTTGCGGTAGCTTTTTTTTACACTCTGTATTTTCTTCCATCTCTTGTAGGTATTTCTACAGTAAAGCATCCACCATCATGCATTACTCAGTCTGGCCCATCAATTGAAGAGCGCAGTGAGCGGTGAAGGCTGCATCCTTTGTGAAGTCTAGATCTCGGATCTCGGCGTTCGGTGCCGAAGCCAGTACCACAAAGCTGGGTTAAACATATTTAGGTATGTTTTCTGCCATCCGCCTGCGCCGGACGCTATTGACACTGAAAGAACTACTTTATAGCCGGTTTGAGACGGTTTGGTTTCGTGCGTAAACGACGGCGTGAAGATGTATGGGTCAGTGTAATGACGTCTCCTTGTAACCACCTCTCTGTATCGTGCGCCGGCTAATACTTTGTAGTTTAATGGTCTTTCTTACCCCTGAAAATATCTGCTAAATTTTTTTTACACTTTGTAATTTCGTTTCGCTCTGAGTTTCTATAGTAAAGCCAACATGCATTACTCAGTGTGGCACATCAATTGAAGAGCGCAGTGAGCCAGCGAAGGCTGCATCCTTTGTGAAGTCTAGATCTCGGATCTCAGCGTTCGGTACCACAGCCAGTACCACAAAGCTGGGTTAAGCATAGGTACTTAGGCACATTACTAACATTATAATTATCACACTTATGGTACCCTTATTTTCCAAGCGTCGCGACAACGAAAGAAAAAACCGACCGCATCCCATACAAACTATAAGCTTCTCAGCGCGCTGTCAACGTGGCGGCGTCGTGGCGCGCCGCTACGACGCCGACGCTCGGTCTTTCTGGTTCCCAATACAAACCCATACAAACCAGTCATTTGACAGCGACAACGACGCGCGTCGTTGTCGCTGTCGCTTGGTTTTTAAGCCTACCATTACACTACAAAAATATTTGCAATTGCGGTTGACACTCAACTACTAGCTGGTTTGAGACGGGGCGTGTAGATGTGTGAGTGTCATGACGTCTCCCTGTAGCCGTCTCCTGTATTGTGCGTCGGCTAATACTAAGATACATTGTGGTTTATTGCTCTTTATTGCCCCTTAAAATATTTATCACATTTATTTTGGAAAATATTTCCCGCTCTATAATTTCATTTCCCTCTGAAATTCTATAGTAAAGCATCCACCATCAGGCATTACTCAGTCTGGCACATCAATTGAACAGCGCAGTGAGCAGTGAAGGCTGCATCCTTTGTGAAGTCTAGATCTCGGATCTCGGCGTTCGGTACCAAAGCCAGTACCACAAAGCTAGGTTAAAAACATAGGTACTTAGGTACTTTACATACTTACATTATATCAAACTTACACTTGCGAGTCGTCATTCTGCCATCCGCCTGCACCGAACGCTGTTGACACTCAACTACTTTATAGCCGGTTTGGTTTCGTGCGAAACGATGTATGTGTCAGTGTAATGACGTCTCCTTGTAACCGCCTCTCTGTATTGTGCGCCGGCTAATACATTGTAGTTTAATGGTCTTTCTTACCTCTGAAAATATTTGCCGCATTTTTTTTACACTTTGTAATTTCGTTTCCCTCGAGTTCCTATAGTAAAGCATCCACCATCAGGCATTACTCAGTCTGGCACATCAATTGAAGAGCGCAGTGAGCCAGTGAAGGCTGCATCCTTTGTGAAGTCTAGATCTCGGATCTCGGCGTTCGGTACCAAAGCCAGTGCTGAAAAGTTGGGTTAAACAGTTTATTATATTATCTGTGGTTGAACATATTTAGGTAAATTACTTACATTATATCACACTTAAACTACAAAAATATTTGCACTAGCGAGTCGTTATTCTGCCATCAATAACACTCAACTACTAGCCGGTTTGAGACAACGCGTAGATTTCTGTGTGAGTGTAATTACGTCTCCTTGTAGCCTTCTCTCTGTATTGTGCGTGTCAGCTAATACTAACTTTGTGGGTAATGGTTTAATTTACCACTGAAAATATTTCATTTTTATACACCATGTAATTTCATTTCTCTCTGAGTTTCTATAGTAAAGCATCCATCATCAGGCATTACTCAGTCTGGCACATCAATTGAAGAGCGCAGTGAGCGGTGAAGGCTGCATCTTTTGTGAAGTCTAGATCTCAGCTCTCGGCGTTCGGTACCGAAGCCAGTACCAAACAGCTAGGATAAAAAACAGATGAAAAATTTAAATTATCAAAAATCTCGATTATTTTCATCTTTCGGCAGGATCGGCTCTGGCCTCTGGCAGATCTAGGTCTTTCGACTTGTTTACTTGTAAGTTAACGTTCTAAAGTTAGCCTATTGTGGTACCTGATACGAGTAAGATAGGTATTTCTGCAGCCGGCTCTCCACTATTACTCAGTCTGGCACATCAATTGAAGAGCGCAGTGAGCGGTGAAGGCTGCATCTTTTGTGAAGTCTAGATCTCGGATCTTGGCGTTCGGTACCAAAGCCAGTGCCAAAAACCTGGGTTAAACATACTTAGGTACATTAAATACTTTCATTATATCACATTTACACTTGCGAGTAGTCATTCTGCCATCCGCCTGCACCGAACGCTATTGACACTACTTTATAGCCGGTTTGAGACGGTTTGGTTTCGCGCGTAAAGGACGGAGTGAAGATGTACCTATATCTGAGTAATGACGTCTCCTTGTAACCGTCTCTCTGTATTATGTCTGTATTGTGCGCCGGCTAATACTTTGTAGTTTAATGGTCTTTCTTACCCCTGAAAATATCTAGTAGTGCATTTATTTTACACTTTGTGATTTCGTTTGCGTCTGAGCTTCTATACTATAGGCATTACTCAGTCTGGCACATCAATTGAAGAGCGCAGTGAGCGGTGAAGGCTGCATCCTTTGTGAAGTCCAGATCTCGGATCCCGGCGTTCGGTACCGAAGCCAGTGCTGAGAACTTAATTGGCATATGCAGGCGAACCACAAAAGCTACATGTTAGTGGTTCCCAAATATTTGTGTCCATAGAATAGTGATCCAGAAAAGTGTTGCTCAGTATCTTATCGTTTTTTTTTCCCGGCCCGATAAATGAAGCTACACGTCATCATCTGCCTGCCCTTTCCCCAAATAGGTTGGGGTCGGCGCAACATGTTTTGTTAGAGCACAAAATCATGTAGTTAAAGGATTTGGCTATGTTTTATTATCGGTCGCCTGCCTGACGTCAACCCTCTTTGGGAATGCAACAGCAGTTTGAGGTTAAAAATTCTACGTCGCCTTTTACAAAACACTCTGAGTGGACTAGGGGTGGCAAGTTTTAGTAATTCATTGAACCGTAGGTCTCAAAAGCTTCGAAGAATTCGCGAAATGTTGTGTCAAAGAAATAGAGAACAGGCAGCATGGATAGCTCATACTTTTCTTCGTCATTCCCCAGTTTGAGAATCACTATTCCAAGACGTGAGAAGACATTGGAGGACATAGTTTCCTTTGATTAAACTTCACAATTCTGTTGAAGTTTATGGCTTTCGGTTTTCGTCTTTGGGAAAGGCAGTTGATGCGTAAAATAGTGGGAAGTAGGAACTTCCTTTCCTATGTTCACCTATTTTAGTAAATATTCTCGTTACTCTTTTTACGTTTTCGTAGTTCAATTTAAAATAACAATTTAATTTAATTTATTTTGAATCTTATGCTATTCTGCGAGGCCTCATGCATCAGATCGGTCCTTCTTGACGACATCCAATCTAGTGTCCACTCGACAATATGCAGACGACTTTATGATATCGAGACGCTTTGCTAAAATGTTGTAACGTAAAAAATAGTAAGGGTTTCTACCTCAAAGGTGTAAAATAGGCTCCAGCCATGCTCCAGCCTCCTCTAGGAAATGAGTTGCGCGCGTGACTTCCATGCGACATAAGTAGGCGTTTGAAGAGCGATCCCTACGCTTCAAGATGTTGCGGAAAATATCACACCCAATTGTCGATATCACAACATGTGTGACCTACATTATGATGTAACTTGAGGACGATAGGTGGAGCGAAAAGTTTCAACTTACTTACATAACATTAATTGCACCGTTTCGGTTTGTGATATGTTTTACGACCCTCACTGCAGCAAGTGTTTTACGGAGTATAGGGGTAATAATGCCTACTTACACAGTTTGCTCACGACCATTCTGCAACATTCTCTAATATCCAGAATATCCATAACTTTTTAACAGCATCTGCCGGTAATCTAACGAGGTTGTCAGTCGCAAGAAGACGGAACTAATACGGTCGACCAATCTGCTTAGCCGATCAGATTTGGGAGGTTATTCCGGTGAAAACGACCGAAATTGGGGATTAAGTATCGAAATAAGTATCGAGAGCTAATACTCTGACACCACGGTTCCTCGGGTTGTTGGGCGACTCGGTGTTCCAGACGAAGCGAGAGTAGGTATGTAAGTATCTATATACCGGGAGTAACGCAAAGGGTATAACAAGCCGAAAGGAGGTCAAGGTACTCATGAAACTG
The DNA here is from genome assembly GCA_024500475.1 of Phthorimaea operculella. NCBI lineage: Eukaryota > Metazoa > Arthropoda > Insecta > Lepidoptera > Gelechiidae > Phthorimaea > Phthorimaea operculella. The sequence continues at coordinate 1,238,671 of JANFCV010000018.1, read as the reverse complement.
AACAACTTTCCCCATGGAACACAGGTCGAAATATAAAAAAAAATTGGACCTCCCATAGTAAATAAATTAGCTGATCGGCAATTTTGTATGGGAGGCCCAATTTTTTTTTTTCATATTTCGACCCATGTTCCATGGGGAAAGTTGTTCAGTTTCATGAGTAATACCTTGACCTCCTTTCGGCTTGTTATACTCCCTGTATAACACGAGTGATAACATTGATGGCCTACAACTGCTTGTCACGTTTAGTCACGTATATCCTGCAACATTCTCTAATATCCAGATTATCCATAGGTACTGCCGACATTGTGCCGATGTGGCGCAGTGGTTAGTATGACTGCCTGCCACGCAGAAGGTTCCGGGTTCAATTCCCGGTGGGGTCACTCACAAAGTTGATATTTATCACTTTGTGAATTTGTTCCCAGTCTGGTTAGGACATTGCAGGCTGAACCACCTGATTGTCCGAAAAGAAAGATGGTTCCGTGCTTCGGATGGGCACGTTAAGCCGTCGGTCCCGGTTGCTGTCTATGATGGCGGTCGTTACACAACCATGTCAGAGGCCTGCTACTTGTAGGTAGTAGGCGGTTGAAAAACTCTGACACCAGGGTGCATCGGGTCGTTGAACGATTTGTTGTCCCACACGAAGAGAGAGAACCGATATTGTCCCTTATCGTGCAAATCATAACCTAACGAGGTTGTCAGTCGCAAGCAGACGAAACCAATACGGTCGACCAATCTGCTTACCCGATCAGATTTGGTAGGTTATTCCGGTGAAAACGACCGAAATTGAAGAATTAGTATCAAAATAAGTATCGAGAGCTAATACTCTGACATCACGGTTCCTCGGGTTGTTGGGCGACTCGGTGTCCCAGACGAAGAGACAGTAGGTATATAAGTACCTGTAAATACTAAATAAAATACTTTTATGCTGGAACAACCACTTTTTATTACTAAACTTGAGAGACTGTCCTTTGTTTTACAAGCGTTGTTCGAACAAAATTCAAATATTTGAGGCCCGAAGGCCGGCTGGCTGGCTAGCTCACAGAACGAGGCCTCATTTTGTGAACAGCGGCGGCTTATCTTCAGCTCCGGCTTGGCTGGCTCGGCTGGCTTGGCTATACCATGGCATGGGTGGAGCTGAGACATGGCTGGCTAAGGCTAGGCTGGCTTGCAACTCGCGGCGGCATTGCGAATTGGCAATAATCTTACATACCTATAACACGAGTGATAACATTGCGTGCCTACAACTGCTTGTCTCGTTTAGTCACGTCTATCCTGCAACATTCTCTAATACCCAGATTATCCATAGGTACTGCCGAAATTGTCCCTTATCGTGCAAATCGTAACCTAACGAGGTTGTCAGTCGCAAGCAGACGGAACCAATGCGACCGACCAATCTGCTTAGCCGATCAGATTTGGGAGGTTATTCCGGTGAAAACGACCGAAATTGGGGAATTAGTATCGAAATAAGTATCGAGAGCTAATACTCTGACACCACGGTTCCTCGGGTTGTTGGGCGACTCGGTGTCCCAGACGAAGAGAGAGTATGAAAGTACCTATAACACGAGTGATAGATAACATTGCTGGCCTAGTCACGTCTAGATATCCTGCAACATTCACAACATTAAGCGTATTATAAGACAGAACATTTTTTGAAAGATAAAGATGTCTGGTCAGTAGCAACAGTTGCTCCAACGCAATGCAAGAGATAGGCATTATTTAAAAATAAACATGACATATATTTTAGTGGTTATACCTTTACTTTTATGATATGTAAATTGACATGTGTAGTGGTTAAATTTGACATTTTCATATTATTCTTTAATTATTTTTTCTGTTTTGACATGTATTTTTTACATTTACTGTAAATCTACTTTTTTTTTTCTTTTTTGCTATGTTATTTTATTGCTCAAATGTTTAAAGTATATTTTAAAGACAAAACAGTTAGAATAATGTACTGTAATTTTTATATTTATGAGCCGTTTTTGGCTATTCTACTAATTTATTTTCTAAGTTAGCTAGGGTAGCTTAGGGCCTAAGAATATTGTAGATTTTAGAATAGGTGCACTTCTGGGCAGGTTTTTGGGCGGTTTTCCTGTCCAGGGGGTCCGGCTAACCATACACATGTAACACCTTTTTAAAATTTTGACAGAACGTTATTCCATTTAATTGTCATTCATTGAGGCATAAAGTTGCATGCTGTGTGGTTAGCCTGGCCAGCCCCGAGACAGTGCCTTTATTTTTATTTTTTTATCCCGCCTGAGCCGCGTTTAGAGTAGGAACTCAAATTGTTAAAAAAAAGAGAAAATTTTGCTTTAGAAATTTTCTCTTTTTTAAGATTGTATTACAATGTGACTTTCTTTAAGAGAATCTTGTAAATTCCTACGAAGAAATAAACGATTGAAAATTTAAATTTGAAAAAATTCTCTAAAATCCAGATTATCCATAGGTACTGCCGAAATAGTCCCTTATCGTGCAAATCGTAACCTAACGAGGTTGTCAGTCGCAAGCAGACGGAACCAATGCGACCGACCAATCTGCTTAGCCGATCAGATTTGAGAGGTTATTCCGATGAAAACGAATTAGTATCAAAATAAGTATCGAGAGCTAATACTCTGACACCACGGTTCCTCGGGTTGTTGGGCGACTCGGTGTCCCAGACGAAGAGAGAGTAGGTATGTAAGTATCTATAACACGAGTGATAACATTGCGTGCCTACAACTGCTTGTCACGTTTAGTCACGTATATCCTGCAACATTCTCTAATATCCAGATTATCCATAGGTACTGCCGAAATTATCCCTTATCGTGCAAATCGTAACCTAACAAGGTTGTCAGTCGCAAGCAGACGGAACCAATACGACCGACCGATCTGCTTAGCCGATCAGATTTGGGAGGTTATTCCGGTGAAACGAAATTGGGGAATTAGTATCGAAATAAGTATCGAGAGCTAATACTCTGACACCACGGTTCCTCGGGTTGTTGGGCGACTCGGTGTCCCAGACGAAGAGAGAGTATGTATATGTAGGGGAGAGTTGGACATATTGTACCAGTAGATTAATCGTACCACCCACACATTTTCCACTAAACATACGTTTTAATTTATTTTGGCAACATTAAATGATACTTCATAACACCCAATTAACTACGACGGTTTGTGACAGCACTGCAAATGAAATTATAAATTCAACAAAATATAACAGGTTTGAGTTGACCCCGTTACTGTTTTTTATGTGTGGAACCTAAGGTTTTACAAAAGAACGGTAAGCTATAAAAAATTGAAATTTAATCACATTGTTCCTTGGTTATTTTCCTTTTGGCCTAACTTAATGAACCAACACAATCATTTGAGGTTTTGAAATGATTTTTTTTTTATAAAATGTAGCTTGTTCTTGAAATCGTACCGATCCGTAGTTTCTAAATCGTACCAAAAGATTGTTGCTAAAATATTTCGGTTCTAGTCCTAACATAATGGATCTCTGATCTGAGAGGTGTGGTTAGTTGTTAACAGTGTAGAGATGGTAATACAACATTGTCTCGTTTTTTAATGGTTTTTTTTTTAAGAAATTTGCACAATATTTTATTTTCACAATTTGTATTGTAATTTTCAAAGTACGATATAAAAACCTCGTGGTACGAATAAACGTACCGGTCTCTAAATCGTACTGATAGCAACTTTTTTTTGTAAACTATTTTGTGACAAAAATACTAACTTATTTCAAAAAACCATTCCGGTACATCAGAGTTAATTAACTAAACTAACTAAAAAGCAAAATATCACAAGTATAACGTTAATAGTTTTCTCGCAAAACAAGATAGAAATTAGGGGGTACAATATAGCCAACTCTCCCCTAAGTACCTGTAAATACTAAATAAAATACTTTTATGCTGGAACAACCACTTTTTATTACCAAACTTCAATAACAAGAGAGAAAACTACTGTCTTTTGTTTTACAAGCGATGTTCGAACAAAATTCAAATATTTGAGGCCCGACGGTCGGCTGGCTGGCTAGCTCACAGAATGGGGCCTCATTTTGTGAACAGCGGCGGCTTGTCTTCAGCTCCGGCTTGGCTGGCTCGGCTGACTTGGCTATACCCTGGCATGGGTGGAGCTGAGACATGGCCGGCTAAGGCTAGGCTGGCTTGCAACTCGCAGCGGCATTGCGAATTGGCAATGGTCTTACATACTTATAACACGAGTGATAACATTGCGTGCCTACAACAGCTTGTCACGTTTAGTCACGTATATCCTGCAACATTCTCTAATATCCAGGTTATCCATAGGAACTGCCGAAATTGTCCCTTAAGGTGGTTCGTTACGTCATACAAACGAAAAACTGCACTTCAGTCGGGTTACACATGAGCTGTAGAGTTTCTTTGTAAAGTAACTTTATTCTGAATGATGAAGGCACACGTAAATTTGTCGCAAAACTACTTATAGTTAAAAGATAATCAGTATTTTCTGCACAATAAAATTAAACGTATTTATTGCAGCAGTAGCTCCATCTATTTTCGTAAAGTGGTGACTCGCTTTTTACGGGGAAATCTGATGATTTAAAAATTCTTTTTGGTGTTTTGCGACAATCTTATATACCCACGGGACTCCCCATCAAGTTTTTTAAACCGACTCTTGTCTCCTTTACATACATAACTCCATTGAACTTTTGTATGGAAAACGGAACGCCTTAACGTGCAAATCGTAACATAACGAGGTTGTCAGTCGCAAGCAGACGGAACCAATACGGTCGACCAATCTGCTTAGCCGATCAGATTTGGGAGGTTATTCCGGTAAAAACGACCCAATTTGGGGAATTAGTATCGAAATATTATATTAGACGATTTTACGACTCTAGGGAACTTCTGCTTTTTCTTTTTAAGTGGGATAGCAACCCGATGAACCTTGGTGTCACAGTTTTTCAACCGTCTACTACAAGAAGCCAGCAGGCCTCTGGCGTGGTTGTGTAACGACCGCCATCTGAGTGAATCTCAATCATAGACAGCAACCGGGACCGACGAAAAAAAATACATTATGCGTATTTTCTTTTTTACAGTAGTGAGTACTTACCGGTTAATGTGGAATACAAACAGTTTATCATTTCAAAGATAATCACTAACATTCGATCGAATCGAATTGCCTTTCGAATTTAGGTGAATAGGGGTTCAAATCAGCTTCAGAAATATTGCAACGTTATCATTGCTCGGCTTACCAGATATATCCAGATTATTCCAGATTTTGCCGGTCCTGATTGTGTCCAGGGCTCTGGCTGCAGATATATTGGAGTGGACGAGGGAATAAGGGAAATATGCAATTCCACAGAATATTAGGTATCGTCTATAGAAATCGTATGAGATGGCCTCTACTTGCATGATTTGCAATGGTAGGCAAAAGCGCAAAAAAGGAAAATATAGTTTTCATTGTCATGAACTGGCAAGTATTCGTCAAAAACTTTGGCAGGAGGTCATTAAATAAAAATAAAAGAAAACGATTTTTTATTCTTTTGCCAGTAAACGGCATTCCATTTTCTTTTTACTTCATGCGGCCAGTCATGAGTACCTTTATGTGGAAAACTTTTTGGTTAAAATGTACAGTGAAAAGAAAAACACAGATTGAAAATATCTGTGGTTGAATCGTGGCTAGATTAAAGGTTTCTTTGCTAAATGATGCGAAATAAATATTTTTACATGTATGCTGGTATTCTGCCTCATTTTCGCCAACACCATAACACAAATCCCTTATGAAAATAATGAAAAAACTCCGCTTACATCTTCTTTGGAGGGCTCTCTAGGCTTTTTTCTCCTCACGTCATGTTTTCGTTTAGCCTAGTAAGTGCGTATTTATGCTAATATTTAGAAGAGCCCCCCGCCTGAGGGAACAATTGTCTCAATTTATGACCTCCTCAATCTGCTGGGGTTACCGAGATTTTAACGAAGAGTTCTGCACGGCCGAGGAATCTTGAATGGTGTTGCCAGGTGTACCTACCTAAGACGAAAAAATAGGCAAAAGAACATGTTGAATTTTCGAACGACGATATGATGCGGTTGGTATTCCGTGTGGTGGCAGCAAAAAATACTGCCACCCCTAGTTTTTCACAAAAAGCGACGCGACATAGTGTTATTGACCTCGGCTGAATATCTGTAAGTATCATGTGGCCTTCTTAGATATAATACCTAAGTAGTTGTAGACTATCTCTTCATATTATCAATTACACTGGTTGCAGGGGTGGCGAACCTATAGCACAGACTATAGTAGTTTTATAAATGGATTAAGAAAATATAAATATGTGCCGAAATTTAATGCAGTTGGCAACATTCCCAGCAGGTTAAACTATATTACGGCTATTTGAAAGGGCAGGTGAGCGGAATAGAAATCTAGCGTTTTCTACACAGTGGATAAAACTCTAGGTAGTTTCTTTCTATTGTTTACCAGTAGAAAAGTTTCAATTTCTATTTTTTATTGACAATCTAGTTGGATATGGCGAATAGGCGATATGAACCTTCTAGGCTATTGACGCAATGTTTACACCCTATAAGATACAGGGATACTTACAGGTATGAAGTCTGTCGTCTTGGACTGGCCTGACTACGTCTATGCCCGAAACTCATCTCATCTCTTAATCAGTGCCTAAAAATCAAAATCTTAGAAAATGCATGACACCGTTGTCGATTTAAATTTTGCTATGAACTTCCTACGACATTTATGTCCCTAAAACTTTTTGATAAAATATTATTAGATGGCACCGAATAGCACTTACCACTTTGAAATAATGCATCCGTTGGAAATAAAACAACAAAAATAATCATTTTACAACCGATTCACCCTCCGCGCAATGATTTGTTATGATCGCTGCGAAATCGCGCAGCGGGCGGCCAAAAGTGCGTTTTGCTTTATCACTTTCTAGTGTTTCCGAATTATCCATCGTACTGCTCTGCTATCGATTGATTTTATTCGATAAACCCTATCTATACAATCGTCAACAATCGATAGTATCGATACTTTATATTTTATGTAATAAACGACTGACCGTGTTGTTTAAAGTCAAGCGCTACTACCGCGAGCGACCTGTCGGACTCCCGATGATGGTGCACTTATTGCATCAAAACGTCGAGACTTTATAAGCATCGACTTTCAACAACAAGGTAAGTCGTTTTACTCAATAAAATGTGAGTTATCCTTGTTCGTTTAATTTTAATAGTATCGGTACTATCGATAGTGTGACTCTTTTTGACAGCTATTAAAAAACTGGTAGTTAAATTAACTAAGTTAATAGTTAGTAAAATAGTCGATATTCAACAGCGGGACAGGCCTTATTAAATACCATCGATAGGTTTTCTATCTTGATAAACGATACTATTGATAGTATTGCTGCATTCTCAACTATCGATATCGATAGTCCACTATCGAGTGGCAGCACTAGGCCAAAAGTGCATTTTATTTTACTACCTTACTTAATAAAGAAATATCTACTTTACTGCACAGTGGTAAGACTTATATTTGTCTACAAACCTAAATCGCAAAACAAATGAAACTAAACGTTATGACTGTAACAATTAAGATGGGTAAATGACTGCTAAGGTCGAAGAAATATGAATTTTATCTGAAGGTATTACAGTTCAGAATAGATTGTAAATAAAATCAGGGTTGAACATCTCGGTTGCTTACAATTCTTTAAGATTGACTACGATTTACACACGTCGCGGCCACTCAGTGAAAAAAGTCATGGACGGTTGTAAGACCGTACAATCCCAGTCTACTACCTCATTTTATAATACTGTCCAGTTTTAATTTGCGACTGAAAACAGAAGCAAAGTTTTCTTCCAGATCCAGATTGCTATGCTACCTATTAAGTTCTGATTCCGAATTGAATTTTTGGCATTTTGAAGGTTTTTCCTTTAATTTATTTCAGACAGTACCTAATAGTCTGTGTCCTGCCTGACTGAGTGTAAAAAAAAGAAACTGAGCAAACAAAAAAACTAAATTGTCTCTACCTTGGAGACATTTTAGAAATCATGAGAACAGACCGTGGTCTGAAGTCACATTTGCATCCTGTATAATAAGACCGTTTTCCACCCCGAAGGGAAGAAAACGAGTATTTTAGGTCTTGCCGAGGCTTGACCTTCGGAGATTACCTATCTTACCTAACAGTACACACATGCGCTTACTTACCAACTCTCATCTCTGTGCGTGCTATGCGAGCGGGGTGCGGGGTGTGGCCACACCCCCTTCCCCCCGCGCGGGGGGGGCGACGGCTGGCGCGCGACCGGCGGACGCGCGGTTTCGTCAGTAGCTTATTCCGAAGAGCCGGCAAGAGCTTACTCCGGTCAAGCCTCGGCAAGACCTAAAATACTCGTTTTCTTCCCTTCGGGGTGGAAAACGGTCTTATTTTAGCTCTGTGCCTTCGGCTTGACCTTCGGAGATCTGTCTATCTTCTGTCGGCGCCCCAAAGTAAAAGCGTACTGTGATAAACCTTTGATTGGATGAAGCAAAGAGAACACTTCAATATAGTGAAAGAAAACATTTTATTTTGTTTTTTCCAAAAATCAACATAACAACCGCAAGTACAAAGCTTCGGTAGATATACCTATTAATTATGGCATAATTAAATATAATTCTTAAGAATTATTAATAAATCTTAACTTAAAGAGATCAAAATTATAATGTAATGACAGTAGTAACAGTCTTTTTCAAACAATGAGGTACTCAGTCAATTACTAGTAGTAGTAACCATAAACATTAATCAACGTAAAATAAACTTCTAAAACAAATAATTATTTCACTTCTAAGTAAGAAAAGAAAATAAAATAAAAATCTATGTCTCTTAAACAGCAGAAAAGACAGTGCTCAGAACGTTGAAATTTTCACTCCTTGGCTTTTCTACAGGCTTACAATAGTGCTTGAAAAAATTATCTGAACCTCTCCAGTTAGCTTTTTTCAAAATTGTATCCAAGGGGACATTGTTCTGATAGTCATAAGATGCAACTGCTGATCTAATTGATCCAGGGCTACAATTGATACCCAGATCCCGAAAAGGCCCTTTAAGCCAACCAGCAATGACTGACCTTGAAGCTTCTTTAACCTCCCCCTTGTCGAAATGAAAAGACTGGCCAAGCCAGGCCGTGCATTCCTTCTATTAGCAGAAGCCTCTATCAAACAGTTTACCCATTTAACTAAACTGAAATCCTGATCTCCTGAACAAGACAATTGCCAGCCTGACTGCCGAACTTTAGAGTTATCTGTCTTTGAACCAAATCTAGGCCAAAAGGTTATTGAAGTATTCGATCTAACACAATGTTCGTCATCGATACAGAGCAGCGTGAGGTCGTGTATGCGACGACCTGAAGCCAACAGCAGCAATAAAGCTACGTGTCGTGAAAGTTGAAAAATACTATCTTCCGACGGCCTATGCGCTCTGATCCAATGCAACAAGTCTTCTACATTCCATATTGGAAACTTTGAAGGCACAATAACCGACTTATGGACTAAAATAGTCGAAGAAGCAAACTTTTTAACGCGGCTTAGGAAGCCTAGATATGCGGCAACATCTGGGGGGCGAGGACTACTAGGACTTTTCCCATTCTGTCTGCACCACGAGACCCACTGTTTCCAGGCTGACTCGTAGGTCCGCCAGGTAGAATCGCGCCAGGCAGTCTGGACAAGATCTATATCGTCCCGATCCAAATCGGTTATGAGCTCACTCCACCCCGTATCCTCCAAACCTCGAAATAGAAGTCCTCTGCTTTCAGCGGCGGTTGATTGCTGGAGAGGTCCACTATACACCTGTTGACGTCCCGAATCTGAAAAGGAGCCTCCAGAGCTCGTCTCTTCAAGTCGCCTCTCCAAAACACAGTTTCCCACCGCGGCACCATCAAAAGGTACGTCCCTGACGCTTGGTTGAGGTGCCGAAGCACTCTGGGTATCAGAGGTGGAGGGGGGAAAACCCACGCCAGTTCGTAATGCCAAGTGCGACTGAACGCATTGATAAACGCTGCTTGAGTGTCCCGTGCTTCTATCGATGCATAAACTGGTACCACTTTGGACCGATTTGTGGCAAACAGGTCTATCAGCGGCACGCCCCACTTTGCAAACACTTTGGTCGTTATTTCGCTCGTGGCATGCCAGTCCGGAAGACGAATTTCCCTCGACAGACAATCTGCTATGGAGTTGTATCGGCCCGGAAGATAAAATGCCTGAAGAACCAATCCTAAACTGTTCGCTAGCAACAGGATTCTTTCCGTTTCCTCCAGCAGTGTCAACGACCTCGTTCCTCCCTGGTTCCTTAAATACGACACGACTGTTTTGTTGTCGGATTGAACCATGATCGATTTGTTTACCACTAACTTTTGGAACTTTTCTAGAGCTATATGAACTGTGAACAACTCCTTTCGATTTATATGCCATGACGCCTGCTCGGGAGTCCATTTCCCCGACAGATGATGATCGCTCAACTGAACACCCCAACCTTCGTCGGAGGCATCGGTTGATAGAAATATGGTCGGTTCTGGAACAAAAATTCTTCCCGGTGTCTTCACGTTGTCTATCCACCAGAGAAGCCCTTCGATTGCACGATTGGGAATGGGAAGCAACTGATTGGGCTGACTTTCGGGTAATTTTAGACTGGCTCTCTGAATATGACGGGTGTGTAGGCGACCTAGCGGAGTGACCAAGGCTGCAAAGCCTAGACGACCCACTAGAGCGGTTCCTGACTGCCATGACCACCGACCTTCTCGTAACACCTTCTTTAAATCGAATTCCAATCGGAGAACTTTTTCCAGGGGAAGTTTCTTCTCGTTGGCGACTGTGTCCCAATCGATGCCTAGAAACTCTATCTTTCTTGTAGGACGCAGAATAGATTTCTGCAGGTTCACGCACCAACCCAAGCTTTGCAGAAGACTGACAGCGTACCTCATCTGGTTCCCTAGACAAACTGGATCCTGGTGGGCGAAAAGAAAATCGTCTAAGTACACCAGAACTCTGAGGCCCCTTGTTCTCAGGTAACCTGCTAACCATTTGCTGACGCGAGCGAAGGCTAACGGTGCGCTGGACAGACCAAACGGAAGGGATGTCATTTGATACAGGTCGTTTGCATAACTGAAGGCTAGAAACCGGCGGTGGCTCTGTTTGATGGGAATGTGGAAGTAAGCCTGACTTATGTCTAGTTTTCCTAGAAAGTCGCCGTACTGGAGAAAGTCGGGTACTCGACCCTGATTTATTAGGCGGAACTTTTGGGGATTCAGGTAATAATTGAGACCGCGTAAATCGAATATCTGCCTTACTTTTCCATTGGCCTTTGGGATTAGAAATATTCGAGACAAAAACCCCGTTGGTGAGTGGCATCTTTCTATCACACCCTGAGAATAGAGTTGACGTACTTCCCTGAACATCGCCTGCGAGGGTTTTGTCGCGAATCTTTCTAGGTTTTCCTGTAGAGGTATGGAGGGAGGCTTCGCAACAAAAGGTATTGTATAGCCCGAAATTATCTTTTGAATTGCCTTTGGGGCTCCTATCGACTCCCATTGAGGCAAGAACTTTTGCAACTGCCCCCCTTGAAAATTGTCAATATGACCCACGAGGTTTCCGGGGTTTCTTGTCGTTTTCATTTCCATGACGTCTCTTTCTTTGGTTTGACTTGACTTGTTTCCTTGCAGATGAAGTGTGAGGAAACGCAGCGGAAGTAGCGGTGACTCGGTTAGAGGGTCGCGAAACTCGTGCAGATTTCCGGTCCTTGTACCCAACGTGAGGGGCTGGTTTACGAAATGTATTCGAGAAATCTCTTTTGTCCGTAGCTCTTGGCGTCAAGAATATGTTACTTAAGCCTCCATGATCTTTTACAAAGGAACTTAGAAGCTTTTCTTCAAATAAATGCGTTGGCGATGGCGGTATACTATGCAAAGCCTCATTAAGTACCTCGTTCTTTGCCTTAAAGGTCTTTCTCCTAAATTCAATCGTCTCAGCCCTATGGGCGCATACAAATTGAACCAGTTGGTCGGATATCACTTTGAATTGGCAGTCTTCTGCCTGCACTAAACGCGATAGATCTGAGCTTACGCCAGGATGTTTCTTGACTATTGCATTCAGCTCTTCGGCGAGCGCTCTTCTTTGTAAAAGTAGTGCATGAGTCACCGTCCCCAAGATACCCTCTTGTTTGGTAACCCATTGAGATGGACGTGACTGCATAGTACTGAGCTCTGTGTTAAGTTTCAGCGAGCTAAAGGGAGCGGCCGCATGTAGTTTCTTTTCTGCATCTTTGTATCGGATACGGTTCCATCCTTCGGTTCCAAACCTTTGACATTCAATGCCGTCCTTCTTAATCTGCGCGGATGGTTCTGGCACAAGGGGGTCTGCTTCCTTAGTTGATGGTAAGAATTCAAGCTGCTTCTCACTATCTTCCATCAGGCCACCTGAACACCCTACCCAGTCTGGAGCTTTCCACGATGAGGGGTCTGAAGCATCTGAATCGGAATAATCCGAAGATACGTTTTCCTTATCTGAATCGGATTCTATATAACGAGCATTCCTGGAGCTTTCAAAAGCCTCGATCATGCGATCCATTTTCTGTTCCAGGCCATTGACCCTAGCCTCGAGGATAGCTGTCGAAGGTGAAGGCGACCCCGTCCTTAACCGTTTTCGCACTGGATGTTCGGGTAACCTCGTACTGTCGACGGATCTTCTTTTCCGGTTAGATTGTTCCGACTCCGAAACATATCCCGCGAGTATATTATTCGCCTCGGTCCTAGTATGCAGCATTGGTAAGAGTGGCTGAACTGCCTGCTTGAAAAATTCCGCTCGGACCACGGAGCCACGAATGCGGCTCGAGATGGCTGGAGGCCCTAGTATGAGGGCTCGCGTAAAGTCCCAACTAATCAACTTAGCCCGCATGGCCCTATATCCTTTTTCGGATAAGTGATCTGCATCTGGTACAAATGCCCGGGCTAAACCAACTGTAGGCAGAGCAAACACCAACTTATTGAGCACATTAGGGTCGATGTTCTCCCCAAAGACTTCTTCTTTTGTTGCTCGGGCGACCTGCCAATCTGGCCATCCAGCCGGAAGATACTCTAGGGCCAAAGATTTCACACGGTCCCAAACCTCGCTGTCCTCTTCATTCTCAACATTCTGCTCCGCTAACTCAGCCAGAGTGACCAAGTTATAAAGCCCAACCTTGGTTCAATGCGGACTGTGCTCGAGCTGAGGCTCGTAAACAGTCCGCTTACCAAGCTTGGGTAAAAGCTCGTGATCGAAAAGTGCGAGCGAGAAGAGTGCGAGCAAAGAAGAGAGCATATAATGCCGCCGCCAGGTATTGCAAACGGGTGCTACGAAAAGCTAGGTTCGACCATATTAGCCGTATTGGGGCAAAGCTTGCATCACACCCACCGGGTAGTAAGCAGTTCTGGTCCCTTTCGAAATCAGTCGAATCCAACTTCTGCCGTCCCTCACTACCTCCAATGCAGAAACCTGATGGGTCGCTTGCCCACACCGCGGCAGAGAAAACAAATTTATTTGCCGATCTGTTTGCGAGCAACTCTCGTATAGACGCTGGCTCGAAATATCCACCCACCTTACCTCACTGTGATTCTTTGATGTCTGAGATCACAGTGCACAATAAAGAGGTCCGTAGAGCCCTTCGCAGTCTGGACGTGAACAAGGCCAGTGGTCCTGATGGCATACCAGCAAGATTGTTGAGGTATTGTGCGCCTGAGTTGTCTCCTGTACTGACACGCTTGTACCGCCTCTCTCTCGTGTCAAAAATTGTACCAAAATCTTGGAAGCTTGCCAATGTGCAACCTGTGCCCAAGAAGGGTAGCCGTGCCGACCCTAGCAACTATCGACCGATCGCCATCACTTCCGTACTCTGTAAGGTTATGGAAAGAGTTCTGAACTGCAAACTGCTTTCGTACCTCGAAGACAATGATCTTATCAGTGATTGTCAATATGGCTTCCGCCGAGGGCGTTCCACGGAGATCTTCTAGTGTACGTAACGCATTGCTGGGGCGAGGCCATTGAAAACCACGGCGAAGCAATAGCAGTGTCGCTGGACATTTCAAAGGCCTTCGATAGGGTGTGGCATGCGAGTCTGTTGAGCAAGCTTCCAGCGTACGGCATACCCACTGGCTTCTGTAGCTGGGTGGCTGACTTCCTGAGTGAACGGTCGATCCGAGTGGTCATAGACGGCTGCTCCTCTGACCTCAAGGCTATTGACGCCGGAGTTCCTCAGGGTCTGTACTCTCCGCGACGCTTTTCCTGCTGCACATCAATGACCTTCTATCTTCAGGAATTGTTGGGTACGCAGATGACAGTACTGTCACCGAGAAATATCTGTCCGGCGCAGGAGCCAGTGGTGATGAAATCCAAAGATTGAGAAAGGCTATGATTGAGCGTACGAGCCTGACGTTAAGTAACGTCTCCCAGTGGGGCGAAGACAATCTCGTCAGCTTCAATGCTTCAAAAACGCAGGCGTGTCTTTTCTCCGCAAAAGGAGTCCTTTCACCTTTTCTCCTACTTTTCGGGGTACATCTGTTCCAGTGACCAACACTCTTCAACTCCTTGGCATGGAGTTGTCCTCTGACCTCAACTTCGGCACCACCATCGAGTCCAAGGCCCAAATTGCAGCTAGAAAGTTGGGCGTCCTGAATAAAGTCAAGCGGTACTTCACGCCTGAACAGCTTCTAACTCTTTATAAAGCTCAAGTCCGATCTTGCATGGAGTACTGCTGTCACCTTTGGGATGGCTCGGCTAAATACCAACTTGCTGCACTGGATTCGGTGGAACGCAGAGCCAAGAGATTAATAGGCGATAAAAAACTGGTGGCGACCAAGCTTCACAGCCTGGCTCACCGCCGCAAGGTTGCTTGCCTATCGGTCTTCTACAGATTGTACTTCGGAGAGTGTGCGCGTGAGCTGCATGAGCTCATACCACCGTCTCCTTTCTTCTATCGGACATCCAGACGCACGGCCGGCTACCATCCGTTCTTAGTTGATATACCCACATTACGCACTAAGCGCTTCAAATCATCTTTCATTATGCGCACGGCTAAAGAATGGAATTCCCTGCCTGCGTCTGTATTTCCGAGTGCATATAACCTGAATCTCTTTAAGTCTAGAGTGAATAGGCATCTTCTGGGCAAGCTCGCTCCACCGTAGATCCCATCTCTGCTCTAGGGTAAGATTGGGGTCAAGAGTAAGCCCATCATAAAAAAAAAAAAAAAAAAAAGTCACCCTGCTGCGCCATCTGAAGCGAAAAGCATTGCAGTCAGAATCATCAACCAAACAAGCACGTGCTTAGGTTAAACAGCTGAGTAGGCAAAAGGGAAACGCCCAAATTTTGGGCCGCGCCGCTCAAGTTTTGGACCGCGCCTGCCCAAATTTCGAGCCGCGCCTTCCAAATTTTGAGCTGCGCCGCCCAAATTTCGAGCCGCGCCGCCCGAATTTTGAGCCGCGCCGCCCACATTTCGAGCCGCGCCGCCCAATTTTCGGGCCGCGCCGCTCAAAATTCGAGCCGCGCCGCTCACCTTTTGAGCCGCGCCTCCCAGTATTGAGAGGCGCCGCCCGAATCCCGAGCCGTGCGGCTCGACCTCTGAGACGAGGAACTTGGATTCGGGCGGTAACCGCAAACGACCGTGGCTGAATGGCCGACATGTCGTATGGACGAAATAACGTCACTACAGTTACAAGTAGGTATTATGTTTGTGGATGGGATGTCCGACAAAACAAAACCTACAGCGAAGATTGTGGTTGGTATGACCGACAAACTTCTAAGCACGAATTGCATTCGGCAGAGCAAAACAGTGCTTCACATCACACCCATGCGATCTCGCACCTAAAAACAAAAACAACACGCACAAAGACAATGTAAAAAGTCTAAAAACTTACCCTTACAGCAAGTAACACACATAAAAAACGTTACAGCAACGTTACGACTTTTTTAAAAGTAAAAAACTTTTATAGTAAGAACTAACAAAAGCGCATGTGTGCACGCTAAGTAAAACAAGCGTACTGACGAAACCGCGCGTCCGCCGGTCGCGCGCCAGCCGTCGCCCCCCCCGCGCGGGGGGAAGGGGGTGTGGCCACACCCCGCACCCCGCTCGCATAGCACGCACAGAGATGAGAGTTGGTAAGTAAGCGCATGTGTGTACTGTTAGGTAAGATAGGTAATCTCCGAAGGTCAAGCCGAAGGCACAGAGCTAAAATAATTAAAATAGCCGGTTCTTGTCAGATTTAGATGGTAATATGCACTACCTATACACACAGTTTCCAATTCCACCTTCATTCGTAGACCATGCGGAAAGTCATGCCGCTCCCGTATCGGCTTATACAGCCATGAAAAATCTTGCCTCAGACACTGAATATTTGTCTGTCGCATATGTATGAGGCCAATGATGATACACCACACTTTTTCCTATTTGTGTACATAGAAACTACCTACCTACATCGGTACAGTGTATTAGAACAAAACGAATTGCGTACTCCTGAGATTCATGGTTTGCCTGTCTCATATTTCTCCTGACAAATTTATTAGACTCGACGTGTGTTTTATTAGAACTGGGACTCTAATAGCTAGGCAGATAGAAGTATGACTAAAATCGTTTAGAATG
The DNA here is from genome assembly GCA_024500475.1 of Phthorimaea operculella. Lineage (NCBI taxonomy): Eukaryota > Metazoa > Arthropoda > Insecta > Lepidoptera > Gelechiidae > Phthorimaea > Phthorimaea operculella. The sequence continues at coordinate 1,222,089 of JANFCV010000018.1, read as the reverse complement.
AACATCTAGATGTATTTCCTGAAGGGTGCTTATTGATAGATGTCGGACAATACATCGATATCTGTTGCTACGAAGTAAGTACATAATTTTGGAATTTTGGTACAGTCAAAATATCTCTTAGACCACATTATTTTAGTGAATTGTTTCTTTTGACGCATATGCAGCTAGTTGAACCTTATTTATAAAACCTTTGGAATAAAAATAAATTTTTAACCATTTGAGACGCCGGAACGGGACGGAAGATCGAGTTGCTCGAAGTTTGAGACGGTCCTAGGTAATCTCATTACTTTTACTTTAGTCTTTTGACCCAACGCCCACCCAACTCATTCGTTTTGTGGATGTAGCGCGAGATGTAGAATAATCGAAATAGTATTGAAATAAAAAATATAAGCCCGAAATTCTGTAATACTGTTTAGTTAAATATTACATATCGCGGCAGCTCTTGATTTCAATCAAACAACTCACAAATGTAAATAAAATTGTCACTGTAAAAAATTGCAACGTAAACAATGCCAAGAATTAAGGGCACGTACTAGCAAAGTGCAGAGGTGTTGACTGTTGACATTTTCATAATAAGTCACTGGAACTGGATTCGCCTCGTAGCCTTTGAGAGTGTAGCTGGGTAGGTTTGGTACTGGGAGAGCCTTTTGTTCGCTCTGTTATAAAATAATCAGCCCCTAAGCGCCCTCCATGAAATGTCTTGTATCAATCGATAAGACTGTAGCAGCGCTGGTGCGAATTGGCTTCAGACTTTATCGAAGTTCGTTCTGTCGCCAGCAAATCAACCTACTCAATTTAAGGGACCAACTTATACTGGTTTTCTTAGTATTAGAATGTAAGCAATTTAAGATAGTACGGCTCCTAAGCTGGAAGTATGGTCCCATCTGGCAGAAATCATGAAACTTGGCATGTGTGTAGCTTACATGTGTAAGCTTCAGGAAAAGGAGGGAAGCAAGTTGGACCCCCCCTGCTTCCCCCCTTTGCCCCCCCTTTTATGTCCCAAATTTCAGTTATCTTTATTTTTCTCGGAAACGATTAAACATAGGAGAAATTTGTCAAGGTAAAAAATATTCCTCATAAAATTGTCTACAAAATTGTTCTTTGGTCGATGTTGATAGGACTTACACTTTTCGAGTTATGCTTCTGGGAAACCCATAATTTTTTTGAAGATGACTTCCAGCTCTGAATTAGCCATAACTACCATGTGATAGAATATTCTTTCAAACTTGCTATTGGCTTTTGTTAGTTAAATAGTCTTCAGAGGAAACCCGCAGAGAAAACACTTCAATCACGCCTGTGGGGGTGGGAGGAGGGGGGCAAAGTTTATTTTTTCCGAGCTGAACTTGAGGACTTCTGACTCCTTAAGTAAATCTGACACGAGAAATTGAGTATCATTTTCGAATAACCCAAGGACGGAGTATTCATTTCTGGGACGTTTTTTGGTACATTTCATACAAAAAAGTAAATATATTAAGTGAAATAGGAAAAAAATATGTTTTGTTCTCATTCAAACGCTGTTTTCTTTATGACCTTGAGACATATTTACTAGATAATAACCCATACTCAAAGACATACTCACCCGAATTATAAAACCATATTTTATTTTCGAAAATACTAGAAATTACCTAGCCTACAGAAGCCTAAATATTTTTACAAAGTTATGTTTGTAGCTGGAAAAATTTCAAATTCATAGATTTTGTATGCAAAAATAAGATTACCAACCGCAAACGTATATTTCTCAATTGTCACTAAACCATTCCAGATAGGGAAATGCCCTCATAGGGAATGTTGTTAATACTGACGGGTAGTTTTTGTTGGAAAAAAGAAATTGAGGATCTGGAGTACTTGATGTTTAAGAAGATATTACAGTATCTCGAATAGTTTAGCTGGGCAGTTGATGTTCCACATCAAGTACTCCAGATCTTCAATTTCTATATTCCAGCATAAACAACCCTCCAGTATAAACAACATTTCCTATGAAGGCATTTCCCTATCTGGAATGGTTTAGCAACAATTGAGAAATATACGTTTGCGGTTGGTAATCTTATTTTTGCATACAAAATCTATGAATTTGAAATTTTTCCAGCTACAAACATAACTTTGTAAAAATATTTAGGCTTCTGTAGGCTAGGTAATTTCTAATATTTTCGAAAATAAAATATGGTTTTATAATTCGGGTGAGTATGTCTTCGAGTATGTGTTATTATCTAATAAATATGTCTCAAGGTCATGAAGAAAACAGCGTTTGAATGAGAACGAAACAAATTTTTTTCCAATTTCACTTCATATATTTATATTTTTGTATGAAATGTACCAAAAAGCGTCCCAGAAATGAATACTCCGTCCTTGGTTTATTCGAAAATGATACTCAATTTCTCGTGTCACATTTACTTAAGGAGTTAGAAGTCCTCAAGTTCAGCTCGGAAAAAATAAACTTTGCCTCCCCACCCCACAGGCGTGATTGAAGTGTTGTCTCTGAAGACTACTAGTAACAAAAGCCAATAGCAAGTTTGAAAGAATATTCTATCACATGGCTAATTCAGAGCTGAAGTCACCTTCAAAAATGATGGGTTTCCCAGAAGCATAACTCGAAAAGTATAAGTCCTATCAACATCGACTCAAAAACAATTTTGTAGACAATTTTATAAGGAATATTTCTTACCTTGATAAATTTCTTCTATCTTTAATCGTTTCCGAGAAAAATAAAGATAACTGAAATTTGGGACATAAAAGGGTAAGCAGAGGGGTCCAACTTGCTTCCCTTCTTTTCCTGAAGCTTACACATGTAAGCTACACACATGCCAAGTTTCATGATTTCTGCCAGATGGGACCATACCTCCATACAAACTGCCAATTAAGAACCCGGAATACCTACACATAGAAATATTAAGAAAAACCATTATTAGTTGATCCTTTAAATTGGTGGATTTGCTGGCGATGAAACGATATGCCGGGGTATTGATTTTAAGAAGGCATTAATTTGTGCTTTTCCCTAGCCCTTAAAAGTGTAGACAAGTATCTTAGCCAAGTACAACAACCTCTTTAGGATTTGTAGGAGATCTTTGTTCACTTTATGTAGTTAGAAATACGCAACAATTTCATTTACTTACGCAAAACAGTAACATTGAGCGCAGTGTAGACTTAAGGCATCAGAATAGCAAAATAAGTATTTTATTCGCTATTTTGAATGAAAAAGACAAAACGTTTATAATAGAACCCGTAGATATGTCGTTTGTTATGCATGTTGAATGAAGATAACAAAACGTTTATTATACTTAGAACTCTGATGGATCTTAAAAGCAAGACATTTTCAACGCCAATTCAAATCGACAGGACTACTCCAACTGCCACCCACAAGCCAATCGTCACCGACGACATTACTTCTCCCTTCAAATGAGTGCTTCGTTGTGCACGTTCGCGACAAAGGAAGCAATTTATCACGAAGCAAGAAAGGTCACGCCACGAAAGGTATTGTCACCAGCGCCTATTGATTCGGGGTCTTTCACCTTATCCTGTAGGGACCTTTATCCTTGCAGAATGAGTAACTCACTTTTCTATTTTTAACCAGCGCTAAAAATGAGTGGACGGATGGATGGAGATGGTTTTCAATTCGTTGTTATCTTGAAAAAATATAGCAAATTATTTTTTACTTTGCTTCGTTAGATTACAATACAATATGCCTAACGGAACACTTCAAATTAAATACATTAGTGTACAATTAGGCCTTCAGGGAATCTCTTCGAGGCAGCCTAGTTACTATGGGACGAAAATAATTTTCTATTCAAAAGTCTTACGGTCACCTGGAAAGTAACTTGACCCCCCCCTAGTCGGGGATTGTACCTACTACCTTATTTACTTAGTTTATTGAGACGTGGCTGTTAATGCAGAAAGCCTAATCAACCACAGTAATAAATAACGTACTAAGAAAGTTATAACATTATATCTACGATAGTTATAAAACCTAATCCTGCTAAGGTGTTACTGCGCTAATAATCCTAAGGCATATCAATAAACGAGTGGTCTCTGAATGCTGTAATGATAATGTTTATGATTATGATTATGATTATTTTCTCATATACGAGAGAACCTTTTAGCATAAATGTAAAGTTTACAACCTATTATTGGTTACTTTCATTAGATGTGCAAAGTAAGAGGTGATAAAATGTAATTTCTATGGTATAGGTATAAAGTTCTATCAGAATTTCTTAATTTAAAAATTGTTCAATAATCGATACTTAGAGAAAAACCTTTTTTTTTCGAGGCCTTTGTTCAGTAGAGGCTGACTTGGGCTATAAATCGCTAGTATGATGTTGCCGTTCGATAGATCAAAGACAATAGATTCCAGAAAACTGCCATGCCAGATATACCTATAGTGACCGATAGCGAAAATTCAGAACCGGCTGGTGGTAAGGAACAACTTTCCCCAAGGAACATAGGTCGAAAACCGAAAAAAAATTTTGGTCATCCCATAGTAACTCAAATCAGCTGATCGACAATTTTGTATGGGAGGGCCAAAATTTTTTTTCGTTTTTCGACCTATGTTCCTTGGGGAAAGTTGTTCCTTCTCACCAGCCGGTTCTGAGTTTTCGCTATCGGTCACTAGTAAAATTTCACCCTATATTAAAAACTTGTTATTTTTGCACGTTTCATTTCTTTTATTATTCTACTCATCGAGTTATTTGAAAATATACGTCTTTAGGTTCTTTTGTAGCTGTAGATCTTTTATTATGATTTATTTCAAAAGCCTTTGTCGATTGATGAGAAATATATTTACCACAACACTGGCATATCTATAGCTACGTCTGCAGGCACCTAGTGCACACCGGAAAAACGTGTGGTGCGGCTACTATAGATAGCATTGCACCTAATCAATCACTATATTTTTGAGGCGCTATCGTCAGACATGAAACGAGAGACGCGAGACGTAAGATGACATCTGTCAGACAGACAAATGGTCGGCGATGAGACGCGCGTCTCATACTCTCATATATGTAGAGTTCGTCTTTTCTGATTCATACATTTTATACTATAGAAACGGTTTCGAGCGTCACGATATCTCACATCTCATGTCTTAAGTCGCATGTGTGGAGATAGGACCTAAGATGTATTGTAAGTATTCTTTACATCAATAAGTGCGTTTGTGTGTCTAGAAATCATCTTTCACTTATCCCGAATAGCGGTCACCGAGGTACCGAACATAAAATGTTCCTGTAAAGCATTTGTCCAAACCTTTTGTTGAATAACCACCTATTCAAATAAACTGCTATTATTTACAAAACACTCTGCGCATCCCAAAAAATTCTCTTGAACCCTGTGCCTTTAAAGTAAGGGTTAAAATCGCCTCGAAGCATAGTTTTTCATCAGCAAATAGGTTGGTTTTTCAGTGGGTCCATTTCTTACAAATGTCCAAAGGATTTCTCGAAACATTTCTTTGAATAATCGCGGGAGGTGTTCGCCTGAGAGATAATGGAAAACTAAACAAGTGTTTATCATATTATTGGAACTTACCTGCATGAAGTGCTGTAGCAGAATTTAGTTACGAGTATAGATTTTTTTCACCTTTCAAATACCTAAGTACAAACAAAGAAAAATACGAAGGAGGATCTCAATAAATTAGTCCCGAATTTTAGTTACTTAACAGATTATGAAAACCCGTTTGTTTTAACTCTACCGCTGCTCTTCAATTCCATCATATCATATATACAGCAGTAGGTATCCACTAATTAATACTCTGTGGCAGTATATGCCGACATCTACCTATTCACTATTAGATAGGTCTAGTACAGTACGCGAATGAGTTCTTGGCCATCGGGGAATGAGGAGGCGCGCGGGGGCGGCGCGCCCCGCGGTTACCCAACTACCCGCATTCGCCCGCAGTCGAGTGATGGGAAAAAAGTGTGTCACAAAGTTGTCGATATTTTGTCGTTGTGTTGTGTTTTGTGTAGAAACCATAAATACTTCTTTAATATTATTCACAAACAGTGAAGTTACAGTTCGAACAAACTATGGCTAAAAAGGCCCCTTAAATAAGCAAATGTCTCGAGACATATACGTTTTAGTTACTTTGTTTTAAAGAAACCTGCCCTTAGTTTATAAAGACCTATTCAACGATACCCTACCTACTCAATATTGTAGGAAAAACAACCCATTAACTAATAACTATGAGTAGTCTGAACTGAACTGTTCGGCAACAATTCTCGATATCGACATCAACATGAATTAGTCACAGCACTACCGCATTCCTCAACATGGTCATGAACTCATTCGCGTACTGTACTTCAGTGAAACTTCGAGGCTCAACTTACACTAGAATTTTCATTGTAGTTACTGAATAACCAGCATATTCTGAATTTAGGATCCCTTGAATGGGCGAAGTAGGTATCTATGAGCAACTTGAGGTGCTGAAATCCTACTTAAAGCGGGAATTATAACCGCGAATTTAAGCCCTTCGGAACCATACTGCGGTTTTATAGGAGCCGTAAAACCGACACTTGGCGGTGTTATCTACCCATCTGGCATATTGTGCGTTGCAGCCCTACTTGTTGCGATGTCGCCAAAGAGTATTTAATCATACATCAGATATAAAATATCAAAATGTTGCAGGATGTGAAAAAATGCAGAACTGATTTTTAAGAGTAAAACTGAAGCACTTTTCTCCGCTTCGAAAAGTTTTCTTTGTCAAAAACTGAAAAACCAAAATATTTTTGACCCATAAGTACCTATACAAAATCGGTCAGATCCATGGGTAATATTTTACTATATTTGGCCACCGTTTAAGAATTTCGAGATTTATTTGTAGGGAATGCAACTGCCTATGCATTCCCTGGATCGTGCCAATAGACGCTTGGAAAAGTTTGAGTTATGTTTTCCTAAGCACCAAACGGCAGCTGCGGATTAACTTTCAACATAATCAACTTAACTAAAACCTCACCTCATCATAGTAAGTTTTCATTAATATGCCTAGCGGGTGTCACACTCCCCGCGGCTTCACCATTCATTCCCAAAAGGCTGTACCGTAGTACCATCTGCAGCACCCTTTCTATGTGTGCGCCCACAAAACCACCCCGAGCTTAGACCCTGTCAACGACCACGCGGGCTAGTAGACGCAAGCTCCATAGAGGAGAAGTGAGACGTAAGATAAGACAGACTAGAGATCATCAGCCGTCATATGTGTAGCATTGGCTCTTTTGTTTCATACATTTTAGATATAGTTATAGAAAAACGGTTTCTAGCGTCGCGATATCGCACGTCTCACTTCTCTGTCTAGGGCAAGATGCCTTAATAATAATTATGCTGATTGATCAGTTTAACCTTGACCTTTTTAAGCAAATCACACACTCATCGGAGGATATTGTGGTTTGTGACAGCCTATGACAACCTGTGACAGCCACCGTAATGTGATTTCGTAATTTCTTTTCGCCTAATCCTGATCCGACAAAACACCAGAAAAACGTCAAATAGATGATCGCCGCCCATAGTGGCTTCGCCTTTTTTCTTCGAGTTGTTAGGGCACATAACTTCATTAGCTCGAAAAGCAGCTACCTTCTTCGCACTGTCGGTCGCCAGCATCATTGCTTCCCAGTTGTATCAGTTACTCGCCTATAGTGTGCCATCTAGTAGGCTATACAGTCGTTGTACCCCGTACTCAGACCCCGTACATTCCTACAGGCTTTTCCACCAATAAAATTTGCATAACTACGCTGCTTGGCTCAGCCGCGGCGTCTTATTAAATTTCTACCCCTCCAAAAGTCATTAATGGTTTGTACTTAGCCACCTCGGTGTTGTTCTATAAATCATAAGGTTTCATGTTACGGCCTCGCCTAGTGGGAAGGATGACTTTTATTGCGCCGCTGAAGATGGAAGTAAGCCTAGGATTGGGCGATATAGCCTTCGCGGATTTAGGATAAGATGTATGGCTTAGCGGGCCTTCAGGACGTTTTTCTGGTTTGAAGTAATTGGTGATAATGTTTTGAGATAGCTATTTTTATTCATAGTAGAGAAAATTAAAATGCTGACTTAAATCAGCATCACTCTGTTTATTTAATGTGAGAGTCGTCTCAAAAAAAAAAATGAAAAATGAAAAAAATGAAAAATAGATTTATTTGAATGAAAAACCTTTTGCAATTATTCATACATCTGCCAAACCTTAAGAAAGTTTGTCGGCAGTAAGTTATACTCCTATTAAGCTAGGTTTTCTTATTTAAGTAAGTACAATGAAAAACAAGTATACATGCATCTTAATAAACAACATATTTCAGTACAGATTTTTTAAACTTTGAACATTTGATATCTACTCATTACAATAAAAGTATCTTTACTTATTTTCTTTAAGTTTTTGCAATAAATATTTCAATACATTATTTTTGAGAGATCGCTTCGACTTACAGTTTTTAATATCTAAAGGTATATCAAGACGCCGTTTTAGACGATTGACCGAAAATCTGCCAGTAAAGTTCTGAAATGACCTTCAAAATCTTTACAGACACGCAGCGATGACAACATTTTAGGGTTGCTACCTTGCCTACTTTGCGTAACCCGAAAGAGATAAAAGCGTGATTGAAGTGAAGTAGTACAAGTAAATGAAATTGTCACTAAGTAGATATTTTCGAATAATAACAAGATAAGTAATTTTCAATCACGAATGTAACATGATATCCTGTTCAAAATCAACATTATTATGAATGACATTTTATATTCAATAATTAATAATGAGCGCAACCAAATGAGTGCACCATTGATTGCGTGTGTCATGTTCATATGCAGGGACCGGATTGACCCAAGAGATCAACCTACTCTTCAAATCTCTATGGAAATCCATTTTATGTTGATCCCTTGAATGATCCGAGTTGCTATCAATAGTACTCATGTCACGAGTATGGCACAAACAGATAACGAACGAGCAGACATCACCCGTATCGAATTACAATCCAGCTTTATGGAATTGCCATTCGTTAACGGGCATTCATTCGGACGGCCATTGATTATTTGATTAATAAACAATGCGTGCATTTCTGCTCTTCATTACAATATCTGTTTCGTCCACGGCTGTGGTGGAATGGACTCCAAATACGAGCTTCGATTTGGCAATCAACTTCAGAGATCACAAGCTGCCGTGCTCGAAACAATCTGTCGTCTTCCCTGAGAGCGTTCAAGAGGTAATTGACTTTGTGGCCGACGTGGCCGTCAAGGAATTCATTTTACCGAAGAATGGCGAGCTGCTCTTCGATTCTTTGGAAGAGGTCATCGCCTTTGGACCCGAGGAACATGACAACTGCACGGAAACTGGAACAGCGTACTACGCTCCTAGAAAATACTTTTCTTGGAATGACCCCGATGTATGGAGCTCTTCAAAGTTCAACGCAGCTACACCAGACGCAGAGAGAATCCCGTGCTATAACGACGACGTAGTCTTTCCGGATCACAGCCAGTTCACGCTGGCTGCCCCAGACGACATACAGTATGTCCAAAGTCTATCCTTAGGCGGAATCTACCAGGACACTGATTCGTTCCAAAGGCATGCACTGATGTCTTCAGGCGATGCACCGCAACAATTTTTACTAAACAACTACTTCTCAACTGGTGTGGTAATAACTTACACAAAGTGTAATAATCCTTCTGGTTGTCCTTGCCAGACGCACGTTTTAAAAATCAACTGTGAATTGAAATTCTGTCCAGCTCCAAAGTGCCTCAATCCAATACAGCCTGTTGGTCACTGTTGTAAAATCTGTGGAGGATACATCGTCAGTAAAATGGGACCAAGCTTTGATACTTTAGTGTTTGAAGAAAACGTAGCGAAAGTGATCGAATCCTATGGAAAAGATAAGCTGGTGTACCACATCGGAATCCTGCCAGACAACAGAGTACAAGTGGTGGTTGTGGAGAAAGGAGAATATGACGGGACAAGCACTCAGGCTATTCAAGACATTGAGTACGGCATTGACAGTAAAGTTTTGCAAACTATGGCGTACTTCAGCGGTATTCCGACGTCTGAGTCCGGTATGAGCGTCAAGATTGCCTTTTCGATGTTCTTTGCTGTGGTGTTTGTTATGGGCGCGATTTACGTGTACTATTACCGGAAACCTGATCTGCCTGTGTTCAACTATCCCATGTTTGCTCGCAATACAAGACGCGTGGTGTCCAGGTTTAATGCTAGAAGCGAGAGTGTGGTGTCTCTGACTTCCAGGAGGGATTCTACGGCCACTACCAGGTCGGGTTTTGGCACAGCCTTTAGAAACCCGATGTATGATTCCAAAAGGGGGCGTGTTGAGGTAACCGAGCCTGTGTCTGAAGAAGATTAGATGTTTTTAAATCACCTACTCATAAACATGTCAGATCGTAGCTAATTTAAACTAGTAGAAATATACGTACTTACCTGTGTTATTAAACTTACATTCGGGTCTAATTTCGTTAGGTACTTAAACTCCGTTCTCATTCTTTCGTATTCGTATTTATACCTAGTTAATGTTCCATTATTTATTAAAATACACCTATAAATGTAAGTAACACTTGTTTTATTTCCTTTCTAAAATAAAGCACCCACCCCAAGCAATAGTAAATTATTTCTTCGCACCATTGCCTTGGCTCTATATGCTGCAGCCTTTGCCTTTTTGCGTCGCGCTAAAGATCCATAAATGAACCATTTCTAATTAAAAGTCTAGCTCTTAGCTATGCAGTACACTGTACTACCACCGATGGTTATATTAAAGCACTCTTTGGGTTTGTAATAAAGACTAGTTTCGAAAGATTCGACAAAATTGAAATCCTTTGGTCTATATCAGCAGCACCTTGAGTTTCTTGTTCAAGAGATCTACATATACTGTTCTTCAAACTTTGACTACGAACAGCAACTACAGTTTGATCCATTTATTGGATAGCTTGATATATTGCTGTATTCAATGGACCAAATTATACTGGTTTTACATACAGTTACTATGAGCGACCAGTATAAGTTGACCCTTTAAGAGGACATTTAGATATAATGCTGATAGTACGTCTATCTATGAATCATGGCTGCGTATTTCAGGCCCGCCCGCGTCGCGCGATGGGGCGTCTGCATCTCGTATATATCATCCGCCTAGCCTGCGACGGATGGCGAGCCGCTGTTTAATTGATATTTTGGTTGTGTTGGCAAGGAATATGAGTTTTATTCATATAGAAAAAAATAACGTCGATAATTTAGATGCAGTTAGGGCCGACAAGTTTAGATCCATTCGTCTGTAGCAAGAATGAACTGTATCCTAATAAAACGAAGTCTTTATTGGCTTATACAAGTAAACTGACTGGTTGAAGTAACTTGAATCTTGAAGCAATATCCGAATGGGGTGACGCAAATCTTGTCAAGTTTAATGCATCTAAAACACAGGCATGTCTATTCTCCACTAAACGGAGTCCCTTCGACCTGACTCCGACTTACCGAGGTGTATCCGTACCGATTTCCGACCATCTTGAGCTTCTTGGCATGAATCTTTCATCTGACCTGAACTTTGGACAATATATTGAGTCTTTGGCCACGACTGCAGCAAAAAGACTCGGAATTCTCTCAAAGGTCAGGCGATACTTCACACCAGTACAGCTTTTACAACTATACCAAGCTCAAGTCCGTTCCTGCATGGAGTATTGCTGTCACCTATGGGACGGGTCTGCCAAATACCAGCTGGCAGCCCTGGATTCGATTGAGAAGCGCGCCAAGAGACTCATCGCTGATAAGGCACTTATTGACGCAAAGTTGCAGAGTTTCGAACACCGTCGCAAAGTAGCTTGCTTGTCGGTATTCTACAGGATACATTTCGGGGAGTGTGCACAATCTCTCCATGACCTTATACCTCCGTCACCATTCCATCTCCGGTGCACGAGACGCCGGTTGGGATTCCACCCTTATATCGTAGACATCCCGCAAATTCGCACAAAGCGCTTCGCTTCTACATTTTTAATACGAACTGCTAAGGAGTGGAACTCCCTGCCTGCGGATCTGTTTCCGGAACGTTATAACCTGGGCCTTTTCAAGGCGAGAGTGAATAGGCATTATCTGGGCGAGCATGTTCCATCATCGTCTGCATCGTCACTTAACATCAGGTGAGATTGCGGACAAATGCTTACCCATTGTTTATAAAAAAAAACTGCTCTGGTTCTAAGAGCCTTCTGAGAGAGTTATTTTCAATAAAATACAGTTTTTGTTTTCAATTTGCCAAACGTTTCTCGGCAAATGGTGATAAAATCACCGAAAATTTCGAAATAAAAGGAATATGATTTCATGATCACATGATTTTCAAGTAGATCTATGCTCCTGTGTTTTTATCTGGTACCTATTACCTCTAGATATCGGTTAGCAAAATATTTCAGCCTAATGTGAAATGCAAATGCCCAGACTAGACGTAGCGACACAAGAGGACGGTAGACTGCGCTGTCGTTCACACCACACTTGCGATGATCTACGGCTTTGCTGACTCTACCAGTTCCTTGCACATTGTCGGTGCCTCATGTATTATAGGTAGGAGTATATCTTGTACTCGTATAGAAATCGCCTATCATGTACGGTTAGCAAAATTTCAGCCTAATGTGAAATGCAAATGCCCAGACTAGCCACGTAGCCACACAAGAGGACGGTAGACTGCGCTGTCATTCACACCACACTTGCGATGATCTACGGCTTTGCTGACTCTACCAGTTCCTTGCACATTGTCAGAGCCACTTGTAGGTATAGGTACGATAAGATGATATACGAAAACCTCATAACTTCAATGGCATACCCTGTCAGTTAGGAGGTTTTTGAATAATATCGATTCAAATCTGTGGAGGATTGACGATTTTCGAATAGGTACTGATATCAAACTTAAAACTCTACGCCTTGGAAGCGTCTAACCGTTGCTTCTTCGATTTGCAGTAAACCGTATAATCATAGCAAGTGTGATGGAAACGTAAAATTATCTCTCGGCCACACTCTTGCTCTTATGACGTTCTGTCGGTTCTACAGATCTGCGTATTAAAATCTATGGAGGATCTACAATCTACGACCTCCAAATACTGATATCTACACCTCGGAAGTATTTACCCGTTGCTTTTTCGATTTGCGGCAAACCGTAGATTAAAGCAAGTGTGGTGTAAACGACAGTATAGTCTTTCGGCCACACTCTTGCTCCTGTAGAGTTGTGGTATGTTTACACATCTGTATATTAAAATCTGTGGAGAATCGACAACCTCTACACCACGGAAGTAGCTACCTAACTCTTGCATCTTCGATTTACAGCAAACCGTAGATCATATCAAGCGTGGTGTAAACGACAGCGTAGTATCTCGGACACACTCTTGCGGTATGTCTACACATCTGCATATTCAAATCTGTGAAGGATAGGAGAGGTAAACTGTTCTGGAGGGCAGACATTATGTAGAGTGGTTTGGATATGCAGGATAGATTTAATAGTATTTTATGAGTTGTAGCAGACGATTTCATTTAGTTTGGTAAGTATGATGTCCAACATCAAGGTAGACAATCTCTCTAGGTGAAATCTTCGTGGGGTTATTTTTAATATCGCAAAACGGCGCTTTTTATAGGGGTAACCTATCCACTGAATAGACGCTCGACGCAACGTGCAACATGACAATGTCATCAGACAAGCGATCGTCAGCTATTATCGGTGCGACGCGCGTCTCACGTGTGTAGCTTTGTCTCTTCTGTTTCATTCATTTTATGTGGTAACGGTTCCAAGCGTCGTGATGTCGCACGTCTCGGACGATCACTTGTTTGACAGATACCTTTTTAAGTCTCACGTTTCTCGTCTCCTCTGTGGATGGAAGTAGTCGCGCTCGCCAGCTACCAATTCAGACGAGACCCGTGGCCGAGACATCAAGTAATTTTATCCCCACTAAACGTCAGGGGAAGCGACAAAAGGTGAATAAAATAAATAAAACGCGCAATAAAAACTATTTCCTCGTATCGGTTACTCTTGCGCGTGTACCACGACCATAAAATATACCAATATGGACCATATTCGAATAAGATATAGTACATTTTCTATTGGTATATCGAAGTGGAAACTGCGTGCGCAAGGCGGTCGAGAGTTCAAAGTGAACTCGATAAATCTGGGTGTCATTCGCGCTTGAACAGGGCTGGAAAAAGGGCGTTAGATTTGGGCCACATCAACTACCACAACTGCTGGACATGGGCCTCCTCCCCATATATTGGAGTTTTATTTGTAGCGAATAAACGCTTAGTAGGCCGACTGGCGGACGAAGTGCTTGGAGTATTGTTTTCAATTACAGCGATCGCTGCTGTTGCCTATTCTTTAGTCACCAGTTACCTCAGTAACCTATTACGTCATTAACATTTATTGCAACGTTGTTCTAAGCCGGCTCTATACTGCGCGAAAGATATCTACACAGATCTTTGCACCAAATAAATTCGGGAAACTTACCACGTGGCAAAACATTATTCTCTTCATACCTACCTGTATTTAGCCAGGGCTGAAACGTGTCAACTTGCGCTTTACGACACCATAAACCGATGAAGAGCACAGTTGTGACGTGTTGGGTTTTTTGCGTGTTTTTAACGACCCATAAAATATGATGCCGCTTTGAAACAGATAATAACTCTGCGCAGGGGCGATGTTAAGATGTGTCAAATAAATCTGATCAAAGTCGTCTTAAAATAAACTAGTCCGTCCCTGATGTTTGACGCGCGGATACTTTATGAGGATAGCTCTGAGCGAGGACACCTCTCAGAGAGAATCCTAAAATAGGATGAGTTAATCACTAGACCTGTGACGTCTTCTGAGGTTATCTGACAAAAGCACAGAAATGTGTATTTGCTCTTGTGTTACAAGGATAGAAAAAGAAAACATAGAAAATGATGGGAAATGATATCAGGTGTGCACTGATTTAATTATGATTCTTATTGTACGTTTAATCAGGGTGAAGCAGTAAAGAAACAATAAGCACGTTTAAACACGACAAAACGCATGGAAATAAACTACTTAATATGAAAAAGTATGAAGCCCTTCTTATTCTTGCCTAAAGCAATACCTTAAATTTTCAGCATTTCGTTGTGGATCCGATTATACCTACTGTCCAATAATGTCCATGATTGCTTACATTACGGTCGTTGCACAGCCACTTTATTTAGAGGCATACTACTAGAAGTAGAATTAAGCGGTTTGATAACTCAAATATCAAGTGTTCACCAAGTGCCTAAGTTATGATTACGACAAGGAACGCGTTCTAAATCTAATAGCGACTAATTTTTATAGCTTCAATCTAGAAGTTACTAGGATTCCGTCTTTTTTATCACTCCATCGATCTGAGATTGATAGTCAGTGTTACTTTAATATTATGACGGGATACGAGTAAGTTAAATACTATTGCACATGTCAAGTTTTAGAAATACGGAGAAGGGAAGGAGTAAATATTCGCGCCACCGTTTTACTAAATAGAAAATTATAAGCGATGTTAATTTCTTTATTTCGGTCGTTGCACAGCCACGTTAGAGGCATACTACTATAGTCCGACAACTTCGTGCGCAACCTCCCTGAGATGGTGAGGGGGGTGATGAGCACGGCATTCCAATATGCTCGCGTGTCCCTTCCCCGCTACACCTCCCGCTACCCGCTGACGTCTTGGATACCTCGTCCCCCCACCATCTTGCACTTCTAGGGAAGGTCACGCACGAACTTGTCAGACTATAGTAGCGTAAGCGGTTTGACAACTCTAATACCGAGCTTACCAGGTCGCTAAGTATTTACCTATGGTAAGACTAGAAACGCGTTCTAAATAATGTAGCGACTAGTTTTTATGGCTTCAATCTAGTCATTAGGATTACCTCTAATTCACCACTTCTTTGATCTGAGATTGATAGTCAGTGTTACTTGAATGTTATGACGGGATACGAATAAGTTAAAGACTATTATGCATGTCAAGTTTTAGAAATACGGAGAAGGGAAGGCGTAAATATTCCCGCCACCGTTTTACTAAATAGAAAATTATAAGCGATGTTAGTTTCTTTAAGAGTGTTTAAATCTTGACTGGGTGTAGTTAAAAAGTTATGTGTTATTAGTTAGCTAGTTACACCAGTGAACATTTATCATTACTGATTAATCATTCTGTAGAGAATGGTCAATTTAGTACGACCGTTTGAATAGGCCATATTTGACAGCCAGACAGACACAATATCATGGTTATGCCATGATATGATATAAGGTCTATTTTTTTTTGTTGACATGTGTTCTAGTATGGGTTTGACAGTTGTCAAATATGATGGCCATACGAACCGCCGAATTTTCAGGCTTACATACAGGTTCAAATCATCATCATCATCATAATATCAGCCATAGGACGTCCACTGCCGAACATAGGCCTCCCCTAAATATTTCCACCTAGTCCGATTAGAAGCAGCCTGCATCCAGCTTTTGCCCGCGGACTTGACCATACAGGTTTAAATAAATGGGTAAAAATCTAAATTATGAAACATTTTGGCACTACGTGCTTTAATATTAATACTACCTACTGGACGCATTAATCATAGAAAATATAAACACTAATCGCTTCTCAAAAGTTATATTAAAGTTTTTAAAGTACCTTTCTATGCACTATGGACAAAAAGCTAAGCATTTAAAATTAAATACCAGCTGTTTTAAAACGCTCTAATTAAATCGTAACGCATTCAGAAAATTAGTTTCACAAACAGTCCAGGAGTTGTATTTCTGATTCAGTTGATATTTTAGATAGAAATAGGTAGAAGTCATCAATTAAAATTAATTTAAGAAATTTTTGACTCATCTTTGAAATAGTTGGAAGTTGGTTTAGCAGCCGTTTTATTTGAGTCCCATTCAAACCTTTTGCAGTTTTGATAAAAATACTTAATTTGTAGTAGTGAAGTAGCTTTCTAATCCAAAAGTTAGTGTGACGTATCGTAATCAATATTTGTTTCATTTAGCAACGGATTAATCAAACCACCTGTATTATTTTCGCACAGTTCTGAAATACCGTTTTAAGAATTCAGTCTACGTTGCATAAATGATATGAAAATAGCTAGTGCGATGCGAGCGCAAATATTGAGAATATAGCGATTCAAAAATATGCCTCCTTTTTATTCAAACATTTAAAAGCGTGCCAGTGCATTCAGAACGCAAACGCGCGATTTTTCTCAACTTAACCGGCGAACTGCGCGATTCCGCTTAAAAAACACAATCCGCGCGCAACAATTGCCATTTTCGAACGCGGAACGAAAATTCAACTTATTCGGTGAAAAGTTTCGACAAAACGGGGGAACCGTGCCGGGGTATTTTCATTTTAAAACTTTGCACTAGTGATGTGAGTTTGTTAACATAATAATCGATATTTTAATAATCGATTATTCCTAGGCTAGGTATAAATCATTGAACATACCTCAGTCAATTTTTGACTTGGTCACACTTGGTCCAAGGACGTCCACTCCCTCTTCTTCCCTCAATGATAGTTTTTAGTAGGTCTCGTCATGTCGTAAAAAGTGCCCTAGCATGTTTCCTCTTTCTCTATAACGATCAATATACTTCTTTTCTCCTTCACTAGATCTAGCACTTCTTCGTTCGTCTTTCATTCCGGCTAACTTATTCGCTCTATCCTATCCTGCGCCAAATCATTTCTCTCGAAGCCTCGAGTTGCCCTTAAAAAATATCGAATATAAGTAATCAATAAAACAAACAAACTGATTTACCTAATTCCATTTTCGTAATCGATCATTAAGAATCGGATCGAATCGAATCGGTAAAAAATATCAACCCACTTGATATTTTTTACCTAGACTTTGAGCGCGCTTTTGACAAAGTTCCGCACAAAAGGCTGCTTACCAAGCTGGAACATCTTGGCATCCGTGGCAAGCTTCTGAAATGGATAGAAAGCTATCTGTCTGATAGAACCTTTCAGGTTAGGGTTGGCAACAAGCTGTCTGATATCAAGAGTGTGCTGAGTGGGGTCCCCCAAGGTTCAGTGCTCGCGCCTGCCCTGTTTGGACTGTTTGTGACAGATTTATGCTCCATCATTGAATCGGATTCTTGTCTCTTCGCGGATGATGTTAAATATTTTGGAAACCCATTGATAAGCAGCGAAGTGTTGCAGGATGATTTGGAAAGAATACAGGACTGGACTAGAGATTGGATAATTAAACTTAATCCCAGCAAATGTACTGTACTACATGTAGGACGTGACAACCCCTGCAATAGTTACGCGATTGATAATGCTCCTATAACTCCAGTGTCATCACAGAAGGACCTTGGGGTTCTTATAAGCGGAGACCTGAAATGGGCAGATCATATTGGTACTATTGTGAAAAAAGCAAATAGTATGCTGTATGCAGTGCAAAGGTCTTTTCAGTGTATTACTCCTGAAACTTTCTTAAAGATTTATAAAACTTACATCAGACCCCTACTTGAATATGGTTTCCAAATCTGGAACCCCTACTTCTCGAAGGACATCAATCTGCTTGAAAGTGTTCAAAGAAGAGCGACAAAACTACCTTACTGCCTTAAGAAAAAGACGTATGAAGACAGACTGAAGATCCTTGGACTGCCATCTCTGCAAGATCAACGTAACCGTGGTGACCTTATTGAAACTTACAAGATCCTCTCGCATAAATACAACTGCCCAGACCTTCCTGCCATCTTTAGACTCAGTGATATACATCGTGCACGACATAAAAACGACATCCAACTGTCTCGCTGGAGATCCAACACCAATGTTGGATATCATCTTCTAAACAACAGAGTATTGTCACTGTGGAACAAATTGCCGCAGGAAGTGATAGACGCACCATCCGTTAACAGCTTCAAAAACAGACTTGACAAGTGGTTAAAAGATAACTAGTGACTATGGACAAGTGATTTTGTGAATAATATAAAAATCATGTAATTTTAATGAACTGTTACACGCACACCAGCTTAGATATAGGCACATCAGCCAGTGGCTGCTCGCCTATTAATATATAATAATAATAATAATAATTAAGTGAATTTTCGGAATTGATAGATAGGTATATCAATAATCGACTATTTTAATAATCGATAATTTTTTCCCATCCCTACTTCGTCTCCTAGAATGCATCCTCGAAATACATTTTCCATTTAGAGATGCATTGCTGTGTCCCCGCCGCATTTCTAAACACAGATACGGGAAATTAGTATCTATTGTGTATGCGAGTAGATATGGAATGGCGTATTTATCTGTCGCCGATGCGCACAGCCGTTGCAATGGTAATAATAATTGCTTCAGAAAGTTACGTAGCATTTATTTTGAAAGAATACAGTATTAAAGCTTGCCGAAACAGTTGCCGTGGGGTGCTGGCAGAGTAGAATAGCACCACCCCCTCTCTTCCCGTGGGGGTCGTAAGAGGCGACCGAGGGATAACCCGACCCAAACAGCCAGGGCCAACCGCATGGTGGCGGTTAATCCGGTAGGCGGCCGGTCGTAAAATTAAGCCAAATCCTTTGCAAGACGATTTTGTGTTCAACAAAATATGTTGCGCCGACCCCAAGTAACTGGGATAAGAACAGGAAGATGACAGTATTAAAGCTTGCAAATACCAGTAGGTAAGGCGGGTCCGTTTGCGCTTTATTTATGCGCTGCGCTATCCGTTTGCCGTGTGATGCCGGCTTAGAATAGCATCACCCCAATTCTACCCGAGGGTGTCGTAAAAAGCGACTAAAGGATAAATTATACAGGGAATGGGCAGTAGCGTTCCCTGTGAATTAAACATCTTGCACTGCGCTCGCCAATCCGCCTGCCTAGCGTGGTGGGTATGGCAATATCCCCCAATACGGGGGGGGGGGGCATGTCCGGCAGTGGACTGTTGTGGCTGTAAAGGTAAGGCTATCCGTTGCGTTTGAGAAATACGATTTGCCGTCTTATTTTTATACACGTCCGCTTTATGTCAAAAACGGTTTGACAGATGCATCCGCTAGCGCAAAAATATCGTAATACTTAGTAACGTTGAATAACAGCTGCTTTGCCGAAGGTACCTACATTCGTACCTTTAAAACAATATTGCTGCAACATTAATAAGTAAAAGCGTTTGCCTCTCTTCTCTCCTCTCTTAATTTTATAGAAGAGAAAATATTTTTCATTTCAGACAGCTCTCTTCGTTCGATGCCATCTTAGTACAGTGTTTCGATGCCATTTCTTTAGCATCGAATTTCCCATTTCTGCTGGACCATACACAATCCAAAACTATGCCCTATAAGGGTCGTAATTCGATTATCGCTCGTCTCATTTCTCTCGTCGTGATTTGAGAATAAGAGCCGTTTCGAATCGAACACAAGAATGGAATGGGGTGGTAAGTGAATTAAGATGGATGGTGGGGTGTGCAATGTAATGTCTGGCAACCCTGGCGATACAGGACTTTGATCTCGGTGTTTGGAAAAATGGTGAAAATCGACTTCTTGAAACTTGAGGGGCTTTTGAATTCCGCAGGGGGCTAATGAAAAAGAAAAGAGATTGCGGTAATTGAGTTATGTTTTAGATGATGTCGTTATGTCAATAGAGGGGGCATATTTCGGCTTTGATAGTCCTACAGGATATAGGAAGTTTGAAAATTTTCTTTTTAAAATCAAGTAGCTTAAAATTCTACCCAGCTGCAACAGTACGAAATATAAAAATAGGGTACGGCCTTTAAATACGTTTACTTAAGGTAGGTTAGTCGATTACCGCCTGTCGTTATATCGCCTACGTTGCAAAAAACAGGAAAATCAAGAATAATTTCCAAAAATCTGCATGGAATAGCAACATTGTAAGTAGTGTTGCCATTCTGCACTGAGCGCGGTGAGCTCCTCACACGCGCGTAATGCTAGTGGCAGCGTGTTGTTCGTGGGAGATGTTTCTGTTGGCTGCGCTTAAAAAATACGTGAAATCATCAGGTAAGTTATAACTTCATTTTAAAATGTTTGATAACTTTCATGGACTATTTTAGTTAAACTGTATATTTTGCAATCTAAATTTCATTAAGCTTTTTACAAAAGCATCACGGATATGTTTTTTTCGAAAATCTTTGTTAGATATGTCATAAAAGTTAATACCGCCTGTGCGATAATAGACTCCTTATAGGCGATATTACCCAGCTGAAGGCGTTGTTACCCACCTGTAGGCGTTATTAACACCTACACGGAAATCCAAGAATAACTTTGCGATATTATGTTTATTTTTTATGAAATGGTGGATAATCAAACCTACAAGTAGGAAGAAAGATTTGTTTTTGAATTTGTTCTTTTTTAATTAGTTAGTTTTAGTATGGTAGGTGCAATTAGACACCTAGGCAGGCGTAATTAGGCTCCAAGTTTAAAAGCGCCTACCGAAGTTTTTTAGCAAAACATCAATTTTTCATTCTAAAATGGCCTAATCTTATATATTTTCTTATTTGTTTCGATGTCGTTGTAACAAAAAGAGTTGCAAGCAACTATGACGTTAGTAATCAAATAATTTGTGTTATGTGTTATAAAATTGAGAAATCATAATTTAGAAACAAGGAATGATTACTGATTAGCCTAATATTATGAAGACAGATTACCTAATACAATGATTACTACAGAAATGATCTCAATTAGAATTTTACAGTCAAGTAATACTATAGGCGAATTAAACTCCCACGTAGTTTAATTCTGCCAGCGCGACTGTGTTTTGTCTTTGGTTTCATTTCATATTTTAAAAGTATTATGTTACTCTGCTGTATGCTATTTATAAAAAGAATATTCAAATTATACCTATGACGCGCCTATTTTCTTATTAAAATTGTTATCTTTAATTAGAAATATTTGCTTTCGAAGTTACATAGGCGGTAATTGACGAACTTACCTTACTTACATTTAACATATTTTACATTAACATTTATTTAATTCGAAAAGATAATCAAAGTGTTAATTTTGACAAGTAAATTAATGGAGTTAAAGAGATCAAATATTCAATAGACAGTTCATTATGAAATTAATCAAGAAATTAACAAACTATTTTCGGATTTTGTTACATTTAAGTGGGAAATCCCGAGCAAAAAATATTGTTCTTTTTCATCATAGACTTCCAGATAGTTAGAAAGCTTACTAACAAGAACATCTCGTGGTTTTTCTCGTGATAAAATGGTGGGTTACTTTTCATTTCCCTGATTTCCTCAACCTTTGAGGTAGCGAAAACCGATTCACTTTTATCTAGCATACTAGCATACAAAACCCCCGGGGAACGGTTCTCGATATTACCTCGTCACAAAATTCTCTATGCAGCGTTGCATTTTGACGTTGCATTCCCGACTTTCCGTCGTTCGTGAAAAATTTGCACGCTCCCGTGCACTTAACGTCAAAATTTGCACGGTCCCGTGCATTTCACGTCAAAACGTTGGACCGGGAGCGTATTCATATATCCCTAATCTGTAATGCGGTCGGTTTTGGACGACCTTTCGGCGTTCAGACCTGACTACAGAGCAGTGATACTTGCTTTTTCACAATCAGTTGGTAATTTCGTGTTGCCGTTCCTGGCTCATTGTTGATAGCTGCTGCTGCACACGCTCGCTACAATCGCTCGGAACGTATGGTCTCATTTGTAACGGGTAACTTATACCTTAAAAACTTATCTAAATAACTACCCATTTACATTACAAATTAACCATTAACGATAATCATGTGCATCAGACAGGTAGGTGTTAGATGTCTGTGTTGTAGTAACAACAGCCTTTTGTATCGTGTTTTACGTACATATCCGACTACGGCTCAGACAGGACTTTGTCAGTCACGCATAAATATGTCACGCCTTTATCCCTTGCCGGCTAGGCAGAGCGTAGAAGGCTATAAAAACCAGCCAATTACACCACGTCTGAGAAAAGTTTGAGAGTCATTCAGAAGAAGAAGTGTATTAACATAGTGACAGGTTGTCAGGTTAAAGTTTGCACCAACGCGGCCCGGGAGCGAGCGGGATGATCTCGGTGCATGCCCGATGCACTTACAGCGTCTTACGTGACCTTTTTGCTGAATAAGCTGTAGGTATTCAGCTTGTAGGAGCTGTATAGTAGACGCAAGAAAGTGTTTGTTTTGGCACTGTTTCGCTACTGTATCTGTATAAAAGATAAGGGACCTAACCATGAAAATGTTATATGTATGTCTAAAAAATATTTCCATTCAGATAAAAATGTTAGACACGCGTTCAATGAACGTCAACTTTTTGTGATAAGAAAATTGTTCTTATGTTTCTTGAGCATTTTATAATCCATTCTTTCTGTCTGGTAGAGATCACTGTTGCGTTTTTAGTTTAAGTTTTCCTGTAGTGTGTTTGAATTTTGAATGTTTAATAAAGTATGTTTAATTTAAGTACTTACTGTTCTTCCTACCCTCCGTACTCCAAATATTATTATGGCAGTTTGTTTTTACACCTAGTAGGTACTATCGCCCGCCAGCAATGCGATTTCGGGCCCTTAAAAAAGTAGGTGGATTTTCTGGCGATAGTATCTATTGCCCCAAAGCATGAGTTACGCAGCGCAAAAACAACGCACAAACGGACTTTACTTGTGTTTCGCGACTAGGCTAAGATACTTTCGTAGATTTGGTATTGGTAGGAATTTGTCTATGATGCTACCAAACACAAAGGGCCTCTGCTAATGGGCGAGCCGGGTCATAAATATCAGAGTGGCGCAGATTTGTTGACAGCCGGAATCCACCCAGAGGGGGTTGGTGAGCGCCAACTATCGCATTTTATTGCCAACCAGAGATAATAAACTTCTTGATGCAATTTTACTATCCCCTTAAGAGTCTATAAGCAAGCTATATAGATACTCGTAAGGCTATTGTTCAATATTTTCGTGTGGGACACTGACTCGTCAAACTAACCGATGACCCCTGTCAGAGTTATACAACCACCGTTCCAAGTAGCAGACCTCTGACACGGTTGTGTAACGACCGCCGTCTTGTAACCGGCACCGAAGACTTAACGTGCCCTCCGTAGCACGGAACCATCTTTCCTTTGGAACAATCAGGTGGTCCAGCTTGCTATGTATGTACCTAACCAAGGCCTCTGACATGGTTTTGTAACGACCGCCGTCTTGTAACTGGGACCGACGACTTAACGTGCCCTCTCAAGCACGGAACCATCTTTCTTTTCGCACAATCAACTGGTTCAGCCTACAATGTCCTTAACCACTGGGGCAAAATTCACAAAGTTACAACTTTTTGACGTAAACATTGTCCGTGTATTACAAAAAAGTTAGACATTGTTTATTGCCTGAAAACGTCAAATCGTATGGAAATTTATTTAAGCACTGTCTAAACGCACGTTTAACTTTTTTGTAATAGCACCGTGTTTGTTTAAGTATTTTATTACGTAAGTAACTTAGCATGGGAGATCCATCTTTTCATATTATGAAATAATAACTTTAACGGTAGTTTGTTCAGTTTCATGGGCTTGTTTTGTTGACAGCCGGAATCCAGCCAGCGGGGGTCGGCGAGCGCTAACTACGCTGCATTTTATTGTCAACCAGAGATTATAAACTTCTTGATGCAATTTTACTATCTGTTTTTTCGTGTGGGACACTGAGTCGTCCAACTAACCGATGAACAACTATTCGAAGTAGCAGGCCGCTGACATGGTTGTGTAACGACCGCCGTCTTAAGTGATCATAGACAGAAACCGGGACCGATGGTTTAACCTGCCCTCTGAAGCACGGAACCCTCTTTTTTTCGCACAATCAGGTGGTTCAGCCTGCAATGTCCCTTACTAGACTGGGACCAAATCCACAAAGTCATAAATATTAGTTTTTGAGTGACCCCACCGAGAATCAAACCCGGTCACAGGCCGTCGACATAAACATTGTTTCATCATCTTCCTGCCCTTATCCCAATTACTTGGGTCAATCTTCAAAGCATGATTATTTTCAATTTCCGAAAGAAAATGCACACATTGATTACTCGCAGAGCTAAAATTTCTACCTTATTTGGAGAGCCTGAACCTATGTAGTATAGCGCAAAAACAATTACAACAAAAGGATAGTAGATTAGGTAGATATAATTTTTTTTAGTACCAAAAATTCATTACCATGACCTGTTCTCCGATCAGATCCGACAGAAAAAAAAGTATATTTCCAAAATGTGCGCGGAGAACATCACTTGCTACAGGGTACCTAAATGCTAAATCATTAAGCTTTCAAATCTATATTTTTATTCATAATTTGGAATACGAAGACATATTGTTTTTGTCACCTTAACTTTTGTCACGATAAAAACTTCATTACCATGTGCAGATATATTTGTGCTTAAGGTAGTCGTAATTTCCTTTGATCTCGCTGCAAAACTCCGTCATTTCTCTCGCTGCGAGTCAATCGATAGGCGGACGTTGTGTACTGTGTGGATGTGTCTACGTTTTTGCGACAAAATCAGATCGAAGTGCGTAATTTGGTGTTTCAACCAGTTTATTCTTCATTACACGGCCTGAATTATTGAGTTATATTTATGTTATATCTTTAATTGTTTGCTTTGTAACCATTACTCTCAAGTAGTGTTAGGTAACTATAAAAGCTTTTATGAGAAAAGGCGGGAAAGATGCGAGTTTTTCTCAAATATATTTGATTTCTTCATTACCAGGCCCTTCATTACCGTCTTTACCGTAACCTTTTTGAGGCTACGGTAATGACGTTGCCGCGACGGAGATGAGAAACTCTTTTTTACGTTTTTCTTTTTTTAGAATTGATAAATAAGTATCAGCAGTTAATGCTCAGATACTTTTCTGTATATTAATGTGCATGTAAAACATTTATTTCCTAGTATTTAGAATAATTAAATGTAGTGTTTTTGTTGACTTCCAGTGGTTGGTAATCCGATTATATAAAGGACCCTGGAGAGCGTCTTCCATTCCTCCATATTGAAGTCCCAGGAGGCTCCAACTGCGTTCAGCTCACTTTGTGTTGTACGCGTTCAGGTTTCAACAGGTCTGCCACGTCGACGTTGCCCGCTTGGCTGCCACATGAAGACAATCTTGGCTAGGTTATCGTCACTTTAGCGTAGTGTGTGCCCAATCCAACTCCATTTACGGTGAGCAATTTCCTCTGCGACTGGTGACTGCCTGGGTATAGACTACAGTAGATACCTAGTATGAATACAACGATTTATTTACGAAAACTTGGATTTTGTTCGACAAGGTTTCAGTTACCTTCCACTACTCAGAGCCGTACAACAACACTGACTTTTCGAGCGAGATGAAGAGTGAGATTTTGATAAGTTGGGAAAGGATGTTTGTTTTCCAAACAGGTTTTAACTGAGCGCATACACCTTTGGCTTTCTTTATCCTGTCCTGCAGTTAACGTCCTCGTCTGAGCGACCACTGTTGGTAATGGTGCTGCCCTGAAATTGCTGCTATTGAAAATTGAAAGTAAAAAACATCACTGTTTGACTTTTGCGATTATTTTTATCGGATCTGCTCGTGAACCACTTTGCAGGTGCTGTGGATGCAGAAAGCTTTGATGATGTTGACCTGTTTTTCGTGGTAAACCCCTCCTTCTTAGCGTTGCCAGCATCGCACTCCTTTTTACGGTGTCAAACGCCTTTTTACACCTCAATCTGCAGTTCTACGCATTGCTCTATCAGTATCCGGAGCGTGTTTTTTGGTCAGCACGTGAGCGCCCTAGGCGAAAACCAGCTTGCTCTTCGCGTAAGGTTCGTTTTATGTGAGGTGACATTCTGCCCAGCAGGTTCTTAGCTAGAACCTTTGCAGCAGAAGAAAGTATTGTTATGCATCACCAGTTTCGTTCTTCGGAACTTTAATCAACAGCCCTTGTTTACATTTTGTGGGTGCTTGATCTTCACATTCCCAGATTCGTGCTATGAAAGAGTGCAGTGCAATATTTCAGATGATCGCACTACGTATTCCATAAGTAGCTCTACGAGTACCTTAATGTTGTCAAAGCTAGAAGATTTTGCCGGATTAAAGATGGCAATAGTTTTAACAACTTAGTGTATCAAGCAAATCGTCAGGATTCATTCTAAAACTGCTGCCCGCTTCACTAACAGCAAGTATGAGTAAACCGCACTGAAATGTTTGTGCCGTCTGTCTAGCTGTTCTTCAGTTGTACAAAAAAGTTGTCCATCCTGGCTTTAAGAGGTTTCTTAGACAGAGTTGCATGTCCCCCACCAAACCAAGATGTGGTGTCATTGATTTATGTTTTTTATTTAATTACCATACCCTAAATAAATCATTAGGGTCAGGCGGGGTAATTATGAAACAAAAATATGAACTTTACAAATTTAAATAAAATAAAGCGCCTTTATACATCTGCAAAAGCATTCATATTATGAAATGCCGCACTATCTATCTGGCATTACTGTCAGTTTGTCACTATGCGCACTAATTAATACAGTTTGTCCACAAAATGTGTGTCTCATTTTTTTCCGCCTCTATGGGGAAAAAATGAGACACCTAAGTGTAAAAATAAGACAGCGAGCAACTTCTATAGTTTAAACATTTTTAAAGCGGCTGGGTAAATTTAAGACAGAGTGGGAAATTATGATACAATGTGTATAAGTAAGTTTCAAATATCTTTTACTATGACATTTTTTTTTTTCAAAAAATCAAAACTTGAGTGTTATGCTTAATATTTTATTAGTCTTTGGAATGCAATTTTGAGGAAATAGCATAATTATAAAAAATAACAAACTAGATACATATACGACTACATTATTGAGGTCACAATTATTAATAGGAACTAGAAAATTGACAAGAAAGTTTTTATTAAATCAAAATTTTTCAAATGCGGTCAATTATAAGACATTAAAAATCTATTTTTTATAATACTTTTCAAGGTCTAAATCGAACGTTAGGGCACCTCTTTTATTTTTTTGCATCGGTGATGGCAACTTCATGACGATTTCGTCATTGTGTACTGAAAAAATAATGTGATTATCAGGATAGACGGAGAAGATCTTTTTGTTCGCTTCAAGTAAATAACTGACAAATTTTCTTCATCATCTGATCCTTCTATTCATGCTATATAATAGTTTTGTTTCTTTTTAATTGTATTAACCACAATAATGAAATCACCGATTCAAAATTCGAGAGCAACTACCGGTTTCTTTACTTAATTCCGAGGTATTATGATAAATTCATTTCACTAGTCTGTCTTATTTTTACACTGTGAGGTGACTTATATTTTCCCGAAGGGGCGTCTCATATTTTCCCAAAAATTTGAAACGTCCGTTCCGTGCTCTAGCGCATACGAGACAGAAATGGCGGCGCGAACAAGGGAGTATCATCCCAGCCGCGAGCGCCGGACGGTAGGTAGCACGTGCATAACGCGTGGGCGAGATACAAGGTCAAAAGTTTGTTGACCCTAAACGAAAGTTTTCGCGCCAAAAATTGCAAGCAAAAATGAAATGTACTGAAATTGATACATAACAATCAGATAATGTAATATAAATTTTGTACCTTCTTGTACAAACACTAAGGCATGTTTTTGTGTGCAAAGAAACAAATTATTGATTATCTTTAATGGAGATTTTCAAGTGTCTTATTTTTACCCAAAATATCAGGTGTCTCATTTTTACCCCACTTGACCCTACCAGGTAACAGTTTCATTACCGTAACTAAGCTTCATTTATTTGTGTCAGTATCTCCTTAAATCTTGGTTCTATCAGCGTGCCTTGCACACATGTGATACATTAAGTAATAGTCTCTCGTTACCTACGCGAAAATTTTATTTTAAACGTATTTTTTTACCCTATTAAAAAATTGCGCAAATATTGCGCCTTTTGAAGATTGACCCACTTGGGGTCGGCGCAACACGTTTCGTTGAACATAAAAACGTGTTGCAAAAGGATTTGGCTGAATTTTACAACCGGCCGCCTACCAGACGTCAACCCTCCTTGGGAATGCTTTTGTGGTGGATTAACCGCCACCATACGGTTGTCCCTAGCTGTTTGGGTCGGGTTTATCCCTCGGTCGCCTCTTACGACCCCCACGGGAAGAGAGGGGATGGTGCTATTCTACTCTGCCGGCACCACACGGCATAAACATTGTTTATTTATATTTAGTATGTAGGTAAGTAATTTTGTATGGGAGATCCATCTTTTAATATTATTAAATAATAAATAACGTTTTTTGGTATAAATTGTAGCAGAGTGCAAACTCTGCATGGACATCCTCTCTAAGCCACCCTCACATCTCCCTTTTTCGAATCATTTTATAACTTAAATTTGGAACACGGCACCGAAACGTCACCGTTCTTGGCTTTTTTTGACGCATTCAATTCTTGGGATCTAGACAGAAAGGCCCATATTTACTAATTTTCATATAATAGTGCACATATTTATAACATTCCTGTTTTATACTTACTGTCGAGTGGTGATTTGTGATAGTTTTGTTTTAAATGTTATAAGTGAATCCACGTACCGTATTGGAACCCGTAAAAGGGTTCCTATGCTTCAATAAAAGAGTGAGCTGAAGATAATTTTATTATTTATGGCCATCCCGGCCATACTGGCGCCTTGCAACGTGTCAAGAACCTGACCTGCCCTGCCCTGCCCTGCCCCTGAGATATCCTGCCACTACTACCCAACAAGAAAGAAACCGAAGAACAGCTACCTCAAGACCACCACATCAAGATATTTTATTTCTTTAATTTAATTAATTTAATTATTTGTGTAACCTTCCTCATCATCCAAATCATCCAATTCACACCCTGCTCAAAATTCAAAATTATCATATCTTATTTTCGGACCCATTTGGCATAAATAAAAAAGAACCCAAATAATCACATTCATTTATTAGGTAAAATAGTACAAAATAGTAGAGCTCCGCCGTCCTCCAATTTCATACCCAATCTTATAGGTAATAAGCGTCAGCCACCAAGCACCGCGACGAACTCTGTAAATAAGTAAATAAATCTGTAAATAAATCCCCATTACCATCATCATCATTATCTACAGTACACCTACAGTACACAAATCAAATCGTTACACCCCATAATACAGACAATAGACACTATCACGGCTACCCATTGGTAGCTAACAATATCTTTCGAGTGTAGGATTTAGACGAAAGTCATCTTTCACTCGGAGATATAATTCACACCAATACCTAGGACAATATCCTAGGAATTGGACATACGAGTAGTTAGCGGGGTTCTGCAGGTCTTCGAGACCGACAGCCAGACCCCAACCCCACAACTCAATACATACCCCATCTCATACCCCATCAACTAGCATATTTTTCAAAATTCTAAAACGGGCATCGGCACCCCTGACCTAATTTCGGCAAAGTAATTGCTAGATTTGTTGACAGTGGGGGTTGGCGAGCGCCAACTACCGCATTTTATTGTCTAGCATAGATATTAAAAAGTTCTTGATGCAGTTTTACTAGAGATCGATACTTCTTCTTCGTCTTCGAATGGGGCACAGAGTCGTTTAACGACCCAATCAAACCTGGTGTCAGAGATTTACGATCTAATGGTCGATTCGATACTGAAAACCTGAGGATGGAACTAGTGATAAAGAACTGCATTTTCCAAGAAACAAACTACTGATTGGATGCATTCAGACTATGAAACTGAACATCATTCCATAAGAAAATATTTCATGAGTACCTTACATCCCTTATATTGACTTACTCAAGAATAAAATAAGATAATACCACTTAAGATTTGACTCTTTGTCCCATTTTAAATTAAATGCCCGAATACATAAAACAACTTAAAATCCATTGTGGCTCGTCCTAATGAGGCAGCGCCTGCGCAGCCTTAAGAGGCAACCCGCGAACGAGGTTAATTCACACGGCTGGGACTATACATACTACCACACTGGGACCACAGACTGTAAAACAAAAGGGACTACGTATCAAATGTGCTAAAACTCGCAACGGAATTTAGATTGTGCTTCGACAATCCACTGCTGAATAAGGTAGTTTGAAATGTTCACCACACATGAAGGCGGAGTGGTGAGCGCAGTGTGTTATTTTCACGTGGAACAAGAGGTTTATTATGACTCGTCCTAATGAGGCAGCGCCTGCGCAGCCTTAAGAGGCAACCAGCGAACGAGGTTAATTCACACGGCTGGGACTATAGAACCACACTAGGACCACAGACTATCAAACAAAACGGACTACGTAGGTACTTATCTAATTCCACGACAGTAAGCAACACTTATAAAAAAAAACACGATTTTCAATTTCAGTTTTCAGTCAAATTGAATGAACATGTGAGTACTCGTCAAAGTACCTTTGCTAATTTTTGGGCCTGTGCTGTTCCATAGACGATCGAGATGTCTCTATTCTAAGCAAAACTTTGTCAAATAACATGTTGGCGTACAATGTTGTATTGATTGTGCCAAGGTATTTAATGTAAATTTTAGATCTTTGTCGAAAGTAAGTAGGTATTGTATGCATGCCGATTCCCACCGGCTTACCTTTTAGAAATTTACAAATCCATACTCCCACATCAATCTTCTTTGATTTTCTAAAATTGTAAATTTTTCTGCTCCGGCCTACCTTCACTAAAATGACACCCTTAGCTAGTCTAAGTGTAAACCAGTCTAAGGTAAACTCTAATGTTTTAAACGTGATATTTTACTAATAGCATCGATTTAGTGACACGGTTTCGTTGTTCTGCTGCTATTGTTTGCTTAAAGTGGAGTTTCGTTTGTTTACACTTTATAAACTAAGTTTATCTAGGTTTTGTGCCTTGATAATTTTTATAGTGACGATCAGAACAGGAAAATCAGGAAAATGACCGCTCTACCACAAAAGTATTCAGAAGGGTCACTCGACTCTATTTAGGATTTTCGTGATTGTCATTCGTTACATAGCCAGGATTGCTACTATTAAAAACCTCAACGTATAAGTATGAATATCAAAACAGCAAACTCGGATACAAGGTCATAATGAATCTGAGTCAATTTCAATCCAAGAAATATGACGTTCATAGCAACCATCTTCTTAGTTACCTTGAGATCCTCTGAGATTCCAGTTAAAGTCAGTAAGCGTCAAAATCGTCGCTTGTACTGAGTGAGCCATCTGTAAAGGCGTCCAGAGCTCCATTTCACTAATTTGTGACTCCAATAATGGAGCCAATTGTGGGAAACGAAAAAAAATTCCGACCTCCCATACAAAATCCGATCAGCTGACTGACTTTGTATGGGAGGTCCGAAATTTTTTTTCGTTTCCCACCATTGGCTCCATAGTAAAAGTTGTTCAGTTTCATGGCCTGAGCACGCCTGCAAAGTTTTCGTTACACCGTCCCTAACACCCCGTTTTAGGTAGACTGAACATAGCAATTAGCAGTCATCAAACACATTTCATATGCCAATAGTTCGGTCTTTTCTGTTGCCTTGCCGAAACTAATACTTTTTGGGAAAGACAAACATTGACACCTCGAAAAGCATTTAACCGAACAATAGAACGCAATAGCACAAAAATTAGGGAAACGGTGCGCGGGGCGCCCTTACAGATGGCTACTCAGTACAAGCGAAATTTGATGCTTACTGGCTTTATCTGGAATTTTAAGGGAAAGTCAAGGCAACTAATAAGATGGTTGGCATTCATATTTCTTGGATTAAAATTAAAATTAAAGAGAATCACATGACGTTCTTGTATCAGATTTTGCTGTTTTGATATTCTTATACTTTTATAGATTTTTGACAGTAGTAACCCTGGCTATGTAACAAGTGACAGTCGCAAAAATCCAGAATAGGGTCGAGTGAACCTTCTGTAAACTCTCTATTTTCTGGTAGCAGATTGCAGCGACAATCGCATGTTTACCAACAATTCACATTAAGCTTGTTCTAGCCGGCTCTAACAGGTTTTAACTGGTAATTTGTGGACGGAAACTACAAACCGTGCTAACAGACGGACAAGACAGGTGTGAATTGGGCAATTTTACAATCACGACACGGATCAACCATGGTATAATAAGATACCTACTCCACCTGGTATTCCATTCCGAGACTCGTGAACCACGTGACTAACACAAGCCTACGTCATCATGCTTGTCGGTTACCAAAATTACCCATTCTAATGATTATTTTTGTTATAATATAAAATACTGTTAACTAATAAATACAATTTAAGTGTTGTTGTAAAGTTCAAGTTAATACACACGTAAATCTAAATTATAAAATTATTCCGAAACATTTTAACTCATTTTTCTGAGATTGAATTTACCCCATAACGTATTTTATTGAAATAAAGTGGCAATACTAGTGACGTAGGCAAGTGTTTCTCTGGGAATGTAAGACCATGTTTTGGATCAACATGATCACTACAAACTAAAGGTGTATTTCTGAATCAGGAATTGGATGTCGTATCTATTCTGAAATCAGCCACAACACAAATTGACAACCTTTACTAATTCACTGAAGGTATGGTATGATTTCAATAACATTTTGTGCCCCCAAACACAACATAGAGAAAGATCACTCGCTCGAGCTCGACCCTATTATACTTACCTAGTAAAGTTACCGCAATTGTCACTTGTTGCATAGGGTTGATACTGTCAAAATCTCGAAGTAGGTAGGTACAGTACGCGAATGAGTTCATGACCATGTTGAGGAATGCGGTAGTGCTGTGACTAATTCATGTTGATGTCGATATCGAGAATTGTTGCTGAACAGTTCAGTTCAGACTACTCATAGTTATTAGTTAATGGGTTGTTTTTCCTACAATATTGAGTAGGTAGGGTATCGTTGAATAGGTCTTTATAAACTAAGGGCAGGTTTTTTTAAAACAAAGTAACTAAAATGTACCTATATGTCTCGAGACATTTGCTTATTAAAGGGGCCTTTTTAGCCATAGTTTGTTCGAACTGTAACTTCACTGTTTATGAATAATATTAAAGAAGTATTTATGGTTTCTACACAAAACACAACGACAAAATATCGACAACTTTGTGACACACTTTTTCCCATCACTCGACTGCGGGCGAATGCGGGTAGTTGGGTAACCGCGGGGCGCGCCGCCCCCGCGCGCCTCCTCATTCCCCGATGGCCAAGAACTCATTCGCGTACTGTACTTATATTTGTGAATATCAAAACAGCAAAAAATGATACAAAAACGTAATAATATGATGCTGAGGCAATAATATGATACTCGTGGTAACCATCTTAGTTACCTTGAGTGAGTTCCTCCAAGCGAGTCGTCTCCCTAATTTGTGCCCCAAACTGGTATTGTTTTCTTATTTTATCCCATGTTTTGACTAAGTACCTACCTACCTACTTGAAATTCCTACATCGTAAAATTTAAACCCTTGTTACTTTCTTTAGCAAAGCCTCCTTATTCTCCCTTATAGAGACTACACTCATATAGAGGGTGTTTTAATAACGCAATTACACTGATTCCCGCGCGTTTGTCGTAATTACACAGTAATTATACAGTCGCCAGTTAGGGTGTGTGTCCACAGGTTAGGTTAAAAAGTCTCTCGGTAATCTCTAATCTTCTTTATGTTCTGTACGGAATCCTATTGCTAGGAGCAAAGTCTTCATTTAACATTTACAATAAAGCACATAATGATGATCGCCATCTCCAGTAGGAAATGGTACCAGAAGAAAAAGAAGAATAAAGCACATTAAATGAAATCTCAGAATGATTACTTCTACGAGTACTCAGGTATTCTAATCAACCTTTAGGGCCAGCAGCGTTACCGGGAATATAAGTTTTTAAATTTTAGATACACGGTTCATCATTTGTGGTTTTGTTTCCCAAAATAAGTATTAGCTAGAAAGATATGCCGTAACGTAGGTAAGTATATTATATTATTGAAATGAGATCGCTTTTGTTTAGATAGGATAAGCGAACGGCTACGGTTACGACCTTACGACAGATTTCGGTATCTACTGTTTCGTGACCTATCGAATGTCGTATCTACGTTAAAAAAAGTTTCGCCGGTCCTAATCCTGCACAGTGGACCCGCAACTTTACAGCAGACGCTGTATAAAAGCTATAAAGCTGTAATTATGTGACAATGTAACAGCCTTGTTTGATACGACGAGCTTTTTATGGCTATTTGTCATGTAAAATCGGTGTTGGCTTGTTTGTTAGACATCATTAATTGGTCATGTTACAATTATGATAAATGGAAAATTACAGGAAAATTCTGCAGTTACCTAAGTACCTATTTTGTTTGATAAAATGTCCTGCATTTTGAACTTTCTTTAGGGATGTTCTAGCGTAGCAATCCCAAATCATTGACACATTTAAAATTGATAAGTAGTTAAACCTATGGCATCAAGACGTGAAATAATTTATTTAATTTACTTTATAGAAAACTGAAATTCACGCAAAGTCCGTCATTCATTCGATTCTTTGCCTTACATAAATGACGAATACAGTTTATGTCAAACGGCATCGCACAACTCTGCGTCGATGGATGCGTCTGTCAAACCGTTTGACAAGGTTTATGTCAAATGGCATCGTACAACGCATTGACAGCCGATATGGCGCAGTGGTTAGTATGACTGCCTGCCACGCAGAAGGTTCCGGGTTCAATTCCCAGTGGGGTCACAAAGTTGATAATTATTCATCACTTTGTGAATTTGTTCCCAGTCTGGTTAGGATATTGGAGGCTGACTGAACCACCTGATTGTCAAAAAAGCAAGATGGTTCCGTGCTTCGGGCCGTCGGTCCCGGTTGCTGTCTATAATGGCAGTCGTCACACAACCATGTCAGAGGCCTGCTACTTTTAGTAGGCGGTTGTAAAACTCTGACACCTGGGTTCATCGGGTCGTTGAACGACTCGGTGTCCCACACGAAGAGAGACAACGCTGCGTCGACGGATGCGTCTGTCAAACCGTTTGACATAAAAAAAAACAAACTTACAAACAAAAACAACATACCTATTCAAAGAAAAGACTGTTAAATTCTTTGTAATCGCTACACTCTGGCCGTACGCAATGCAAGCCCTAAAGATTAACCGCTACAGAATGGCTACAGATACATATCTAACTTTAGATATCTTCAGGACCCCACATGACCCCACATTCGAATCACAAAGAGCCCCCAATCCAGGTAGCTATAGAAGTGCACCTACTAAGCAGTTTCTTTCTAAACCCGAAATCAATACAGACCACTTCTCCGTCTTATTTATACCCAGCAACACAAAGGTGCTGTCCGTACGTATAAATTTAACGAAAACCTTAAGTAAGAATGTTTTTGTGGAACTAACGCCAAAAGCAAATTAAGGAATTTAGGTGGTGGTGTTATCCAACCACACACGGAAGCAGCGCAATAGTAAGTAACCACAACCAAACATAAATAATGTCGCACATCTTTTTATTGCTTGTATCCAGGTAGCTATAGGAGTGCACCTACTAAGCAGTTTCCTTCTAAACCCGAAATCAATACAGACCACTTCAGCCACTTCTCCGTCTTATTTATACCCAGCAACACAAAGGTGCTGTCCGTACGTATAAATTTAACGAAAACCTTACCTAAGTAAGAATGTTTTTGTGGAACTCACGCCAAAACCAAATTAAGGAATTTAGATGGTGGTGTAAATGCAACTGGGATATCCAGCCATACACGGAAGCAGCACAATAGCAACCAAAACCAAACACTTCTACGTATAATGTCGCACAATTTTTTAATTGTATGAAAACTAAACCTTGCGCTAAAAAAACCGTAGATTACGTTGCGTTTTGTCATAGTCGACGATAATATTATGTCTAATTAATAAACTTTAGTTTTTTATTACTTGCTACTTCACTTGGCACTAGTTCCACATCAGTTTGCCTTTTAGCAGTTTTAGTGGCGATAAACACGAGCTCTTTGGCGGACGATAAAAATAAATTAGCCAGGGTCAGTGGGGGTAATGAAAGCAAGTGAGTTTAGGGCCGAAACTGCAGCCAAAGTATACTATGTTACAGAATTGCGCCCAGACGCAATACGGTTTGTGTTATAAATTCTTAGAGAAAGTTGTCTGGACCGTGTAAAATAGTTGTTTTACGTGGATTCAGTAGGAATTGAGAATCGTAATACCTACTCACCTAGCTAATATCATATTATGCTATATCTGATGAGAGATTAGAAAACGTTCGAGCTTATTCATTCGCATGCGAAGACATTTTAATTCAAGACAAAATAAGATAGCATTCTTTTTCTCTTGTGTGTAAAGCTTGGGAACAATTTAGGACCAACTAATTATTTTGGGGCTTATATATCTAAGCTGATAAGTCCTTAAATTAACAAGGTTAGTCGTTAAAATAATAAATATGAGTTATCCTTGTTCATTTAATAATTTAATATCTAAGCTGTGACGAAAGTGAGAGCTGCAGATTATTTACCTACCTATCTCTTTTCATTTGCTCTTTTTCTAGAAAATGTAAAGAAGATGTAGCAAATGCCACCATCATTCGTCAGCATTTAGGACTTTCTTCAAAACTCAAAGTGTCTTTCATCAAAGCGCTTCTGCACCGCATGTCAGCAACAGTCGCGGCCACAAGCAAATTGCATACTAATTGATTTTGGAATTACTACTACTCAAACAGCTCGCGTCTTAGGCGAAGAACACACGCAACGTCCG
Source organism: Phthorimaea operculella (assembly GCA_024500475.1). NCBI lineage: Eukaryota > Metazoa > Arthropoda > Insecta > Lepidoptera > Gelechiidae > Phthorimaea > Phthorimaea operculella. Next base: position 1,184,621 of record JANFCV010000018.1, on the reverse strand, counting down.
TTCCAGCGCATTTTTAGCGCAGCGTCAAAATAGCGCACAACGCAGCGTTGGAAAACAAAAGAGGAACGATTTTTGTGCGTTGCGGCGCAACAAAGATAGTTGTAGGCATTTAAAACGGGATATTATAAATTGCATATCAAATAAATAATCGCCTATCAATACATATTCATCATTTATATTTTTTTTTACATCAAATATCTTACTTCACTACAAATAAACTAAATGTTTAACAAAACATAAACTGCAGATAATTCGAAATTTTACATCAATATGACATAACTTTTTTCCTCATAATGCAATACAGATAAATTTATTTTTGTACAGAAATACTACATACATAGCATGAATACTGACTGCACAGCAAATTTTCCATATTTTATAGCAAAATAACTATCCCAGTCGCATATTAACCAATAAACATACGTAAGTAAACATAAGTTTATAGGTCCGTTAGGTATAGCCTAACCGAACCTGGCGCGGAAAGCGCCAGGTTAGGTTAGGTTAGGTTAGAACTTTGACCACAACGCACGAGCCGAGCGAGCGGAGCGAGCGTGCCGCGGCAGCGGCCGGCGATGTGCCAGAAACGACACGCTATGCGCGTCATCAATTTAAAATATGATTATCGATGTGTATAATTAACGACGATAGTTCATCTCTAATAAAAACTGCTGTAAATAAATAAAAATAGAAGCTATATTTAAAAGAAAAAGAGTTAACAGGTATAATGTGCATTAAGATTATTAGCTGTGCATTGATGAAAAAGCTTTTGCTTTAGGAAAAATCGCTGTACGCTGCGAAAATAAATTGTAGTGTGTTTAGTGATATTTTGAGTTGAATATTTTGCTGTGCAATCAGTAATTTTGATGGGAATTTGGAATCTTATTGCATAGAAAAAGGATATTGTTTGATTTGCGTTTAAATACTACCCATTTAAAACAATAAGAGTAACAAAGACAGGAAAAAATGTGTCAAGATTAAAATTTGTAGAAGCGACATTATGTATTTATCTTCTGTGTGTAAATGTAGGTACGCAAGAATTTTGAATTTAATAAACAAGTTTTTATTATTTAGTAGGTATGAACTAGAAGATTAAACCGTTTAAGAGCATCTCAGACACACCTTCAACTAGGGTTTTGTAGTCAACGTTTCGATATACATAACAAAGTTAATTATGCTGTTGGTTTGCTTGCAGTGGTATGGTTACCAACCGCAAATCGAAAAACTTTTGTGTTTCTTAAAACTTAAGTGGTACAGCATAGGTTATAGTATTCGTGATAATCTCGGGTTGAGAACTATATATAGCTTAATTCAGTTTTTACGCTTTACTATTGAAAGAGAACGGATAACGATCAGTGTATTTGCAAAATAAGTCGACAGCTAAGTATTTTGTTTTAGTTCATCTCTTCAGTGACCTTACGACAGTTGAAATTTGAAACTGCATCCATATGGACTACTGGTGCGAATCTGTGAAGCATCGGTCTCATGTGTGTCTTACGTCAACTCGGTATGAGTTTCGTCCTCTACGATAAGCTTCTTGTACCCAATCGGGGCAATCGCTAAACTTAATGTAGCTTAATTTAGTTTTTACGCTGAACTAGTGAAAGAGATCGAATTCCATTCCATTCAAAGTTACAAAAATATATGAACGAATCAAGTGGTTCACAATTTCGCTGCCTGGGTTAGAGCTACCGTAGTGTAGCGGTTTATTTTGTTATGTGGCACTGCACTTATCGGCCCCGGGGCCGGTTAAAGCTACACCTACCTATTTTGTGGGGAGCGAGGGCTCACCCGGATGTGTGTGGGTGGTTGTTCAAACAACCAGCCCAATCACGCCCTTGGGGTAAGACTGGGCTTACGAGTTTTCTGGGAAGAACGGGTCGGACTGTGTTTACCCGGTATGTGCCGGTAGTTGCCAAAGAATGGCACAAGTGAGGGCCTCTGTGTCCTATTCGCCGGGGACGAGGGTTGCTTAAAGAGCTTGTAGAGTGTGATCTACTCGCAATGGCTGCATCAGCTGCTAATGTGATGGGACCGTCAACATCCGAAAGGACGTGCCTGGGGCAAAGTCGAAAGTTCGAAGTTGGATAGGGGTGGTAGTTAGACGCTGCAACTATTAGGGGAGCTCCAGTAGCCCTGCGCATGAAGCGGTTTTGGATGACTTGCAGCATATTCAGATGGGTCTTAAAGGTCATGATTGGCCTGACGCAGTTAGTGTAGATTCTCACATTTTCTAAGAAAGAGTTTGCTCTTGTAATTGAGCATCGAATATATTCTGCCCAAAACTGTTATGTGGCTAAGTTTAGTCTGGAGTCGAGTGTAGCGCTCAAACACATCTGACCCGGTTTGTCCGAAAACGTGGGTTCGAATCCCATCAGTGGCGTGAATTTATTCCATTTGCTTCATTTGTATTAACTTTGTAACCAAAAAGTTTATGTCAATATCTAGTGTTTGATTAAAACACCAAGTATTCCAAATTACTTTAATGTGGAAAAATCTACAAAATACTAAACATTCATATGATACCTACTTTATAAGGTAGACAGACACTATGGATATTCGATATCCATGTGCCAGCAGAAGCGGAAACAAATTTGACGGTACCTACAAGATAAGAAACCATCTGTACAATTCGTATTGTTTGATAATTGATGAAATAAAAGATGTGGCGATTGCATGTGAAAGAACGAGATATAGTACTTCAAAATTTGACAATACCACTCTTTCTTTTACATAGGTTTGTCTCTTTTGCGCACGTCTGGCGGACAACCTTGTCAAAACAATATTTGTTGATAGGTGTTGCCACGTACATATTTTTACCATAGAAGTTGGGTGAATGAAGTAGGAAAAGCGAGAAATGTTACGGATATTGCCAAAATGAATCAAACCGATGATTTAGCGATCCTCGTGAAATTTGCCACTGATATTGCTGGCATAATATTAGGGACGGACATGGACTACTTTTTTTCATCACTAGAGTACCTGATGATGGCGGGCACCAGAAGCACAGCTAAACTATAAGAGATACTAAAATGGGTTCATTGCAAAAGTTGTTCAGCATGACGAGCCGCTCCTGCTGTCACATCATTATCGAGAATCTGGAGTAGGTACCTAATGCAGATCACCAGCATCCCATTCAAACTATAAGAGATACGGTAATGGCTTTGAAGTAAAATTTGTTCAGCAACCGACGAGCCGCTTTTATTGGCACATAGTCATCGAAGGTCTGGAGTACCTGATGCAGATCATCAGCATCCCATCTAAATTGCAAGAGATAAGATATCTCCATCAAAGTAAAAGTTGTTCAGCATGACGGTCGCTTTTGCTGGCACATGGTCTTGATGAGTCACTTCTGCTGGAACGGAGTAATCGACTTTTTGCTAAGGGCAAAGATCTAATTTCTACTTGGAAACAGGTAAGTAGAAGCTGGTGAAACCGCTCAAAGGGCCGCTAGAAGTATAATAGGTACACGGTCATGTAGATACATTCTTTTTCACGGAAACAGCCTGAACGGCTGGGAGGATAGTGACATTATTATGAAGTGTCACTTTTATAGGCCAACACTCAGATCCATACATGACGACAAGTCTGACCACCGTCTTGTAAATCTTGCCCTTCAGTTTGAGGGGCATTCGGGGGTCGCACACTGTGCCCGTGACCTGTCGCCAATTCATCCATCCTGCATTTATTCTGTGCTTGATAGTCCGGTTTATCTCGCCTTGCAGAAGTGAACCAAGGTATCGGAAATCGGAGCAGACTGGTAAGGTTACGCCATTTAGCGCTACTGGAGCATAGCCGGAGAGACCACCGAAATCACAAAACATTTGTACAGTCTTCTAGTTGCACTGACTATATTAAAATTTTATCAATTCAAGATCGCGGATTTCAAACGTTATAAATATCTGCAGTCTTGTTCTTAAAATTCACTAATAATTATTATTGTTGTTTTCTTAGTATTCAAATATTTATCTTTGTATTATTTTTATTTGCCGTGTGGTGTCGGCCTGGAATAGCATCATCCCATATCTATCCCGTAGCTACCATATTTGATAGTTGCAATTTTAGGCGACAGGCTGACAACCTGTCACTATGGTGATACACAACCTTCTTAATAACTCTCAAATTTTTGTCAGACGTGGAGTAAATGACCGTTTTATTACAACTGTTTACGCTCTGCCTACCCTGCAAGGGGTAAATAAATATGCCTGAATAAAACACACAGCGCCATTTAGCCCGAAACTAAGCAAAGCTTGTATTATGGGAATTAGGTAACTGATATAATACATATTCTTTTACTGCTGGTCCGACAATAACCTAACAACATTTAATGACCAATGTGGAGTAAATTTATTTTTATGTTCCTGGCAACACTTGCACTAGCCTGACATTTTACCTGACATTATGTATGAATGAGCGAGCGAGAAAAGTACTGGTAGACGTAGCAACATGATATTGTTCTTTTGATAATATGCGACATTGTATTTCAAATGAGTTTCCCTTACAGGATGTCGAAATGAATTTGGCGGTTCACTTGACGTCGAAAGAGCAATTGATCTTACTGCTGCTTATCGAACAAAATAATATCAGAGCGCGGCTGGTCAATCAAACTTAAAAGCACAATCTAGAAGCACGGTCGTGTCCCGCCAAGACGAGCCAAACAAAGTGTCTTTACTACGGAGTAAGGCATAAGATTACAAAAATAGTTTTCTACGTTGAGTAAGGTATTATAAGGGTTCAAAATGGAGTGCACGTTTGTGTGAGATATCCTTCTTTTCGTATAATATAATCACCGTTTTATACATATAATTTTCCTATAAGTTTGATGGGCATCTCCTTGTCGCACATAGCACCTGCGAGTTGTCTCCACTTCATCAATCCCGTTGTTTTTCTAAAGGTTATCTATAGGTTACATGTAGGTCGATTTTGCCATAATTTCTAATGATTGGCCCCAAGTATTTAAAATGGTAAAACTGTAGGTATAAGTTTTCTTTAAGCTAAAAGTTTTGTCTTAGACGCATCTTTGTGGCCCTCGACTATAACATTTAAATGTTTAAAACTTTATTTACAAGTAAATTCACAAGTAATTCTTTTAGAATGTCAAATACAATCAATATACATAAACAAAATAGAATTTCAAATTAAATTTAGTCATTCAAGTGTGAAAATTTAAATCATACAATTATTATTATTTCATTATTAAACGAACAAGTATCACTCATTATGTAGGTTTACGCGACTTACTTGTTATTTAGTTGGTAGAAGGTGTAGCCCTCTTATTATTATTTCAATTGTAAATGCACGTCCCGATTTGGTATTAACAACGCGTTCATGTTTCTTTTGATGAGCTGAAACTTCAGAGGTCCATGCCTTTTGTCATTAATGTAATCATCTAACTTATAGTAGGCTTTATAATATAATGTTTTCTTAAGGGGGACCTATAGTCATTATTTTTCATACAAACGCTCTCAACCTATCCCTCTGCCAATTCGCAACCGATCGACTCAAATTTTGCGCGGTAACTCTTCTGGACTACATCCATGCTCCATATTCTTTTTCTGGTTGTAATAATGCATTTAAAAAAGATATGGCCGTCGCAAAGTGCTCTAAACTTATCAGCAAGTTTACGCCTTGGTATCTTCTAAATATGACAATAATTTCAGCAACGTAAACGATAGGAGCATAGAATATTTTATTGGCCGCAAAATAATGCCACTATCAAGAAATTTGATAGAGATTTCGAACGGGGAGCCTAGTAAACCCAGAACGCAAATTTTCCGGTAGCGAGCTACAACTGTCTCTTTTATAATTGCGGGACGGGTGGGATGCATAAATGAAATAGAAATATTTTTATCAACTAACAGCTCACGAATTTTTAGCTCGGTATAGTAGCCTCTTAATCACAGATTAAAATTTAGTTTTTGATTGACTTAATATATTTTCCGGTATATTTTTGTTAGTAGTTGCAGTGGTTAGTATGGGTTCAATTCCCGGTGGGGTCACTCACAAAGTTGATATTTATCACTTTGTGAATTTGTTTCCAGTCTGGTTAGGACATTGCAGGCTGAACCACCTGATTGTCCGCAAGTAAGATGGTTCCGTGCTTCGGATGGGCACGTTAAGCCGTCGGTCCCGGTTGCTGTCTATGATGGCGGTCGTTACAGAACCATGTCAGAGGCCTGCTACTTGCAGTAGGCGGTTGAAAAACTCTGACACCAGGGTTCATCGGGTCGTTGAACGACTCGGTGTCCCACACGAAAAAGAAGAAGAAGAAGGTATATTTTTATAGTATCGTATACTTAGACCATCAAAATGAAGATCTAACTTTAGCTAGTCTGTACTTTGGTCTGGTCTATTTTATTTGTACTTCTTGTATTGCGGTTATGCCTGCCTGTCATAATTTCTAGTATAATTATTTATATTTTTTCTTACATACTAAATGTTTTCATGAATATATTGACATAAGTATACGACATATGCTCCGTTTTCTTGCATTTAATCTTGAGACCCATGTCTTATAGAAACTTCAACCAACGGTCGAATTTGCCCTGCAGGTCTTCTACAGAGTCATAAGAGAAACATCATCTGCATACAGTATTTTCCACGGCACGGACTTCTGACAGCCGCGGCTAGTAAGACGATTGGCTCAGTGCTGAGATTTGTTGAACGCCAAGTTTAATTTCAAATTTATCACAGACTTCTGATGGTGACAACTTCTGTTGTAATACCATTGTACAATGAATGAGACGTATATTTTTTACTTATGAATGATATTGAGATTGATATTGCGCCTCACTGTTTCATATTGTATGGAATTGTAATACATTGTTGCAGATTATATTGATTTGTACTCTATTATAGTGTCGGTTTCGATTATTAACCCTTGGGGGTGCTGTTGAAAATTAGTGATTAAAACCTGTCTTGAAAAAAGAAATAATCTTTCACTCGTACTACTAATTACCCAACATAACTAATATAAATAAAAATAAAAAAAATACTATACAATTTAAATATAATTAAATACTCTACGACCGGACCTATGCGATGAAATTCGGCGCCATTACGCCAGCAATGTTATTTGCATTAGAGATGACACACTTCAGCGGAAATTCCGTCGCCGACTAAATCTACCCACTGAATATACACAGAAAATGTCCTAATTATTCCAAGTATCAGTCTCAGCTAAGGGTTAATAAACCGTCAAAAATCTAACGTCCGTTGCTGCGTTACGTGTGCCATACCCTGCGTTATTTTAGCGCAACGCACGACGCTGCGCATTTTTAGCGTCGACGGATGCGTCTGTCAATACCGTTTGACATTAGGGTCCGCAACGCAGCGTTGGGCCTGCGTCGTCGTATTTATATGGGATTAAGGTGGAAATTCGCATTTTTCTAACGCTGCGCATCGCAGCGCTAAAATAACGTCGAAACCGACGTTGCGTGTGCGAAAGGCCTTAAGCTCTAACAAAGAAGTCATCCCGGGAGTAAGGCTCCCCTCACACGCGCACGATTAAGGCAGGGCCCACGTGTAACGTCCGTTGCTGCGGTATAAAATGTGCTACTAAATTAAATGCAAATATTTTCAGGGTATTTTCTACTCGCAAAACTGAACAACTTTCTTTAGTACTTTTTTTTTCGAAATATGATAAAAAAAATTTGACGTCCCATACAAAAATGTCCAAAACATGTGTCAGTTTGTATGGGAGGTACAGATATCTTTTTTCATATTTCGAAAAAAATATACTAAAACCAATTGTTCAGTTTCACGAGTAGAACATACCCTGAAAACTTTTTACATTTAATTTAATAGAAACTTATATTACGGTAGGTAACGCATGCATCTGTCAGTTGAATTGATCTGTCAGATTCATACGAATTCTAAATTCCCCATACAAAAACCTACAGAACCTACCTCATCATCTTCCTGCCCCTATTCCAATTACTTGGGGTCGGCGCAACACGCTTTGTTAAACACAAAATCGTGTTGCAAAGGATTTGGCTTAAATTTTACGACCGGCCGCCTACTAGATGTCAACCCTCCTTGGGAATGCTTTTGTGGTGGATTAACCGCCACCATACGGTTGGCCCTGGCTGTTTGGGTCGGGTTTATACCCCCACGGGAAGAGAGGGGGTGGTGCTATTCTACTCCGCCGGCACCACACGGCACTCCTACCTACAGAACCTACCTGCGTTAATATAAAACAATACAGAACCTTGTTTTGAAACAAACAGCGCAGCATAGAAACAAGCATTGCGTTATTTCACCATCGGTTTTTAGTATGCAAAATTCGAAATTTTCTTGCATCTGACAGACGTAAGCGTAAGCGCTGCGCTAAAACAACATAGCAACAGACGTTACGCGTGGACTCCTCCTAAGGCTCCCCTCACACACGCAAGTTTAAACCGCGCATCGCGCCGCGACAGATGTTCGAGGGCCCTTATCTCAAGCGCTCTTAGCACCACCGCTGAATGCGCCGGTTGTGTACGGGGGCTTTAGAGGACGTGTGGAATTTTAATGCTACTATTACGTGAAAGAGAAGTTCTATGTGTGTTGCAAGTTTGAGAAAAGCATTGATTTTTGTATTGGTAGGTACTTGAAAAATAAAATCATTGATTCTTGTCTAGGTACTTGCTAAAAGAGTGAACTGAGCATTGAATGCGTCTAAAGGCGGTTTGGTTTTTCAAGTGGCAGTTTAGAATTGTATTGTGTTTGTAAAGAACTCAAGAGCTGTAAGTAGGTTGAAGTTTGAAACTGCTCCCTGAGTTTTAGTAGGTTAGAATTCCTATACAAAAAAATTTTGGGAGTTCCCGTGCGTGTTTCAGGTCGGTTCCGCTTTGGAAACGAATCTTTAGGCTATTCTTTAGCTATTCCGAGCCGGGGCCTTGCTAGCATACTTACAAAAAAAAAATGGCAGCCATTTCAAACTTTTTTTATTGGCCAAAATTTTGTTATTTTGTAATAACTCAAAACTGGTAAGTGCTATAAATGAACATTGTATAGAAGAAATGTTACGCGTAAATTTCTGCACAACCTTGCTCTAATAACTTTTTTGACAATCTAATAGTTTGCGAAAAAAACGCTTTAATACATGGCAGTTTTTTCTAAAAACTCACCAAATCTAAAATATGAATTAAGTAGTGAAGTTGGGGATTAAGAATTACTTACTGTGTGGGTAGACCTTGCTACGGTATCCTGACTGATACTTAGTAACAAGCTTTCTGCCCAGTGGTTTTACCCGCTAATATATTTTCAAGTAAACAAGCAAATTTTTTGCCAATTCGTCGTAGTGTGTGTTTTTAAGACAAACGTTTTCGTTTCGTTTTGAGTTTTTTTAGTTAAATGCAATTTTCTCGAAAACTAGCGTGTAGATTTCTTTAAAAATTTTCCTAGTACATGCTTATATTTTATTTGATCTGCCCCTAAAATATTTGCAGTGAATTTCATAGGACCTTATATATGTTCTGTGGTCAATGTACTCATGAAACTGAACAACTTTCCCCATTGAACATTGGTCGAAATATGAAAAGAACAATTTGGACCTACTATAGTAAATCTATCATTTGATCGGTGATTTTGCATGGGAGGTTCAAAAGAGTTCTTTTTTATATTTCGACCCATGCTTTGTGGGCAAAGTTGTTGAGTTTCATGAGTTATATTTTTGTTACTCCCTGTAGATTATGTAGGTAAATGCCATAGGAAACTGGATGAACAAAGCAAAAAGTTTCAAATCGTATGAATATGACGTCAAAGATTTTTTATCCAAGATTTTGTAGGTATTTCATGCAGAACAAACTGCTGCATAAATTATTAAAGTCTTGCTATAATGAGAAATTCCGTCTGTAGAATTAAAGTTTTTTCTCTTGGTAGACGTAATGAACTTACAAAGTATCTTTTATCTTATCACAAATCCACCAACTTTTACACAAATAAACCATCCAGACTTTATTAAAACTGTTCCACTTTCAAACTTTGCCCGTAACATCGAGAAAGTCCCCCTCCTTATACGGGGAGCTCGCTTTCGCCCGTAATTTGGTCTGTAATGGCCTAGAGGATCAAATTATCAATTTTGATTGGGCTCTAGCCATAATCATACTGTGTCTACCAAATAGTATGGAATTTAATATTGATTGTGCTTTCAAGTCTGTTACGTCATTGGATTTAATAGAACAGAATGTGAACGACTTTACTTTTGGTGGTATTTTTTTTAATTACTTAGTTGAAACTGCGTGTAGTCCGTATTATTTAGCGGTCGGTCAGTCGGTTTTCCGTCCCGGATGCTGTAGTAGCAGGCGGTTTACAACTTTGACATCAGGATTCATTTCATCGGACCTTTCGTTGACTCTCTCGAAAGTCTCTTGGAGTACTACAGGAATAACTGAAACTTTAAGCCCCAAACTCCACAGAGAGGACATGGAGAGGACATAGGGCGTAGGCCATGACGCTTGACGTTTGACATCGCGACGTTTCCATACAAAATGTACGAAAAAGTATTGACAAAGGCACACACAAGCGTCGCCAAAGCGTCGCATCTATGACAGCTAGCGTCAAAAACGAAGAAGAATATTTGACGATCACTTGTCTGTCAACTGTCATTCTTACGTCCTATGCCCTTCGTCTTTTTTGGTGGAGTTTGCGCCTGCGTCCGACTAAAAAAAAGCCGTCTTTTCATGATAATAGCGTCTTTAACGGCCATTGTAACAAGCACCTTCAGTCCTAGGTTTGTGTTACCGATACCGACAGCGCTCTGTCAAGAACATGCGTGAAGGAAGAAGAAACAGCGGCTCAAGAACCTTAATATGAAGATATAGGATCCAGTGTAGAGAAACGCCATACGATATGATAATAGAATAGAATAGAATAGAAATAATGTTGATTGCCTTTAAGTTCAACAAAAAACTAGCTTAATCTAAGTACAACTACAATGAAAAAGGCAAAAGGGTCTGACTCAGCTTTTGCTGACAGGACCCAAGTCCTGTCGGCGCTGATTTTCAGTCAGTCCCTCCTCCCTGAGATTTTAGTGTAGGAGAGGGCTTGACAATATAATCTTAAAAACAAACATGCGATAAAATTAAGAAAAGAAAACATAAAATTGTTACTCTTTGGATATTGTAATAAAATAAAAACTCTTCGGATAAATCAACTAATTTTACCAGTATTTTAACAAACTCTTCCATTGTATGTGCGTGTGTGTGTGTGTGTGTGTGTGTGTGTGTGTGTGAGTAAGTGTGCGTGTGTGTAAGTGTGTGTGTATGCGTGTGTTTTAGTTATGTTATGCAAAATAATCTTTAAGGGGTAATAAATAACTTCCAATGTGCATGCTTCAAGTTTTCTGCTGCAAGTTGCCTTTTAAATAAAGCTTTTTTATATTTGGCTTTGAAGCTCGATACCGACATAATGACGTAGTGGTAATATGCAAAGAGGTGGCAGCATAGGTAAAGGACTTCGAAACCCCGAGGTCGATCCTTAAGGCACACAGTGACTCGAACCAATGAATCTGTAAGTGGAGAGATTCATTGTTTGTGTGGAAAATTCTGTTGTGTTAGGTAGTATATTTATTTGTACACGATTTCTTCAAGTTTCTCAAACGAAGAAAATAATCTATTGTCGACACAACGCTGGCTGGAAATCTTCTATTATTATCCCATCACAACTTTTACAAGAATGTTGCCAGCCCCGAGAGTTTCGTACGAAAACCGCCCGAAAGATCTAAATTCAACAAATGCCTCCCGCCAACTTGGCTTATTACAGCGGAAGAATTTTAACGAGATGCTAACTTGTTTATAAATTGAATTTCTGAACGCAACAGCTTGTATAGATTAAGTTTGAAAAAGTTGGCCGATTGGGTTCGGAAATTGCTGTTGTGTGTAATTTTGTTATGCGATTAGGGAACGAGATTGAACTGTGTAATTTTTTCGTGGTTTTTAGATTGACAGGCTATTGGTTTTTAAGAAATTGTAATTTAAGCTTTACTTTATGAAGCATGTAATTTAAGCTTTACTTTTTGAATTAACTGAAGCAATTTTTATAAGACAAAATTACAAGTTACATAATTTTTTTAAGTAGTTGATTAAAAATTTAAATTGAACTGTTCGGTTAAGCGAACTTTTGCGAAAATACATTAAAAGTACGTGTAAGTGTAACATACTCCAAGACATCTTTAAAAGGCAGATACTCATTCTTAGAGAATATAGAAATGTTTTGTTTCGTAAATGGGAAGAATACGTAAGTGCGTACCTACTTTGATTTGTGTTAAAGTGGTATACATACCTATCTCGTGCATGCATAGTAATATAAAATTAGTTTAGGCAAGGTACATTTACCGCTAGAAACATGACCTAACTTTTTACGACATCCTGTTTACCTACATTACAGTGAAGTGAAACATAGAACTTAGGCAAAACGTAATAATCCCATGCATCAAAGTTATGTAAATGAGACACCAACCGATCTGCGATTTACATACTGTATTTATTAGCCGGTTTATACTAGTATTAACATGATTTATACACTCAAATACTGTCAAGTTAGATTCAATATTAAATTGTAGCCAGGTTTGTGGTGAGTTATGTGGGAGCTGTCGAATCAATGGATTAAACTTCGGTTTTGAATTGATAGCTAAATTTCTATTCATAGCAGGTCTGGCAAGTTGAAAACTTATAACTAATTATTTTATTATTGAACAGTTTTAAAAATCTTATTTGTTGGGATTCTACAGGATACATTTCGTCCCCGAAACAGTCTGCACAGTCTCTCCATGACCTGATTGCTCCGTCACCATTCCGTCTCAGGTGCACAAGACGCCGGTTGGGATTCTATCCTCATATCGTAGTCGTCCCGAAAATTCGCACAAAGCGCTTCGCTGACTGATCGTGATTTTGATTGAAAAAAAGAAATAGATATTATTTTCATAAAGCTATAAAAATCTAGTAATACTTGAACGTAAGTTTTATGGTTTTATGAGTATTATTGACTATATAAGGGTTGCTTGCTGCCTTATTAACAAAACTTCCTCCGGTGTATAGGTATGTCATGTTTGGGAAAGCATAGCAAAACACCAAAAAGGGTATTACAACCTAAAAAGAGGCTAAAAAGCTTTGATGTCAGGTTTGTGACTTCACTTGCGTGCGTCGTCTCCTTAACTTTTGTATAAGCCAGAGGCAACAGTTACATCCTTCAAAGATAAGAACTTTTACCTAACTTATCTAAGTACCTCTACTAAAAGTCTATTTCAAACAATATATGCAAGGGTAGATTTTATACATCATCATTAAAATATTCAACCTCTGATCATTTTTCAAGCTACCCCCGACGACTTATTGTGCTGTACACTGCCGGCTAACGACCAGAAGAAGTCTTAATCACCGCTGCACTTCTTTTGCGGGGATTAACGACTTTTTGATAAATCGTCCGGAAGGGTAATGGTGTGAGAAGATGCAGCGCCTTTTCAACCGGTAATGAAGATGACCGACTTAAATGAGGAGGGTTATTTAGGTTTTCTTATGCGCAAGATCTCTAGAGATGTGAAACGTGGGATGTAAGGTTAGGCGAATGAATGTTAAGTGACCTTATAAAGAAATTAATTTCAGGAATGTTTACTGAACTTGGCGACCATGTTCATATCAATACTTTTTTCGGTAGAACATTAAACTTGGCTACCAATCTTCACATTAAATTTTTAGGTGGTATATCATTACTTTTTGATAAGGTACCTTGCTGATTTTTTAATGTCAATATTTTCATAACCGTTCAAATACATCTAGGAGGTTTGAACACGTTTACTAAATTTGGTGTACCTATCTTAAATAGATTTAGAGTTATGAGGGGGTAAAAAGTGGTTCTAATGGCTCGTGTAAATATAAGGTCCTATTAAATTCACTGCAAATATTTTAAGGGCATGCGTAAATATGTATAAGAAAAACATCTAAGGTATTTAAAAAAAATCGACACGCTAGATTTTTTTTTCATTTCCAAACAAACTTTTTAATTAATTACGTGAACACTCTTTGACTGACCCGACTGCCCTTCCGCCGCGTAGACAGGTTTCACTTACACGGCACGCACACTAGCAACCAACCAATCACAGCGCCTTTTTTTTGGCGCGTAAATTAAATTCGTCGAAGTGTGTGTTTGTAGGACAAACAGGGTGCACTTTTTTTCGTTTTGTTTTATTTTAGTTAAATGCAATTTTCTCGAAAACTAGCGTGTAGATTTTTTTAAAACTTTGCCTAGTACATGCTTATATTTTATTTGATCTGCCCCTAAAATATTTGCAGTGAATTTAATAGGACCTTATATACACACGGCCCGGTCCGCCAGTTCTTTGCTTGAACTTGGCTGGATATGCTGCCGCGTGTCTTGATCTGTCAAACAATGTGATCGTCGGAGTCATGAGACGTGCGACATCGCGACGCTAGAAAACGTTTCCATATAAAAGGATAATGTTCGTTCATTGCTTGCCTCACTTCTATTTGTCAAGTCAGTTTATTTCTGCACTTCTCATTATTCTGCTAGTCATCATCATCTTCCTGCCCGTATCTCAATTAGGTACTTGAGGTCGGCGCAACACGTTTCGTCGAACACAAAATCGTGTTGCAAAAGGATTTGGCTGAATTTTACGACCGGCCGCTTACCAGACGTCAACCCTTCTTGGGAACGCTTTTGTGGTGGATTAACCATACGGTTGGCCCTGGCTGTTTGGGTTGGGTTTATCCCTCGGTCGCCTCTTACGATCCTCACCAGAAGAGAGGGAGTGGTGCTATTCTACTCTGCCGGCACCACACGGCCTTCTCATTATTCTGCTGGTATTCAATTCGGTATTCTATGGTGTTTCGTTCACTCGACGTATCCTCAGGCTGCCGAATCGATGGTATCTATATACATATAATAAAGTTGTAGAGGGTCGAAAGTCTGTACATAGATGATTTTCGAAAAATAACTGTTTGGTGATACTTTAAAATTGATAACAGAACACGTTTCAGCAATTTTTAGATTTTTTTTCTGTTTAGATGTTTATCTGTTTATCTGTTTCTCTGTTTAGATGTTTGTATGTGAAAGCATCACGCAAAAACGACTGAACCGATTTTGATGCAAATTATACCAAAATGTTGGGAAAGTTACCGACCAGGTTATAGGCTAAAAAAAATCAACCCCTAAAAGGGGGGGTTGCCACTATACTTGAAATAAGTTTGCACGGAAATCGATATTGCCTTTTGGTAGAGCAATAAGTACCTATAAGTTGAAAAAAAATCAACTGAAATTATTTCAAGGGGTGAACCAGTCCATGAAACTGAACAACTTTCCCCACGGAACATAGGTCAAAAAATTAAAAAAAAAATTTATCCCCCCGTACAAACTGACCCTGCCGGCCAACACATTTTGTATGGGAGGTCCAATTTTTTTTCATATTTCGACCTATGTTCCTTAGGGAAAGTTGTTCAGTTTCATGGACTGGTTCACCCCTTAAAAATTTGTATGGGAGTGAAAAGGCAGGTTTTTTTTTCATATGTTCCTTGGAGATTTAGTTTCTCGAACCGGTTCACCCCTTACTAAGTATATTTGTAATTGTTTTTTTACATCATATCGGACTCGATATTCGAACACGTATACCAACATAAAAATATAGCAAAATAAAAAACCGGAAAAGAACATGTCAGACACGCCCACAAACAGGGTTTCGTAGTTAATCAGGGTAATCAGCGTTACATAAGAAATCAACTTTGTTCCTGGTTTGTTTGTAGGTGTATGGTTACCAACCGAAAATTCAAAATCTTTTATTTTTCTTAAATCTTTTAGTTTTATTTTATTTTTCTTAAATCTTGAGTGGCACAGTATCCAATATAGTTTTTAAAGTAACTTCAGATTGAGAAATTATTCCACAGTGTATTCAAATATTTAGCGTTTATACATTACTAGCTGCCCGTCAGCGGTTTCACCCGCTGCAACCTAATAATCCGCGGGAAAAGCAACTCGCCAGGAGATGTCGCTGTTAGTTTTCGGCGAAAACATTTAAAACGCGAATCGGCTCAGCCACCTTTGCAAAAATATTGGAATATGCGTGATCCCATAGGAATAAGACATTTTCCCGTGGTAAAAAGTAGCCTACGTGTTATTCTAGATACTCTTCTATATTTGTGCTATATTCCATGTCAATCTAATCAGCCGTTTTAGCGTGATGTCGTAACAAACACACACACAAACATCCGCCTTTATAATATTAGTAGGATTGGGAGGAGAAAACGTAGGTACCCCACTTCATATAGCAGGCGGTTATGACGGGCGTGAATGAAACTTTTGTGGTTTGTATCTATGTCATTTGACCATTTTCTCCGCAGTTATAAGACGGATTGGATAAAACTTTTGTGTAGGTACCTATAGCTACCAGCTATCATCACTTCATCACATTACAGAAAATCACTCATTCGCGCGCATTCAAAGATGGTTGATTTGGTATCTATTATTATAAGCTGTGGAGTACCTGATATACATAGAAGTATAAACAGAAGTACTAAATACGGTATCAATGAAAAATCTTTACGACTTGATAGGCTGCTCCTGTAGTGTTATTAATTTAGGTACCTAATGTATAAAAAAAGTGTACATACCTTCACAAATCACTAATGAGACAACAAAAACAGAAGTGCAATAAGTAAGTAGAAGACATCGTGGGTCAAGCAGCTGGGCTTGCTCTTTCACATAAAAATAATAAAGAAACATCGGTTTTAGTAGTGTAACTGACTGACTATTATATCATCAAGATGTAACTCAAGAGTTCAGACTTCGAAACTCGGCTTCGGCTTTGCCCTTCATAGACAAGTAACAAACCCAAATCGGCGGTAGTCCGGGGTTCCTCCAGATTATTCCATCACCATCGTCATCGTCATAACCATCATCATCATCTGCTTGCCCTTATCGTACCAATCGCGCATAAAATACTAACCATGAGACAAAGAAAGAAAATGCGAACTCTCGTGACCGGTACCAATATGTGTAAAAATGGCATAAAAATCATGTTTGTTGTATGGGAGACGCAACGGCAACAAAAATACAACATCTGTAATTTTTTAAATTTTAACTGTCTTAACTTTTAAGGAATATGAGATAGAGATGATAGAGATAAGCCTGGTAACCGACAGACAACAAAGCGAAGTCTCAGTAATAGGGTAGACTTTAGGTACGGAACCCTTAAAATAATGTGGGTGGGTATTAAAATAAGTAAACAATCAATATCAATATCACACTACCTATTTCTCTGAAAATGTAATCTGTTAGTGTGTGTGACCAACCTCACGAAAAAAGAAGACCTACCTGACCCAAAAACCCCAGAAACAACCTTATAACGCCGAAAAATTAGAAGAGCAAACACCACCCAAAATGAGAAGGTGCAAGGAAGATGAAGAAGTCAATCTGTCTGTGTGATATACCTAATTGTGCATGAATCACTCAAAAAGTTGGCGATATTTTTTATGTTTGGTATGGTGGAAGATAAACGTCCTGATCATATTTTATGATTAGTGAGAACCCTTATTAGCACTGGAGTCTGCTTACCTGACGGAACACCAAGAGCTTCGCAAAACTTTAAGAGACACGAAAAAATCTGTATTGAAAAAGTTGTTTTGCATGATGTGCCGCTTCTGTTGGCTCATAAACTTCTCTTGGCGAAACGAAGTTCGCGGGCACCAGCTAGTTTTTTTATAAATTTGCGAACGTATCCATCGTTGCGGTTAAATTTTTCGGTTAAGCTGGGTTTACACGTGCGGCAAGACGATTTAAAATTGATGATTGTTTTTGTCGTAACAGCGTATCTACCTACTTTGTATTTTAATTTCGGATAGTATGTGCAAATCCAGACAGATCCAAGGAGTGACGCGACGCGGCGACGTCCAAGAAATTCGAATGCCTAGTAGTGATAGTGAGCGGTATTAATTAATAAGTTTCGTGATTTTTTGTAGTTATCGCGTTATTTTACTTTACAGTAGTATTGAAAAAAATATACTTGGTTAGTTTTTTTTTACAAATTGAAGTACAAATCATGGGGATCCAATGATACCTAATTGCTTAAAAAACCTTAATAAGCATAATACGCAAAAAAGAAGTAAGTTACCTAACTATAACCGTCGATAAAGCTAAAATAAGTACTGCAGCTATTTGCCTACTAATTTTTGGTGAATTCTGTCTACCGATCGTATTGTTTCTTTTTTCGGTAAGTAGAGATACATACCTCAATTGGTGATTTTATTATTTCTTACCTATGTAGACCACCCCTTATCTATTAATACGCGTTCCGCTGCGCAAAAAGCCGTGTGAACATTTTTTCCCGCGTGTCGTATTTTTTGGCGCGAAAACCGCGAGTGGTTTGACGAGCGATGACAATGCTGCCAGCGCTCAGCGTTGCAGACAAACACGGGAAAAATGGTGGGAAAATATTTTTTTGCATTGAATTATATTTTTTTATTGAAAGCTTTTATTTTACTACAACGTTCACAGAAGGATCACTCGACCCTTCGCGATTTTCACTTGTTTTGTTACAAAGCCATGGTTGATTGATAACACAAATTAGGGAAACGACGCGCGAGCGCCTATACAGATGGCTTACTCAGTACTAGCGTCGATTTTGACGAATACTGACTTTAACTGGAATTTCAGGGGAAGTCAAGGTAGGTATCTAAAAAGATGCTTGCTACGAACGTCATATTTCTTTGATCAAAATTGGCTCTGAATCGCAATGACGTTTTTGTATCAGATTTTACTGTTTTAATGTTCTTATACTTTGAGATTATTGACAGTAGCAAGTAACAACCCTGGCTATGTAACAAGTGACAATCGCGAAAATCCTAAATAGTGTCGAGTGATTCTTCTCGAACTCTCTATTTCGTGCTACGTTGGCGTCGTTGGTATGTAGATTAGTATATTTGTAGAATTCATATAGGTTTTAAAGTATGGCACAAATCGAGAAGGCAATAAACTATGTAAATAGTGAAGGAAATAATATGTAACTATGCAAGCTTATCCTAACTATTCTACTTATAATATTTTTACTTACTTAGTATTTTTTCTATGTCCTGTATTTCTGCTTGAGATGTAAGTAAGTAGATACCGATGAATAGCCTAAGTTTAAAGCCATCATCAAAATAACTCAACTTTAATAAAACGTTTTATTACAGAGTTTTATCACCAAAATTCGAGCAACATTTTTCATAAAAGAGGGAGTTATGTTCAGGCCAAAGAATAGAAAGAGGAATAAATAGAGTTGTATAAAACCTCCTTGCTGTCATTACACCGTTCCGTTGCACGCTGCGAAATTAAAAACCATAATTTATTTTTATTGCCCCTTTCCTCGCTGCAAAAAATAAAGGAACGGTAGAGGCGCGTCAACTTTATTATTTTATGCTAAAAATACAGAGTGAAAACTATATACGAGCCCACTTTCAAAATTGGTTTATAATTCCGATAAATATCGCTATTTTTCATCGACTACTTTTACCTTAATCATAAACAAAGCTGTTAAAATGTTCCTATTACTGACATACCTACTTGCGTAGGGACGTAGACCTAAAGCTATACAAAACGGATGGATACTGTTGGTTTTACAAGGAACGCTGATGCCCATTCCCTTAGTCGATTTTTATGACCACGGGTAGGATTGGGGTGATGCTATTCTAAGCCGGCATCACACGGCAACGTACACTCTTCCCCATTTCTGTGGACGTCTCGACCGAGTTAGGAGATTGATCTCCATTTAATTGCTGAAAGGGAAGTGGCCGAAAGAGTTTCAGTCTAATTTAATTCCGTTAATCTCGTCCGCTCACCCACCGCTTAATAAGTTCTTGACAAAAACTGGGGTAAACAAAAGAGGTACAGTCTCAGCCACAGACTGGAAAACTAGTTGACGCTGTTGTACCTGCCGGTATACCCATCCCAACATGTAGAATATTTATAGCGTAGAGAATAACGTCAAAAACGTCAATAGTTTTGAGCCAGAAGGCTATACAGGGAGTAACAGAAAGGGTATTACAAGCTGAAAAGAGGTGAAGGTACTCATGAAACTGAACAACTTTCCCCATGGAACATGGGTCGGAATATGATAAAAAAAATTGGAACTCCCATACAAAATCGCCGATCAGCTGGCTGATTTACTATGGGAGGTCGAAACTTTTTTTTCATATTTCGACCCATGTTCCATGGGGAAAGTTGTTCAGTTTCATGAGTACCTTCACCTCCTTTCGGCTTGTAATATCCTTTCTGTTACTCCCGGTATATTGGCATGAAGGCACGGGGGGCCGCGAATGACATTTTGGTGCTCTGTGGTATACATGTCGCAGTACGATGGCAGAATTAGGTTTTTGGCCAAAAGCCGGCATATGGCAGAATCGTAGACTTCCTTCGGCCATCGTCCTAAGCTGATCCAGGTTTTTGGCCAAAAACCTAGGATTTTGGCCAAAAAACTAGGATTTTGGCCGAATTCCTAGATTTGTTTAGTATTATGGCTTTTTTTGCATTTCCGGGGAACTTTTTCGTCTTCGAGTGGTACACCAAGTCGCCCAACGAGCCGATGGACCCTGGTATCAGAGTTTTCAACCGCCTACTGCAAGTAGCAGGCCTATAACATGGTTGTGTAACGACCGCCGTCTAAGTGATCATAGAGAGCAATCGGGACCGACGGCTTACCGTGCCCGTGTGGTTCGGGGGAACAAGGAGTGGAGAGGTACTTTATGCACCTCCCTCTGATCTTTTGAGGGTAGACTTGGACACCGTAAATGGACACCCTGAAGGTCGGGGGGTAACATCAGATAGTCTGAACAGCAGGATTGCCTCGGATTCCCTGAAGGGCAGGGGGGAGCATCGGACACCTTTTTCTTTTCGTGTGGGACACCGAGTCGTTCAACGACCCGATGAACCCTGGTATCAGAGTTTTTCAACCGCCTACAGCAAGTAGCAGGCCTCTGACATGGTTGTGTAACGACCGCCATCATAGACAGCAACCGGGACCGACGGCTTAACGTGCCCATCCGAAGCACGGAATCATCTTACTTGCGGACAATCAGGTGGTTCAGCCTGCAATGTCCTAACCAGACTGGGAACAAATTCACAAAGTGATAAATATCAACTTTGTGAGTGACCTCACCGGGAATTGAACCCAGAACCTTTGCGTGGCAGGCAGGCATACTAACCACTGCGCCACATCAGACACCATAAGAGCAGGACGTACCACTGAACGCTCTAGAGGATTGGTGGTAGCGTTGGACGCCCTGGAGACCAGGAGGTAGCGTCGGACCCCCAGAAAATCCAACGCCAGTCATCTTACATCCTCCAGAGTGTCCGACGCTACCCACGCCCTCCAGAGCGTCTGACGCTACCTCCTACCCTCCAGAACGTCCAATGCTACCTCCTGCCTTTCGAGGTGTATGCCCGAACTACGCGGGCACGTTAAGCCGTCGGTCCCGATTGCTCCTTATGATCACTTAGACGACAGTCGTTACACAACCATGTCAGAGGCCTGCTCCTTGCAGTAGGCTGTTTAAAAACTCTAACACCAGGGTTCGTAGGGTCGTTGGGTGACTTGGTGTACCACTCGAAAAAGAAAAAGTTCCCCCGAAATGCAAAAAATCCATAATACTGAACAAATCTAGGATTTCGGCCAAAATCCTAGTTTTTTGGCCAAAATCCTAGGTTTTTGGCCAAAAACCTGGATCGGCTTAGGACGATGGTCGAAAGAAGTCTACGATTTTGCCATATGCCGGCTTTTGGCCAAAAACCTAGGTTTTTGGCCAAAAACCTAATTCTGCCATCATACTGCGACATACATACACCCTGCATAGTTAAGTCTTTACCGTGAAGTAATAACTTTCATGGTAGATTACTTTAATTGCACTACAAATAAATAATATCTACAATCTTGCTATAAAATCCTCCTAAATTTTAAGTATACAGAATCCATATGTTGTCGTGTCTGTGAATTTGAGGAATTAGCAAGTTAGGTTGGCGGGTGACGGAAGAAGGGGAGGGGGGGGGGGAGTAAATTGGGTTGTTGGGTGAGGTTTAAATTAGGCTGAATGTGTTAAAGAGGTGGTCAGGTAGAGACACATCGAAATGTACGTACCTATAAAACACACCTGCCTGCAGTCGGTAGGAAACTTAAGGCTTATTGTAGATGGCAGCAGACACAAAATTTTGAGTTGAAATGCTAGTAGAGGCTGTTCTTTTGGAGACAACTTTTTTCCCTTTTACCAAATAAAAGGCTAAGCTAGCGCGCCCTACTTTGTTACGTAATGCATAGTCTACGGATGGTTGTGCCGCCGGCTTAGAATAGCATCACCTCATATCTCGTGGGTGCCGTAAGAAACGATATTAGAGATTTGAGACTTGCTTGATGTGTATTGCAATTTTAGGCCACAGGCTGAGTCATTGTAGTGATAGTCTTCTGAATAACTCTCAAACTTTTGTCAGACGTGGTGTAGGTAAATGGGCGTTTTTTACAGCCGTTTAAGCTTCGCCTGCCCCGCAAGGAACATAATTATAGCATGATATTATATATAGAATGTAATTTTACTAGTGACTGATAGCGAAAACTCAGATTCGGCTGGTGATAAGGAACAACTTTCTCCAAAGAACATAAGTCGGAATATGAAAAAAAATTGAGACATCTTTTACAAAATTGCCGATCAGCTGATTTGAGTTACTATGGGAGTTTCAAATTCATTTTCATTATTTCGACCTATGTTCCTTGGGGAAAATTGTTCCTTATCACCAGGCGATTCTATGCTTTTGCTATCGGTCACTAGTAAACTTCACCCTATAGGTATGTAAGTATGTGTACTCTACTGATACTTGACCCCTTTCTACGGAAGCTTGACTCATTTTAATCACTATTAAAACGCACTAAACGAAAAAAGGCGCATTACACCCTCTTTTTGTAATTAACAAGAGTGTAGTTTAAAGTGATTCATGTGTAGTTAGAATTGCGATTAAAATGCAGATATATCATGCCAAATACAAAAGGGGTTGGACCCTAGATGGCGAAATTATTGGACACTCTTTAGGCGAGAAACAAACGCAACGTCCGTTTGTACGTCATTCATTCGATTCTCCACCCTACTTTCATAAGAACACGGTTTATGTCAAATGGCATCGCACAACGTTGCGTTGAAGGATCCGTCTGTCAAACAATTTGACATAATCGTATAAGTATGAAAATAAGGTGGAAAATCGTAAAAACGACGTTAAAATGGACTGTATCGTGTGTTTCTTGCCTTACTTTTAGAATGTTTTGTATTTGCATGTAATGAAATGATTCACGCATGTGATATACGAATGAACACAAACATTTAAGTGACTGAATAGTTATAATTATAATTTACTACTGGTGCTTGAATTTGCTTTGCTCACTATAGAATTCTGTATAAGACCAATTCAACAAACTTAAATTTAATCGAGTGAAAGATACCTAGAAATAAAATAAATTCCATACAAACTGAATGTTTTCCAATTCAATTATTCTAAGGACACGTGCTGACGTCAGTCAATGTTCATCCGACCATCATGCAATGATCATGATGCCACATTGTTATAAATGTTGTCTGATTCGTCACTCAACGGAAGGTCTCTCGAGCGAAACATTTTGGTATTATGGTCTAAGTGAAAAACTTACGCCGGCTTTATTTTTTTTATTAGTACGTTGTATCATAGATATCCAATAGGTACATTGCAAAATGTACCGCTTTTCTTTCTAAAAAACCTTTCTGTTAAAAAGTCCCTAAAGATATGAACATGGAAGACTCCTATGATGAGGAATAAAAAACAGTGTTGTAATCGTCTGCTACAGGCTTCGTAGATTACTAAGAGCAAACATGACGAAGGCGTAGCGATCGTAGCAACTTTTCTACGACTTCGCTATTTCTACGAATAGATGATATGTATTTTGAAGTCGCTTTCCGCTTTTACCTAAGATTTTTTCAACAGAAAACGAAAACCCATAAACTGGCGTGGTGTAAAAACACAGCGCGAATTTCCTTACAGTTCGTAAATTTTACGACTACTCTACTTTGCGAGTGCGCGTATGTCTGGAGATGTAAAACTCATGTCACCGCGTCATTTTTGCGCGTTGCGTACTGAGATGCGTTTTATTACTTTTTTTAGTGTACTTTGCATTTTATATTATTTGAACTACGTACTAAAGCAAAGACGTCTTGGACACGTAAATTACATTTCAACTTGCTTACAAAGTTGGCATTATGGGAGTAGTAAATTAACAGTAGATATATCAAGTTAAAGATTGTGAACTGATTTAAAAAGTTATGCTTATTAATTAAAGTTCACGAAATCCATCTAAGTTCACAAATTGTTTCATCAAAAGACAAACTTAATGTTAATTTTGTTTGAGAAAGAATATATTTTGATTTGGTAACTAGTATTTTGATTAAACCAATATTCCTAGGAATGCAGTAGATATTTAATTTACAGATAGATATTAAAACAGCCACATCACCAATAAAACAGAGACCAAAAACGCCGTAAAAAACGTAAAGCCTTCCGAATCCCGAGTCCAAAAACAAAGTCCATTGTATTTTAAACGTTACACTTTTGTACAATCGTAATAAATTCAAATACACAAAATAATAGCGTAACGAGGACGTAGCACGGGAGAGTCCGCGGCAAGTTCTACTGAGTTCCAAAATCCACTGATCCAATAAGAATCATCACAAAACAAAATCAAACTACACTCGACTTCAAAAAAATCGCACGTCCGTAAAAATAGGCTTCAAGCACTGGTAATCCTTAAGACAAGCAGTTATTCGTAGCAATATTGGTATCATTTGAGAGCCCTATAAAAACTCTTTAATAAAATATCCATTTCATTTGAATAAAGAAAAAGCTTGACACTTCACGTCACTGTGAATGACAATGGAACTGATTCTCCTCTTCAAATTTTGTTTGTATTGTTTTGTTTTTTGGGTATAAATGGGTCGATACAGCTTATTGGGGGATAAATTTGCTACCAACAGTCGAAGAAGACACAGAAGAATATCTTTCATCAGAAAAACGTCCTTGAAGATGGACACTACAGCTGCTGAAGCCGCCCAAGTTATCGCACTACTGCAATCAGGACTACGTCAGTGTGATGTTGCTCGGCAATTGCACTTGAGTCGCTTTTCTGTTCGAAGAGTGTACCAGCGGTTCCTGCAGACCGGTGGCTTTGTCCAAAGTCGTGGGTCTGGTAGAAATCGCTGCACTTCTGCAAGAGATGACCGATTCGTCGTATCGAAATCTTTGAGAAATCGGTTCTCTAATGCTGTTGAGTTGCAACAGCAGCTTCAAGCAGTTCGTAGAAGGGCCGTGAGTGTCTCTACAGTTAGAAGAAGACTAAAGGAGAGAAATATTGTGGCTAGAAGACCTGCCACGGGTCCAAAATTAACCGAAGCGCATCGGCGAGCACGCTTGCAATTTGCTCGCGCCCACGTTAATTGGACCCTGGACCAATGGAGAACTGTTCTCTTCTCAGACGAAACGAGAGTGTGCCTTTTCTGCAACGATAGACGCAAAAGAGTATACAGAAGACAATGGGAACGTTTTGCCCAAGCCTGCATCCAAGAAACGGTAGAATACGGGGGCGGTTCCTGCATGTTCTGGGGCGGCATATCTGCCGATGGCAAAACTGAACTTTCTTGCGTCTCTCGGACCGGCGGTGCTCGCGGGCAAGGGTCGATGACTGCTCACCGGTACATGACAGAAATCCTGGAAGAACATGTGGTCCCCTATGCTGGATTTATTGGCGACGGGTTCACATTAATGCACGATAACGCTCGCGCGCACACTGCTGGTATTGTGCAAGGCTACCTTCAAGAGGTTGGGATCCCTGTCATGCAGTGGCCAGCGAAAAGTCCAGATCTGAACCCGATAGAGCACCTCTGGGACCAGCTGAAACGCAAGGTTAGATCCCGTGATCCCGCTCCCGCGACTCTTCAGGAGCTCCAAGACGCCGTTATTGAGGAATGGGACAGTAACCCTCAAGAAGAGGTCCTAAAGTTGGTGCGATCCATGAGGCAGCGCATGGAAGACGTCATTAGGGCTAGGGGGGGTAACACTCGGTTTCAGGTTAGTTTTAAGCAACTTTGTTTTGAAAAATTAATCAGATTTCATTAGGGTTTTTAAAGATTTTTATTGGTTTGTAAATTTTTCTCAGTTCCAATAAAATACATTGAATGAATTATTGTTTTTGCATTCTCTGTTTCCTTACCTTTCAAATGATACCGAACATTACCAATATTTCATAATACAAATACGATTGAAATATGTTTGAAATAGATTTCTTAAAAGGTGCGATTTTTTTGAAGCCGAGTGTATTATGTACCACAAATTAAGGAGACAGCGCGCGGGGTGTCTTTCAGTACCTACTGTGACGGGTGACCCTAAGTGGATAAAAATAAGAGAGGGTACTCGTCATCAGTTACAAAGATTTTATTCAATTATCAAGTAAAACAACCGGAAGGGTCGCGGTAGGTACGGCCTAAGTAGTCTGTTTTCGCTGGCGTAGAACGGTACTCCCCTGGCGAAGAAGGTCGACAGGCGGCTGGGTCTTCACTTCAGTGTAGAGGTCTCGCAGTCGCAACTAATAGTGAGCTGGTACTGCAGGAAGCGTCTTCACTTCGGAAAGTCCACCGTCATGGGTGTAGTGCGTAGCGGAGATATTCTTCTGGATGTTTCTTAACCCGTAGGGTAACAGTTCCGTGGGTAACAAACCCGAAGGTAATCCCCTGTGAATAAATGTTCACGCTGTAGAATGGTGCTAAAATTCCTCCGCTGATAGTGAACCCATGAAGTGCGTCTTCTTAATAAAGGGAAGTAGCCGAGAAAGCAGAAGGTGTAAGCGTTCACTATCAGAACGGAGATTACAAGGTTGCAGTTTGAGTGACTTGCAAATATTAGTAGGTACTTGAGGAAAATGCTAGAATGAACAGTTTATCGATGCACAAGCATTAAATGGAAATAGCATTTCTACTTATCTATGCATTAATATAAAATGCACTAATATAAAATTACGGAATAACTCACTAATAAATAAGTAGCGGTTAGGAACATTTGAATAGCTAGCCTGTGCTCTGAGCGTTACGGTACTTGTTACGGTAAAATAAAATTACGGAATAACTCACTAATTAATAAGAAGCGGTTAGGAACATTTGAATAGCTAACCTGTGCTGAGCGTTACTGTACTTGTTTGTTACGACACAAAGTATATAGGTACCTACGCCGGGGGGCTTGATGCTTGGTAGCAGAGATAACATAACATATAACAAAGCTTACATAAGCCTACAGCAAAAATGCTTCCGGTGGAAGCCACAGGTATTTAATATGAACACTAAGTGGTGAATTCTAGAACTAGTACATGGAATATACTTGATCAACACTTACCCAATTGGGGTTTCCTGTTGCGCGTAATCCTACTAATATTATAAAGGCGGATGTTTGTGTGTGTGTTTGTTACGACATCACGCAAAAACGGCTGATTAGATTGACATGAAACTTTGCAGAAATATAAAAGGGCATCTGGAATAACACATAGGATACTTTTTACCACGGAAAAATGTCTCATTCCCACGGGATCACGCATTTTCCAATATTTTTGAAATAGGTGGCGTGACTGAGCCGATTCGCGTTTTAAACGTTTTCGCCGAAAACTAACAGCGACATCTCTTGGCGAATAATGCTTTTTTTCCGCGGAATAATCGGTTGCAGCGGGTGAAACCGCTGACGGGCAGCTAGTAACTATATAAAACTATGGCAATAACGTGCCGATGTCGAGGTACGTTACCGGCGTCTTTTACGATAACGGTTTTATTTGTTTATGGGAGCGCGTCACGTCCTAGTGCGTGAGGCGAGATTTTCGGAATGGCCAGTAGCGGTCAACCGTAGCTCCGACACAAAGGCACGGAGACAGCCGAAACATGTCGATAGTTTCCGAATGTGGACCCGGCGGTTGTTAAGGGCCGTCTTGACCAATCAGCTTGCTTAAAATATCACGCCATGTTTTAGACAAAGGTTGGAATGTGGTACCTGGCATCTACTGACGCCGATCGGTTAACAAAGAACTCGACGGCCTGAGTATTATAGCCGCATCTCGACTTGGAATTTGTAAACAGTGACGATTTCAGATTTGATAATATCCTACTATGAAATTATTTTGTTACTAAGGTATTAGGTTTGTAATTAGGTTTAATTAGAACACTTTAGGTGTTTAAGTTAAATTAGTAAGAATATGTAACTGCAACGTTACATTACCCCGCGCCACAAAAGGATTTTATTGCATCTTTCCGCAATAAAATCCGTACTATACAGTTGCTTATTCGTGTTAGCACTTTCATATCTAACTTTCATACTTCTCACAAACAAAAACAAACAATAGGAACCACAATATGGGTTTCTAACGCATCCATTCATTAGGTTAGGTTACTAATATATTAACTGATTAGAACCCGCACGAATATGTTTAGTACTTCCGGATAGATAACCTGCGCGATAGGTAAGTAAGGACAGTTAGTTAGTTGCCTAATGATACCGTGCCAACGCCAACCGACCCTTCTGAATTGTCCTATAGTCGCCTCTTACGACACCCACAGGAAGAGTTGGGGTGGTGCTATTCTTAACCGACACCACACGGGAAATGAAAATCAAAATTATTTATACAAACTAACCGATTTAAGATCTTTAATATGCCAAGTTCCAATGTTTTTCTTGACATATCTTCAAGCACATAGACCAGAGGACTTCTTTGCAATAACTCGGCACTTAATGAATTTGGGTGCGAGTTTTTTGCAAAAATACTTGTCTTTGTTACTTAAAACGTAAGTACGTTTCATCACAAGATCACCTACTCTAAATTCCAACGGCTTCCTGCGAGTGTTGTAATGAGATGCGTTTTTTATGTGAGCGTGCCAGAGTTTTGATTGAACATTGGTGAACAGTTCCGACAGGCAACCCAAGTTTTCTGCATAGATGTCCCGTGGGAGAAATAGTATTTCATCACCTAGGTCATTATCAACGTAATGTGAACCGCAGGTTACAATTTCTCTGCCATAAACCAAGAAGGAAGGCGTGAAACCAGTCGCCTCACTGACGGAATTGTTCATGGCAAATTGAATTTTGGCAGGAAAATGTCCCAAGACCTGTGATCATCATCAACATATGTTGACACGCATGTTATAATTGTGCGATTATAACGCTCAACGGTGTTAATTTGTGGGGTATATTTAGGTGTGAAGAAAATATTTGGGATTTTATACCTTTCAAAGAGTGACTCCGTGTGTTTGCTTATGAACTGGCTTCCATTGTCCAAATAAACCGTTTGGGGAATTCCGTGAACTAGAAATACCGAGTCCTCCAGGAATTTGCAGACGGAAACTGCTGTTGCAGCACGTAAGGGAGTAATAAGACAAAACTTCGAAAAGCAACAAGTGACAACCAAAATGTAGCTGTTTTGCTTCCGAGTGACGGGTAGTGGGCCCATGAGGTCAATGGAGATAACCTGAAAGGGGCGACTGCACTGTTTTGGACGACCCATTTCACCTAAAGTCTGATGATTTTGTGCCTTATAAGAGAGACACTTTGAGCATGTACTGACGAATTTTACGACGTCTTTGTGCATACCCGGCCAGAAATAACGCAAAGCAAGGCGATTATATGTCTTAAAGATACCAAGATGACCCGCCGTGGGCTCTGCGTGGTTCTCATTAATTACCTGCTCACGCAACTCGCAAGGAACAACCTCCTTCCAAGAGAACTCCGAAAGTAAGCCCGATTCGTGCTTGTTCTTCGTGAGTCTGTACAGGGCATTGTTCTTTATTAGATAATTTGAATAATTTTGTGGTTTTGTTAAACAGGAATTGTATATATTTTTATACCATGGGTCGTTGGTTTTAGTGAAGTAGTCAGAAGTGCTTATGGCATTCACAGAAACAGCCCTCGATAAGGCATCAGGAATGACGTTATCAACGCCTCTGCGGTGTTTGAGCTCAAAGTTGAACGCGGACAATCTAACGCCCCAGCGAGCTAGCCTCCCAGTAGGATTATTTAGAGACAGGAACCACTTTAAAGCGCTATGATCTGTATAGACCGTGAATGGCTGTCCGTTCTCCAAATAACACCGCCAGTGCTCTAAAGCGATGACAACGGCCAAGGTTTCTCGTTCTGTGATGCTGTAGTTCCTCTCTGCCGCTGATAAGGATTTGCTCATGTAAGCGATTGGGTGCTCCTTACCGTCTATGACCTGGGTGAGCATAGCGCCTACACCGTAATTACTGGCATCGGTATGCACCTCAAATGGCTTGCTATAGTCAGGACAGCAGAGAACGGGAGCTGAGACAAGGCATTCCTTCAGCTTCTTGAAGGCAGCGTCAGCTTCTGGTGTCCAAACGAAAGCTGGACCACCTTTTTTATTCGAAGTCAGCTTGTTAAGTGGGCCTGAGATTGTGCTGAAATTGGGGACGAAGCGTCGATACCAAGTTGCGGTCCCGAGAAAACGCTTAATGTCCTTTCGACAAGTAGGTGTCGGATAGTTAACAATAGCTTGCACTTTCTCTGGATCGGTACGAAGCCCACTACTGTCAACAACATAACCCAAATATTTCAGTTGACTTCTGAAGAATTGACTCTTTTCTTTATTAATTGTTAAGTTTGCCTGTTTCAGTTTCTCCAGGACACGAAGTAAAAGAGAGACGTGGGTATTGAAATCATTTGAGACGATAATTATGTCGTCTAAATAAGCAAATACTTTAAGATCGAATTCCTAAAAAGTAGGTCCACGAGACGTTGCTGCGTAGCAGGGCATTGGTCAACCCGAACGCGGTTCGTTTAAAACAAAATGTACCACGACTCGGAACATAGAATGCTGTCTTTTCTCGATCTTCGGGAGCTATGGGTATTTGCCAAAAGCCTTAGATAAATCTATGCTGGATAAGTAGCGAGCATCACGTAGATTATCAAGGATTTCGGACACGTAGGGTAAATTGTACGCGTCACGTTTAGTCACCGAATTGAGCTTCCGGCTATCGAGACAGAAACGGGGCTGTCCATTCTTCTTGTTGACGATTAATACAGGGGAAGACCAAGCGCTTTCGCAAGGCTCAATGACGTCGAGACTCAACATTTCGTCTACCTGTTCGACAAGAATGCGTTGTTTTTCGGGAGACATTCTGTAGTAACGTTGCCTAACAGGCAGAACGTCCCCTGTGTCAATCCTGTGAGTGACCAATTTTGTTTCACCCAAACCCTTGTTCTCTGTAGAAATATCATTAAATTGCGCAATAATATTGTCAGCTATAGCCTTCTCTGACTGACTCAAGTGATCATAAGCTTGTAAACAGGAAGAAGGAGCTGAATCAATGCTTGCAATAGATGTCACGTCCTTGAAAAAAGAAATGCTCTTAAGATGGTTAGGGAAAAGTTTGAACTTGAGCCAGAAATCAATGCCCAAGATGAGATCTATTTTTATGTCAGGCACAACGAATGCCTCTATTAAACGGGTGGTACCTTCAAATTTGGCGGGTAAAATCATATGACCAATACTATGCATACGTTGGCCACCAGCAGCGGTTACAGTAAGACTTTGGCCTTGTTGTAGTTTAAAACCTTGCTTTTCAAGATCAATATGCCTATTGTTACCTATAATTGTTACTACTGCACCGGTATCCAATAGACCTAACATAGAAATGTGGTTAACGTATATGGTCGCATACGGACGGGGATCATCAGTTGGTTGATCCTGCAGAATTGTACACACTTTATAAGAATTGAAATAAAATTTTATAGTTTGTAACCATTTAGACCAATCTTCACTGTCTGACTTATTTTTTTTTATTCCGGTGTTACAATTCTGCAGTCCCACTAGTTTTTGACGGAGGGCTATGTTTACTAGTATTACATTTAGGGCACGATGGGGTCTTGTAACCGACCTCACCACATACGAAACAGATTATTTTACTCCTATCTGCCGTGCACTGGCGTAAATGGTGTGTGTTATCACGACACCGTGGGCAAAATTTAGGTTTTGCATTTGAAGTGTGCAGAGCATGTACATAATTATTAGGGTTTAGCTTATTTACATTTGCTCTGTAGTTTGGGTAAGACCTGTTTCTATCATAATTATTACCAACATAAGAACTTGGTTTGTAATTTTGATTTGAGTTATGAGACCTATTAGATGAATGACCATTGTAAGCGTACTCCGGTGCCAATGTTTCTGACGAAGGTCTTGGTGGTTCCTTATAATTAGCAAGGCGAGCATGGATGTTCTCATAATTACGGCAAAGAGACCTCAAGGTGTCAATATCTGGGATTGTAGTTGCCGATGCTAATGTACTAGCATAACATGGTTTAATGTTATGGAGGAGGATTTCTAATTTATCCTCGTTGGACAATTCGGAAGATAAACGCGAAAATAGTCCGGACATAATAGAGAGATATATGGTAATATTCTCATTTTCACCCTGAGTTCTAGCACGTATTTCCGAGAGCAGCCGGTAATCGTAATCTGTTTGATCGAAATCTTTTTTTAGACGAGTAAGTAAGGCATCCCAATCAGAACTGTCATCCTGACCGTCAAGACCACGGAACCAATGCAAAGCGTCACCCGTGAAAATCTCTGTTGCATAAGACAACAATTTCGATGATGAGATATCCCTAGCTTTGCGAAATTCCGTAATTCGCTGAATAAAGGAGCGAACACACGACTTCCCGTCGAACTTAATCTTAGTGAGTTCGCCAGCTATAGCACGCTCGCATGAAACGTTAATATTTAAAGGTCGCATAGACGAGTGTTGATCTAAGTTTATGTTTGCGATAGGTGTAATTATTTTGTCCTCTACTGGTGCTTCTACAGCTGCATTGTACCGAGTGAACAGAGACTGATACTCCCGTAAGCAAGCATTATGAGCAGAAAGTGTACTCTCATCAGGACTTAACCTGTTAAAACGATGATATAGGTGGTGCAATAAATTTTGGACACGAACTGACGTCTTTTTCCAAAGGAGCATCAAGAAGTAACTTTATCTTCGTTAAAACATCGGAAATACCCTTTAAATCTTCCTCAATTTCTAAGGGACTGTCTGTAATATCCTCTGAAGGAAATTTGGGACCCAAGTCCACGATTTGTTTACGCAATTCAATAACCGTCGAACCAGGCTCGCTGCCTCTAATGAGCACCTCGTATTCTAATTCCGTCTTTTGTAACGATAAAAATTTTACTGGGTATTCCATAGTTATAGGAAAAAATGAGATTGTTTAAAAGAGAAAAAAAAAAAAATGTGTAGCCTCTCAATTAACGTAAGTGTTGATCAAGTGTCCCTACTCCGTTCTGTTACAGAAGACTAACTAAATAACGTTATGGTTGATTTAAAATTAAAAATCTGAAAATGTAAAAACACAACACAAAACCAAAAAAAGAACAAAACATAAAATTCAGCTAGTGTGTACACCAACAGTACAGTGTATAATTAAAATACAGCTGCTGTGCGTAACAAAAAAATTGAGACAGAGAGAAGAAAAAAAAAATATGACGTGAAGAATTTGGTGGTGACTTCGACGACAAGTTTCCTCTGCCGGTTCTTACGGCACCCTCGGATTGAAAAGGGTGGTACTATTCGTACCCGGTACCACACGGGAAAAACGTAAAAATACATTCGTTAAAAAAAAACAAAATCAAAAATTTTTACTGAGACGTTACAATACGAAACAAA
This sequence comes from Phthorimaea operculella, assembly GCA_024500475.1. Lineage (NCBI taxonomy): Eukaryota > Metazoa > Arthropoda > Insecta > Lepidoptera > Gelechiidae > Phthorimaea > Phthorimaea operculella. The sequence continues at coordinate 1,150,908 of JANFCV010000018.1, read as the reverse complement.
CAAAAAATAAATGCAGTGTACACCCTAGCTGACGGCAACCAAAAATAACGTTTCACAAACACAAAAACAAAAGAACACTTAACACACAACTACTACTACACAGCAAAAACAGACTCTTGTATACCACGTTAAAGGGCGCCAATGTGACGGGTGACCCTAAGTGGATAAAAATAAGAGAGGGTACTCGTCATCAGTTACAAAGATTTTATTCAATTATCAAGTAAAACAACCGGAAGGGTCGCGGTAGGTACGGCCTAAGTAGTCTGTTTTCGCTGGCGTAGAACGGTACTCCCCTGGCGAAGAAGGTCGACAGGCGGCTGGGTCTTCACTTCAGTGTAGAGGTCTCGCAGTCGCAACTAATAGTGAGCTGGTACTGCAGGAAGCGTCTTCACTTCGGAAAGTCCACCGTCATGGGTGTAGTGCGTAGCGGAGATATTCTTCTGGATGTTTCTTAACCCGTAGGGTAACAGTTCCGTGGGTAACAAACCCGAAGGTAATCCCCTGTGAATAAATGTTCACGCTGTAGAATGGTGCTAAAATTCCTCCGCTGATAGTGAACCCATGAAGTGCGTCTTCTTAATAAAGGGAAGTAGCCGAGAAAGCAGAAGGTGTAAGCGTTCACTATCAGAACGGAGATTACAAGGTTGCAGTTTGAGTGACTTGCAAATATTAGTAGGTACTTGAGGAAAATGCTAGAATGAACAGTTTATCGATGCACAAGCATTAAATGGAAATAGCATTTCTACTTATCTATGCATTAATATAAAATGCACTAATATAAAATTACGGAATAACTCACTAATAAATAAGTAGCGGTTAGGAACATTTGAATAGCTAGCCTGTGCTCTGAGCGTTACGGTACTTGTTACGGTAAAATAAAATTACGGAATAACTCACTAATTAATAAGAAGCGGTTAGGAACATTTGAATAGCTAACCTGTGCTGAGCGTTACTGTACTTGTTTGTTACGACACAAAGTATATAGGTACCTACGCCGGGGGGCTTGATGCTTGGTAGCAGAGATAACATAACATATAACAAAGCTTACATAAGCCTACAGCAAAAATGCTTCCGGTGGAAGCCACAGGTATTTAATATGAACACTAAGTGGTGAATTCTAGAACTAGTACATGGAATATACTTGATCAACACTTACCCAATTGGGGTTTCCTGTTGCGCGTAATAACTATATAAAACTATGGCAATAACGTGCCGATGTCGAGGTACGTTACCGGCGTCTTTTACGATAACGGTTTTATTTGTTTATGGGAGCGCGTCACGTCCTAGTGCGTGAGGCGAGATTTTCGGAATGGCCAGTAGCGGTCAACCGTAGCTCCGACACAAAGGCACGGAGACAGCCGAAACATGTCGATAGTTTCCGAATGTGGACCCGGCGGTTGTTAAGGGCCGTCTTGACCAATCAGCTTGCTTAAAATATCACGCCATGTTTTAGACAAAGGTTGGAATGTGGTACCTGGCATCTACTGACGCCGATCGGTTAACAAAGAACTCGACGGCCTGAGTATTATAGCCGCATCTCGACTTGGAATTTGTAAACAGTGACGATTTCAGATTTGATAATATCCTACTATGAAATTATTTTGTTACTAAGGTATTAGGTTTGTAATTAGGTTTAATTAGAACACTTTAGGTGTTTAAGTTAAATTAGTAAGAATATGTAACTGCAACGTTACATTACTAGTGTTGATTTTGGCTAGAAATCGCTAGTGATGTTGCCGTTCGATAGATCAAAGACAATAGATTCCAGAAAACTGCCATGCCAAATACATTAAAAACTTCTTATTTTTGCACGTTTCATTTTTTTTATTATTCTACTCATCGAGTTATTTCAAAATATACGTCTTATGGTTCTTTTGTAGCTGTAGATCTTTTATTATGTTTTTTTCACAAAACTTTGTCGAAGATTGAGAAATATATTTACCACAACACTGGCATATCTATAGCTACGTCTGTAAAGGGCTTTAGTGGAACGAACTGGAATCTCAGAGTACCTCTTGGTAACTAAGAAGATGGTAGCTACAAACGCCATATATCTACTAATGTTACAAATTATCTCCAAAACGACTAGTCCACAGTAAAATTTCACAGTAAAATTTTTCATCTATTACCTACTGAAAACCACATCAAACGATTTTGATGTGGTTTTCAGTAGGTAATAGATGAAAAATCTGGGGGCACGGCAGTGCCCCCACCAAGTCGAGCTGAAAGCGGCACGGCCGTACCATCCTTTTCTCGAACCAGTTCAGGCCATTTTTGACCCCCTCATAACTCCCTTGTCGATAAGTTTAGAACCCTCATTTTAAAATATCTTATCAAGCACTGCATAGACACGATACATTTCAAATTTCATTTAATTTGGACCAGTAGTTTAGAAGTTATAGTTAGTCAAAGTTTCTTAATTTTCTGCCTGACTGACTGACTGACTGACCGATCATCAAAATTCTAAGGTACTTCTAGCAGACTGAGGAGCTTGAAACTTAGAATACACCTTGTATTTAGTGTATGAATAAAGGGAAAACTATAACATTCTGCAAATTCGGTTGCAACCGCATAACTAACTTTGTATTTCCATACAAATGTATAGGATTACAAAGTTAACTTTGCGGATGGGCTTTGAGGAAATCTGTATCTGAGGCTCAAGAAGTAGTTCCAGATAAGAGAAAGAGGAAGACTATCTACAAAAAGAAATGAGATCCCACCGAAAACATTTACTTGTAAAAAGAACCAAGTCTCGCCTCTCAGTTCATCTAAACTGTAAAAAGTTGTGAGATCCATGTGATGCCAAGTCGGTTATTGACTTATTCAAGGACTACTTCAGGGAACTTTCATCTTAAGCTATTGCGTAGTTAGGTAACAGACATCATCTTACAGTAACTATATCGATATTTAAAAACTTTTATATTTACAATAACTAGAATGACTTGGCAATCGCACACTATTTGCTTGTGAGATACGATGGTCTAGTGCGATGGCCGGGTCATTCTAGTTATTGTAAATATAAATGTTTTTAAATATCGATATAGTTACTGTAAGATGATGTCTGTTACCTAACTACGCAATAGCTTAAGATGAAAGTTCCCTGAAGTAGTCCTTGAATAAGTCAATAACCGACTTGGCATCACATGGATCTCACAACTTTTTACAGTTTAGATGAACTGAGAGGCGAGACTTGGTTCTTTTTACAAGTAAATGTTTTTGGTGGGATTTTATTATCTATTACCATCTATTACCTACTGAAAACCACATCAAACGATTTTGATGTGGTTTTCAGTAGGTAATAGATGAAAAATTTTACTGTGGAATTTTCTTAGCAAGGTGATACACGAACAACTTACCAGGGGGGCTACAATGATAATTATATGTGGGGCTACAGTAAATTGTCATGAGCGTTTTCAAAATTAATATTTTTTTAGATAGGAGTCAGGTCACAATTTCAGAGCACTAGGGAACTCACGCAGACCGCGACGAAAAACCCCCTCAATAAAAACATCCCTAAGCGACAAACGAGTGAAATAAAAATGGCCGGTTTTCACCGAATAAGCGTTACCATAAAAAAGGTTTTCAGTGAGCAAGTGAATCATAATTTATGAATTCCGGTGTCGGCCGGGCGCTGGCAGGGAGATTTACACGGGGTCATTCGGTACAATTCCTGCTCTAGAAGTGCGTAGAGTTATAAAGCAGACGCTTGCCTTAAAGGATCTGAAAATATAGTCAAATGATGATGATGATCTCTCCGGCCGATTTTTCTTTGCGACCACTTCTACTCCCTGATCAGGTCGGCGCTAATGCGTGCACAGTGTGGGCACGTGGGTGAATTAAATGAGTTTACCTTTAGTGAACTTATTTGCTAACAGTACAACATTTTTGTGCAACTGACAATTCGTTGAGACCTTCAAATGCCAAGAACCGGTGGTGGGTGGGATGTGGGATAGTATCATAAAATAGTCCATGTCAGAAAATAAATTAACAATTCTTCTTCTTCTTCTTGTTATCGTATCAATGTTATCTTTCTCAACTTAATTAAAAACAGTACAATAAAAGCAATAATGAAAGAAAACAATGTCAGGACTAAAATTAAAACAATGTCAGAACTAAAATTAGAATTTAAAATCCAAATCCAAATACTCATTTACAGAGTAAAATGATTTATCCAACAAAAGGTTTTTTAGTTGGGTTCGAAACGTGTCGTCAGATGTTTCGTTTTTCAGTTCTGCAGGCAGGTAGTTTCTCATAATACGTAGGACCAATAATGCGCGGATTTGTCTCAGCCAAATTAATATGAAAAATAAGGCAAGTTAGATAAAGAACCATCTTTGCCCATATCTATACGTTTGTAGGTCAACATCCTCTTCATAGTTAATGAATCGTGAGGGGAGCGCATCCCTTCACCACGCAGCAGGAAAGGGGGCAGTGGTCCAGTGGTACCGATACACTTCTAATTCTACCTATGCATAGGAATTTTGTAGTCTCATTGGTTTATGAACTATACGGTATTAAAAAAATCTGCATATAGGTATGTTACGAGGCGAGTCCACAAACAGTCATCGTCGAACACCTTCAAAGCATAGGTCGAAATAAGTAGGTACCTAAAAAAAATTGGCCCTGCCATGCAAACTGACTCGGCCGGCCAACACATTTTGTATGGGAGGCCCATTTTTTTTGCTTATGTTTGTTTTTTGTGGAAAGTTCAGTTTCATGGACTGGTTCATCCGTTATAATTATATTTACATTCATTTTTTCACTTCTTATAATTATTTCTATGTACTTACCGTCTTGAACCTAAAAGATACCGTTCCACCACTCTGCCTGCTACAGTGTTTAAGGGACGCTGTAGGTATGGTGTTTTTCGTTTCCAACATAATATGTTATAGGCCCTAGAGTAATACTTAGTTGTTCTGTTTCATGGTTAGAAAATTTTCGGTATACCGTTCGTATCACTCCGTATACGCAAGCAAATCGTGGAGTCAGAGACAGCAAAATCATTTTTTAAAATCTAAGGTTAGATTAGAGTTACTACGTAGCTAACTAATTAAAAAACACTTAGGTACCTACTTATCGTTTGACTAACTCTATTTGTACTCCCTTTGTAGTATAATGTGTCCTTATGTAATAATTCATCACAGACTTAGAACCAAAGTGGACCTTTCATAAGACCTTTCTTCACCATCACGTCTGAATTTTATTTCAAACAGGTGTTACAAGCAGCGGAGAGTTGAAATAGGGCCTTCCCGGAATACAAATGTTGCTCCGTGTTAATAAATGTTGCCAGATGTAAATAAATAATGTAAGGAAATGTTAACTAATGTTGCAGGGTTTTAATCAACGGTACTACTGGAGTAATTTTGACTCTGGATACTCTGGAATTTGAATACACAAGCTAGTAGGTATCTAAGAAAAGCTGCGATTATATTTGGAAATAATCTTGCTAGCTGCATAACTAAACATAACATTGTATTAACTTCCTAAAACTACTAGTATACCCAAGTCCACTGCTGGACAACCTTCCCCAAATTGGGGGGTGTTGCCATACCTTTGGCAGGTGACGAGCGCTGTGCAAGGTGTCGAAGATATTTGCAGGGAACACTGCTGCCCATTCCCTGGTTTCATTCCTTAGTTGCCTTTTACGAGACCTATAAGTAGGAATTGGGTGATGCTATTCTAAGCCGGCACAACACGGCATTAACTTTCTACTAGTTATATTTTAATTCTATCGAATTTAAAATCGATGGAGTTTTCTTTAGTTCTATCCTGCGCCGTTTCCCTAATTTGTGGTTCTATAGTCAACATTGATATCTAACAGCGCTCCCTATCTGAAAAATGCACATTGCCTACAGATTTATATACTTACTGAGCCAGAACAGAACTAGTAGATAAACATAAATATACATACCACATGAATACTTTTAGTACATGGGTACATATCTTTAGAGCTGTCGGAAGCGTCGGGAGTTTCTTTGTGCAGGACCGGTAGTGGGACCCCTTCCATTGTTGCGACCGAGTGCTGCTACCTCCACAAGTCACGGGGCGTTCACATACTGCTACCACTGTACCTACTGTTCACATCATCACATCAGCCTCTTGCAGTCCACTGCTGGACAGCTACCAACGTACTACGCCTCAACGCTTGATCTCCAGTTTTGGCCATTCTGTCACTAGGTCACTAAGTACTCTTTTTAAGTCATCGGTCCAACAGACCAAAGATCATCTAATGTTATGCTCGCACCTCATAATAATGTAAAAAATAAAAGTAAAGCTGTAGACAAAAATAAAATACCTACATAGATGTTGTATTCTATTCTTACTACATATATTTTTAACCTGTCGGAAACGTCGGGAGTTTCTTTGTGCAGGACCGGTAGTGGGACCCCTTCCATTGTTGCGACCGAGCGCTTCTACCTTCACAAGTCACGGGGCGTTCACATACTGCTACCCCTGTACCTACTGTTCACATCAGCTCATCAGCCTATTGCAGTCCACTGCTGGACTTTCATTGTTGCGACCGAGTGGTTCTACCTCCACAAGTCACGGGGCGTTCACATACTGCTACCACTGTACCTACTGTTCACATCAGCACATCAACCTATTACAGTCCACTGTTGGACTTCCATTGTTGCGACCGAGTGCTACTACCTCCACAAGTCACGGGGCGTTCAGATACTGCTACCACTGTACCTAAACTACCTACTGTTCACATCAGCACATCAGCCAATTGCTGTCCACTGCTGGACTTCCCTAGAGTACGCCGGCTTAATCTCCCGTTTACGCTATTCTGCCACTTCCTACTATACCCCCGAACTTTTTAAGTCATCGGTCCATCTGACCTTAGGTAGATGTTGTACTCTACACTTAAGCATAGGTGCTTTACACATATATCTTTTTGAACTGTCGGAAACGTCGGGAGTTTCTTTGTGCAGGACCGGTAGTGGGACCCCTTCCATTGTTGCGACCGAGTGCTTCTACCTCCACAAGTCGCGGGGCGTTCACATACTGCTACCCCTGTACCTACTGTTCACATCATCACATCAGCCTGTTGCAGTCCACTTCTGGACTTTCTTAGAGTACGCCATAGGGCTTAATATCCCGTTTACGCTATTGTGCCACTACCTAGTATACCACCCGAACTTTTTAAGTCATCGGTCGATCGTCATGCTCGCTTTACATAATAATGTAAAAAATAAAAGTAAAGACATAGACCTAAACAAAGTACTTAGGTAGATGTTGTACTCAACGATTTGCTGTAATCTATACTTAGATACTATAAAGGTGCTTTACACACATATTTTTAAACTGTCGGAAACGTCGCGAGTTTCTTTGTGCAGGACCGGTAGTGGGACCCCTTCCATTGTTGCGACCGAGCGCTTCTACCTCCACAAGTCACGGGGCGTTCACATACTGCTACCACTGCACCTACTGTTCACATCAGCACATCAGCCTATTGCAGTCCACTGCTGGACTTCCCTAGAGTATCATTGTTTGTTGCGACCGAGTGCTCCTACTTCCACAAGTCACGGGGCGTTCACATACTGCTACCCCTCTACCTACTGTTCACATCAGCATATCAGCCTATTACAGTCCAATGCTGGACTTTCATTGTTGCGACCGAGTGCTACTGCCTCCACAAGTCACGGGGCGTTCACATACTGCTACCCCTGTACCTACTGATCACATCATCACATCAGCCTATTGCAGTCCACTGCTGGACTTCCATTGTTGCGACCGAGCGCTTCTACCTCCACAAGTCACGGGGCGTTCACATACTGCTACCACTGTACCTACTGTTCACATCAGCATATCAACCTATTGTAGTCCACTGCTGGACTTTCATTGTTGCGACCGAGTGCTTCTACCTCCACAAGTCACGGGGCGTTCACATACTGCTACCACTGTACCTACTGTTTACATCATCATATCAGCCTATTGTAGTCCACTGCTGGACTTAGGCTTCAAGCAACCAACGTATGCCACAAATACGATTCCGTGTCTTATAAAATGCTGAAAATAGCCCGTGAAAAAGAATTTTCTTGTCCACATACATACATACTTACATACATACATACTCTCGAAAAACATAACTCTCCTCTCTGATGCACTCGGGTAAATACATACATGTTCGTTTCATCATATTGGCACTTACTAGATAAGTATATTATTGAGCTGTCGGATATGTCGGGAGTTTCTTTGTGCAGGACCGGTAGTGGGACCCCTCCATTGTTGCGACCGAGTGCTCCTACCTCCACAAGTCACGGGGCGTTCACATACTACTATATCTCGGTTTTTATAACTGTGAGTTTGGAGCTGTCAAAATATGTATGGGATCTGACAGTTCCCATATAATGTTTGACAGCTCCAAACGCACAGTTATAAAAATCAAGATAACACATATCAGCACATCAGTCTATTGCAGTCCACTGCTTGACTTCCTTAGAGTAAGCCGTTTACGTCATTCTGTCGCGACTATACTAGCCGAACTTTTTAAGTCATGTCATGGTCCATCTGGCCGGAGATCGGCTAACGTTATGCTCAATTCACATAAAAATGGACAAAATAAAAGTAAAGACATAGATTTAAACAAAGTACTTAGGTAGATGTTGTATATTTAGATACTACATAGGCGCTTTACACACTTATCTTTTAGAGCTGTCGGAAATGTCGGGAGTTTCTTTGTGCAGGACCGGTAGTGGGACCCCTTCCATTGTTGCGACCGAGCGCTTCTACCTCCACAAGTCACGGGGCGTTCACATACTGCTACCACTGTACCTACTGTTCACATCATCATATCAGCCTATTGCAGTCCACTGCTGGACTTTCATTGTTGCGACCGAGTGCTAATACCTCCACAAGTCACGGGGCGTTCACATACTGCTACCCCTGTACCTGCTGTTCACATCAACATCGACCTATTGTCCACTGCTGGACTTCCATTGTTGCGACAGAGTGCTTCTACCTCCACAAGTCACGGGGCGTTCACACACTGCTACCACAGTACCTACTGTTCACACCATCACATCAGCCTATTGCAGTCCACTGCTGGACTTTCATTGTTGCGACCGAGTGCTTCTGCCTCCACAAGTCACGGGGCGTTCACATACTGCTACCACTGTACCTACTGTTCACATCATCATATCAGCCTATTGCAGTCCACTGCTGGACTTTCATTGTTGCGACCGAGTGCTAATACCTCCACAAGTCACGGGGCGTTCACATACTGCTACCCCTGTACCTGCTGTTCACATCAACATCGACCTATTGTCCACTGCTGGACTTCCATTGTTGCGACAGAGTGCTTCTACCTCCACAAGTCACGGGGCGTTCACACACTGCTACCACAGTACCTACTGTTCACACCATCACATCAGCCTATTGCAGTCCACTGCTGGACTTTCATTGTTGCGACCGAGTGCTTCTGCCTCCACAAGTCACGGGGCGTTCACACACTGCTACCACTGTACCTACTGTTCACATCAGCACATCAACCAATTGCAGTCCACTGCTGGACTTCCATTGTTGCGATCGAATGCTTCTACCTCCACAAGTCACGGGGCGTTCACATACTGCTACCCCTGTACCTGCTGTTCACATCAACATCGACCTATTGTCCACTGCTGGACTTCCATTGTTGCGACAGAGTGCTTCTACCTCCACAAGTCACGGGGCGTTCACATACTGCTACCACTGTACCTACTGTTCACATCAGCACATCAGCATATTGCAGTCCACTGCTGGACTGTCATTGTTGCGCCCGAGTGTTTCTACCTCCACAAGTCACGGGGCGTTCACATACTGCTACCACTGTACCTACTATTCACATCAGCACATCAGCCTATTGCAGTCCACTGCTGGACAATAGCCTCAACCAACGTAGGTAGGTACGCCACAAAGCTTTATCTCCAGTTTTCGCCATTCTGTCACTAGGTCACTACTTTTTTTAAGGCATCGGTCCAACAGACCAAAGGTCATCTAATGTTAAGCTCGCACCTCATAATAATGTAAAAAATAAAAGTAAAGCCGTAGACAAAAAAAAAATACCTACATAGATGTGGTATTCCATTCTTACTACATATATTTTTGAGCTGTCGGAAACGTCGCGCGTTTCTTTGTGCAGGACCGGTAGTGGGACCCCCCATTGTTGCGACCGAGTGCTCCTACCTCCACAAGTCACGGGGCGTTCACATACTGCTAACCCTGAACTGCATTCACATACTGCTAAACACTGCTGGGCTTAATAAGCCACAACCAACGTACGCCATAAAGTTTGATCTCTAGTTTTCGCCATTTTGTCACTAATAGTTAGCCGAACTGTTTAAGTCATCTGTCCATCAGGCTAAATGGTATCTAAGTTTATGTTTGCTTTATATACGGTTACACTTAATTAAGCACTTTCTTGAGGGTGTGTTTTACTCACAAAAGTGAATAAATTTGTTAGAAACTTTTCTTCGAAATATTGAAAAAAAATGTGGACCTCCCATACTAAGAGACACACTTTTCCAACGTTTTTGTAAGGGAGGTCCAAATAAACGTATTAATGTAAAACGTACTTAATTAAATGTAACCTTATAATAATAGGTACCTAGTGTAAAAAATAAAAGTGAAGACATAGACATAAACAAAATACATACATGTTGTATTCGATTCTTACTACATATATTTTTGAGCTGTCGGAAACGTCGCGAGTTTCTTTGTGCAGGACCGGTAGTGGGACCCTTTCATTGTTGCGACCGAGCGCTTCTACCTCCACAAGTCACGGGGCGTTCACATACTGCTACCCCTGTACCTACACTACCTACAGTTCACAACATCGTATCGGCCTTTTGCAGTCCACTGCTGGACTTCCATAGAGTACGTGATAAGGCTTAATCTCCCGTTTACGCTATTGTGCCACTACCTAGTATACCACCCGAACTTTTTAAGTTATCGGTCCATCTGACCAGAGATCGTCTAACGTTATGCTCGCTTCACATAATAATGTAAAAAATAAAAGTAAAGACATAGACCTAAACAAAGTACTTTTTACTATATACTTAGATACTACAAAGGCGCTTTACACACATATATTTTAGAGCTGTCGGAAACGTCGGGAGTTTCTTTGTGCAGGACCGGTAGTGGGACCCCTTCCATTGATGCGACCGAGCGCTTCTACCTCCACAAGTCACGGGGCGTTCACATACTGCTACCACTGTACCTACTGTTCATATCAGCACATCAGCCTATTGCAGTCCACTGCTGGACTTCCCTAGGACTTCCTTACGCCATTCTGTCACTACCATACTAGCCGATCTTTTTAAGTCTACCACCCTTAGCCGTTTACGCCATTCTTTCGCTACTATACTAGCCGAACTTTTTAAGTCTACGATCCATCTGGCCGGGGATCGTCTAACGTTATGCTCGCTTCACATAATAATATAAGAAATAAAAGTAAAGATTTGCTAGACTTTCCAAGTGAAAGTCGTCGATGTCATACTGTCGAGAAAGGTTGAGTCAAAGCGTTAGGGATTGTTTGAAAAAGTAGGTATGTTAGTTTTCAAACTTACCATCCTACTAATATTATAAAGGCGGATGTTTGTGTGTGTGTTTGTTACGACATCACGCAAAAACGGCTGATTAAATTGACATGAAAATTTGCAGAAATATAAAAGGGCACCTGGAATAACACATAGGATACTTTTTACCACGGAAAAATGTCTCATTCCCACGGGATCACGCATTTTCCAATATTTTTGAAATAGGTGGCGTGACTGAGCCGATTCGCGTTTTAAACGTTTTCGCCGAAAACTAACAGCGACATCTCTTGGCGAATAATGCTTTTATCCCGCGGAATAATAGGTTGCAGCGGGTGAAACCGCTGACGGGCAGCTAGTATTATATATTGTAACCTACATAACATACCTAGGTTGATTTATCCGATTTATCTGTCTTCTTACACTGTAACCTTGCCTGTACGAGCACCTAAAGGAAATGTCTAGGACTTGTCATATGGCGAAATGGCCTATCATTCCAGTGGCTATTGTCGCCGACTGAGGCTCCCCCTGTAATCGCGAACAAAAAGTATTTAAACATTATTTAAAATACAAGTTGAGTACTTTTTACAAGGGTACAAAGTTCAGTCGCAGATCTAACAAACGTGTTTCAAGAAATTCTAAATCCTGGGACTGAATGCGCTTTGAGCTTCGAGGTCTTTGAGTTTTCTATACCTATTATACAGGATTAGATATCAGCTGCCTTAAAACACCACCAGCTCAACCCAAGATATCTTCAAGACCATCGCATACCTAAGTCACAATGCAAATGGAACGAGAAGAGAAACAAAGATCGGAGAAGTTCTAGGTACTGATCCTAAATTATACTATGGTCGTACCTTGCCAAAGTAAGTATAAGCCGCAAACCAAGTTACCTAAGTACATTTACTAAGTAATGTACGGGTCGGCTTACAGGTGCCCGCCATAGTTTGATTGAGGGCGCTAAGCTTACGGAGTTATGGATGTAGTACGTAAGTAATAGATACTATTACTAAGCAAGTGTTTATGTCACAGGGAATCCGTGAAATCCGAAAATTTATTTCTCAGGCAATACGCATATTACCGGAAAATGCCAAATGCATTGAATCTTCCGTCATCTTGCCATGTCAGTAGCAAGTCAGTAGTCTGTGAACCATGTCAGAGGCCTACGTTATCGTGTCAGGCAGGTCATGTCAGAGGTATTACCCAACTAACAAGTTTTGGTCGTATAATGGTCGGGACAACGTTATCGCTACGTCTTGAAGTCGGATAGTTTTTATAGTGGTTATATAAACGATTATACGACGCGATTTGGGCACAAATTATATGACTTTTGTCCGTATAAAGATCGTATTAAGGTCGTATTAATGGGCTTAAGTCTGGTAAAAGTCATATACAAGTCTGATTCGCGACGTATGGTCGAATAACAGTAACTTATACGACTGTTATTCGACCATTTAGTCGTGTAGTGGTCGTATTATTGTCTTTGAACCGATCAAAAGTCGTGTAGTGGTCGTATTACTGACATTTACACGACCTGAAATCGTGTAGTGGTCATCGGTGTTACTTTAACGTGCACGGACTTCAGTGTGCTATCAAACGAGTGAAAGTGAGGTTAAAGACAAACAAGTCATTTAAAATAATTCATGTCTGCCATGCTTGTTATCGAATATAATCTGAAAAGTTGTGAATGGTGTTAGGAACTGTTTAGTGTTGAGTTTTCAAGTGGAAAATTGTTTTGTCGACTATTTTGTGTTATTATTCAAACAAAATTTTAATGCCCCCTACAAATAATAACGATTTGAATTATTTTATTTATGTTATTAATTCATTATTTATTTATATAACGTTTATACAACTTTACGTAGTGATCGCGACTGTTAAAGGACACTTTACGACTAAAAGTCGGGTTATATGACTAGAAACCATTTTCTGTCCGCCATTTTCAGGGTACCGTTTAGAAAGTGAAAACCTTGAAAGACATTGTATTGTACAGCATAATACTGGCCGACAGTATAATGTTCACCACACCAGAGGAACACAATACAACATTATGGATGGAATCAAAACAATGTCACCATCCTTCACCCCTTACCAAAAATGTACGGGGGTGTAATGCTCGACATTGTGATCGGAGACATCACGTGAGTAGTAGCGTAGTAATGTGACTTGATTGATAATTTTACATACATTCCTAACAAAATCCATATCGTTTTTATTTAAAATAATTTAATTATATAATATTCTTTATTGAGCTTAGTCGCTCAATTTGTTCGCTCCAACTCTAACCTTACCTAGCCTACTGTTTTGGAATTGTGTTAAAGGTGGTCTTTTATTGTGGGGGCTGCACCCCCCAAACCACCATCCCGCCTCGCTGGGTTGCCTTGTATGTTAGGTTCGAATAATGAATCAACAGGGAGTTAGGAAAAGTAGTCTGTCTCATCGTATAATAAAGTATGTTAAGGGTGTTCAAATTATTTTAAAAAATATTTGAAGATTTTAAAATCTTTTAATCAAATAGTTCAACTCTACAACACAGAGCGCTTTACAATGTACTGTCAATTACCACTCCAATAACTATGCACTGTTCCTTCACAGCGCGTAATAACATCTACAACGGTGCAACCGCAGCTGAACGTGACTATTTCAATATAACGTCGAATATTTCAATATATTTTTTTAAATAATTTATATAAAATATTTTTAATTTATTTTTTTAAACGTGGTCAAGACACTATGTTATACCTACGTAACAGAACTTGTGGTTTAAAGGATCGTATTACTTTTCTTAACACCCTATATAAGTCGATTACAGCTAACACTGTCACATCACTTCATCCGCTATGACGTAACTTGTTTTGATTCTATTTGCAGCACTCTACATTATTAGTCTGGGCCCGTATTTCAAGCCTATCCATAATGCCGTACATTATTCTGTAGTACAATACGTTATCGGGCATTATCGTGTTGTGCATTGAGTATATCGTGCATAGTATGTACTCCACGGAGGAAACGTGGTGAGACGTAAGATAACATCTGTCAGACAAGTGATAGTCAGCTGTAATTGATGCGACGATTCCCTATAATGTACGACATTGTATTGTACAGCATAACTATTGCTGACAGAGTAATGTACGACATAATAAAGTACGACATGATAAATGGAATCAGGACCAACTATAGCCCCGTACAAAAAATGTACGGGGGTGTACTACACAACATGATGAACTATTCTCAAGGCTGGCAGTAGTGATCTGATTTAATCGTTACTTTCACATACCTACTTATCAATGCCATCTTCCTGCCCTCATCCCAATTACCTGGGGTCGACGCAACACGTTTTGTTGAACACAAAATCGTGTTGCAAAGGATTTGGCATATTTTACGACTGTTTGTCCATCTGTCTGTCCATTCGTCCATCCGTCCGTCCGTCCGTCCATCCATTCGTTAATTCATCCATACATACATCCAGTCTGTCCGTCCGTTCGAACATATATTTCCTATTTTATTACCTACAGAACCATGGCCACAATAATTCACACCACAGCGAGGTCAAGTAGTTGTGAAGAAGTATTATGTACGACTACTAAACAATTAAAAGGTTTTTAAGAGTCATATAAATAGCCTTTTTAGGACTTTTAGTCGTTTAATCGTTATGTTACACCACGTTTATACGACATTGCGTTGTGTTTTAGGTAATAATATGATCATAATATAACTAATGATCAAATTACAGTTGTAGGCTTGACTAAAAGTCATATTAAGGTCGCAATGACGATTTTGATACGATTCTGCGGTTTATTAAAGGTAATAATATGACCTTTATATATCTAATGGTCAGGTAACAGTCGGTGGCATGACTAAAAGTCATAAAAATGTCGAAACAGCGACGTTTTTATGAGATTGCGGTAAGACCTTTATACGACCGTTATATAACTAATGGTCCGGTAACAGTCGCTAGCAGACTTCAAGTCATATAAGAATCACCATGGTGACCTTAATACAACTATGTGGTTGATTAAAGCAAATAATAAGACCTTTATATACCTAATGGTCTGGTAACAGCCGGTGGCCTGACTAAGAATCATCTTACGGTCGCAATAGCGACTTTTATATGACTTCGATGTTTATTACATGTAATACGACCTTTATATACCTAATGGTCTGGTAACAGTCGGTTGCATACCTAAAAGTCATATAACAGTCGCAAAGGCGACTTTTATGCGACATTTAGACAAGAAATTTATTCGACTTTTATACGACCTTTATACAACTTATGGTCTGGTAACTGTCGCTGAATTGACTTAAAGTCATATAACGGTCGCACTGGTGACTTGTATACGACTATACGTTTTATAAAAGATAATGATACGACCTTTATATACCTTTTGATCTAGAGACAGTCGGTGGCCTGACTGAAGGTTATATAATGGTCCCAACAGCGACGATTAGTCATATAATTTAATCGTATAACGATCATTTATACGACCTTTATACGACGGTCGTATAATTAAGTCGTATAAACGTTTACTCGACCAAATTATACGACTTAAGACGTTTGCGACTAAAAGGTCGAATAAGACACCACTACACAACTCAGTGAAATTCTGCTTACCACTAAACGACCTTTATATAACCAAAAGTCGTTTAGTCTGTTTTTTATAGGACCAAGTTGTTAGTTGGGTACATCATCAATTTATATGATCATCAAGTAGAAAATTAGTGGTCTTACTTAGCCGAAGTAAGTATAAGCCGCAAACCAAGTTACCTAAGTACACTTGCTAAGTAATGTACGGGTCGGCTTACAGGTGCTCGCTATAGTTTGATTGAGGACACTAAGCTTACGGAATTAGGGATGTCGTACGTAAGTAATAGTATTATTAAGCAAGTGTTTGTGTCACAGGAAAGCCGTGAAATGTGAAAATTTATTTCCTAGGTAATACGCGAATTCCATTCGTCATCTTACCATGAAATTGGCCTGTGAACCACAAATTAGGAAAACGGCGTGCGTAGGAAAACGGCGCGCGGGCGCCTTCACCGTGCCTTCACCAGATGGCTCACTCAGTACGACGATTTTGAAGCTTACTGACGAAAACTGGAAAACACCGGAATCTCAGGGAAAGTCAAGGTAATTGAAGGTGGTTGACACGAATGTCATATATGGATTTAAAGTTGGCTTAGAATCATACGACGTTCTTTGTTAGACGTTGTTGTTAGTTCGTTTGTTCTATTTTGACGTTTTTATACTTTGAGATCTTTGACAGTAGCAACCCTGGCTATGTAACAAGTGTCAATCGCGAAAATCCAAAATAGGGCCGAGTGAACATTCTGTAAACTCTCGATTTTCTGTGTGAACCATATCAGAGGCCCTGCGGCAAGCCCTGCGGTGTTTGAATTTGAGTTTTCTATTATTTGAAAGTTCGTGTGCTGCAGATGACTTCATTTAGAAACTGAAGCACAGTCGCTCAAATAAGTAAATCCTTTTTGACAGCTGTTAAAATCATGTTAATGTTATGATATAAGGTCTACTTTTCTTTGTTGACATGTCTTCTAGTATGTGGATGACAGCTGTCAAATATGACTTATTTGAGTGGCCGTACTTTAGTGAAAAAAAAAAAAATTTTTCAGCTGTCACATTTCTGTTCTGCATAAATGAAAATAATGATTTATCCAAGTTATGAAGTAAAACAAATTACGTGCTCTTGTTTATTTAGTTAATTATTTAATAACAATGATGTTTAATTTATTATAACAGTTTTAGGTGTAAAAATCTTTGTAGTTTTCAGAAGCGAGCGATGTGATCTGAAAAAAAAAATGTAGTTAAATCATCATAACTTATCAAGATTAATTCTGCTGGACATGGGCCTCCGCTTCTCGGAGGGTATTGCTGTTGCAGGGATATTAAAAAAGCCGTGATATTGTAATTTCACTAGTGCCATTATAATTGCACTGATTTATTGTCAATAGTTTGCATTACTTACAATTTAACGGGCTAGTTTCAGTGACATTATAATTTCACTAGACCGATACAGTGAAATTGTAAGGCAGTGAAATATTCACAACAGCACTGGTTTGAGAAAGCCGTTAGATTATCAGACCGATCGCTGATTGGTCCGCTTTCGTTACCAACATTAGCTACTAGTTTTTGAAAATTATATCTTTTTAAATTTTATTTATAACTTTTTTATACTTACTATGCTGTAAAATATAAAAATCAAAATATACTGAAAATGTTATAGCACTTACTAATCATTAAATTGAATAATTATAAGCTTTTAATAATAGTAGGTAATACTGGTCATAACCAGTTGGTAACTAGCTTCAATTTATGGCTCTAATTAAAGCTTACATAATAATAAAAAATTAAAATGTACTAATAATCGAAATAATATGTTACTTAAACTCAAGGTTACATAATTATGTAACTAAAATGACATTACAAAAACATAATATCAAATTAAAAATTAACAATGTTAGGAAGTAAATATCTTGAGACTAGGAAGTACCTATTGTTAAGAACGCTCCAATGTTTACAACAAATATTTAGCAAATGGCGACTATTTAACTTTTGACCAATCAGACAACGCGGGGCTCCCACCACAAACCTAGATTTATTATAATATCACTTTTGCGGTCCAGTGAAATTACAATATCACTGAAATAAGCCCGTGAAATTATACGAATCTGTCGTTATTGACAATAATCAGTGTAATTACAATTTCACTAGTGAAATTATAAAATAACATCTTTGACTAAATCCCTGCGACATTGCCATACTCACCAAGCTTGATAGGCGGATTGGCGAACGCAGTGCAAGATGTTTTATTCACAAGGAACGCTACTGCCTGTCAATTAACTCTTAGTCGCTTTTTATGACACCTACGGGTAGAATTGGGGTGATACTTTTGAGCAAGATGTCAACAGCAATCAGGTAGTATCTACTCGTAAGTTTTCAGGTATTTTTACTTACTTTTTCTTGTACGTATTTTTTATTTTTTTCTTCCGAACCCACTGCCGCCGCCTCCATTTGCTCCACCACCAAAACCGAAACCTGAAAATAACAACACGATAAGTACACACTACGCCTTATACCTAGGTAAGTAACATCTATAGCAACTTTTGTTAAACAGCCTTTATTGTATCTTTGTAAGGAAGCTTAGCTCCTGGTGTTCCATTCTGCTAGGTAAACAGGCCCCAGTCACAAAATAGAGAATTTACAGAAGGCCAGCTTGCCCCTTCTTTCGCTCACTTATGCCTACTCTTTAGGGTTGCTACTTGTACTTTCTGATTTTTTAATGAAGTTACCTATCGTTTGTAAGTATGAATTAGGTATATACAATTGATAAACTCCTAAATTACCTGGCCGATATGAAATATTTTTTACCATAATGGAAGTAGGTACCTACCTGAGTAGAAAGTCATATTTCTAATAGGAAATAAGTAGGTCCCCACCTAAATCGGTAGATAGGCAATGAGTTTGGGGTCACGAGACTAGGTGGTAAGCGAAGCGACCCATAGGTAGGCAGGTAGGTAAGTAGGTAGTAGGTAGGTAGAGGACTGGCCGGCGGCGATGACCGACACGATAAAGGGTTCCTCACGTCGCTCGTCGGTGTTTCTGACGGAAAAGAAGTGTATCTATCTAAAAGAAAGGCCTAAATAATACCTATCTTGCCGTCACGAACTTTAATAGGTTAGGTACCTATGGTTGGAAGGTAGGTATTTTTGAACAGGGAGTCAAGCCATCATTAAAGTCAAATGTACCGTCACTAGTCAGTCGCACACAGATTACCTACCTACCAATGTATTGGCAGGCGGGCGATACGCGCTGGGAACGGTAGGTAGGTAGGTTGGTAAGTACCTACCTATCATGACATGAACATGACGACGTGATCACATGACAAACTGTAGGTATCTGCAGCTGTAAGTTGGTAGGTAGGTAGGCAGGTGCTTACCTTAGTTTCGAAGTATACCTACTATAGTTTCGAAAGTCACCAGCTGCCCGTGACGAAAAAATGAAAAAATATCCAGGATCGTAAAAGTCCATTTGGACTACCATAGGTAGGTACCTACCTGATTGTCGGAAATGAAGATGACATAACCTGGACCTTTTGCTATCGGTATTTCGGTACTCATCGCTTCACCTCAAATGCTGACTAGGTAGGTATCTATCTATTGTGTGGACCTACCAAATCAAACTAAAACGCAACCTACCTACTTCTACGTACGTACCTAAAACGCTTAAGCACATATTACGAACGAAAAATAAGATTATTAAAAAGAAATCCCTCCATTTCTAATGTTTTGAAGTAGGTATTTATTTATTTATCAAATAAATAAAGGGTTCTACATTTTTTTTTTATATCTATGATGGGCTTACTCTTGACCCCAATCTTACCCTAGAGCAGAGATGGGATTTACGGTGGAGCGAGCTTGCCCAGAAGATGCCTATTCACTCTAGACTTAAAGAGATTCAGGTTATATGCACTCGGAAATACAGACGCAGGCAGGGAATTCCATTCTTTAGCCGTGCGCATAATGAAAGATGATTTGAAGCGCTTAGTGCGTAATGTGGGTATATCAACTAAGAACGGATGGTAGCCGGCCGTGCGTCTGGATGTCCGATAGAAGAAAGGAGACGGTGGTATGAGCTCATGCAGCTCACGCGCACACTCTCCGAAGTACAATCTGTAGAAGACCGATAGGCAAGCAACCTTGCGGCGGTGAGCCAGGCTGTGAAGCTTGGTCGCCACCAGTTTTTTATCGCCTATTAATCTCTTGGCTCTGCGTTCCACCGAATCCATTGCAGCAAGTTGGTATTTAGCCGCGCCATCCCAAAGGTGACAGCAGTACTCCATGCAAGATCGGACTTGAGCTTTATAAAGAGTAAGAAGCTGTTCAGGCGTGAAGTACCGCTTGACTTTATTCAGGACGCCCAACTTTCTAGCTGCAATTTGAGCCTTGGACTCGATGGTGGTGCCGAAGTTGAGGTCAGAGGACAGCTCCATGCCAAGGAGTTGAAGAGTGTTGGTCACTGGAACAGATGTACCCCGAAAAGTAGGAGAAAAGGTGAAAGGACTCCTTTGCGGAGAAAAGACACGCCTGCGTTTTTGAAGCATTGAAGCTGACGAGATTGTCATCGCCCCACAGGAGACGTTACTTAACGTCAGGCTCGTACGCTCAATCATAGCCTTTCTCAATCTTTGGATTTCATCACCACTGGCTCCTGCGCCGGACAGATATTTCTCGGTGACAGTACTGTCATCTGCGTACCCAACAATTCCTGAAGATAGAAGGTCATTGATGTGCAGCAGGAAAAGCGTCGCGGAGAGTACAGACCCTGAGGAACTCCGGCGTCAATAGCCTTGAGGTCAGAGGAGCAGCCGTCTATGACCACTCGGATCGACCGTTCACTCAGGAAGTCAGCCACCCAGCTACAGAAGCCAGTGGGTATGCCGTACGCTGGAAGCTTGCTCAACAGACTCGCATGCCACACCCTATCGAAGGCCTTTGAAATGTCGAGCGACACTGCTATTGCTTCGCCGTGGTTTTCAATGGCCTCGCCCCAGCAATGCGTTACGTACACTAGAAGATCTCCCGTGGAACGCCCTCGGCGGAAGCCATATTGACAATCACTGAGAAGATCATTGTCTTCGAGGTACGAAAGCAGTTTGCAGTTCAGAACTCTTTCCATAACCTTACAGAGTACGGAAGTGATGGCGATCGGTCGATAGTTGCTAGGGTCGGCACGGCTACCCTTCTTGGGCACAGGTTGCACATTGGCAAGCTTCAAGATTTTGGTACCATTTTGACACGAGAGAGAGGCGGTACAAGCGTGTCAGTACAGGAGACAACTCAGGCGCACAATACCTCAACAATCTTGCTGGTATGCCATCAGGACCACTGGCCTTGTTCACGTCCAGACTGCGAAGGGCTCTACGGACCTCTTTATTGTGCACTGTGATCTCAGACATCAAAGAATCACAGTGAGGTAAGGTGGGTGGATATTTCGAGCCAGCGTCTATACGAGAGTTGCTCGCAAACAGATCGGCAAATAAATTTGCTTTCTCTGCCGCGGTGTGGGCAAGCGACCCATCAGGTTTCTGCATTGGAGGTAGTGAGGAACGGCAGAAGTTGGATTCGACTGATTTCGAAAGGGACCAGAACTGCTTACTACCCGGTGGGTATGATGCAAGCTTTGCCCCAATACGGCTAATATGGTCGAACCTAGCTTTTCGTAGCACCCGTTTGCAATACCTGGCGGCGGCATTATATGCTCTCTTCTTTGCTCGCACTCTTCTCGCTCGCACTTTTCGATCACGAGCTTTTAAGCAGTAAGCGGCCTGTTTACGAGCCTCAGCTCGAGCACAGTCCGCATTGAACCAAGGTTGGGCTTTATAACCGAGCGGGATATCGGAGAAAGGAATGAAATATTCCATTCCCTGCCGGATTACAGCTGTGATCGCATCAGCGACGTATGAGGGGTCTTCCGAAGAGAAACACATTTGCCGCCACGGGTATGAAGCAAAGAAAGCACGCATCTCGTCCCAGTCTGCTGACTCGTATCGCCATACTCTCCTCGTGTAATACTAGGGGTGTAATCCGGAGGAGAGCAGATGGACACGGATTTCACCACACAGTGGTCGGATGATCCCAGCGGAGCCGAGACCGAAACCGAATGTCTGTGCGGATCAGTTGTCAGCAGAAGGTCCAGGCAATTGGGTGTGTGGTCTGTGATATCTGGTATTCGCGTCGCTTGTTCCACCAGCTGGGTGAGATCTAGCGCCAATGCTAGTTTACGCGCCTCTCGCCCAGCATGGTCAGTTTTCTGGTATGGGAACAGCCACTCTTTATGGTGAGCATTGAAGTCCCCCAGAAAAACAAGCTCTGCTGTTGGATATCGCTGAACTGCTGTATCTGCCGTCTCAGAGAGGTACTCCATGAGTGTTTGATTCCGAAGCTGATCTTAGCGCAATGGAAGCAAATTAAAGTTATCTTAAAATCTAAAACTAAATGGTCGATCAGCCTCGGAACAACATTTGACTACGATTCGTAGTGCTCTTTACTATAGCTAAATAAAATAAATTTAATGAGAGAATTTTGTTCCGGAAAGTTTCCGGCCGAGAAATTCTTGTTTCCAAAGTCTACTTAAACAGGGCCTAGCAGCGAATTGCTTACCGTGCGAACCATGACGCCGCCGTTTCCTTGTAAGTCTAGTTTTTGACAGGAAAAAAGGTATCAGGTTTTGGAGGAAGACATTTTGGATTGGAATTTAGGTACTAGACTTACTGCACCGGGACACCAGCTCGTGTGGCACTCCGTCCCGTCAATCAGTCGCAGATTCACAGCTTAGTTTTCACAAGCACTTGGGTTCACTATTGTTCATAGTTCGACATCAAATAATGTTTTTTAACACAAAATGACTAAAAGATTTCTCTCCGAATGAGAAATCGGCCCCGTTGGCCTCAATCAAGAAAACAATTAAAAATATGTAGCTATCGGCAGCCACGACGCGAGCGAACGAAAAGTGAGGTTATATTTTGCCGGCGGCCGCGTGACTCTCAATCAAAGCGCCGGAACCAAATCCACTTGGTTCACTTCCCCACCGAACAGGGAAAACCACACGAGAAAACCGAAAGCACACTAAATTACACCATTTATAATTAAAATTCGCATCAACGATGCGAGCGCACGGCCACAGGACGAGACAATGACGAACAGTGTTGCCAGCGCCGCGCGCCCATTTGATACGAAACTAAACATTCACCCGCCCCGGACCGACCCATCGGTCCGCTCTATGCATGGCAGGCGTGATAATGTAGCTACTGCTCGCTTAAGAACTGAATCCCCCACCTGAACTTCTGCAACTCGAGGAGTGCCATCACTACCCGGAAACAGGTTGAGAATGCGCCCCCGGCGCCAACGCAGTGGCGGTAGGTTGGCATCCTTAACCAGAACGAGATCCCCAATGCAGGGGGGTTCAGTCCTGTCCGTCCACTTAAGGCGTTGCTGCAGAATGTGCAAGTACTCAAGCGACCAACGCTTCCAAAAGTTTTGAGTCATTTGCTGCAACAACTGATAACGCGACAAACGATTGCTATTCACCTCCGTATAGGGATATTCCGGCAAGGCG
Source organism: Phthorimaea operculella (assembly GCA_024500475.1). Taxonomy (NCBI): domain Eukaryota; kingdom Metazoa; phylum Arthropoda; class Insecta; order Lepidoptera; family Gelechiidae; genus Phthorimaea; species Phthorimaea operculella. The sequence continues at coordinate 1,127,265 of JANFCV010000018.1, read as the reverse complement.
TTAAGTGGGCGGCCAATTAAGAAATGCCCTGGCGTCAGGGCCTCTAAATCATTTGGGTCTGAGCTGAGCGGACACAAAGGACGCGAATTGAGTACAGCCTCAATTTTACAAAACACGGTCGCCAGCTCCTCGAAAGTCAAAATTGTTAACCCTACAACGCGCAACAAATGCGTCTTAGCGGACTTTACAACCGCTTCAAAAATACCACCCCAGTGAGGGCACGCTGGTGGATCGAACACCCAGGCAATGCCCTGACGGGAGAGGCCCGTGCTGATGGCTTCTTCGTTCTCCCGTAAGAACGTTACAATTTCTTTCATACACCGATCAGCACCCTTAAAGTTGGTACCACAATCCGACCTGATCATCGCTGGTCGCCCTCGTCGCGACGTAAATCTCTCCAGCGCTGCCAAAAAGGCCTCCGTAGAAAGGTCGGCCACGAGCTCCAAGTGGACGGCCTTGGTGGCTAGGCACACGAACACGCACAAGTACGCCTTGATAGACTTTGCGTTCCGTAGGCGTGATGCCTTTACCATGAAAGGGCCTGCGAAATCCGTTCCCACACCTGCAAACGTCCAGGCCTCCGTCACCCGGTCCGGTGGAAGATCTCCCATCTGTGGCTGCATTGTGGCTGCCTTCAAGCGGTAACAAGGCAAGCACCTAAACACAACGCTACGTACCGTTCGTCGTCCCGATAAGATCCAAAACTCGCGCTGTAGAATGGCCAATAGCGCATTACAGCCCGCGTGCGAGTTTTTCTCATGACGATCCTGACTAAGAGCTCAACTAAGGGTCCCCTTTTGGAAGTAACAGTGGATGCCGAGCCGAAAAGGGCAGGCTAGCGTTCCGAAGTCTGCCTCCAACCCTGAGCATACCTTGCTCATCCAGGAATGGGTTGAGGCGCACAATTCCTCCCTTCAGCTTTCCACGTCCATCCCTGAGCAGCCTGACCTCCTCTTCAAAATGTTCCGCCTGGACGACTCTAACTAATGAGCGTAGAGCCGCATTCCGTTCCGCAGGCGAGAGGACAGGTGTAAAGTTCCGTTCTGCTTGAGGCTTCCTGCAGTTGTTCACGAACCGTTTGATCCAACCTGTCACCCCAAGAAGTTTGTCGAGGAGCTATACCGTTCCAGCAAGAAAGCTGGGTTAGGCTTCGGTACGAGTTGCCCCACGTTCACTCGCAAACCTCGATCAGGTGGCCCAAGCGGCGCCCTGCACTCGTTGAATGGCCATTCCTGCGGCGACTCAGTTAGCCATTGAGGTCCCCACCACAGTGGGTGACTCACCAAATCAGGTGCCCTGCACCCGCGCGAAGCGCAGTCCGCTGGGTTCCATTCTCCCGGTACGTGCCTCCACACTAACGGAGTTTCCGACCCCGTAATCTGTGACACCCGATTTGCCACGAAAACCTCAAGTGTATGTACCGACGTCTGCAACCAGCACAGAACTATCCGACTGTCAGTCCACGCGTACACCGTTTCATCCAAGTTGATGGTACCACGCAGATTGCAGGTTACATGATTTAGCAAGCGCGCTAGAAGAGCTGCCCTGCCAATTCCAATTTGGGGATGGTCCATCTAGTTCTGACTGGTGCCACCTTACTTTTGGCCATAACCAGACGCACGTGCACAGTTCCCGTTGAACTTGCTGTCCGAAGGTATACAGCTGCCGCGTACCCTCGCTCCGAGGCGTCACAAAACCCATGTAGGGTAGCCTTACATCCCACCGATGGGACTAACTTGCGGGGTATCGCGATGTGCACAATCCCTGGTAAGGTGGTCACAAACTTGAGCCAATCCTTCAACAACTCTCCGGAGAGTTGGTCGTCCCATCCTAAGTTGGCTAGCCACAACCTTTGTAAAAGCACTTCGCCATGAACGTAACCGGGGCGATCCATCCGCTAGGATCGAACGTTCTAGCGATTGTCGACAGTACCGACCGCTTAGTCCAAGTTTTCTCCAAAGGTCGGGCTCGATCTTGTACGTGAATACGTCATGCGTTGGCCTATATTGCACCCCGAGGATGCCCAACGTGTTTGGATTGTCCGGGTTCTCAAAGAGGTGCGGGTCCTGATGGAACTCGCCTGGCAAACCGGCCAGGAGCTCTGGGCAACTGGACAACCATTTCCGCAACTCGTAACCTCCTGAACCCATGATCGCGATCAACTCGTCTCGTAGAATTAGCGCCTGCTCCACGCTATCAGCACCCGTGCAGATATCGTCCACGTAGACGTCGCGATCCAGTACTGCTGCGGCTCGAGGATATCTTACCCTTTCCTGTGCGGCCAACTCGCAGCGTACGTACTGCCAAATACGGACTTGGCTTAAGTCCATACGTCACCGTGTTAAGTTCGTATGTGACCATCGGCTCATCTGGGCTCTCACGCCACAAAATCAGCTGATACCGACGGTCATCCGGATGTATCATGGTTTGGCGAAACATCATTTTGACGTCTGCGACGAACGCTACCTGGTGTAACCGAAAGTCTGTGAGAATGTCCACAATGTCCCGGTTCAATTTAGGACCCGCGTGCAAACATTGGTTCACAGACACACCATTCGAGGTAGGAGCAGAACCGTCAAACACCACCCGTATTTTCGCCTCAGGTGACTTCAAGACAGCCAGGTGTGGAATGTAATAATGCTCGACACACCTCCAATCCAGGCTGGACACCGACATGTGGCCCAATTGAATATATTCCCGCATGAATTCTATATACTTCTGCCGAAGTGCTGGGTCTCGCCTCATCTTCCGCTCCATTCCGAGTAGTCTCCGTTCCGCGAGCTGTCGCGAACTACCTAAAGCGGGGCGGTTTGGGAGAAAAGGTAGCCTGGTCACGAATCTGCCTGACGAGCATCTCGCAGTGTTGTATTGATAGAACAACTCGCACTCGTCATCCTCTGGCTTCCGTCTGTCCGCCGTGGGCGGCTCTTCAGACTCCCAAAACCTCTGCAGCACCTCTGACAGCACACTACCATAGTAGTGAAAGATTGGGAAGACTATTCCTAGAAGAAGAATAGTCTTGCCCAATCTTTCACTTTCTGACTAAACCCTGAGGTTAAAAACTCAACAGCCTACCTATCCAGTATCTATCTTACCATGTGCTTACACAATCAGCTGGAAGTACCATGGGAAGTTACTTCCTGGGAGTCTGGGAGGAACCTCTCACTGATCCATGTTAGCCATAGCAAGTATAATGGGTTTACAACCTTAGAAGTTTAATCAGTTGAAAGCACCATGGGAAGTCACTTTCTGACTAAACCCTGAGGTTAAAAACTCAACAGCCTACCTATCCAGTATCTATCTTACCATGTGCTTACACAATCAGCTGGAAGTACCATGGGAAGTAACTTCCTGGGAGTCTGGGAGGAACCTCTCACTGATCCATGTTAGCCATAGCAAGTATAATGGGTTTACAACCTTAGAAGTTTAATCAGTTGAAAGCACCATGGGAAGTCACTTTCTGACTAAACTCTGAGGTTAAAAACTCAACAGCCTACCTATCCAGTATCTATTTTACCATGTGCTTACACAATCAGCTGGAAGTACCATGGGAAGTAACTTCCTGGGAGTCTGGGAGGAACCTCTCACTGATCCATGTTAGCCATAGCAAGTATAATGGGTTTACAACCTTAGAAGTTTAATCAGTTGAAAGCACCATGGGAAGTCACTTTCTGACTAAACCCTGAGGTTAAAAACTCAACAGCCTACCTATCCAGTATCTATCTTACCATGTGCTTACACAATCAGCTGGAAGTACCATGGGAAGTAACTTCCTGGGAGTCTGGGAGGAACCTCTCACTGATCCATGTTAGCCATAGCAAGTATAATGGGTTTACAACCTTAGAAGTTTAATCAGTTGAAAGCACCATGGGAAGTCACTTTCTGACTAAACCCTGAGGTTAAAAACTCAACAGCCTACCTATCTAGTATCTATCTTACCATGTGCTTACACAATCAGCTGGAAGTACCATGGGAAGTAACTTCCATGTTAGCGACATAGCAAGCGTAATAAGTTTGCAACCCTAGAAGCTTAATCAGTTGAAAGCACCATGGGAAGTCACTTTCTGAGTGTCCGGTAGGAACCCCTCACTGATCATGCTAATAGGCTTAAAAACCTATTAAAAATTATAGATATGCTTAGATACTTACGATGTTCATCAATCAGTATACTTACTTTATATTACCTTTATATAATACCTTATTACCATTTACCATACCGCATAACCATTTTACCTGTTACCTTAGGGATGTATAAGGAAATGGAAAATAAATATAACACAAACAAGACAAACCAGTAGCCTTATAGGCAGGCTCTGGAAAAATACTTTTTTACAGTTATATGAATAAACATTATTGTCTTCTTTGTTGACGTCGATCGGCCTTCCCTGATAGTTATTAGGTATTTGAACCAGTCAGTGCAGCATGTTCCCATGTAAAAACTGTAACAAAAAAAAAACAGGAGATTACTAAATATGCTATAAATAATTAACTGTGTAATATATATTTTATTTTATATAATAATATACTAACCTTTTTTTCTTGTACAATTAAAATCATCAGTTCTCTCCAAAGGGCGTGTTTTCTTGCATATCGAATCCTTGAGACCTAGAAATAAGAATTACAATTAGTTTATAATCATGACCAGAATTAATATAATTTTCAGTTACTGAGACCTTTTTTTTATATGAGGTTGATTTGTTCAAGATTTTGATGAATGAATTTTAAAGACATGATGCTTTCATACCTATTTAAAAATAAATAACCTATAACTAACCTGTTTTTGATGTATTGTTGATGACCATGTGTCGTTGTCACAAAATCCACGTGGTTGGAAGTATTATTAGGTAGAACCTTAAAAGAAAAAATAAATAAATTAGCATTTTATTTTTTCTGGGGGTAATAAGATTTATTTTAAAAAAATATATGGTTATTTTTTATTTAGTTTTTAACTTGAAAGAATGTTTTAGTACAAGTCGCGTTACGTAGTATTTTTCTTTAAAAATACAAGTAGAAAAACAAAGTAACACCATTTTAGGGCAAACCATCTCATGAATAAACTGAATTCATATACGTAATAATAAATTTTACTTAAGTAATGAAAACATAAGGTCCTATTAACTTAAGCGCAAATATTTTCATGGTATATTCAACTCGTGAAACTGAACAACATTTCTAAATTTTTTCGGATATTTTTTTTTACTTTCCTTACGAAATGTTCCAAAACTGTCAAGTAACAAGTCATTTCGGAAATTATTTACAAAAAATATATTCAGTTCTACGAGTAGGTCACAAGAAAATGATTGAATTTAATAGACTCATAAATAAAAAATAAAGGAAATAGCTCACCTGTAAATAATCAGATTATGAAATCCGTTTTAAATCACTATATTTAGATACACATTTATTGAAAAAAAATGCACGTGGAATTAGAAATGCACCTCATACGATGTGGCATGCATGTGGACTGAACAGGCGCACGAAATTTTTTCATACAGTTACTAAAAGGTACACTGAGATTGAATACTGTGCACGGCCTGGCTTACGTTGCTGGTTATGATTGGGTGTCATTACAATAAACTCAAGATAACTAGCAATGTATGACGGACCTTGCATGATATTCAGTCTGGTATTAGTTATTTCAGGTGTAATTTAGGCCGAGAGCTTACTGAGATTTTTATCATTATTCTTTGGTTTAAGAAACATTTTATTGTTTGATTTTTATTATTAATTCATGAAAGCGGTAAAAAAAGAATAAGTTGATGTAGTTACTTACTATAAAATTGACTACCGTATCCATATGGATAAATAAAATACGAAGTTACAATAGAGATTCAAATTCAATTAATGAAATTTATTGAAAAAATTACATAGGTTAGTCATTTTTCATCAAATCTAAGTAATTAAATTATTTAAATGAAGCCGACATAGTCCTTCCGACCTATAAACACATTTCTAAGTATGTTAATGTGAATAATCTTTTAATTTAAAAAATAATAATAGTAACTCGGATTAAGAGCGTATATTTACATAAGTTATATTTAAATTGATAATATGTATATGAAAGAAAACATTTTAAAAATATCAAAGAGCAATAGAAACCAAGTTCAGATCCTAGACTATAAGGTGTTATGTAGCAGACACATCGCAAATTATGACAAACTTACATATATACACAAATCACGCTCCCTTGTGGGGTAGGCAGAGCGTTAACGGTCCGTCGGTTTGTAACGTTTACGCAAAATAAAAATATAGATAAATATATATGATGTATAGATGCAAAATGCACAATACCAATTCCATAAATAGATTACATACGATGCACTACACGTGACATCTTTTGCGCCCATTAAAACATGCAATACTAGACCGATTTGAATTAATATCAAATCGGTTTTTTTTAATATTAAATTTTAGGCACTAGATTTGAATAGAATACCGACAAATAATTATAATAGAACATACAATTGAACGATTTGAAACATATAACTTGAAAACTTCCATGAAAATATTTGAGTGAATCACCAAGTATAACACGTCAGCGTTATCATCTGTGATGTTTACTGATCTTATAAAAACATCTTAATTAGTGGCAATTACAATAAATACATACTATGCTTTCCAGACGAGTTGGTGAGCGACATCGTAAACTTAATTATTTCATAGTTTTACTGCAACATGATTGCAACACGCTATGGTGTCAAATTGCTTCGTCCGGTACAGGCGGCGGTGATTTCGTAATTTCTATATGCAACTAATGCAATTTGTTAATGACAGTAAAATAAGGTCCTAACTCACTTCTTTTGTTTACATACAATACAATGCAAATGCGTAAATATGCATATATAACATAAAGCTCACAATCATAATAATTTAATGAGTTTGTTATGCTGTTTAAGAAATAAGTTATACTTTCTTATTGCAAATTTTGCAATAATTTTCTAATAAATTTTAAAAAGGCTTATGTCATATCATTTTCATGCGATTTTCATCAATTTTCTTTTATGCTTACTTTAAATAAAATCCAAATTGAATTTGAAACTATCTGCCGCTTACATAGTTTTTATAATATGATCATAATTGATGAATTGTCAATATTGAAAAATATATAAACCCGTTTTCCATACATTTTCCACATCAATTGACCGTGAACAGTGTTCAGTGCTCCAAGCAACCTAACCAAGCAAGAAGACGCTTCCAGCAGCAGTAGCAGCAGCTTCCTACGACAGTTCAAGCAAATAGCCCATCAAAAAAAGAAAATGTACGTAAGTGTCTTTCACATTACCTACTTACTTATATCTCAAATTTTTATATGTGATATTTTCTGAATAGTATTAATGTCAAATTTAGTTTATGTTTTTAAAGTAGTTTATATGTTGCTACATAATTATCGTCCTTATTTTGTTTTAGGTCTGACTCTGAGGGTGAATACTCTGATGTGGTGGTGTGCCAGCCGGCTCCGCAAGTCTCACAGCAGCGCAAGAAAACGACCAACTCTTCTACGGCGGGTGGGAGCGGTTCCAGTGGCTCCAAACGGAAGGCTGATATTCTCGTTGGAGGAGAATCTGGCAGGTACAAACTATTACTTATTTACTACTTCCTGTCAGGATCGTAGCAAGTGGAGGGATGTAGTCTCTGCCTACCCCTCCAGGAAAGAGGTGCGATGTATGTATGTATGTACTTCTATACTTATCTATCCTGCGCCCTAGAGAAGTCATATCGGGAATCGAACCCGGGACCTTTGCGCTTTAAGCAGTCACACTACCATACCGTTGCAACACATCGCTCGTCTCTCTGTATTTGTTTTTTAATGTGTAGGCATTTTGTATTTATGAATAATGGATGAAATGAGTCTCCCTTAATTGTCGGATAGTATTCTCATTAAGCATATAAGCTGATTAGTTGCATGAAATGATATATTAAATATTTTTTTCAATATTCATGTCTCGCCTCCGTGGGACTGTGTCGATTCTCTTTGCTTTGTCTTAACTTCGAACTGCGTACTAAATGCAGGGTGTTCATTTAAATGCGTGCTATAGCTTAAGGATAGTTTCAGTATCAATAGAGGATAAAGATAAGCTATGACACGTATTTAAATTAACACCCTGTATCTAATTTGTAGTTGTTGTATTTTATTCACCTTTATTAAGGAACCCAATAATCGTACTGTTTTTTACCTCTAAAATACGAAACATGCAATGAAAAATAAATGTATCTAGGTATGACAGATTTTATTTACTTATACAGGGCTATTTTTTAGTCAGTGCGCAAACTTTGCAGGATGTTTCTACTCGTGATTCTGAACAACTTTTACTATGGGGCCCCCTGCGAAATCTAAAAAAAATTTTTGGTTGTTCCATACATTTTTGCCGAGTAGGTATGAATTTTTCTATGGAACATCCAAATTTTTTTTGCGAATTCGAAGGTGGTCCCATAGTAAAAGTTGTTCAGAATCACGAGTAGAAACAACCTGCAAAGTTTGCGCACTGACTAAAAAATAACCCAGTATACCTATTATTATTAACCTATTATACTTAAATATCTCTTTTTCTAATTTTTCAGGTCTAGTAAGAAGCCGAAAAAAGACTTGTTCTCCATTCTTTCTACGGAGGAGAGCCAGGTGATTGCGACCGACGCTCCGCGCTTGGAGACATCTACTTTTATTACTCGCGTCGCGCAAGGTCACACCCGTCGTTCGCTTACTTTGGGGGGTGATTTTTTCATAGATTGTAAGGTATATAAGTCGGAAGATATCCGGAACGAGCCTGGTGACAAACGCTTTAAAAAAGCGTTAGCAAGCATTAAGCTTCAATGCAACGAGGGCTCTAAAGAATGGAATGCCCTCCAAGATTTTATTAATGCAAGCCATAAACTCTTCGAACAGTGCGAATCAATCTTTTTTAATTATAAATAGATATCTTTGATAAAACAGGTCCTGTCCTGTTTATCAAACTTATATGATTCATTTTTAAAAAAGACACTGTTCGTTCATATACTTTGTCTTCCTATATCTACTTCTTCTTATTAATATATTACTTAAACTATATTTTTTATGTTTTTATTGGTCTAAAAAAATCTCCTAATCTGATATTTTTGGGTTCAAAATGCCATTTTGTACAATCTGTAATATCTCTGTTAAGAACAAGTCTTGGGTAGGTCATTTACGTAGCAATCAACATAAGCAAAATAACAACTCCATTGAAGTACATAGCGATGGTATAGAAATCATATCATCAGCTTTTTGTTCTAGAATTGTTTCATATAGAATTGCAGCAGATGATTCAAATCAAGGGTCAATAGATATTTTTTTGAACTCTATCAAAAGTAAAATTAAATTACTTTTAGATGAAAATTTACAAAAACATACTTGTATAAAAGTAAATTTTGAGCTTTATTCATTATTTTTGTTATTCAAAAACGACACTCAGGAAATAAAGTCTCAATGCACAAAAAATATACCTGTATTCCAAAATTTCAACTTTGATTCTATATTTGAATTTGATATTTTTATACCAAATCAGGACTTACAAGGAGTATAAAATTGTCATAATCAATTGTAACTTCGTCTTAATCATAATTTGAATTTTATATGTACCTACTTTTATTATATTTGATTTGTTTAATATTGACATTCTAAAAGTATTCTTTGTGAATCTACTTGGAAATAAAAGTTTTGAATCTTAATCTTTGAAAATATCACAAATGATTTGAAAAAGAAAATGGAAGAATTTCAGGAACGTGATAGTGGTTGGACTTTTTTGTATGCTTCACACTTAGAACTTAACATAAACAAATATCAACCACTACGTGGTTCTTCTTTTATAGATTTGCCTAAAGCAGTCAAAAACAAAAAAGCTTGTGTTAATATTCGTAATAACGATGAATATTGTTTCTTGTGGTGTGTTGTAGCCGCCCTTCATCCTAGTAAAAGTCATCCAGATAGAGTATCATCTTACCCTGACTTCAAAAATGTAGTAAACACAAAAGGAATGTCTTTTCCGGTACAATTTTCAGACATACATATTTTTGAAAAAAATAATCCAGAGCTTCGTTTTATCATTTATGGATTAAAAAATAACAAATATATAATTGGCCCTCTCTATAAATCAGATAACCAAGACAAGAATAAGAAAACTATTCACTTGTTATATCTAGAGAAGGGATCACAGAGTCATTATTGTCTCATCAAAGATTTATCTCGACTTGTGCGTCAGCAAATTACAAATCATCACGGTAAGCTATATTTTTGTGATAGTTGTTTGGTTTTTTTTAAGTCTCATGAAGAAGCTCAAACTCATAAATGTGGTGGTATTGCTACAGTCTTGCCTGAAAAGGGGTCTGTAATTAAATTTAAAAATTATGACCGTCAACAAGATGTTCCTTTTGTGGTCTACGCCGATTTTGAGTCTATGTTAGAAAACACTTTCAGCGGGCCAGATGACACTTCTAATACTTTAACAATAAATCGACATGTGCCTGTTGCATTTATGTATCATATAGTATGTTCTTTTGATCCAAGTTTAAATAAATGCGTTTCGTACCGTGGAGTAGATTGTGTTAAAAGTTTGTTTCTACTTTGACTCGAGATGCTCGTGAAATCCATAAAATCTTATCAAGGAATGTGTCAATGGTTTTTGATGAAAAAAATGCATCTGATTTTGAAAATACTAACATATGCTACATATGTGAAAAACCTTTACTTGGTGACAAGGTTCGAGATCACTGTCATCTAACTGGAAAATATCGCGGCGCAGCGCATAACTACTGTAACTTAAAGGCAAGAGTACCAAAATTTCTTCCCATATTTTTTCATAATCTAGCAGGTTATGATTGTCATTTGTTTATTAAAGCACTAGCAGAAACTAATGGTCAAATCAAGATAATTCCGAAAACAAAAGAAAACTACATTTCTTTTACAAAATTTATTCATGTGACAAATAATGAATTTTTTGCATTACGATTTGTTGATTCCTTCAAATTTTTAGGCACCAGTTTGGAAAAACTGGTTGAAACGATGAAAAAAGAGGATTTGGTACATTTACGAAGTTACTTTCCAGAAAATAATGAGTTCAATTTACTTTCTCGTAAAGGAGTTTTTCCTTACAATTACATTGATAATTGGGATCGTTTGAAAGAAACGGCATTACCTAGCAAAGACCAATTCTTTAATTCACTGACCAATGAGGGAATTTCTGATGAAGATTATATGCATGCACAAAAGGTTTGGAGAGACTTTGATATACAGGATTTAGGCTGTTATCTTGATCTCTATCTAAAGACCGATGTAATTTTAACAAGCGATGTTATGGAACATTTTCGAAAAACTAGTAAGCGTGATTTCAACTTAGATCCAGCTTTTTATTTAACAGCACCGAGTCTATCTTTTGATGCTATGTTGCGCAAAACAGGAGTCGAATTAGAACTCATAAGTGATCTTTCGATGATAAGAATGATACAATCAGGAATAAGAGGTGGCGTGTGCATGGTATCACAAAGACATGCTGTAGCGAACAATAAATATATGACTGACTATGATCCTGAAATAACAGATTCGTTTGTGGTATATATTGATTGTGTAAATTTATATGGTTATAGTATGTGTCAACCCATGCCATATTCAAACTTTAAATTTTTATCACATGATGAAATTAATGCGCTGAACATTGAGAATGTTCCAGATGACGGTGAAAAAGGATATATTTTAGAAGTCGATTTGGAGTATCCAAAACATTTACATCATAATCATAATGATTTACCATTCTGCCCAGAAAAATTTATACCACCAGGAGGTAAAAATCCTAAACTGATCCCAAACCTTTATGATAAATATAATTATGTGATTCATTACGTTCACTTAAAAAAGTGTTTGAAACATGGTTTGAAATTAAAGAAAGTTCATCGTGTAATTTCCTTCCGACAGGGGTCATATCTTAAAAACTATATAGATCTTTGTACCAAACTACGTCAACAAGCACAGTCAACCTTTGAACAAGATTTATATAAGCTTTTCATTAATAGCATCTTTGGTAAAACCATTGAAAACAATGAAAAGAGAGTAAATGTGTATTTAACAAACCTATGGTCAGACGATCAAAACCATACCAAAAAATTTATTACAGCTGGCACACTTATTGCGAGACCAAATTTTCATAGTGTGTCTATTTTTAACGAAAACTTAGTCGCAATACAACTGAGCCCCGAACGTGTTGTTCTTGATAAACCTTTGTACATAGGATTTTCAGTATTAGAAGTATCAAAAGCGCATATGTATGACTTTCATTATTCAAAAGTGAAACCAATTTATAAGAACCGATTGCGAATGTGTTATACTGACACTGACAGTTTAATTTACCATATTGAAACTAAAGACTTTTATAATGATTTGAAACATCATTTTATAAATTATTTTGATACGAGCAACTTTCACCTGTCAAATATTTACAACATTCAACTTGCAAACAAAAAGATACCTGGATTGTTCAAAGACGAGCTAGGTGGAAGAATAATTCATGAATTTGTTGGATTAAGATCAAAGTTGTATTGTGTGAAAACTGAAGAATATGAGATAAAAAGAGCTAAAGGTATTAAAAAGTGTTGTGTACGTGACTTTAGTGTTGTTGATTATAAGAATACTTTGTATACTGGTGATATTGTACGAAAAAAAAACATTTTATTTAAATCTATAAAACATGTTATATACACACGCAGTGTTGATAAAGTTGCTTTATCAGCAAACGATGACAAGCGTTTGATATCATCAGATAAAATCTCAACTAAAGCGTGGGGTCATATTGACATTCTTTCAATATGAATTCAGGGTCTAATTCATATTTATCTCATATTTGTATTTTGAAGCATGTCTATACATACAAAAATATTCAAGTTATCGCTGGACTTTGGGCAGAAACAGATTTTAAACCAAAAATATCAGTATTAGAAGATGATTTTGAACTTTTTTCTCTTAGTCTAAATGAGTTCAATTGTTATTTTAATGAATTTCCTAAAACTAATATATATCAGTTTCTTTATTGTGATAAATTTTGTAGCTGTTCAGTTATACCACTTATTATTGAAGTTTTAAGACGTTATTACATTCAGTTAACTTTGTACACAGAATACCTATCTAGTCTTTATATAGATGTGGAAAAATGTATTGACTTTTTCAAGAACATTATTATATCAAATCCTTTAATAACTTTAGATGGTACGTTTTGCGCGATAAGGAATAAATGTAATTTTGATTCTATAATTGAACGTGAAATGTTATGTATAGGTTTCGATTATTTTATCCCATTTATACTTTATAGAACTTAATAAAATGACAAAGGATGTATACTTAGCAAGAGAAATGTTTATGAAAATGTACCAATTGAAAATATAAGACCAATAAAAATATATTTTGATAAAAATGTTGACGTGTTTTCTATTATTTTCCTTATTCTCAAAGTAAGATAAAAAAAGAGTTAGGGTTGTAAGACCCTATATTAAATTATACCCTATATAGACTACTATTTCAAACTAATAATGAGCTGACAAATCACTCTCACTGAGTCTCACACCATCATAATAATATCATACACACAATACAAGTTAAGACATGATAATATTAATTGCTTACGCGTGCAAGGTCGGTGGCCGGTAATGCAGCGCGTGACGGAAATAGTAGGTACAAGCACTCTGTGTCATCATATTTTTTAACTATCGTAAATATCGATTAAAATATTTCATTTTATTTTTAGTGCTCAGTGCATTCGGTTCGGATCGTCACCGTTTTCTTTTTCAAAATGTCTGATTCAAAGTGTAAAATGCTACCAAGTTTTATTGCAAGTTTTGATTCGAAAATTCCTAAATACATATTAAGAATTGAATTGTTGAAGTGTGATGAACTTGAAAATGAAGTGCATGTGGACTGTAAAATAAAATCACAATGTGTGATTTACAATGATAACGATAACATTTTATATAAAGTGAATCAATTATTGTGGCAAATCAGCGCTGAGTTGGGTCACCGGGATGAAGAATTTTGTAATATTGATATAACAAGGTGAGTTATAATTATAATAGTATATGTTTTTTCATCATTAATTAATGTGATGGACACTTTTCAACGTTTTTTTTTTAATACCTACCTACAATTTTTTTAATTTATATCTCTTTTGTTTCAGACAGGTCTAATCAATTAGATTAGAATCGTCAACCATATGCATGAGCTGAACATGGAACGCTGGACTGCAGGGCACCAGGAACTACGACAATGGATAGGAACAACGGTGGCGATTCGAACATAAAATGTTTACTTTGTTATAAAATAAAAGTTATTTCAATTAAATATCGTTTTTCTACCCTTACACGAAAACTTTTTTTTTTTAGTTAACATACTCGATTAATTAATTTTGTGATGAAAACAAATAAAACAAATAGATAATATTTTTACAAAAATTTATTGAACAAATAGTTTAAAAGCATACATATGATTATCATAATACCATTTTAGTAAACAAATTGAGTTTTTTAGAGCACATTGCTTTTCATGATATACACAGTTCAATTTACAGTTCTTATATTTTGCTTGTAAAGTAAACAAATTTGGACAACCTTTTTCACCTATGTCAACAATTTTACAATTTTCACAAAGTTCTTTAATCCATTTTACTTTCTCACATCCTTTTACAACAATGTTTTTATTTCTTAAATATATAGGAATAATACGTTTAAACTCTCTATAGTCAACAAAACCTTCACTCCAACGAATACCTCTATTTTTTTCTAACCAAATGGTTTGTTTTTTTTTCATCTGTCGATAAAGTGGAGAACATATATGGAGGCTTTATGAGAAAAGTTTGTGTCCATTCAGTTGTAGCTATAGCAATCTCTTTTATAATAAACTCATTCTTACAATTTCTAAAGCCTTGGACATCTACAAAGACTGTTTCAGGTTTCATTGTGAAATCTTTCTAACAATGCTACTTAAAGGTTTGTACTCAAAAATACAATCGTTAAGTATGAGACAATATGCTGAAGTATTATCAGGTATATCTTGATCTGCTTCAATTTCAAGCCTTACGTCAACAGAGCCCTTTAATGATTCTTGTTGACGACAGCAATCAATAACAAACATAGGAGCTATATCTCTAAATTGTTTTAGACTTAACAACGGTTCAGGTCGCCGTCCATAATATGACTGTTGAAATTTACAATATTGTTCATATAATAAAGACACTTTATGATCAGAAAAACTGATATTTAAGTTTTCATATGGATAGTAGGTTGAATTCAAAAACACTTTTACGTTTGTTAAATTACAATGATCAAATTCTGACATAGAACTCTTAGCATTTTGCTTTCGGTTTGTTTGTAATCCGATTATTACAAAGCGAGGTTTTTCTATCTGTGATGATGTTTTTATAGACCAAGTATGATTTCGGGTTTTAGGAAGTAATGGATATTCGTAAAGATCCCAATTTCTAAAAGCTAATGTTATTGCACGGTCTCTTTCTAAATTTTTTAATAGACTGATCCTTTCACGATCAGATACTTTTACATGTGGAACGCGCCAGAATAATTTATTTATTATAATATCATCTAATATTTCTTTGTCTCCAAGTTTTAAAGCATTTAAATTTGTATTACTCCTTAACAAAACTAGTTCATGCTTACAGTTCATAATTATTTTTTTATAATCTTCGGCAAAACCTAGAATTTTATCTAATGGTATTGATACTGAAAATATACCATTATTTTTTACTGTAATTCCGTCTACACACCATCCCCAAACTTTAGCAGCTTTTGAATCATTTTCTGTCATTGTTAAATACGATTTCATAGTTGTTGTTAAGCCTGCATTTTTTACTTTATCTATTTCTATTCCATTTAGTTCATATCGAATTTCTTGGAATAGGAATAATATAGCGTTATTAACGAAATTTATGGTGTCAACAGGTTGCTTCGTGTCACTTTGATATATATTTACTTTTCCTTCTAAGTATATAGTGCTAGCAGAAGGCAAAACATACAAATCTTGCTGATTAATAGGAATACGGATTTCATCATTCTTGTTGAAACTTGTTACGTATGGTTTGTACGAATGAAATTCGAAACTTTCAATGCTGCTATCAATTATAGGAGAATCCAACACATTTAGAATACTCATGATTTTATCAATCCAATTAATTTTAAAAATTCTTTATTATCTTTTGTAAGTCTTTTAATTTTCTTTTTAGTATGTGTTGGTTTAGTTGTAACTACTTTTGAACTGATACATTTCACAGGTTTACTCCTACTTTTATTGAAATCTATCATTTTTTTTCTTTAGATGTAAATATAACTGTATTTCTTCACCTCGTAAATTTATTAAGTTATTGTTACTATCTAATAGCTTGATGTTTATTTCACAAATTGATTGTTGATTGACAGGAAAATAAATTAAATTTTTTGGTATTTCCACTATTCGATACCCTGGAGGCACATTAGGTACAAATTCATAAATAATATGTTTTGGTTCACCGTTAACAAAGGAACCGCTAATAATGTCACATTCTATCCGCACTATGGTTGTAGCTAAAATGCTTACTGGAAAGTGAGATTCATGCATTATATTTGCTTTTAATGTCTCCTTTCCAAAACCAAATAAATGACAACATGTATTGTTTTTTTCAAAATGAATGTCTTTTGAACATATTAGCTTTACTTTCAGTGTATTATTATTTGGTATAATATTCAAAGTACAATTTTTTATATTAGTTTGTAAAAAATCGACAAGGTCTTGTAATTCATATGATCCTTCAGGTATTTCCAGTACTTCATCTTCATCATAATAAAATTTATTATTCTTTTCATCTATATTTGGTATTGAATTGAAAGTCGAAAAATATAAAAGCGCACATTCATATTCCGAGTTTAACTCTAAAGGAGGCGAATAATTTGTTGATAATATAGTCTTTTTTCCAGTTATGGATAGAGTGAAAGCCATGGTTGAAATGAAAAAGATATAAGTTTACAGTAGCTTAAATTTATTCAAATTTCTTCCAAAAATTTCTTAAAAATCTTAAACATAAATGACCACAGATAACTGTATCAAATTGTTGAATTTGTTCATAATTATAATTAATCACAATACCTTTCATATACCTAACTAACTCTAGTGGAGGTTTCAAATCACCAAAGCTATCAAAATATTCACAATAAGCATCATCTTTAACATAAGCTACCCAATGTGTGCCTGGATTTTTAGAAGTATCTAAGTTAACAATCCCACATTCTTTTTTTCTAGGTTTCCTTGGTAATGTATCTCTCATATACACACCTCTAAAAAATGGTATATCTCGAGCGTGTTCTAATAGATCTAAATTAGTCAGCGCACGATTAGGTAGCCGTTTGTTTAGTTTTTTGAACCCTTTATAAATATTCCCGCGCCTTTTTTGTATGGTTTAACATACAATCCTTTACCTAATGCGATTGACTCCATCATTTTATTATGACGCTCGGACTCTTGTAGATTTTTTTGAGCTGTTTTATAGTCATTTACTGCTTTTGCAATACCAGCAGCCCCTCCAGCTAGGGAACCTAAAGCTGATAACCCAGCAAATATAGGAATGAGTGGCAAGATACCTCCGGATTTTGGAACAGGAATTATTCTAGGTAATTTAATTCTCTTGTTTTTCTTGAACAGCTTTTTTGCAGCAGCAAATGCAATTTTTATAGCTTTACTCTTATCTTTACATTTTAATTTTTTTAATTTAGAGCGTATTTTACTAACTATTCCTTGGAAGGAACGTATCCCTGCTCCAGCTTTCAATTTCGCTTTCATAATGTTTTTCACTAACCAAGAATCGATCTTCTCTCTCTTACTTGCATCTTTTGATCGAATTCTTTTCTTGGCCATATTCAATAATTCTAAATCTGCTTTATGACGATCGTTAATATCTTCACTTGTATATGCAATATCGTGATACATACAAGCTGTGTCTAATGGATTAATACCTCTATCACCTCTTATTAACCTTTTTTGTAATTTTGTACCAGGTCCACAAAATTGATACCCTGGTAAGTGTAACTCGATCGGCAAATTGTTTATAATTTTATTAAGAAGACCACTTCCTTTCATTGGAATCAAATTAATGATATCTTATTACAATAGACATACCTTATATACCTATAGTATTTAAAGAAGCTTATCAAGAGTAATCCAACTATTTTCTTTTTCACTAAGTCCAAGCCACTTAACAAAAAGTTTATTGCCATTTCTTCTTATAACTTTTTCTATTAAAAAAATATCAGGGTATTTAGTTTTTTGTAATTCATACTCATAAAACGACCCGAGTATTTTTTCTTTGTGCATATCCTCAACGAGGTAGGTAATTGGATTAGAATCGTTCACTTTAATAATTTTGAATATTTCTGTTGACCAATTTGGTGTATAACCCTTTGAAAATTGGCTTTTGTACTTGCTTACTCGAACTTTGTCACCTACTTTAAATTTGGCCTTGTGTGTTACAGATTTCATTTGTGATTTTAAAATATTACTTTTCACTCTGTGTTCATTGTCCGAATTTACATCAATCGGTTTAAATTTTGTGGTCCGATGAACAGTGTTATTATAAGATTTAAGAATCGATTCTAAAATACTTCCAACCCATCGGTAGCTACCATTAAAGCTAAAATATTTATATAAACTCGTTTTCAAAGTTCTTATCAACCTTTCAACAATTGATGCCTTTTTAGTAGAATATGTGGAATAATGGTTTATGTGATAATTTTCTACAAGTTTTCTAAACAAAGAATTATAAAACTCTTTACCTAAATCAGTTTGCAAATTTTTAGGACAGCGCTTAGAATTTACTATAATAGTTTGCATAGCTTTTCGGATTTCATCTTTCTTTTTAGTTTTTACTGGTACTGTCCAAGCAAATTTGGAAAATGTATCAATTACAACAAGTATGTAATTATTCCCTTTGTTTTCTTTCGAATATTTTTGCATATCAATCAAGTCGGCTTGCCATAAATCATCAATTCCTCTTAATATTACAGAACGACGTTGAAAATTTTTTCTTGCTGGTTTATGAAGCTCATTAACTACACATAACTTACTCATGTTTTATTATTATTATTTCTTCTTTTTAACTAATTGATCAATTTCTTCCTTCGTAAAGTAGTTTGCATCTAACAATACATGTAGTTGCTCTGTAAATAGTTTTAGGTATGAATCCACAATTTGTGTTATCTTTATATCACATTCCTTTTTTGTATAATACTGACTTAGAGATGAGTCAACAAACTTTTTGTTTACTGCTTCGTCTTCTAGCAAAGGGTCTCCTAATCCACGTAATCTACAGTTTTTTAAGTCATAATATCCTGATTCAGTCTTTTTTAATGTATTATTCACCACGTCTAAATAATCTGATATACGTAATCTTTTATGAACATGGTGACCAAATTTATCTATATTCATGTTGTTGTTTACTTTATTAATTTAAAATGTTAAATGACATTGTTTTTTTAATTCACTGATATTTAAACTAATGAATCACATTAGCTTCCCGCAATTCTTCAATAATAGATATTATTTCATTGTCGAGCCCTGTATTGCCAGCATCTCTAGACGCTATGAGTATTTTTAATCTTTCTACTAATTCATTCGGATCATCCCAATAAACATAATCGGTATTCGTCTTTACTTTCTTCAGTACTGCCATACCTTGGCCTTGAGCTAAGCTTTCATTACTAGTGCTTATGTCGCTTTTTGTTAATTTGAATAATGGTTTAACAATGTGATTATATTTCTGTCCTTTGTTACTTTTAATAGGTTTTTTAGGATCAAAATCACGTCGATGAGCATTAGTTTCTAACAATATATTTCTATAATTTTGTTTGTCATTTTCAGTTACAACATCCAAATCAGGTGTATTTCGTGTTAATAACTGCATCAGACCGGGAGTTTTTTTATATCTATTACCACCAACATTAATACATTCATCCTCATCGTAAACCCTTACATTGCCCATCATAAGTTTTCCACGTTCGGACCGAAGACCAAATGTTACGTTGTCTATATTGTCTGAAGATAAAGACCATGATAATGAATTTTTGTCAGGACTTTCAGAAGGAGCAGATGTAAAAGAATCTTTACTCGTATCATTCTCATCTGACGAACTAGAAGACCGTGGTGAGGTAACAATGGTAGATTTCAAATATTTAGGAACTATTTTATCGTCCTTTTCTTGAAAAGTTTCATCCTTGTCGCCGTATGTTTCAGATTGCTCACCATCTGAGAAGTCGAATTCACTACCTTCATCATTATTTCTATTGCGTTGGGCTGGGGACTTCATGTGGTTATTTGCGTTTATTTTATTGAGCGGCTCCGTTAAAGGTTTAAATATAGATTCTAAAACTTGATCACTTGTATTTTTTAAATCTTGCATCATTCGTACTTTCTTCTTTATATTTGCAGCTGATTTTATTATTTGTTTTTTATATTGTTTTTCCATGTTGATTATGAAAGCACCTTATCAACTTGGTACCGAATTTAATAATGAATGATAGTAGTATTTACTAACACATATTATAACATTATATTTTGCTAGTCACGC
The DNA here is from genome assembly GCA_024500475.1 of Phthorimaea operculella. NCBI lineage: Eukaryota > Metazoa > Arthropoda > Insecta > Lepidoptera > Gelechiidae > Phthorimaea > Phthorimaea operculella. The sequence goes on along the minus strand of JANFCV010000018.1, from coordinate 1,106,683 downwards.
AATACCACATCATATAAATTTTAATCAAGAACAATGAATGTATCAAAGTTTTTTCTATAACATCCCTTATTTTTTTCACAGTCTTTATTAATTACAACATAGCTGTATGGCTCCTTCCATACTTTGGAACATACATCACGAAATTCTAACCAAGTCATATCGGAGCACACATGTTCATCATAGACATGTCTAAGGTTGACGTCATCTTGTTTAAATAAAATAATAAGGTTTGCATTGTCTCTGATTAGATGTTTTGGTATCTTAGTATAAGTCTGATTCAAATAAAAACAGTCTATATTTTTATGTCGACCCATAGCAAAGTAATCACGAATATTGTTTTGGTTTTCACAGGCAACGTCATCAAATATTATAATTGAATTTGGTTTCGCTTCAGTAGGAGATATTACTTTATCATTTTCACAAAATTTGTGTAGCGAAACGCTTGGCACCATATCTATAACTTTTTGTAAGAAAATGTATTTCGGTTGATATAGAGATTTAGAATATGTTTGATTCCGAAGCTGATCTTAGCGCAGTGGAAGCAAATTAAAGTTATCTTAAAATCTAAAACTAAATGGTCGATCAGCCTCGGAACAACATTTGACTACGATTCGTAGTGCTCTTTACTATAGCTAAATAAAATAAATTTAATGAGAGAATTTTGTTCCGGAAAGTTTCCGGCCGAGAAATTCTTGTGTCCAAAATCTACTTAAACAGGGCCCAGCAACAATTGCTTACCGAGCGAACGATGACGCCGTCGTTTCCTTGTAAGTCTAGTTTTTGACAGGAAAAATAGGTATCAGGTTTGAGGAAGACTTTTGGATTGGGACTTAGGTACTAGACTTACTGTACCCGGGCACCAGCTCGCGTGGTACTCCGTCCAACAAGTTTCACAAGCACTTGAGTACTATTGTTCATAGTTCGACATCAAATAATGTTTAACACACAGTAACAAAGATTTCTCCCGCACACCACTGCTCGCGACAGCAACACGTTTTACTGTACAATACGCGAACCAAAGGACACTGGACGCGCGGGTGACTAAAAGTAAGGTTATTTTTTCCGACGGCCGCGTGGTTATCGAACCGACTGACAATCAAAGCGCCGGAACCAAATACACTTGGTTCTCTTCCCCACCGAACAGGGAAAACCACACGAGAACACCGAAAGCACACTAAATTACACCATTTATAATTACAATTCGCATCAACCAAGCGAGCGACGGCAGAGGACGTGAATGACAGGACAGTGTTGCCAGCACCGCGCGCCCATTTTATACGAAAACTAAACATTCACCCGCCCCGGACCGACCCATCGGTCCGCTCTATGCATGGCAGGCGTGATAATGTAGCTACTGCTCGCTTAAGGACTGAATCCCCCACCTGAACTTCTGCAACTCGAGGAGTGCCATCACTACCCGGAAACAGGTTGAGAATGCGCCCCCGGCGCCAACGCAGTGGCGGTAGTTTGACATCCTTAACCAGAACGAGATCCCCAATGCAGGGGTTCAGTCCTGTCCGTCCACTTAAGGCGTTGCTGCAGAATGTGCAAGTACTCAAGCGACCAACGCTTCCAAAAGTTTTGAGTCATTTGCTGCAACAACTGATAACGCGACAAACGATTGCTATTCACCTCCGTATAGGGATATTCCGGCAAGGCGTTAAGTGGGCGGCCAATTAAGAAATGCCCTGGCGTCAGGGCCTCTAAATCATTTGGGTCTGAGCTGAGCGGACACAAAGGACGCGAATTGAGTACAGCCTCAATTTTACAAAACACGGTCGCCAGCTCCTCGAAAGTCAAAATTGTTAACCCTACAACGCGCAACAAATGCGTCTTAGCGGACTTTACAACCGCTTCAAAAATACCACCCCAGTGAGGGCACGCTGGTGGATCGAACACCCAAGTAATGCCCTGACGGAGAGGCCCGTGCTGATGGCTTCTTCGTTCTCCCTTAAGAACGTTACAATTTCCTTCATACACCGATCAGCACCCTTAAAGTTGGTACCACAATCCGACCTGATCAGCGCTGGTCGCCCTCGTCGCGACGTAAATCTCTCCAGCGCTGCCAAAAGGCCTCCGTAGAAAGGTCGGCCACGAGCTCCAAGTGGACGGCCTTGGTGGCTAGGCACACGAACACGCACAAGTACGCCTTGATAGACTTTGCGTTCCGCAGGCGTGATGCCTTCACCATGAAAGGGCCTGCGAAATCCGTTCCCACACCTGCAAACGTCCAGGCCTCCGTCACCCGGTCCGGTGGGAGATCTCCCATCTGTGGCTGCATTGTGGCTGCCTTCAAGCGGTAACAAGGCAAGCACCTAAACACAACGCTACGTACCGTTCGTCGTCCCGATAAGATCCAGAACTCGCGCTGTAGGATGGCCAATAGCGCATTACAGCCCGCGTGCGAGTTTTTCTCATGACGATCCCTGACTAAGAGCTCAACTAAGGGTCCCCTTTTGGAAGTAACAGTGGATGCCGAGCCGAGAAGGGCAGGCTAGCGTTCCGAAGTCTGCCTCCAACCCTGAGCATACCTTGCTCATCCAGGAATGGGTTGGGGCGCACAATTCCTCCCTTCAGCTTTCCACGTCCATCCCTGAGCAGCCTGACCTCCTCTTCAAAATGTTCCGCCTGGACGACTCTAACCAATGAGCATAGAGCCGCATTCCGTTCCGCAGGCGAGAGGACAGGTGTAAAGTTCCGTTCTGCTTGAGGCTTCCTGCAGTTGTTCACGAACCGTTTGATCCAACCTGTCACCCCAAGAAGTTTGTCGAGGGAGCTATACCGTTCCAGCAAGAAGGCTGGGTTAGGCTTCGGTACGAGTTGCCCCACGTTCACTCGCAAACCTCGATCAGGTGGCCCAAGCGGCGCCCTGCACTCGTTGAATGGCCATTCCTGCGGCGACTCAGTCAGCCATTGAGGTCCCCACCACAGTGGGTGACTCACCAAATCAGGTGCCCTGCACCCGCGCGAAGCGCAGTCCGCTGGGTTCCATTCTCCCGGTACGTGCCTCCACACTAACGGAGTTTCCGACCCCGTAATCTGTGACACCCGATTTGCCACGAAAACCTCAAGTGTATGTACCGACGTCTGCAACCAACACAGAACTATCCGACTGTCAGTCCACGCGTACACCGTTTCATCCAAGTTGATGGTACCACGCAGATTGCAGGTTACATGATTTAGCAAGCGCGCTAGAAGAGCTGCCCTGCCAATTCCAATTTGGGGATGGTCCATCTAGTTCTGACTGGTGCCACCTTACTTTTGGCCATAACCAGACGCACGTGCACAGTTCCCGTTGAACTTGCTGTCCGAAGGTATACAGCTGCCGCGTACCCTCGCTCCGAGGCGTCACAAAACCCATGTAGGGTAGCCTTACATCCCACCGATGGGACTAACTTGCGGGGTATCGCGATGTGCACGATCCCTGGTAGGGTGGTCACAAACTTGAGCCAATCCTTCAACAACTCTCCGGAGAGTTGGTCGTCCCATCCTAAGTTGGCTAGCCACAACCTTTGTAAAAAGCACTTCGCCATGAACGTAACCGGGGCGATCCATCCGTTAGGATCGAACGTTCTAGCGATTGTCGACAGTACCGACCGCTTAGTCCAAGTTTTCTCCAAAAGGTCGGGCTCGATCTTGTACGTGAATACGTCATGCGTTGGCCTATATTGCACCCCGAGGATGCCCAACGTGTTTGGATTGTCCGGGTTCTCAAAGAGGTGCGGGTCCTGATGGAACTCGCCTGGCAAACCGGCCAGGAGCTCTGGGCAACTGGACAACCATTTCCGCAACTCGTAACCTCCTGAACCCATGATCGCGATCAACTCGTCTCGTAGAATTAGCGCCTGCTCCACGCTATCAGCACCCGTGCAGATATCGTCCACGTAGACGTCGCGATCCAGTACTGCTGCGGCTCGAGGATATCTTACCCTTTCCTGTGCGGCCAACTCTCGCAGCGTACGTACTGCCAAATACGGACTTGGCTTAAGTCCATACGTCACCGTGTTAAGTTCGTATGTGACCATCGGCTCATCTGGGCTCTCACGCCACAAAATCAGCTGATACCGACGGTCATCCGGATGTATCATGGTTTGGCGAAACATCATTTTGACGTCTGCGACGAACGCTACCTGGTGTAACCGAAAGTCTGTGAGAATGTCCACAATGTCCCGGTTCAATTTAGGACCCGCGTGCAAACATTGGTTCACAGACACACCATTCGAGGTAGGAGCAGAACCGTCAAACACCACCCGTATTTTCGCCTCAGGTGACTTCAAGACAGCCAGGTGTGGAATGTAATAATGCTCGACACACCTCCAATCCAGGCTGGACACCGACATGTGGCCCAATTGAATATATTCCCGCATGAATTCTATATACTTCTGCCGAAGTGCTGGGTCTCGCCTCATCTTCCGCTCCATTCCGAGTAGTCTCCGTTCCGCGAGCTGTCGCGAACTACCTAAAGCGGGGCGGTTTGGGAGAAAAGGTAGCCTGGTCACGAATCTGCCTGACGGGCATCTCGCAGTGTTGTATTGATAGAACAACTCGCACTCGTCATCCTCTGGCTTCCGTCTGTCCGCCGTGGGCGGCTCTTCAGACTCCCAAAACCTCTGCAGCACCTCTGACAGCACACTACCATAGAGGACCGGATCCCTTCTGGTAGGTCCTGAGGTCTCCAAACTGGGCCGAAAACAACATACCCCTGTGGTATCTACGGCCACCAAACCAGTTTCCTGGAGTACCTTCTTCCTACCGCACCATAATCTCCCGAGGACGTCTGACCCGAGAAGTACGTCCACCGTACCAGGAGTATCAAAATCAGGATCAGCTAACTCCAACCCTGTGGTTAACCCTCTTACCGTTGGTGGTAACCTAACCTGAGGAGTTTCCCAACCACTTCATCCAGCACCACGGCTGAGACTTGATAGCTGACCCTGTACATGTGCTACCTAATGCGAACTCAAAGTTCGTCTGACCCCGAATGTCAGGCACATTTAGGCCCCCGATGCCTACAGCTTCATCCTCACTTGGCCGTACATTTAGGCCTAGCCTACTCACCAGCTTACTCGATACAATACATCCCTGAGCCCTGTATCCAGTAGGGCTCTTACTTGAATGGTCCGGCCACCGTATCCCCATACCCAAATCTTAGCCGTTGGCAAAAGTACCGTGATTGGACGGGAGCCGAAGCTGATGAGTAGGCGGCGATTACCTAGCGGGAATCCAAACGCGGTGAGGCCGCGTCCCGCGGGGGTATCCCCTCACTACCCAAACCTGTGTATGGGTCCCACTCCTGCTGGTAGGGAGGTCTGCCCATAAAGGCCATGGCTGGAGTTCTATAGTACCCCGACGGCAAACGTCCGTACCGAGGTTGCGCCTGTAGCCGCGGGTACTCAGGCATAGGCGGAGGCATGCGTGGGTCTTGAGACCCAACCAGGTGGCTCAAGCCCGCAGAATACTGCATGTACCCTGGTGGCTGCCTAGTGCTCCCCTGACACCCGCCCGTTGGATCCCGTACCTGGGATGGGTGTCCTGGCCACGTTCCTGTGCCGCCCTCCCCAATCCGGCACCTGCTGCCGTGGTGGGGATCGTCCCCACGTCCTTGGGTAAGTGGGCTCCGTCTGTTGACGTCCCCTGCCTGTCCCTGTGACCGATGCGGAGGTGGGCTCCTCCTGGAGGGGTGGGAGCGTTGCTCCCTCCTTGGTGGGCAGGCTCCTTCGCTGATCCGATCCAGCGCTGCCCCGGCGCCTCCGGAGCGATTCATGCAAAGCAGCGGATGGTGTGCACCCTGGCAGTACCTACAGTTGGTGCTTGAAGGGCACTCGCACCTGATGCGGCCCCAGGCACCGAAAACACCAACGCCTCTGCTGTGCCACACCCCGTCTCCTCTGAACCCGCTGCGCAGCAAACTCCTGACACGCTGCCACCCCGTGGCCTGTCTCCTGCAGTAGGCACACCCTGATTCCAATGCGGTGTTGTACCGCCTGGGTTGCCCACTGTTGCCTCCTCGCGCCGATGCACCCGGCCGTTCCGGGTGGCGAGGGCAGAGGTCTCTTGCGAGGGCTTCACCAGCCTGGACGTCCACTCGCCTGCTTTCGGCCTCGAGGAACGACTTCAGATCCTCGTAGGTCGGGAGGTGGTCCGAGGACTTGCCCCATGGAGCTGCTCGAATCGAGCGACCATTTCGCTCGGCAGGCGGCGAAGCACTGTGTGGACCAAGATATAACCGTAGCCCGCCACTGGCAAACCCTGTCGCTCTAGTGCGCTGACCGCGACACTGACTGGGTGGAAGATTTTCTCGCGGAGGTCCGTACCTCGCGTTATGGTTGGTATTGACAGCCACTGGTCTAACAGCCTGTCTACAATCAGGCGCTTGTTCCGATACCGGTCGGTAAGGATCTTCCACGCCACCTCATAATTGCTATCCGAGACAGCCAAATGCGTCAGCAATTCATGAGGCTCTCCATGTAGCCTGGACATCAGCTGAGCCATCTTGTACGCCGGCGTTATGTCCGTCCGTGTGTGGACCACACTGCTATACAGGTCCTCAAACGCCGGCCAGTCGGCGTAATCGCCTGCAAAGACTGGAACCGTAACAGGCGGAAGAGGCACCTGTAATCCTTGTCCCACTTTACCACGGAATGGCTCTCCTTTCCGTCACGTCGCCTAGTTATGTTCGCAGCTGCCTGCTCAATGCCCTGTGCCAGCTCCAAGCACTGGCTTACATCGGCCTCGACCCGCTCCTGATCTTCAGGGTTAGGAGTCTCCTCAAGGAGAATGAGGCACTCTGTGAGTTGATCCGACACAAACCGAACCCGTTCATCTACCTGTTGTGCACTTTTCAAGAGCGCGTCCTCCCGGTCCTCGCGGCCGATCATTGCCGCTGTGGTAGTAAACCACCTTAATCCTGACCCTATAGCAGCCTTATACCTGGCGATCGAGGAGCCATGGTACCAACTTTTACACACTCGACTTAATAAAACGAAAAACAATAAACAAATACCACAAAACAAATTTTAGTTGACTGGCCTAGACCTTACCGATAAGGTACCGTTCACTAGGCAAACAATACAGTCACAAAAAAACCGAAACAATATTTTCCAAAAATAATAAAATATGTGGGTAATATAAAAAACACGCTTAATACTAAATTACGGCTAACTATGTTGCAATAAAGCAACCACGCTCTGCTACCAAAAAATGTTTGATTCCGAAGCTGATCTTAGCGCAGTGGAAGCAAATTAAAGTTATCTTAAAATCTAAAACTAAATGGTCGATCAGCCTCGGAACAACATTTGACTACGATTCGTAGTGCTCTTTACTATAGCTAAATAAAATAAATTTAATGAGAGAATTTTGTTCCGGAAAGTTTCCGGCCGAGAAATTCTTGTGTCCAAAATCTACTTAAACAGGGCCCAGCAACAATTGCTTACCGAGCGAACGATGACGCCGTCGTTTCCTTGTAAGTCTAGTTTTTGACAGGAAAAATAGGTATCAGGTTTGAGGAAGACTTTGGATTGGGACTTAGGTACTAGACTTACTGTACCCGGGCACCAGCTCGCGTGGTACTCCGTCCAACAAGTTTCACAAGCACTTGAGTACTATTGTTCATAGTTCGACATCAAATAATGTTTAACACACAGTAACAAAGATTTCTCCCGCACACCACTGCTCGCGACAGCAACACGTTTTACTGTACAATACGCGAACCAAAGGACACTGGACGCGCGGGTGACTAAAAGTAAGGTTATTTTTTTTCCGACGGCCGCGTGGTTATCGAACCGACTGACAATCAAAGCGCCGGAACCAAATACACTTGGTTCTCTTCCCCACCGAACAGGGAAAACCACACGAGAACACCGAAAGCACACTAAATTACACCATTTATAATTACAATTCGCATCAACCAAGCGAGCGACGGCAGAGGACGTGAATGACAGGACAGTGTTGCCAGCACCGCGCGCCCATTTTATACGAAAACTAAACAGAATATATGTAAAGGTTATTGTATCTTAATCCATTTTCGTGCAGCAGAAGTCCAATAATCAAATTAGTTTTCCCACAGTTTGAAGGCCCACATATCACACATCGTACAGTATTTGGTAATAATTTACCATGACGCAAAATATGACTTCTCTTTTCTGAACATAATTTATCAAATTTTAACGTTTCTTTTTGTTTAATAAATTTCATGTTTTGTTGAAATTCAATGTCAACTTTATATTAGGGACTTCGATTAAATGGTGTAAAATTTATATTGCGTCATATATTTATATCACCAGTAGTTACAGACTGTCTGCTAAGTCAATCCAATAAAATCATGTTAGCGTAACGAATTAAACGTTCTACAGGGTACTGAGGGTTCTGACTTGCGTTCATTGACGTATAGGGCAAAGGGAAAAATACGTGTTTAGGGTAACTCATGAAGGAGTTGTGAAAGATTGGGCAAGACTATTCCAATGGAGTGAATCCAGGGTCCCGCAGGGACCCTGATGAACGTAATTGGAATAGTCTTCCCAATCTTTCACTACTTACCATAGAGGACCGTATCCCCTTCTGGTAGGTCCTGAGGTCTCCAAACTGGGCCGAAAACAACATACCCCCCTGTGGTATCTACGGCCACCAAACCAGCTTCCTGGAGTACCTTCTTCCTACCGCAACATAATCTCCCGAGGACGTCTGACCCGAGAAGTACGTCCACCGTACCAGGAGTATCAAAATCAGGATCAGCCAACTCCAACCCTGTGGTTAACCCTCGTACCGTTGGTGGTAACCTAACCTGAGGAGTTTCCCAACCACTTCATCCAGCACCACGGCTGAGACTTGATAGCTGACTCCTGTACATGTGCTACCTAATGTGAACTCAAAGTTCGTCTGACCCCGAATGTCAGGCACATTTAGGCCCCCGATGCCTACAGCTTCATCCTCACTTGGCCGTACATTTAGGCCTAGCCTACTCACCAGCTTACTCGATACAATACATCCCTGAGCCCCTGTATCCAGTAGGGCTCTTACTTGAATGGTCCGGCCACCGTATCCCCATACCCAAATCTTAGCCGTTGGCAAAAGTACCGTGATTGGACGGGGAGCCGAAGCTGATGAGTAGGCGGCGATTACCTAGCGGGAATCTAAACGCGGTGAGCCGCGTCCCGCGGGGTATCCTCACTACCCAAACCTGTGTATGGGTCCCACTCCTGCTGGTAGGGAGGTCTGCCCATAAAGGCCATGGCTGGAGTTCTATAGTACCCCGACGGCAAACGTCCGTACCGAGGTTGCGCCTCAGATCCTCGTAGGTCGGGAGGTGGTCCGAGGACTTGCCCCCATGGAGCTGCTCGAATCGAGCGACCATTTCGCTCGGCAGGCGGCGAAGCACTGTGTGGACCAAGATATAACCGTAGCCCGCCACTGGCAAACCCTGTCGCTCTAGTGCGCTGACCGCGACACTGACTGGGTGGAAGATTTTCTCGCGGAGGTCCGTACCTCGCGTTATGGTTGGTATTGACAGCCACTGGTCTAACAGCCTGTCTACAATCAGGCGCTTGTTTCGATACCGGTCGGTAAGGATCTTCCACGCCACCTCATAATTGCTATCCGAGACAGCCAAATGCGTCAGCAATTCATGAGGCTCTCCATGTAGCCTGGACATCAGCTGAGCCATCTTGTACGCCGGCGTTATGTCCGTCCGTGTGTGGACCACACTGCTATACAGGTCCTCAAACGCCGGCCAGTCGGCGTAATCGCCTGCAAAGACTGGAACCGTAACAGGCGGAAGAGGCACCTGTAATCCTTGTCCCACTTTACCACGGAATGGCTTTTCCTTTCCGTCACGTCGCCTAGATATGTCCACAGCTGCCTGCGCAATGTCCTGTGCCAGCTCCAAGCACTGGCTTACATCGCCCTCAACCAGCTCCTTATCTTCAGGGTTAGGAGCCTCCTCAAAGAGCATGAGGCACTCTGTGAGGTGTTCCGACACAACCCGAACCCGTTCATCTGCCTGTAGTGCACTTTTCAAGAGCGCGTCCTCCCGGTCCTCGCGGCCGATCATTGCCGCTGTGGTAGTAAACCACCTTAATTCTGTCTTTATAGCAGCCTTATACCTGGCGATCGAGGAGCCATGGTACCAACTTTTACACACTCGACTTAATAAAAACGAAAAACCAATAAACAAATACCACAAAATAAATGTTAGTTGACTGGCCTAGACCTTACCAATAAGGTACCGTTCACTAGGCAAACAATACAGTCACAAAAAAAAACCGAAACAATATTTTCCAAAATTAATAAAATATGTGGGTAATATAAAAAACACGCTTAATACTAAATTACGGCTAACTATGTTGCAATAAAGCAACCACGCTCTGCTACCAAAAAATGTTTGATTCCGAAGCTGATCTTAGCGCAGTGGAAGCAAATTAAAGTTATCTTAAAATCTAAAACTAAATGGTCGATCAGCCTCGGAACAACATTTGACTACGATTCGTAGTGCTCTTTACTATAGCTAAATAAAATAAATTTAATGAGAGAATTTTGTTCCGGAAAGTTTCCGGCCGAGAAATTCTTGTTTCCAAAGTCTACTTAAACAGGGCCTAGCAGCGAATTGCTTACCGTGCGAACCATGACGCCGCCGTTTCCTTGTAAGTCTAGTTTTTGACAGGAAAAAAGGTATCAGGTTTTGGAGGAAGACATTTTGGATTGGAATTTAGGTACTAGACTTACTGCACCCGGACACCAGCTCGTGTGGCACTCCGTCCCGTCAATCAGTCGCAGATTCACAGCTTAGTTTTCACAAGCACTTGGGTTCACTATTGTTCATAGTTCGACATCAAATAATGTTTTTTAACACAAAATGACTAAAAGATTTCTCTCCGAATGAGAAATCGGCCCCGTTGGCCTCCAATCAAGAAAACAATTAAAAATATGTAGCTATCGGCAGCCACGACGCGAGCGAACGAAAAGTGAGGTTATATTTTGCCGGCGGCCGCGTGACTCTCAATCAAAGCGCCGGAACCAAATCCACTTGGTTCACTTCCCCACCGAACAGGGAAAACCACACGAGAAAACCGAAAGCCAAATTCGCATCAACGATGCGAGCGCACGGCCACAGGACGAGACAATGACGAACAGTGTTGCCAGCGCCGCGCGCCCATTTGATACGAAACTAAACAATGAGTCTAGTCGTCTCCTGATCTCCGCTGTGCGAACGATAAACACTGGCGTAGAGAGTTTTCTCTACTCCAGTGTCAACCAAAAGCCACAGCACGGGAAACCCTGAATTCTCAAAGCCACGGAGACGCTTACAGCAAACGTCATCGCGAACATACACACAGACCCCTGCACGCTTCTTAAACTTATGCTCAAGAGTGTAACCAGGGTAGTTGAGGTATGCCACGTCCAACGGTGTTGCTATCTGCGTCTCCGTTAAGAAGAATAAGTGCGGCTTCTCGGTCTCCAGGTGGTGATGGACCGGGTCTAGGTTTGTGTGTAGACCTCGGATGTTCGTGAGGTGCACTTTGAGTGGGAGGAAGTGTTGCCGTTGGTCAAACTTTTTCTTCTTTTTTAGCTTTTTCATGTTTTTTTTTTCAAGAGTTTTTATGGGGGAAAGAAAAGATAGTCGAGGCGCTGCTTAGAAACCCTACTCGCACCTTTCGGTTCAACTGATCAGAGAGGGAACTCGCTTGGAGACTGCGGGGACGCCCGAGCCCCCCCGATAACACTCCACCGGGTCCTCCCATCCAGCCGCCAACTGGCACGGTGGAGTATACCGGGATTTTTCACAGTTGGCGGGGCAGCCTTTGCGCGTGGCTAGCGCGCAAGTCGGGCCCCCTACTGACTGCGGTCGGCCAACGGCTGAGACCGTGCCTCGGATCCCGCTACCCTCCAAAACGAGTTACCGGATACAGCATCACCTAAAGACAAAGACCGGTTCCGGCAGCGCAACTGACTACATTGCTACCCCCCAATGGCACTGGCAGTCCCGCACACCGACGGAACACAGCAAGGCTGTTTGGCGCCGGACTCCGGCGGGATGGTGGTCGCGAGCCAGGCGGCCCTTTTCAGGGCCTACCACCGCTTTTGGGATCTTCAGCCGCCAACACATATTGTGAGGACGTTGCCCGGGGTGGACCGCTAGGAGGTAGACCCCACCCACCCCAAAAATGGTTCATGTTAATGGTTCTAATTACTTTTCATTATTGCGTGGGAAACTGAAAACTGACAATGCACAATTTTCTGTGGTGTTATTACACCCAAACACAGCACAAAATATTTTTCTTTACTCGCCATTCCGTCCGCCCGCACCGAACGCGCCGTTCACACTCAACCATTACCGGTTCGACACGGTTCCACAGAGCGCGTAAACGACGCGTGTTGGATGTCTGAGTGAGTTTAGCTGCAATTGCTCGAAGCCGACTCTCTGGATTGCGCTAGCCAATACTTACTTTGTGCCCCAGTGCAACAAACTAAGAGTTTTTTTCGAAACATGCTAAAAAATTACAAGCCCATACAAATGTGTTGTGTTGAAAATGGTTCGTCACTTAGTATGGGAGGTCGTATTTTTTATTATGTTTTGCTGAAATTTCTAATAAAAGTTGTTCAGTTTTGTAAGTAGAACATGCCCTTAAAATATTTGTACAAAATTAAATTCAATCCTATATTATATTTGAAGTACCTATAACTTTTCAAGTACTCGCGATTACTTTTACACATACTAGTCACTTAACCGGTCTTATCGCGATTGTTCATAGGTAAATAAGCGATTTACCTGGGAACTGGCTTAACCTGCTAGATAAATCGCTTATTTACCTATGAACTATCGCAATGAGACCTGTTAAGTAACTAGTATGTATATTTGAAGTCTCACCCATGCCGGCACCAGCACCGGCATCACCACCGGCACCTCCGCCAGCACCACCACCGGCACCTCCGCCAGCACCACCACCGAAGCCCATTCCCATACCTGAATAATAAAAATAGCATACACAGTTTATTGTATAGTATCGGTGATTTGTCAGGATCCCATCAAATCAACAAATATAAACAACTTCCCTCAACTTTAATTTTTCTGCATAATTGACAACTGTTGTACCTACCATGATTAGCTGCATAATCATTATAACCATGGTAGGCCGAGATTTAGATAGATAGACTCAAGGGGCCTTACCACAAAAAAGATAGACCAGCGTTCAAAGCGTGTCTAGCGTTTTTTTTTTGTATGAAGTTTTCTTTTAAACACGCGTTCGAATCGCGTCTAACTTTTTTGTGGTAAGGCCCTTTGAGTCTATTTTTCAGAACATACATATTAGGTACCTATTTGGCTGCGGTATAAAAATCGATATGAAAATCCAAAATTTCCCACTTTGTATTGCATGGGAAGTCTATTTTTGACTTGAAGGGCTGATGTGATGTGTGTGATGAATAAGTAGGTAGGTAAGTACCTATACCTATTATACTTAAATACTCACTCATGCCGCCACCGGCACCGCCACCGCCACCTTGTTGTAGGCTCTGAGAAGAATCATATGAGATTATTTATTTATTAAAGTCAAGGAAATTAGTCAATATTAATGATTAAAGTATTCAAATCGAATTAATTAATTTAAGTAGTGCTAGCTGCCCGTTAGAGCGGTTTCACCCGCTGCAACTCATTTCCCGCGGGAAAAGGGCATTTTCCCGGCATGTGTTATACATATAAGTGCCGTGTGGTGCCGGCAGAGTAGAATAGCACCACCCCCTCTCTTCCCGTGGGGGTCGTAAAAGGCGACCGAGGGATAAACCTGACCCAAACAGCCAGGGCCAACTGTATGGTGGCGGTTGATCCACCACAAAATCATTCCCAAGGAGGGTTGACGTCTGGTAGGCGGCCGGTCGTAAAAATAAGCCAAATCCTTTGCATCACGATTTTGTGTTCAACAAAACGTGTTGCGCCGACCCCAAGTAAATGGGATAAGGGCAGGAAGATGATGGTGTTATACATATAAGCCTTCCTCTTGAATCACTCTATCTGTTACAAACCTAATCAAAATCCGTTGCGTGTTTTAAGAGGAATTAGCAAATTCCAGAACGGACAGACAGACTTTACGAAATTATAAGGGTATTTATACTATAGTAGACTACAATGGAAACTAAACTAAACATTAATGGAAATAAAAATAAGATTAATACTTACATTTGCCACCATCATTAGAAAAACAACGAAGCTCAAAATATATTTAAACATATTGGATAAGTTCGCAATACGCAACTAAAATATTTTTTCACTCGTTCTGTTCTTATAGTTTTCAGGGCACTGTCTATTGCCTAATACTGTAAATATAGATAGCATTAAAATATTACAGACAATAGTAAATACTTATTCACCTGAGTCAATAATTTTAGGCCGAGCGCGACCGAAGCGCGACCGCGGCGCTGACACAGCCGCCAGAAAAAAGCGGCCGCGCCGCTCGCAGAATAATCCGTTGCATACATTTCCTTGTAAGCTTGCAAAAAGCGACCCGGCCGCGCCGCTATACTATATTTCGGACTGAAAGTCTATCGTTACGTAAAACAAAATTATTTATCATCACATCAATATACGTACGGTAGATAACCTAACTAACCTATCAATGCAACAATCATCTAGATAGATGCTGTGGCCAATGCTGATGATGATTGATGATCTATGTACTCGCAGATCATAGTACATGCAGTTGAATATTACTCAATTCCTTTGTGTAGGGTACTGAACTAACAGTATGTACTTTGTAGGTATTTTATGTATTGCGTTTATCCTACTTACTGTAGAAATAATAAAGGTACATAAGTTTGAATTGCATCTTTATTCTCAATGCCACAATAAATTCCAACAATCTTTAAGCTGTTTTTTATTTTCTTCGTAAATAACGTTTTAAACACACGAAAAGCTTATGTTATGAATAATCTACAGTTATAATACGTACATACTTTCTGTGGGGTAGGCAGAATGTAAACTACATTACATAGTACCTTTTGGCCGTCTCTGGGTGAGAAAGAGTCGGCAATATACAGGCTGTAGCTGTAGTTAAAAACTTACTTTTATATTATTTTGCTATGAATTCTAACTTTAAAAAATATTGAATAAAGATTATAGTATTTTTTTAATTTTTGTAGTGACTTACTCAATTACCCTGACATTAACCTATTTTCAATAAATAAGTGAAAAGAGACAGAAAATCAGTAAAATAAGTAATTAGACTAGACATGTGCCTATATTTTATGTTTTGACTCTCGTTTATTTCCATAATTATGATACATTGAACTTTTATTTATTTTAATAGTTTAATTTAACAATAGATTAAAACGAATTAAGTTTGTTTTGACTGATTGCAAGAAGCGAAGATGTGTCCTGAAAAGAGAAAATTATTTTATCAATCTAAGTTACTTAGGTTAAATCTCCTAGTGACCCTAAAACTATTTCTTAAATAAAAAGAGGCGGGATGCCCATACACTCTAGTAGTAATAAATAACTTAATACTGTATACTTACTGTAGTAGTAACTTAACGAATACGAAATTTTAAAAGATTTCCCTTGGTAGATAGGTAAGTATAAATATTTAAAAGGTGTTTGTGATAACTTGTGAAATTTTCTACCGCAGGCAGGATTTGAACCTGCGAATGTCTTTATCAGTACCTAGTGGGTACTAACGATGCCTTGCCTGTGGTCATGCGGTAGAAAATTATGCAAGTTTTCTATAAACAACTAAATAGATAGATATTTATAGGTAGATAATTAGACTTACTTAGCTTGCTGTAGCGGTTGCGTTTTATATTCTTTGTGATCACCTTCGCTTCTTTTCTTCTTCAGTATCGCCTTCATAATTACTGCCATCAAAGTCTGTACCCAAATAAAATACCATTTATTATTTTTAAGGTAAACCGCACTAATGGCAATTGTAACCATAGCCATAACAGCCACAACAGTCCGCTGCTAGTTGACTGCTGGACATGGGCCTCCCCGTATCGGGGGGTATTAATCACCATGCGAGCGCAGTGCAAGCTGTTGCAATTACAGGGAACGCTGCTGCCAATTCCCTGGATGAAAACTCACGATTAGAATTATTCTGAGCCGGCATCAAACGGCAACTGTACCATACTCTTAAAACTTTGCTACACGGTTAGGTAACTGACTTTACCGAAAACCCAAAACAGATCAAAATGAACAATGTTTTCGAGAGTATTATGTATGTGGATTGTGGGTATGTATTATGTGGACAATAAAATTATTTTTCACGTGCCTAGTGAGCCTTAGTGGATTTTGATGATGATGCTATTCAAAACTGGAATCATGAGATACTGAAAAAGATGCTTGAATCAAAGGTTCGTTCGATCAGCAGCAGGAAGTTCAAACGTTCCTTCAACGTCAAGTGAAAGGGCCAAATCAATTTCGAAATCCAGTACGGGACTCCAAATCAACATTACCTCCTTCAGACTCGTCAAAATTAGAGTCATTTTCGACTGCATCACTGCCATCATCACTTTCTGTAAAAAAACATGAGTAACTTGTCAATAAAATGAGTCCTGATGCCACGATGCACTGTAACGATCGTCAGTTTTTGTGACTATCGGACACAGGACATTTTACAAACTGGACATTTTGCAAACTATTCATTAGGTATGCGAACTGGATATTATGCAAACTGGAAATTTTTTCACCACTAGACATTTTGAAAAATGGACATTATGCACCTAAAGGACCAATATTAACTACCTACATCAAAATATTTTAAATTATAGGGAAATAGGTAATAACACTAATTTAACATCTGTCATTCATTAATCCATCATAATTAAACGAGCATAGTGAGAAATATTTGAAAAATATGACATCCCATAAAAAATCATCTGACATACAACCAACGGAATAATTTTCTATGGGACGTATTTTTACCTATTCGGATTCTTGAGGAGTTGTAGGTACCTACCTACATAGCGTTTTCAAAAATGTCTGTCTTTGAGTAGGTAACTTCCTTAAATTAAGGAAAAGATTTGTTTTGAATTGATTACTTCTATAAATGTAATCGATAGTTTTTAAAACTAATGGAGTGATATTAAAAAGCAAACCTTGAGGTATTACTAGGTAGGTAGGTGACTCCGGAAATATTATAATACTGGTTAGTATTATAATATAAGATTTGTTTTGAATTGATTACTTCTATAAATGTAATCGATAGTTTTTGAAACTAATGGAGTGATATTAAAAAGCAAACCTTGAGGTATTACTAGGTAGGTGACTCTGGAAATATTATAATACTAACCATCTAGCAAGCCGACATAACAAGTTAAATGTAACTATGAAGATGGAAAAAAAAACGAATTGGAAGCGGGTTACTTACCTTCTACTTCTTCATCATCTTGTTGGAGACTCTGTAAAAAATAACAATATAGGTAAGGTGTAATAAAACTAACTGTACATGTTTAAAGAGGTGAATCCATGGAAGACAAGTCGAAATATGAAAATAAAAATAATGTATTCCCCATACAAAATGTTCCGATCGTGTCAATGTGTACAGGAGGTCCCTTTTTTCATAAATCGATGTGTGTTTCATTTTTCGACCTACGAGTTCACCCTTTCAAATATTTGCGTATATTGATTTTTTACCGCTTGTATCGAAAAATTAAAAAATAAAATAAAGTACATTCCTAAGTTAGTTAGATTTGTACGACTTTTTTAGTATACCATAACAGCCACAACAATCCACTGCTGGAATGGGCCACTCCTTTTGGAGGGTAATTGTCATACTCGTTACACTTGGCATACGGATTGGTGAGCGCAGTTTAAGGAACTCTGCATGTTGCATTTACAAGGTATTTTGCTGCCCGTTCCCTGGATGATTATACCTTAGTCGCTTTTTACGGCACCCACGAGTAGAATTGGGGTGATGCTATTCTAAGCCCGCATCACACGGCTGCTTTTACCCAAATAAAAAAAATAACTTACAACTGTCACAAAGAATAAAACTACCATCATGATCATAGTGTACTTGAACATTTTGAATGTTTTGGAGATAACGTTCAAAAAGATACAACGAACTGGATTCACAATACGAGTTTCTTAGTGTTTCTTTCATTTATAGCTAATTATTTTAGTCATATTGCCTAATAGTTTGTTTAAGGTGGCATTGACACAAATAAAACTTACCTACTGGCTGTAAACTAATTGAGCACATACAGATGGACCACTTAGTGATGTACTAGACTAGGTTATACTTAACACCTACGTCAAAGAGCGTACTTAGAGGTTCTCAAAAGAAAATCACCTACGCATGGAAAAATGAATTTTTGTTGGGAATTCTAGAAACGTACAAGTTGTTAGTATATACCTATAAAAAATGTCAGGAGGACCCCTCTGTAAAACTCTTTTACATATTGTGTGTCATTGGGCCTCATTACCGTATCAAATAATTTTAGAAGATATACACTTGAGTCAATATTTTTAGTATGGGAGGAATTTATAATACCTACTTGCAGGTAGACACGAAGCCTGTAAGTAAGTTAGGTAAGTAAGTCTGGTATCAAACAAAAAATAGGGAGTTTGTCAACATAAGGTTCACTCGACCCTGTTTAGGATTTTCGCGATTGTCACCTGTTACATAGCCGGGGTTGACACTATCAAAACTCTCAAAGTATAAGAATATCAAAACAGCAAAACAAAACAAAATCTGATACAAGAACGTCATATGATTTTGAGCCAATTTTAATTCAAGAAATATGACGTTCGTGGCAACCATCTTCTTAGTTACTTTGAGTAGGTAAGTGTCAAAATCAACGCTGGTACTGAGTGAGTTTCCAACCACTCCTAATACGCGCAGAGAGCTTGGACTCTACATTGCTATAAAATAATTTGTGAAATTCCTATAATCATATTATAAAACCATCATCACTTCACTGTTTGCCTGCATCCTGTATCTAAGGGGCAAGCTCCACAGATAGACGCGCGACGCGACGCGCGACGCAACACGCAACATGACATCTGTCAGACAAGCGATCGTCATCCGCTATCGGTGCGACGCGTGTCTTAACATGTGTAGCTTTATCTCTGTTTTATACATTTTATATGTTAGGTACCTAACACTTTGTTAAGAGACAAAGCTAGGTTTCAAGCGTCGCGATGTCGCACGTCTAATATCTCCGACGATCAGTTGTTTGACAAATGGCATCATAGGTCTCACGTCTCGCGTCTCACGGCTAGAGATGGGTAGTGGGTAAAAACCCATTCAACCCACCCGGGTTTAAACCGGGTAAATACCCAAATCACCCGGTTTTTACCCATTTTCACCCAAATTGACGGGTAAAAACAGTATTACATCTAAAATTAATAAACAAAGGTTATATTCCCAAGAATTCTCAAAGTAGGTATAACTAGTATTTCCCAGCTTTAAGATTTTTGTTTTACATTGTAAACACCGCTATAATTATGGCAAAAAATAACTTTATATCGCCTATACTTAAAAAATCTACGCTTTAGACGTATATTAGGGCAACTAAAGTAGATACTTTAGTCCCCGGGGACTAAATGCAACTTTTTTTTTTTTCATGTGGGACACCGAGTCGTTCAACGACCCGATGAACCCTGGTGTCAGAGTTTTTCAACCGCCTACTGCAAGTAGCAGGCCTCTGACATGGCTGTGTAACGACCGCCATCATAGACAGCAACCGGGACCGACGGCTTAACGTGCCCATCTGAAGCACGGAACCATCTTACTTGCGGACAATCAGGTGGTTCAGCCTGCAATGTCCTAACCAGACTGGGAACAAATTCACAAAGTGATAAATATCAACTTTGTGAGTGACCCCACCGGGAATTGAACCCGGAACCTTTGCGTGGCAGGCAGGCATACTAACCACTGCGCCACATCGGCTGTCAATGCAACTTAAATTTGGTAAACAGTAGTATATTTCTAGGCACTCAAACGCAAATTGCTAGAGATGCGACACTTTTAACTAAAATATTATCTAGTATATCAGCCTATTGCAGTCCACTGCTGGACCTAGGCCTCCCCCAGGGAACGCCATAAGGCATGATCTCCCGTTTTTGCCATCCAGTCGCTACCAGCCGCTTTTTTAAAATCATCGGTCCATCTAACCGGAGGGCGTCCACGCTTGCCGAGGCGTGGCCTCCACTCGAAAACCAGCGTTCTCCACCGTCCATCGGTCCTACGACAAATGTGATCAGCCTACTGCCACTTTAGCTTGCTACACTTCCAGACTATGTCCGTCACTTTGGTCTTTTTGCGGATAGCCTCATTGCGGATTTTATTCATTAGAGATACCGAGCATAGTCCTTTCCATAGCTATCTGAGTGACATGTAGCCGGTGGGCCAGTTTTACTGTCAACTGTCAAATTCCACGTCTCGGCTCCGTAGGTCATGACTAGGTAGGACGCATTGATTGTACAACTTGGTCTTGACTACCCAGTCAAGCTGCACTCTTGTGGTGATTTCAGCCTCAAAGTTGTCTCGACCCATCTGAAAAGTTTGTCCAAGGTACACATATTTTTGAACTACTTCAAGGGCTACACCTATTGCCATTTACCTTGATGCCCACTGCCCAGTCCATCATACTGTAGAGTCTTAAAGACATCCTCCAGTGCGTTGGTGAAGAGTTTCGGGGATATAACGTCACCCTGTCTTAAACCATGGAGCAGTTGGATGGGTCTTGTCTTGTGGTTTTGTACTTGAATGGACATCGTAGCCATTTGATAGAGGCTTCTCAGCACCTCCACATACCTCCAGTCGACTTGGCACCGCTGCAAGGACTCTAAAACAGCCCAGGTTTCGATGCTTTTTCGTAGTCCACAAAAGCCATACACAGTGGTTGGTTGTATTCCTCTGTTTTCTGTATAACCTGCTTTACAGTATGGATGTGGTCCACGGTGTTGAAGCCCTTACATAACCCGGCCTGTTCCGGTGGCTGAAAGGCATCAAATCTTGATACCAGACGACTCGTGACGACTCTCAAGAACAGCTTATAAAAGTGGCTCAGAAGTGTGATCGGCTTATAGTATTTAAGAAGCGTTTTGTCTCCATTTTGAAAAACAATGCCACTATACCTATGCTCCACGCCGTTGGGGTTGTCCCATTAACTATTACAGAGTTGAAAAGCCTTTCCAGCTCCTTCAGGACAGGTTTTCTACCCGCCTTAAGTAGCTAAGATAAGATAACAGCGTCGTGGCGCGCCTCCTGGCGGGTCGCGGCATAATGCTGAGTTAGGGCCTTTTACGGGTGCGGTACACTAGCTTTCCTTTGTCACTTTATGATTGTTTTGTTATCAAGCCTTACTAATGTACTGTTACCCGAAATAAACGTTTAATCTATCTATCTAATCTAATCTAAGAGGCCACTCCGTCTTCCTCGGGAGCCTTCCCATTCTTAAGCTGTCTGATAGCCGCCCCAATTTCGTCTATATCTAGAGGTATGTCCGGGAGATCTTCTGTAAAGTGGCGGGAGAGAGGAGCTCTTGGGTCTAAGGTCAGGTGGAAGCTTTTGCAAATGCGATGCATACAGGTTTCGATAGAAGTTCTCAATTTCAGCGAGAATCTCTGGAACATTATGTGACAGTGAAACCATTCGAGGTAGTTAGCTTTGCCAGATGACTCCTTCCTGTTGTCTTGGTAAAAACTTTCGACCCTCGGTTTTTCTCCATCGTCTCCTTTACAAGTTGAGTATAACACTCAAGCTTCAGAGGTCGCGTCCGACCATACTTCGGATCTTTTTGTTAAGTGACTGGGGATCTGGCAATGCATCCTCTGGTGTTTCCCGTCTAATCCGCATCAGTTCCAGGGCCTCGCTTGAAAGTTTGGTCTTCTTATCTGTTCGCCTTTTACGAAAGTGCTTCGTCCCTACTTCGCGAACAACCTCGAATATGCCCTCTAGGTCCTCGTCGAAGTTTGTCGGGTTCTCCACGGCTGCAAATAAATTTTTAAGTTCAAATTGGAACTCCTCATGTCTTCATCCTTGGGGCAGATTAGGACGGAGAACCACGCGGTTTCTTTCTAGCTTGAAGCTATTGATATCTAGGGTGCCATGTCGTACTAGTCGGTGATCGCTTCCGGTATTGAACCTACTGATCACTGAGACATCCCAGTTTAGCGTCAAAGTCCCCCATGATAACAATAAAGTGGGTCTTTGTTTGGTGCATGGCCTTCAGCCCTTCGGCACGTCGTCGTATAGGGCCTTCACCTCGTAATCCGAGCTGCTCCAAGTCGGCGTATATACCTGTACGACCTTAAGAGAGTACCTTTCGGTCAACTTTAGTACGATGTACGCTACCCTGTTCGAGACGCTGCAGATATCCTTCACGTTGCCACAAAGAGCTTCATTGACGAGGAACCCTACGCCACCCTGGGACTGTGCGCTCCCTGAAGTAGAATAGGTGACCTGATTCTAGGGTTATCGTGTCCACCTCCTCTATTTGGACTTCTGACAACCCAAGAACATGCCACCGTATCTGCCACCAAGGCTGTTATCCAGCCACGCTCTCTCTATTTAGTTGCAATTGTCTCTTCCTAACTAGTTGCTGGTAATTGTTTGACGCATAGGTGTGTGATAAATAATTATAACTACTCAAACGCATTTTTATTACATACTAGCTGCCCGTCAGCGGTTTCACCCGCTGCAACCCATCTTTTATCCCTTTAGGGGTTAAAAATCGAAAATCCCTGAAACACGTCCTCAATTTTTTTAGCTGTTTGATCTAATTGCAAGTTTTGATACAGATCGCATTTAAAAATCATGATTTTTTCATACAAACTTTTAACCCTTTTTTTACCCCTTTAGAGGTCGAAAACCGAATACCCCGGAAACACGTATTTCATTTTTTTAGCTTTTTCATCGCAAATTTTATTTTTATTTTTATATTGATTTCTCATACAAACTTTTAAACCCTTTTTTACCCCGTTAGGGGTTAAAAATCGAAAATCCCTTAAACACGTGTTTAATTATTTTAGCTTTTTGATCTAATCTCAAATTTTGAAACAGATCGCATTTTAAAATAAAGTTTTTCCATTCATACTTTTAACCCCTTTTTTACCCCTTCAGGGGTTAAAAATCGAAAATTCCTGAAACACGTGTTTAATTATTTTAGGTTTTTGATCTAATCACAAATTTTGAAACAGATCGCATTTAAAAATAATTATTTTCTATACGAACACTTTTAACCCCTTTTTACCCCTTTGGGGGTTAAAATTTGAGGTAAAGAATATTTAAAAACCTGCCCCTTAACTTACTCTATATACTAAAAAAAACCGCATCAAAATCCTTTGAGGGGTTTTAAAGATATAAGGAAACATACATACAGACACGGGAAGGGACTTTACTTTATACTATGTATTGATAGTGTAAAAAATCAACGGCAAATATTTTAAGGGGTGAACCAGCCCATGGAACTGTTCAACTTTCCCCAAGGAACATAGGTCGAAAAACGAAAAAATAAATTGTTCCTCCCATACAAAATCTACCAGCCGGCCGAGTCAATTTGTATGGGAGGTCCAAAATTATTTTTTCATATTTCGATCTATGTTCCTTGGGAAAAGTTGTTCAATTTCATGGGCTGGTTCACCCTGTTGTTGTCTGTATGAATGTAAAAACAGGTATTGTGCCGTTATTAAACACATAAACTATGAATTTATTTTCCATCTGCTCTTGCGTAGTCCTATTTTTCACTTTATTTTGGTAACTAGATACGTTTAATCAGTAATGAAATAATAATACATTTAAAATTTTATTAGTTAGTTTTTACCCGGCCATCGGGTGGTTTGGGTGGATTGAAATGGGTATTAACCGGGTTTTTACCCACGGGCGGGTAATTACCCGGGTGGATACCCATCACTACTCACGGCTCACATAGTCTATGGAGCTTGCTTGCTATGAGTCTTGAGCTTGATGGGTATGAAATACATCATCTACCTGTCTACATAATATGATAAATCGCAATAGTTCATCGAAAACCTACGATAAATTAAACTTTTGAAACTTCATCTATCTACCCCTTCGTAGATAACTAAGAAGGATAATCACTTACAAGGGCCCTTTCGCTATTCACCACTGGGGCCCAATCTGCGTATCTGCCCCCAAAAACATTAGGGACCCCCTAATGATCTTAGTAATTAGGAAGAAAATAAAACCGCTTACTGTGTAAAAGTGATTCATTTTGAAATAAATGTTCAGGAATGAAAGGTGCGTTTTTTACATTTAGTGGAAGTAGAGAAATTAATTTGCCTTAAAAACTATTGATTGTAAAAAAATTGGTTGAAAACCTGGTTTTATTGGTAAAAACTGTTATAGTACTCCAGAAGCTAATTTTGACGTCTTATTACAAGTATAATTCAAATTACGTAAGTATCTGTTAAACCTCTTGCATTTTTATGAACTAACGTTTACTGGTATTTGGTATAATGAAGGTGATTCAATCTAATAATAAAAATCGGAATTATCTTTATGCCTAAATGAAGTCTATAATATATCAAACTTGAATTTCTAACAGATCCCAATACCACATTCCCATCAAAAGCACTAAGCTTCAAAGCTCAATAGCTCAGAACTCAAGTTCCTGAGCTGAAAGTTGCTCAATGCCGCCAAGATGCTCATTACTGACAACTTGCTCATTGCTGTAAAGAACTTTCCGACTTCCCACTAGGGGAGGGAAACCGAAACTCAGAAATTTGAAATACCGGTTTATGCGACCGATTTTTATGACGTCATATTACGGGTATTATTCCGGTTACTTATGCAAGTATCTTTGAAACCTTTTAAATTTTTATTAAAAGCAATGTTTACGGGCATTCGGCATATTGAAGGTGATTAAGTCTAGTCTTAATAAGAATCGGAATTAAATTATTGTTTAAAACGGGATTATTACCGCGATTAGGTTTTTGTTTACCTCGATATTTCGGAGCGATTGCACGCTCCATGGTCACGAGTAGACAAACAATAATTTAAGTGTTGTGAACAATCGGAATTATCTCAATACCCATCAAAAGCACTAAGCACTCAAAGCTCAATAGCTTAGAACTCAAGTTCGTGAGCTGAAGTTGCTCAATGCCGGCAAGATGCTCATTACTGACAACTTGCTCATTGCTGTAAAGAACTTTCCGACTTCCCAATAGGGGATGGAAACCGGTACTCCAAAATTTAAATTACCGGTATATGGGACCGATTTTTCCGATAATCGATTTGTTTTTCCAGAGCTTCAAACTCGTTGAAAAGCAAAACGAAACAAAACGATTTGGAAAACAGAATGATTTTGTAGATTCTCAGTATATTTTATCATATAGGTAAGGTACGGTAAACAGGGATGTAATCATTGAAAACAATATACTTTGCAATACACATTACCAAAACTGTTGAATAGCTTACCAGGTGGGTGGGTTATTTGTCACCTCGATAAAAAGTATCAGAACCGCCTCAAAAAATAGATGACCATTTAATTATTTTTGTAAATCATTATTTTGGTCACTAAAAAATAAAAATGATATAAAAACAACAAAATGGCACCCTCCTTGCACATTTTTTTATGTCGAAAATAAACTACGATCACGATCCCCCGAGAATTTCCTAAATTGATGTAAAAGGAGAACACGTTTTTTATGTTTATTGGTAATTGATCAACACCGGAACCAGGCATTCCGAAGTTGAAGTACAATTTCGAAATTCATAACCGGTTTTGAGAACATTCCGATTTTACATCCCTATTTGACACTACTAAACGACTGCACATCTACGGATTCGTTTTCTACACAGTACATTTCATAGCTGCTTAAAAACCGAACCAGTGATGGAACAGTCTTACAAAACCAGCAATGGATATCGCTGAGAAGTGCTATAGGTTCAGAATGTGTACCAGTATACAGCTAATGTCGAGTAGTAAAGTTAGGAGGAAGTTCTTACATCAAATGACTAGTTACTTTCAGATGGATTCGCACGTTTAGTTCGAAGTTTATTAGTTGTGCTTATAACGTGTGATGAGTAGAGGTTGTAAGGGGTGTCAATGATATGAAATATTATGAAGCGCCTGAAGGTTTTCTTATGGTTTTTGTAATTGTGTGCATTAGTTTGATTTCAAGTTAATAACATCTACACTAATATAATAAAGAGGAAAGATTTGTTTTTTTGTTAGTTTATTTGTATGTGATCGATAAACTCCAGAAGTACTGGACCGATTTCCATTTTCATCATTAGAAGCTATAACATTCCTGAGTAACATACCTAAGCTATTTTTAGTCACGGGAAAATTTCTCATTCTCACGGGAAAACTATAGTCGCTTTTTACGACACCTCCAGAATGAATTGGAGTGATGCCATTCTTAGCCAGCATCACACGGCACTATAGATAAGTAAAGTTAAATCTTACGTTACCTAAGCGAAGGCTAATTCGTAGCGAAGTATAGTTTTTGTTTTCTAAGATAATTAAGTCTATCTACTGCCTATAGTACATAATGCGTGCGTTCGTGCTTTACGTAAATCTTGTAAGAGATTCTGTAAGCCACGCGGCTCGTCTTGGCTAATGACGTGTAAAAATGCCAAGTCACGCATTCTGGGGACGCGTTTGCATCCTTATGCAATGAGCTCCAGATGAGTTTTGCTGAAACAGGGTCAGTCTAAGGGGTCAGTTGATTATAGAACCAAGTTTAAAGTGTAGGCTCAAAAGCAAACAGAAGGCTCACTCGACGTCATTTAGGATTTTCGCGATTTTCAATTGTTACATAGCCAGAGTTTTGCTTTTGAAAGTTGGTCGGTTTTCTACGTCTGTAATTTGGTCGCTTTTTTACTGCCATCTTGTAATTTTTAATTGCTCTACCAAACCCTTTTCTAAATTGACGAACCTGGTCGTATGCTGCCAATGGCTGCCAAACAGGAAGCGGAAGTTGGGAACAATTTAAAAGTAGGTAAGTCTCGGAGTAGCGTCTGAGAGCTTGCTTGAGTCGAACAAAGTCAGTGGCTAACTTCAGTTGGTTGCCGTTTCAAATGGCACTAGCTGTTGCGGTTTAACGTGCCTTCCAAATTACCGAACCATCTACCTTTTCGAACAATCAGGTGGTTCAGCCTGCAATGTCCTTACCAGACTGGTAAAAAATTCAGAGAACTTTGTAAGTGGCCCACCGAGTATCGAACAGGGAGCTTTGAGCATCGCAGGCAATCGAATGACTACTGCGCCACATCGAGGTGCAAGTTCGTCAAGTGCTTCCGATGCGGCTATAGTCGTAGTGTCGTATATGTGACGCTTGGTCGCACGCGTCTTTTGCACCCCTCGAACGCAGCGTCATACACTTTCATGCTACGACTATAGCCGGATCGGCTGCACCTGACCAACTTGCACCTTCTTCTTCTTTTTGTGTGGGAGACCGAGTTGTTTTAACGACCCGATGAACCCTGGTGCACCTTAAAGGAACGGGTAGTTAAAAGTTGAGAACAATTTAAAAGTAAGCCACCGAGCAGCGTCTCAACTCGCTCGAGTCGGACAAAGTCAGTGGCTAACTTCAGTGTGTTGCCGTTTCAAATACATCTAATCTTACTTTTCAGCTGGTACAGATGGGCGGTGTGGCACAGATGACTTTTTGCGACGCAGAAGTTCTCGGGTTTGGTTTTGGGCGGGTCAATTACAAAGGTTATTTAAAATTTAGTGCAGTATTTTTAGGAAATTGCGGGATTCCGTGCGACCCTACTTGCTACTTTGTCTAAACAAGAGCCCCCACCCTGTCTCAACTTACAGTGAACGAATTACCGTGCACTTCATTGCACTAATGACGCGTGACGTCATAAAGTGCATGCCGAGGGTTGCATCTCTTACGTCATCGTCTTACTAGTATCACATTACCACATGATCAGGCCCATTTGGCTTTCATCGCTGCATATCTTGAATTATACTGGAATAAAGTCTTCTTCCTTCTTAAAGTCAGCTCAGTAGTGGGTAGATGTAGGCTGATATAAAAAAAAAACAAAATATTTATTTTCTTTTTCAATAATTTTATAAGTGATGGAGTCTCCTTTTAAACAAGTAGAATGCCTGTATCAGGAGGCTCCGCTCTTCCCTGAATGATGATGATGAAAGTCTTCTTTCTTCAACGACCCGATGAACCTGGTGTCAGAGTTTTTCAACCGCCTACTACAAGGACCAGGTCTCTGAAATGGTTGTATAACGACCGCCGTCTAAGTTATCACTGATCGCAGACACCAACCGGGACCGATGACTCACTCCAAAGCACGGCACCATCTTTCTTTTCGGACAATCAGGTGATTCAGCCTACAATGACCAGATGGAAACAAATTCACAAAGTGATAAATATAAACTTTGTGAGTGACCCTACCGGGAATTGAACACGGAATCTTCTGCGTCGCAGGCAGTCACACCAACCACTGCGCCACATGGAATAAAGTACTGAGTAGAGACATCAATGTATGAAGAATCAGCCCCGGTATTTAAATGTATGGTAATAAAAATAAGGGTGTGCCAAAAGTCGCAAAATCCGTGAATAAGGCATGAGGGGTGCTCAATAGGTTTTTGATGAGTTCAATGAAATATTACATGTTAAGTTATGCGCCACTGAAAGGTTTGTAAAGTCTGTGTTTCGGTAATGTACCAATGAGTCAGAGCTATGAAGAAATATACGATATTTAGATTGACTAAAAGTAGTGTTGAACACGCGTATTTCATTCAAATCATATACATGTTTTTTTAAATATATTTAAACAACATACACAATTTACTTAGTATAGGTACCTAGTTGAAGTCAATTCTAAATTTAACTAATTCTTGTAAAAACAAAACAATGCCCCCATAGTAAAAACACTTATGCATGCTAACAAACTTTTGAAATTATATTAGGTACTACGAAATCCGAAATTACAAAAGCTAAACGATAAATGCTGATAAACTTTAATCTGTATCATTCTATTTTTAACCATTCTTTTCAAATACTTGTACAATTCTTTTCGCATCGTGTGATTCTGGCTTAGAGTAGTATTACTCAATTTCTTTTCTGCGGGTGTCATAAGAGGCGGCTAGGGGACTCGAGGGTTCCATGTGTAGGTACTAGGTACAATTTTAGGCGACAAGCTGCTACTATGATATTCTGATTGTTTTAAAACGGCCCTCAAATACTTGTCAGAAGTGGCGAAGGCGCTCTTATTTTTGCGGCAGGCTATAGCTACCATGCAAGGGATCAAGTCGTGACATGTATATGTATGTATAAAATTCTTATTGAAATGCGCATAAAACAAAACAGGGGAGTGAGACAGGAGTGGGCTAATAGTCCGTGACGTCATAAATTGCAGCCAATGGGGGTATTCCTCCCCCGGGAAACTGCAAATATAAATATCTGTTAGATAGTTCCCGTGATTTGTGTGAAACGCAGGGCACAAAATAGAGAATTTTAAGAAGGACAGCTCGCTTCTTTTCCCGGTCGTTTATACCTACACTCTAGGGCTGCTACTTTTTCTTTCTGATTTTATGAAATGCGGCACCTGCATCAAATGTACTTATACTTACATTATATCAAACTTACACTGACACGCTATACAAAAATATTTACACTTCCTTTCCTCATTTGGCCGCCCACTTGCACCGAACGCTGTCAAGACTCGCTACTAGTCGGCTCGAAAGGGTTCGAGATCGCGTAGAAACGACGGCGTGTAGATGTGTGTGTGAGTGTAGCGACGTTTCCTTGTAGCCGTCTCTCTGTATTGGGCGCCTGCCAGTACTTACTCTGTTCGCAAGGAATGCATCGCACACGCGCCAGGCATTTTAGCTGTTCGTGACAACCAGCACACAAATGAAGTACAACATGTGCAAGCCACAATTTGATACAGTGACGTGTGCAATTGTATCCGGTATTGTGATCTTCCTTCATCAAATCTTATCTTATTCTTTATCCGGCAGAATACCGGAAAATAGTATGGCGCGTGTGAAAGTGCGTGATTGAAACACGCGAAGGAAAAGTTCGGAAAAATGTCGCGACGTGTTGTAAATTCATGTGCTTTGTCTTGTTATTCTGTCGTTGTTTATAAAAAGTTCAGCCTATGAAAAGTTAGGAAAGAAAATGACTTTATTGATTATTGATTGAAGTTAGGAGAAAAATTGACTTAAAATTTACTATCTCACTTCTGTAAGCCTGCTGTAAGAAATTTCTTGTTAGAAATAAGTACGTGTAGTGCCTGTTGTGGCGTTTTTAATTTAGTACTTGTTCTGTATTTGTTCTAGATATTAAGGTACCTATTTATGATTAGTTACCTACCTTATCTGAAGCACAAATTACGTTCGACTTTTTATTTGACAACTTTTTTTTAAACTAAGTCTTAACACATTGCTTACATGTCCCCACTGAAAATATGTAGGTACTTACTCGTACTTACATTCACCTATACGTATGGAGTTAATTATGCATACACAAACAGTACCGAATTGACAGTCCCTTGCTTTATAAACCCTCTACCTACCCTACAACATGCTGATACCACAGACTATGAAAAGGATGACTCTGATGAGTGATAACCAAACTAAAACAACATATGTTATTAGATGCGCCTGTACCTACACAATAACATATGGCCATATAATTCATAATTCATAATTTATTTATTGCAGTCAACAGGTTTACATACGATCTTATGGTAAATTTTATAATAGTTCCACTGTAACTTACTAGTTCAGCATGCAATATTTACATAATTTTAGTAATTTTTTCCTACATAAAGATCTTAAACAAACAACAGTCATTATTATTATTTATTACATTACATTACTATACTAAGAGCTTTATAAAATAAAATTAATAATGTCATTCCTTAAAACTACTCAAATTATCTCCTAAAAAATCATTAATTGTATAATAGCATTTCGAAGTCAATAAATTATATAATATTATTTTAAATTGTCTAACATTTTTTTCTTTTATGTCGTCTGGTAATTTATTAAATAATTGGGGCCCCATCACATATATAGTTTTTCTATAAAATATCATATTTGGCACGATTTTTGGTCTTATTTCTACCTTATTTCTAGTTCTCCGAGGACGTCTTGTGTATACTAACTTAAAGTTATTTATATGCTCTTTTACACAAACACATGCTTCGTAGATGTAGAGACGTGGTAAAGTAAGCAATTTAAGACTCTTAAAAAATGGAATACAACTGTCTTGCCAATGAAGTCCACACATAGCACGTATACATTTTTTTTGTGTTCTAAATAAAGGTTTGATATGGACATCAGCAGCATTACCCCAATGCAATATGCCATATCTTAAGTTGGAAACGACATAAGCATGATACGCACTGAGAGCTGTTTTTTGTGACGCTATTCTAGTGATATTTTTTAAAACATATACATATTTACTAATTTTTTTGGTTAAATAATCTATATGTGGTTGCCAATTTAAGTGAGAATCAAGAATGATGCCCAGAAACCTGATCTTATTTACATTCTCAATAATGTTGTCATTATGTTTAACAGTCAAGCTATAAGATTGTTGTTGGGGAAGATAAAATTGAACATATTTAGTTTTTTCTAAATTAGCTATTAGATTATTACTACCCAACCATTTAATTATATTATTAAGTGCTTCATTTATATCTCTTTCACAATTGTCAATATTATCACATTTGATGATCGCAGATGAATCATCAGCAAATAGAATCATTTTTTGTTTTATATTTTCTGGGAGATCATTTACATATAAATGGAAAAGAAGCGGCCCTAAGATGCTTCCTTGCGGTACTCCTTGTTCTATTATTAGTGTATTTGATATGGCTTCACATTCTGTGTTATTTTTGTCAATATATGTAATATGTGTGGTCTGCTGTCAGTAAGATATGACTTTATAACCTTTGGGCTCAGTATGACCACAATATAAAAATGACAACACAATCAAATTGACCACAGTATCAAAATACCAACTTTGAAAAGTCCACTGTATCAGAATGACTACTGTATCAAAATGACTACTTTATGAAAATGGCTAAATGTCAAAGCAAACAAATGCAAACTAAAACGGGAAATGTCTCAGTTGCAAAAAAAAAACATAATTGCTAAATTTCAAAGCCGCAAAATGTCAAAGTGGCAAAATGCGAAATTATTGACCTAAACTTCGAGAAAACCGATACTTTAGTCCATTATTATGATTATGACCCATATTTGGTAGGACGACGTTCTGAGGTGCAGCTGATTGTCGATCCTCGCTTCCGGATTTTTTCGGAGAAATGGCTGGTTCTTACAGAGATCAACAGGTTCGGGATAAACGGTGCGTGGGCGTGGTTCTGGACATGGGTTGATGGTCTTGTTGCGTCCGCCGATTCGCGGTCGCAGCCTGGTCATCGCTACTTGGTAGTTGGGTTCATCGTTCGTCCAGGGCTGTCTGACCGCAGTGGATGTGCTCTTTTGCCTTATCGTTCGGTTAAAGATCTTGGCGGTATATTGGTTCTGTTTGACTAGGTTCAGGTTTGCTAAGTGTGATAAGTGAAAAAGAACTGTCGTTTTGCGAATATATTTATCTAATTTGTTTTAGTTCAATCTCACCATGAGGAACTAGTGAATGCGCAACACCCAACCTAAGATAGTTCTAGATATTGCGAGTTAATTTGGTTCTTCTCAAAGCAGTTCGCGTGTGACAATCAGACGCCGGTGATCAGTGCCAATGAGGAGCTGGGGTTGTGTAAACTTGTGACACAGTTTATTTGGGTTCAGGACCGAGTAATGAACAACATTTGTTTTACCACGGTCTTGTTCTTGCATCGAGATATATTGTTCCGTTTTTGCCATAATCTCGTGGATTGGTTCTGCACGTACTGTCGTAGTTTGGCGTGACTGCTTGTTGTAAAATGTCTGTAACTTGTAATTTACCAATAAATAAATTAAAAAAACGTGGTGCCCAGCT
Organism: Phthorimaea operculella; assembly: GCA_024500475.1. Classification (NCBI taxonomy): domain Eukaryota; kingdom Metazoa; phylum Arthropoda; class Insecta; order Lepidoptera; family Gelechiidae; genus Phthorimaea; species Phthorimaea operculella. Next base: position 1,073,811 of record JANFCV010000018.1, on the reverse strand, counting down.
CCTGAGGCGCACGTGTCGCACGCTGGTTGATTTTATCTGATGTGTAAGGGCTGAGTTTGTTTGCCGCACGTTTACTTTTGGTGAATCTCCCTTCCAGTATGGCGAAGACATCAACGGTGCTTCTATCAGGTCCTTTTACGGCCTTCTTCTTCTTCGAGTGGGACACTAAGTCGCCCAACGACCCAATAAACCCTGATCTCAGAGTTTTTCTAACGCCTAATACAAGTAGCAAGTCTCTGACATGGTTTTGTAACGACCGCTGTCTAAACAACGCATAAAGGACCACCTTTGAGTCTTAATGCGGAAAAGGGAGCCCACAATACGACCGCTGTCTAAATAATCATGGACAACTACCGGGACCAGGACAAGTCAGGCAAAGAGTTTTAAGGCTGTTGCAAACCACCTGCCGTAGGCTTTGGCTGGCCTTACGAGCTACTACGAGTAGAATTTCTTGAGGCCTAACCAAACGAAGACAGAATCCTGTACGTTTCATCTTCGCAACCGGGTAGCTGGCAGCAAGCTCAAAATCACGAGATGTGGAGTATCCATCAACTATAACTGTACGCCAAAATACCTCGGCGTCAATTTAGACCGAAGTCCGAGATACAAACAAAATTGCGTCAAGTTGAAGTCCAAAGTAGGTGCTAGAAATAACCTTCTGCGAAGATTACCCACAACCAAGTGGGGTGCATCCCCTCATATCTTACGCACCAGCAGTCTAGCTCTATGTTTCTTGGCTGGCGAGTACGTTAGTCCAGTATGGGCACGGTCAGCACACGCCAGTCAGCACACTCTAAATGAGTCGTGCCGCATTATCACCGGCAGACACACTCAAGCCGACGACCTGTACTCGCTAGCTGGTATAGTCCCCCCAAGTAGTCGCCAGCACGCTGCCTGCTCAATGGAAATGGCCAAGCAACTAAACGACGGCAGACATCCGTTACACAATCACGAATTGCCACAATCTCGCCTAAAGAGTTGAAATAGCTTCATGAGGCAAAAGTATTAAGAAGATGAAGCTACACAAATACGATTTGCGCATTGGAAAACGTTGTTCCCACCCACCTGCCACCTGTCGAGAAGCTTCCTCCTGCTGGTGACCTTCCCTGGGCAGTCTGGAAGTCACTCAATAGACTCCGGGCTGGTGCAAGAAGGTGCCACGATAACAGAGTCAAATGGGGTTTGTCGGTGGATGGCAGTTGCGACTGTGAAGCTGTCCAAACTATGGGACATTTACTCTCCTGCCCCAATTGCCCAAACTCATGCACACTTCAAGACCTGCTAGAAGCAAATACTTAAGTCGTTTTTAGTTGCCAAGCACTAGTCAAAAGTTATTTAAATTGTTACAATCGGATCGATGAAGAAGAAGATTACAGTCGCCATAACAATGCCGTGCAATGATAGGTACTAGTTATATTTTCTTTTTTGAGATTGTTATTTCAGTTTGTTTCAAAGTCATTCTGTTCCCTAGCATTTTGCGTCATTCTCAGTTCAATCCCATTTTACAACTTGTGACATAAGTTTGTTGCCGTGTGGTGCCGGCTTAGAATAGCATCATCCCATTCCTACCCGTGGGTGTCGTACAAGGCGACTAAGGGATTGATCCAAGGAATGGGCAGCAGCGTTCCCTGTGAATATCTTCAACACCTTGCACTACGCTCGCCAATCCGCCTGCTAAGCGTGGTGAGTATGGCAATACCCCCCCAATTGGGGGAGGCTCATGTCCAGCAGTGGACTGTTGTGGCTGTAATAGTAGACTTCAGTTTTTACTTTTATGGCAGTTTGCTACATAGACATTTTGCGTTTTTGACGTGTTGCTACTTATTTTCTTTAAATACTTTGCGTACGTGACATTTTATGCAATAATACAGTGGACAATTTGATACTGTAGTCATTCAAGCATAGTAGGCATTCTGCTACTGTGGTCATTTTTTAACAATGGTCAGTAGACATTTTTATACTGTTGTCATACTGCGCCCAAAGGCTTTATAAGATCATGAGCAGGTCCTCTTAAAATTAATATAAAATTTATTTTTAAATAAATTTTCTCTAGATATAATTATTAATCTAGAAATTCAAATTCTTAATAAAATTAACCCAAAAGAAATTATATATAAAACACCGAATAGAGTTATTTTGAATGGGATCAAACTGTTTTGTTATTATTTATACAGGGTGTTAATTTAAATGCGTGCTATAGATTCAGGGTAGGTTTAGTATCGATCAAGGATGCCGTAAAAATATTGAAAAAAATCCCAGTCACAAATTTTTTTCTGTTTTACTTGGCTGACATTTGATTCGAATGCCTATATCTTTGGTTTATTTTTCAATATTTTTTACGGCATCCTTAATTGATACTTAACCTACTCTGAAGTTATGGCAAATGAAAGTATTGAGTCCCTTAGATGTGTGTTTTTTTACCCGACTGCCTCAGAAGGAGGGTTATTTATCGATATAAATAACTCTCGTTTCGATTCGAGTCCGAGGTTTCGATTTTAAAATATTTAGGGAATAAAAAAGAAACTTGTTTAAAGCAAAGTTATGCTGTCGACATGCTGACAACAACTCGTACCTATTACATGCACACACCATTATTTTTGGAACCTAGCGTAGTCTTCTTATCGCTCACAAGTCTGTGGCGGCTGGCTGCCCTCAGTCTCAAAGTGCTGCTTGAAGAAATTCGACCAAAATTCCAAAGTCATCTCCGGTATCAGTCACAGCACTGGTCGTCAGTGGCAGCAGGTGAACCCCATTTTGATAATAAAGAGGGTCAAAGTTTAGAATAGTATTTACCCTAGATTTTCCTCTTATTTTCATTTACGAGAATGAAATAAATTAATTAAATCAACAGTTTTACTATTATACCTGCTGTAAAGTAACCTGTGGTGGTATTAAGTTGTATATAGCTACTTTCACGGGTTTGTCATCTGTTGAAATTATTTCATTCTATACGTGAAGCGCAAAATTCAAAGTGCGTACCAGCACAATATGTGTACCAGAAAATCTTTGCACCACGATTTTAATCTCCTCTTCAAGTCTTTTGAAAGAGCTTTGAAGCCTGACAGTGACATTCGCTCCCCTCAAGAATGCAGTCAGGATATTAAACTGGCATCATGCGCCTACCCCGCAAGGGATATAGGCGTAATGTATCTAGTATGTATATTAAATACCTAGATAAGATTTTTAGCAAAAGTGGTGCGTTTTATTTTTTGTTCCATTATGATGGGAGATAACACTGTTATACTTAAAAAGTTCCACGTTGTTTCATGGGCTTGTTCATCTCATGACATTATTTCATCCTGTACGTACTGCGCAATGCAAAGTGCGTACCAGCACAACAAAAGTACCAGAAAATCTTTGCACCACGATTTTAATCTCCTCTTCAAGTCTTTTGAAAGAGCTTTGCAGCCTGACAGTGACATTCGCTCCCCTCAAGAATGCAGTCAGGATATTAAACTGGCATCATGCGTCGAGCTGTGGGGGTGGCACATGCCGAAATGCCGATGCAGGGTAGTCCCAGAGCCGGCAACTACAAAAAATAACGACAATCGCGACTAAAGTATAGATACAATCGTAGATATATCACGCCTATATCCCACACACAGAGCGTAAACAGATGTAAAACTACGTATTACAAAAGTTTGAGACTTATTCGAAAGACTGTACACCATAGTGACAGATTGTCAGCCTGTCGCCTGAAATTACAATACACAACCACTCACAAATACCTTAGTCGCTTCTTACTACACCCACGGGAAAGATGTGGGATGATGCTATTCTCTGCTGACAGTGACATTCGCTCCCCTCAAGAATGCAGTCAGGATATTAAACTGACATCATGCGTCGAGCTGCGGGGGTGGCACATGCCAAAATGCCGATGCAGGGTAGTCGCAGAGCCAGCAACGACAAAAAAAACGACAATCTATGTGAAACTTTCTCTGAAGAATAAATACATGCATATATCACGCCTTTATTCCATACGGGGTAGGCAGACATTAAACCGGCATCATGCGTCGAGCTGTGGGGGTGGCACATGCCGAAATGCCGATGCAGGGTAGTCCCAGAGACAGCAACGACAAAAAAATAACGACAATCTACGTGAAATTCGCCACTGAAGAATATCCCATGTTGAGTAGGCAGAGCATAAACAGCTGTAATAAACAGCCACTTACGTGTCATTCAGAAGATTATATCACCACAAAGGCAGGTTGTCAACCTGTCGCCTAAAATTGAAATACACAACAACTCACAAATACCTTAGTCGCTTCTTACCACGGGAAAGATATGGGATGATGCTATTCTCTGCTGACAGTGTGACAAGAATGCAGTCAGGATATTAAACTGGCATCATGCGTCGAGGCGGGGGTGGCACATGCCGAAATGCCGATGCAGGGTAGTCCCAGAGCCGGCGACGACAAAAAATATAGGCAATCTACGCGAAGTTTGCCTCTAAAGAATATCCCATGTTGAGTAGGCAGAGCATAAACGGCTGTAAAATACGGCCATTTAAGTTTCATTCAGAAGATTATATCACCACAATGGCAGGTTGTCAACCTGTCGCCTAAAATTGCAATACACAACAACTCACAAATACCTTAGTACTTAAAATAACGACAATCGCGACTGATGTATAGATACAATCTTAGATATACGCCTATATTCTACACGGGGTAGGCAGAGCGTACACAGCTGTAAAACCACGTATGACGAAAGTTTGAGAGTCATTCAGAAGACTGTATCACCATAGCGACAGATTGTCAACCTGTCGCCTAAAATTGCAATACACAACAACTCACAAATACCTTATAGTCGCTTCTTACCACGTGAAAGATATGGGGTGATGCTATTCTCTGCTGAGAGTGACAATCTACGTGAAATTCGCCACTGAAGAATATCACATGCAGGGTAGGCAGAGCATAAACGGCTGTAAAAAACGGCTATTTACGTGTCATTCAGAAGACTATGTCACCATAGAGGCAGATTGTCAGCCTGTCGCCTAAAATTGCATACACAACAACTCAAAAATCCCTTAGTCGCCACTTTCTTGCGACACACCTACGGGAATGACATAGGGTGATGCTATTCTCTGCTGACAGTGACACGCGCTCCCCTCAAGAATGCAGCCAGGATATTAAACTGGCATCATGCGTCGGGTCGCTAAGGGGGTGGCACATGCCGAAATGCCGATGCAGGGTAGCACTAGAGCCGGCAATGACAAAAACATAACGACACTCTACGTGAAATAGGTAGACCCGACTGAAGTACAGATGGGTCATTCTACAAAAGAACGAAATTTGTGTTCGCGATTTATAAATTGAAAAGTATCGCTTGCAGAAGGGCACTTTTTGTTAACGTTTGAAATGGCTACTTATTCTACATGACAGTTGACAATATGAACCAATAATGTAATAATTTAGTCGATTTTTTTTGTTAACAGTACGTGACATGTCACGTCCTGTCGACTGTTCGCGTGAGCCCGGCTAAGGTTTAGCAGCAATTATAAAATTAACTTAAATAATTATGACACCACAGATCCTCGATAATTAACTTCTATATCCTTAACTTATCACTTCTAAAATAACAAAAAATTATGTCCAGAACAAAAGAATTAACAAGTGATTCTACAAACGTTATAAAAATCTTGTCACTTCTGTCGACAGTTCAAAAATTAACTCTCAAATTAAGAATTTTGATAGTTTTGATCATTTATTTGGATTAAAATGGCAATACTATAGTCATTTGTTAGGACAAATGCTAAAAATTGCGTTTTAGCGTAAAATGGTGGCCCAAAAATGATTTGAGAACTAGTTATACAGCCGTGTCAAAGTTAAAGAGTCACTTCTAAATTGGATATACAAAAGATAAGCAACGGATTAAAAATAATTCGTGAGTTGAGCCTTGTTTGAAACATTGATATTTATTCTAAAACTGATTGAATTCAATATAAACTCAGTATTTTATTGTTTTTGTGACGGTATTGTAAAATTTCTCACATCTGTCGACGTCACTCCTGTTGACAAAGTTGTCGACATAAGTGATATTTGGCGACAGAAGTGACTTTTTTGGGTAATTGCACGGTAATAGATAAAAAAAGTATGTAATATTTTTTACTAATTGTCTTTAATATACTGCTTAAAGGTGAATTCATCAATCCCGTAGCTTAAATCGTGAGTATTTTTTGGGATCATCACCTATGACTTTCCACTATAAAATAAAGGTTTATCGTCGTAAAAAATACATAATTTGTGGCATTAATAACTTTGCAAGTTAACTTTGCTCTTTATTTCCACCAACTATCTCGCATAGTTTCTCCAGACTTTATTCAAGGTGAACAATATTCTCCAAAAAACTCGTAATCAGTACCACCAAAGCACAGGCTTCAAGACAATCACTAGATTTAGTTATCCTGTTGCTTACTGCTTACCACATTATTTTTACAGAAATTCCCAGGTTTTTTGGTTTTATAAAATGTGCTTTGGAAGCGACGGTGATGTTACTGATGATAGGCAGACACCACGACAACACGCCAAAACCTAACAGAGTGAACCCCAAATATTTCAATCAGAATAACAGAAAAGTGAAAATATTTTGGGTTAGGGCTTTCTCGTTAGCGATGATAACGCTTTACTAATTAAGCTCTATCATCGACTAAGAGTGTTATCGTCATCACCCGACGAAGATTTTTTTTATTATTGTCGACATAAGTGATGTCAGTTCTGTCGACATTTCTTGGTATATTTTTTTAACTGAATTTTTTGTATTCGGATACTGGTAGACTTGAAAACATTATGACTAATAATGTTTAATTAAAGTTTAGAACTACTTTTTACTTATGTACCGATTTTGTTTATGTTTAAACATGTGATATTCATCACTTCTGTCGCCATGTGTGTCATGTCTGTCGACGTACAAAAAGTGAAAATTTAATTTTTATCGATTAATTTTGAAATTTCATCTGTAATACTATTTTTGTAAAGTTAGTATGACACCAACATGTACTTTAAGCAAAAAAAACTTGATAAAAGTACAATTTTTAAATAATTTATTTTTATTTGCCGCTTCGTAGAACCACCCAGATACGCGCTGGTGCGTTTTCGACTCTTCGCGTTAGGCAGAATATCTACATCCGACATAGTCTTTAACTGTAGTACTTTCATAGCAGATTTTAAATACCAACCATTAAAAGAAAATAAACTTCATTCATCAAACTTCGTTAAAAGTTTATAAAAAAAGAAAGTTCACAAAAATGAGAATAACAGTGAAGAGTGTAGGTTTATTTATACTTAAGTCCAGACACAGTTTTGTGCGAAATCCCTTATAACCTATTCTACACAAATACAAACTGCTACGAAGCGCTACGCCGTAGCGTTGAAGCTACAAAACCGTTCGCCTCCTCATCTCTCGATCTACCCTTCTAAGTGCAACAAACTTACAATATCTGCCCAGTGGATACTGCAACTAATGACCAGGGGTTCTGTCATCGCGACTCGACCCTTTATAACACCTACTGGCGATAAGACCCAGTAGGACCAACGGGAAGAAAACTCTATTACTGATGACAGAAGGCGCGTCGGTTCCTAAATGCTGAATTTTAAATTGACATATTTTAGACGCATGGGCAACATTCTATTGTCACACCAAAGGGCGACTGCAAAGCGGTACTTTGACGTCATACCAACCAATCTTAACTAGATTTTTTTTTTAGACTTTACGCAAAATTAGGTTTAGTTATGCAAATTCGCCAAATAGACTGAACTTAATTGAACAGCGTTCATAAAATACAAAATAAATAAATTTATATTTTTGAATGAGTCCAATCGGAAGTGGGTCTTATAATCTTCTTGTCATCGCAGATTGACCCCCGGGCGGGGTAAAGACCCCCACAGGGGACGAGATATTGAAAACTGTCCGTGTAATGGAACGGAACGAGTACGCTGGATTGCGCCTATTCCGAGCTTGTTTGTGCATTTTGTAGTCGTAAGTGCAAGTGATAGGTAGTATACGTAAGGGATGCTAAGGGATGTGTTGACTTAAGCATTGACAAATAAATCTGAAATTAATACAACATTAAATCCAATATTATACGGGGTGTAAGGGACGTGAACGACACAAAGGACGTGGAAACTGAACAACTTTTTACATGGAGCCAATAGTGAGAAACGTGAAAAATTTTCCGTTCTCCCATACAAAAGTGACGATCAGTTGACTGACTTTATTTATATGGGAGGTCGTAAAACTTTTCACGTTTCCCACTATTGGCTCCATTATAAAAAGTTGTTCAGTTTCCACGTCCCTTGTGTCGTTCACGTCCCTTACACCCCGTATAATATTGGATATATTATTGGATATTGAAAACTGTCCGTGTAATGGAACGGAACGAGTACACTGGATTGCGCCTATTCTGAGCTTGTTTGTCCATTTTGTAGTCGTAAGTGCAAGTGATAGTATGTGTAGGGGATGCGAAGGGATGTGTGGACTTAAGCATTGACAAATGAATCCGAAATCAATATTTCTATTAGAAACATTAAATCCAATATTATACGGGGTGTAAGGGATGGTGTAACGAAAACTTTACAGGCGTGCTCAGACTATGAAACTGAACAACTTTTGCTATGGAGCCAATAGTGAGAAACGTGAAAATTTTTCCGATCTCCCATACAAAATTCACGATCAGTTGACTGACTTTATATAGGAGGTCGGAAAATTTTTCACGTTTCCCACTATTGGCTCCATATAAAAAGTTGTTCAGTTTCCACGTCCCTTGTGTTGTTCACGTCCCTTACACCCCGTATAATATTGGATATTGAAAACTGTCCGTGTAATGGAACGGAACAAGTACACTGGATTGCGCCTATTCTCAGCTTGTTTGTCCATTTTGTAGTCGTAAGTGCAAGTGATAGTATACGTAGGGGATTCTAAGGGATGGTTGACTTAAACATTGACAAATGAATTCGAAATCAATATTTCTATCAGAAACATTCAATCCAATATTATACGGAGTGTAAGGTACGATGTAATGAAAACTTTACAGGCATGATCAGACCATCAAACTGATCAACTTTTACTATGGAGTCAAAAGCGGGAAACGTGAAAAATTTTCCGATCTCCCATACAACATTCACGATCAGCTGACTGACTTTATATGGGAGGTCAGAAAACTTTTCATGTTTCCATCCATTTTGTAGTCGTAAGTGCAAGTAATAGTATACGAAGGGGATGCTATAAGGGATGTGTGGACTTAAGCATTGACAAATAAATCTGAAATCAATATTTCTATCAGAAACATATGCGATGTGTAAGGGACGGTGTAACGAAAACTTTGCAGGCGTGCTCAGACCATGAAGCTGAACAACTTTTTATATGGAGCCAATAGTGGGAAACGTGAAAAAATTTCTGATCTCCCATACAAAATTCACGATCAGTTGACTGACTTTATATGGGAAGTCGGAAAATTTATCACGTTTCCCACTATTCGCTACATATAAAAAGTTGTTCAGTTTCCACGTCCCTTGTGTCGTTCACGTCCCTTACACCCCGTATAATATTGGATATAATATTGGATATTGAAAACTGTCCGTGTAATGGAACGGAACGAGTACACTGTATTGCTTGTTTGTCCATTTTGTAGTCGTAAGTGCAAGTGATAGTATATGTAGGGGATGCTAAGGATGTGTTAACTTAAACATTGACAAATAAATCAATATTTCTATCAGAAACATTCAATCCAATATTGTTTTTTGCTTGAGCTTCTTTTTTTATGTAGTAAAACGACTGACCTTGTTGTTTTAAGTTGAGGCTTATAGTCTTGACCTTTGGATGCAATAAGTGCATGATCCTCGGGAGTCCGACAGCTCGCTCGCGCTCGGTAGTAGCGCCCGCCGGGAACAATAAGGTCAGTCGTTTTACTACATAACATATGAATCATCGGTGTCCATTCAATAATGCATTTTTAAATATTTTAATCAGGCAATATTTTCAGTGTCATGGCCAACTCTTTTAGCTAATTTTATAAAGGAAGTACATACATTTTCACATAACGGAACTTATAAATTCCATAGAAATTCATTATCAAAGAAAAGCCATACAAAATTAAGTTGTCTAGAACATTGATATTGTTATAAATGTCCTTTCAGCAGTACCGTTTTAAAGGCTGCTTAATAATCCAAGCCGGCGACGAAAAGGAAGCCGGGAAGCCAAGCCAAGCCGAATCCTTCATATTTCATCAATAATTAAACTGCTCTGTGGAGGCGAAGAATAGCGCTTTGTGGCGACTGAAAGGATTTCGCGCGTGATGTAAGGGGCGCTGCACGATACTACTTACTAGTGAGGGGTAGGTAGTATCAAGTATAGAGCGCGCGCGAGAGTATGGCCATCCTGAAATATGCACTTCCTTTAAATCAAAATAAGAAATTGAAAAAGTTTCATGCATCGACTGGGGCTCGAACGCGGGCTGAATGGACCATCGCTTCACCTCTGCCACTGAGCTAGGGATCCACCGATTGATGTCTGCCAAATTTTCAATCTCTTGATGCTCATCTCCAAGTGACGATCTAGCGACATCTGTAGAAAATAGGTATGCACTTTCTTGTCGCACACACCATGATAACCGCGACTAAAGGCACTTTTAGGACTTTGTAAGTGAAAATTGTACATTTGACTGCTGTCTAAGTAGGTATTCTTTTGATCTTTTTTACAAAACACCGCATCAAAATCCTTTGCGTGATTTAGGAGGAATTCCATGACGGACAGACAGAGAAACGCGAAAAGCGACTTTTTTTATACTTTGTATTGATATTGATTCTGTGACACCCTGTATACTACAACTATTTGTATTAAGCAGTAGCAGACAATCGCCCGCTTGCAAAGGTAGTTTTTACGCTGTAGGTACCTACTGCTGGGTGCACACCATACATCGAAAATAAGTTTTACTTGGTCACTTCTGCAACCGTTTCGCGATGAGTAGATATCTCACCAAGCCAGCTTCCAATATAAATCGGGACGAATCCCGCACTACGCTTCCCTTATAAATAAGTTATGGCCAAGATTTAGAGAGGCGGTCTTTATATTAAATTCCGATACGATTTATAGGTGTTGCAACCACCCAGTGACGGATGGCGCCGCAATACTAGCTGCACACGGGGTTTTGTTTGATTTACTGGCATTGCTCCTTTTTCTACTTTTTACCCGACTCCCTCAGAGTGGCGTTGTATGTGGATAAGATTTTTTTACGGGCTACATAACAGTTCAAATCAATGATATTTGGTTCAAATTGTTAAAATGGTAGCCAGCAGTAGGTAGAATGTTGATAATGATGATGATTTATAGGTTTTGCAACCACCCGGTGTGACGGATGGGGCTGCAATACTAACTGCACAGTTTCGTTTGATTTACTACCATCGCTGGTTTTGCCTACTTTTTTCTCAGTAAAAATCTCGATGGTGTGCTTAGGAGAATGGTATATTAAATATGTTTGCAATGAATAGGTACATTGCTTGAATAGTTTCATGTGTGAGGTTGGCTTTTCCAAATAGACCCATGTTCAGCAGTACCTTGGCTGCATGTCATAAACCGTAATAATAAGAGAGTTGAGGACGTGAGACCGTAAGTATTTCTAGTGCCCAAATATCAAAAAGGAGAATAAAATACAAATTAAGGGAGCTCTCGAATAAAAAAAACAATGTTTATCTATAATCATTCCGTAATATTCGTTTTACAGAATCGAAAGTACGAACGTACTTTATTAACTTAACTTTATGAACGTACTTTACTATATTAACTTTTGCTCATTGTAATAACAAAATAAGATGTATTATCATGAAACTATACTACCATGTTAAAGTTGTCTTTACTATATTAACTTTCACTCATTATGTAAAATGATCTTCTTCTTCACTCTTTGACTTAGGGTGGACTTAAAACCAGCCATGCTGTGTCCACACCTTTCTTCCACTTATGTACCTAACTGATATCAAGTTCCTTAGTAAACTGCCTAATGTTAAAATGTACCTACGATTATTGTAATTTGTGATACCAATTTTGTGGTAATAAATGGATTGTATTTGTATTTGTATTTATTTGTTACGTAATGAACTGCATTACGAATATACAGTATTTAAAAAAAAACTTTCATACTACTGGCAGCTACATAAAGTAAATCGATTTCTAGTACTTATTTGAGAAAAAATTAAACGAATTGACCCGCGTACCAAATTGTGATCTGTTCCAATTTGACACTGGCCAACAGTAAGTCAAATGAAAAAAAAAACAAGTGGTGTCACCCGGGCGGGACGACACTTGAAATTATGAGGACTTATTTATTATTAAATCTTTGCTTCAAATCATTTTTGAATTAAAATTCACATTCAATAAATGCTTTTTAATTTTAAAAGTTGTTCAGTTTTTATGAGCCTCCATTTTAACGTTTAGTTAAAAAGTTACTTATGTACAAAAGTCGTTCAGTTGGTGGTTCAGTAGATAGATTTGCAATCGCCATAGTGCAGTGCGGAGGTTTGAATTATTTTTCATAGTTTTTCTTGTAGAGTGTAGATAAAATAGTGTATGCAACTGCATATAATTAGGCTTTAGAAACAGACACTCACATCCTAAAGCCTCTCATTATTAGGCAGTTGCATATACTACTATTTTCGCTTGACTTTATCTAGGTTATGATAGACAGTGGAAATTAATATTACAGAACATTTATTACTATTTCCGCTACAAAGACAAATATTAAGAATAAGAAGTAATAAAAAAAAATAAGGGTACAACAAACGTAATATTTAGGTATGCCATGTTTATAGATAGAATACCCAAACGGCAGTCAGGTTTTTAATTTGTCTTTCAATAATTATGCTTGGTTCAACTCTTGATGTAAAAAAACCAACGAGGTAGTTATGCAGTAGTTACGCGCCGCAGTGGGTCGTGACGTCGCATCAGCCTTACATTCACTGTACAACAAGGATATAAAGTAGATAGATTTGATTGCCGTGTGGTGCTGGATTAAAATAGCATCACTCCATATTTTTCCGGGGTCGTAAGAAGCGACTAAGGGATAACGGAGTTGATGTGATACAATTTTAGGCGACAGGTTAAAAACCTGTCACTATGGTGTAGACAGTCTTCCGAATGACTCAAAATTTTGTCACACGTGGAGTAAATGGCCTTTTTTATAGCCTTTTACATTCTGCCTACCCCGCAAGGCGTGATATGTATATATATAGATAGGTTTGATCTTAGTTTACTCAACGAGGTAGTTATGCAGTAGTTACGCGCCGCAGTGGGTCGTGACGCCGCATCAGCCTGCACTAGCTAGCCTACATTCACTGTAGAACAAGGATATAAAGATACTAGATAGGTTTGATAGTAATATACCCAACGAGGTAGTTATGCAGTAGTTACGCGCCGCAGTGGGTCGTGACGTCGCATCAGCCTGCACTAGCTAGCCTACATTCACTGTAGAACAAGGATATAAAGATACTAGATAGGTTTGATCTTTCTTTATCCAACAAAGTAGTTTTAAATAAGATGCACAACTTAATGTAATGACACTAGCTAGCCTACATTCACTGTAGAACAAGGATATAAAGATAGGTTTGATCTTAGTTTACCCAACGAGGTAGTTATGCAGTAGTTACACGACACTAGCTAGCCTACATTCACTGTAGAACAAGGATATTAATATACTATATAGGTTTGATCATAATTTACCCAACGAGGTAGTTATGCAGTAGATACATGACTTAATGACAGTAGCTAGCCTACATTCACTTTAGAACAAGGATATAAAGATACTAGATAAGTTTGATCTTATTTTATCCAACAAGGTAGTTTTACAGTAGATACACGACTTAATGACACTAGCTAGCCTACATTCACTGTAGAACAAGGATATAAAGATACTAGATAGGTTTGATCTTAGTTTACCCAGCGAGGTAGTTATGCAGTAGTTACATGACACTAGCTAGCCTACATTCACTGTAGAACAAGGATATAATGATACTAGATAGGTTTGATAGTAATATACCCAACGAGGTAGTTATGCAGTAGTTACATGACACTAGCTAGCCTACATTCACTGTAGAACCAGGATATAAAGATATTAGATAGGTGTGATCTTAGTTTACCCAACGAGGTAGTTATGCAGTAGTTAGTTACACGACACTAGCTAGCCTACATTCACTGTAGAACAAGGATATAAAGATACTAGATAGGTTTGATCTTAGTTTACCCAACGAGGTAGTTATGCAGTAGTTAGTTACACGACACTAGCTAGCCTACATTCACTGTAGAACAAGGATATAAAGATACTAGATAGGTTTGATCTTAGTTTACCCAACGAGGTAGTTATGCAGTAGTTACATGACACTAGCTAGCCTACATTCACTGTAGAACAAGGGTATAAAGATACTAGATAGGTTTGATAGATATAAACCCAACGAGGTAGTTTATGCAAGAGATACATGACTTAATGACACTAGCCTACATTCACTGTAGAACAAGGATATAAAGATACTAGATAGTTTTGATCTTAGTTTACCCAACGAGGTAGTTATGCAGTAGTTACGCGCCGCAGTGGGTCGTGACGTCGCATCAGCCTACACTAGCTAGCCTACATTCACTGTACAACAAGGATATAAAGAAACTAGATAGGTTTGATCTTAGTTTACCCAACGAGGTAGTTATACAGTAGATACATGACACTAGCTAGCCTACATTCACTGTAGAACAAGGATAAAAAGATACCAGATAGGTTTGATCTTAATTTACCCAACGAAGCAGTTATGCAGTAGTTACACGACACTAGCTAGCCTACATTCACTGTAGAACAAGGATATAAAGATACTAGATAGGTTTGATCTTAGTTTACCCAACGAGGTAGTTATGCAGTAGTTACATGACACTAGCTAGCCTACATTCACTGAGATCAAGGATATAAAGATACTAGATAAGTTTGATTTATCCAACGAGGTAGTTATGCAGTAGTTACGCGCCGCAGTGGGTCGTGACGTCGCATCAGCCTGCACTAGCTAGCCTACATTCACTGTAGAACAAGGATATGAAGATACTAGATTTGACTGGTCCAATGGCGTAGTGGATAGTACCTCTGCCTGCCAAGCCGAGGGTCGTGGGTTCGATCCCCACCGACACAAATGTTTGTTGAGTCAATTTTCAATCATTTGTGTTCAGGCTAGGTGTTTTAAATATATTACAATGTATGTATTTACAAAAAAAATATAGGTACTGATATCAGCTATCTAGTTCTCGTAAAAGCTATGCTTGGTTTGGGGCTAGATGGAACTGTGTGAAATGTCTAGGATATTATTTATTTAGGTAGGTTTGATCCTAGTTTGATACCTAGCTATATATCCAACGAGGTAGTTACTTAGTAGTTACACGCCACTAGCTAGCCTACATTCACTGTAGAACGAGGATATAAAGATACTAGGTAGGTTTGATTTTAGTTTACCCAACAAGATAATTTTACAGTAGATACATGACTTAATGACACTAGCTAGCCTACATTCACTGTAGAACAAGGATATAAAGATACTAGATAGGTATGATCTTAGTTTACCCAACGAGGTAGTTATGCAGTAGTTACATGACACTAGCTAGCCTACATTCACTGTAGAACAAGGATATAAAGATACTAGATAGTTTTGATAGTAATATATCCAACGAGGTAGTTATGCAGTAGTTACGCGCCGCAGTGGGTCGTGACGTCGCATCAGCCTGCACTAGCTAGCCTACATTCACTGTAGAACAAGGATATAAAGATACTAGATAGGTTTGATCTTATATTACCCAAGTAGTTATGCAGTAGTAGTGACGTCGCATCAGCCTGCACTAGCTAGCCTACATTCACTGTAGAACAAGGATATAAAGACAGGTTTATAATAACTTAGGATTTACAATTGACTAGCGACACTTTGACCAAACTCACAGACGGTCGACAGTCTCGGCAGCTCGCGACAAATGTAGGCGACGATCGCAGTAAATGTCGGTGTCTATCGCAGGCAATGTGTCGCGCAACAAAAATTTATGGGCTTTTATTTTAATCAGCCTTTGTTATGTTATGATCCAAACGTCTTCGCTGGGTAATTTTTTTGTTAATTTGTGACTCTACAGTTTTAGCTCAGGGGCTATCCACATCCAGTCAGTAGGTACTTTTACCTACTCTATGTCCATGTAACAAAGTCTACCTGACCCAGATTTTTTATTTCCCTGCCGAGAGAATGAAATTGCCCGTAGTGGGGATGCTCTCAGAGAATATTTTTTTTATTAACATGAAAACACACTTTTTGTTTACATACGGCTTTAACGCTGGTGGTATGATGAGCCTGTATCACTGTAATGAAACCACAATGAAACAATGTGTTTTTGTTCATAGTGCATTTCGCTTGCAGTGGAGTTTTTGCATCAGCTTTTTTACTGCATATTACAGCTTCTTAGTCTTAAAACCTAACAGGGGTTTCACAAAACAATCTGATTTTTATAAACTAAGTACAGAATAAAAACACACGTGCTTAGATACAGAGATGGATTCAATAGCTCAAAACATACACATCAGTAACGCTAACCTTTTTTATGTGCGTGTAATATTGTTATTAGCATGATAATCAGCCATGTAGTATTATATTCTTGTTGTTTCGTACTTATTTGTTTGTTAGATATTGGCGTTCAAGATGGGTCGTCTAATATACCACGTACATTTTCTAATACAGTTTTTAGCAATATTTCATGTCGAAGCAAATCTTAGTGATAACCTCATCGTAGAAACAAGCATAGGGTCCATTCGTGGAGTAAGAGCGGACGATGGAAACTATACTATGTTTCTGGGCATTCCCTATGCAAAAGTGAACAAAACTAACATTTTTGGGGTAAGTTTCAAGTCATAATTTTAATATTTTATATTTCAGAATATTTTAACAAAAATATGTATAATATTTCCTTCCCAATTATATTGTAGGAAAGTATACCACAAGCGCCGTTCGACGAAATTTTCGAAGCGAATACTGAGACCACGAAATGTCCACAAATTGAAGAGTTTAATTCTACAGCAGTAGGCGATCTTGACTGCTTACAACTGAATGTCTATGTACCTGATGTAGCTAAAGCCACACCGAGCTTACTGCCAGTTATGGTGTATTTTTATGGGGGATTTTTTACTGCTGGCTATTCGGAAAGATCCTATCTCGGTCCAAAGTATTTAGTCCAACAAGACGTAATATTGGTTACCTTAAACAATCGTGTCGGCGTCTACGGGTTTGTGTGTCTTGACTCACCCGATGTACCTGGGAATGCAGGGTTGAAAGATCAGGTCACAGCGCTGAGGTGGGTTCATAATCATATCAAATCATTTGGCGGCGACCCTCAACAGGTAACAGTGTTTGGGAACAGTGCCGGAGGCAAGACTATTGGATTGCACATAGCATCAGAAAATGAAAAGTTGTTCAAGAATGCCATAATTCAAAGTGGATCGGTATTTGCTGGAGGTACCGTATCTAATAAAGGCAATAGTGATTCAGTGCTAGCATTAACAAAAGCATTAAATTTTACAACAGATGATGTTGACGAAGCACTAGCTTTTATAGCATCTGTTGATGTCCTTACAGTTGTAGAAACAGTCAACAAAAACAGTATATCTTTCCCAGTTTGTGTAGAAAAAGAATATCCAGGAGTTGAAAGATTTTTATCCAAGCATCCCTTAAATGCTGATAATTCAAAGGTGGATGGAATGAATATAATAATTGGTAATAACAGAAATGAATCAACCGGTCACTTCTTGGGCAAAGAGAGAAACAGTGACCCGGCTAAGTGGCCCAATCTTATTTCAAACTTCGTTAATACAAGCTTTAACTTTGATGATGAAGAACTATATTCTGCTACATATGATATAATTCGGCATTTCTATATAGGTGATGCAGAATTTAACAGTGACGTGAGGGACGACATGATACACTTCTATGATGACTATAGGTTTGTTCACCCTTCAATGAGAAGTATACAGGCTTACTTAAACGCAGGAGCTGCAAAAGTATATAGATACGTATTCTCTTACGATGGTGGAAGAAATTTTGTGAAAGCTAAGAATGGTTGGAAATTTAATGGTACATCCCACGCTGACGAACTTGGTTATCTTTGGGATGTTCATATGTTACCAAAACCTACGGAACTGGATCAAATGATGATAAACAGAGTGACTACATTGTGGGCAAACTTTGCGAAATATGAGTAAGTTTCCATCAAAATTGTAATTATTTTTAAGTTTTTATATCTAGTAGTGTTGCTGCTTAACAAAATACCCGAGTGACGCCTGTGTTCTGCTTTTTCATACAAACATATTCCCCTGGTTTATTCCCGAATAATGCATATAGAACAATGTTTTTTTTTTTTAATTAAATTAAGGCCTACTATAAGCATGCCCATATGTATTATTTTTCGACAAAATCGCATTGCAGTTCCACTCTGACAAACTAAATGACGCAGCGTTCACTTTCAATTTATTTGTTACAGTGATCCAACACCAGAAACCACTTTGCTGTTACCAGTAGATTGGCAGCCGATTGTCAAAGGCTCTCCATATCATCACCTTGACATAAATGTCGAGATGGCATCTGGCAAAAGGTTTGAGCACCAGAGAATGACATTTTGGGATATGATTTACAAAGCATTTGGACAATATGAACGAGCCAGAAGCGTTCCGGTCCAGACGTAGCTGCAGATTCAGCATTGTCAAAGCATTTCCTGCCCTCAGTCATAATAGTGAACAACTTTTTGATTTTTTAGTCCGTTCTAATTGTAAATTTTTGTCACTGTAAATTTAAATATCATTAAGCTATGAAAACATAGTTATTTTATATTTTCTAGTCAGGTACGTTAACCTTGTAGCACTTAGGTTTTAAAAATATAGCTACAGGGTTATTTTTTAGTCTTTTCTATGGAACATCCAAATTTTTTTTGCGAATTCGCAGTTGGCCCCATAGTAAAAGTTGTTCAGAATCACGAGTAGAAACATCCTGCAAAGTTTGCGCACTGACTAAAAAATAGCCCTGTATAACATCAATACATAGCTAGCCCAGGGCTCTCAGGAAATTCGGAACATTGTTGTCTTTATAAACGCTTATTTACATAATTAAATACTCAAAAGACGAATGTAATGTTATAAGAGACGCCAACTTAGGGGCAAATTTAATGGACGTGAGTACATTCGAAGTCATAACATAATACGGGGTGTAAAGGACGGTGTAACGAAAACTTAGCAGGTATGCTTAGACTATGAAACTAAACAACTTTCTTCATGGAATGGAACATATTATGGCAGTATACGAAAAAAAACCAACATCTCATACAAAAATCACTTTCACGGCTCATTTTCCACTTTAAAATCACAAAAGAACTTTGCAAATGTCCATACATAAGAAAATCTAACGAAATGTAAATAGGTTGTACTATAGTTTTCCTATTAGGTATATTTGTACAAAGCTGTAGCATGTCAAATAAGTACACAAAACATAATCGTGTATCTAGTGAAATCTAGTATCGTGTATGACAAATAGTACAAAGATGTTTTATACAAAGAAAAAATATGTTATACATTGTCTTGGACGTATAAATTTTGTAGATTCATAGTTTCTTAAAGTATTCATCCAAGAACTACGATAAATAAGGTAGAGGAAATATATTTACTGTAATAGCAGAATATTTACCGTAGTGTAATTTTGAAAATAATAACCATTTTTGGTAGGTAACCAATATTCAAATTGGGATCTATTATTTTCTTACCAACTTTAGGCTGGTTTTCCTTCTTCTGGTTAACCTTTTATAAAAAGTAAAATTAAATTAATACCACTAAGTACCAAACAATCCGGAATAAACCGAAAATTAATTTTTAAGATTAGTATCTCATCATATTGCAATAATTGTTTCTTTCCTCGATTCGAGGTTTTTATTTTTCCTTTGGGACCCTACTTTACCCTTTGAAGAGGTCCTCAGTTCTAATTGCTTCATCTAAAAAATAGAAGGAAGCCGCTTGGGTTTTAAGTTGTGTGGTCCAAATAGCCGCGAAAATGGATCCCTATGGAGCCACTATCAATTTGCAGATGATCCTTATGGATGATATTTTTACAACTGACAACCATGTTGTGGGATGCAAAAAGCTGCTGGATGCTAGCTGTTTTCCGTTAGAGTTTCCTGTTGTGTTATGTTATGATGATGGTTGTAGTTGGAGAAACAAAGTATTTTCACTTTTATCCGTCTAAAAGCAAATTCTACCATTGTAAGAACTAAAAACACATTTTATTTTTTGAAAGAGGAGGTTGTGCTCTACTAAGCGCTTTTATTCCACCTGACCATGACCTCAAACTTCATCGTACCGCCGCCGTCAATCAACCCTTTACAAAGTTGTCTCTGCTCCTGGTAGGAGGCTGTTTCATGCTATGCAAATCTTGAGAAAATCGCTGACAGTTGCACCACACACCGCAGCCGGAAGATAATGACGCTTTGGCTGTACTCAACCCTAACGACCTTTATATTATTTAGGACGAGCCCTTTCCTTGTTTAATTAATTGACGAAAACGCCTTTTTAATTTCCAGTTTTAATTAATTCCTTATTTCGTTTTTTATTCGACTTTGCTTGCTGTTAAACTCGCGCGAGGTTTGCTTTTGCACTTTGTTGAGAAACTTTGGTTTGAAGTTGGAAATTTTCTTTAAGGAAAATCTTTGCCAAGCCAAGCTACTTCAGATTGTTTTACTAGGTAAACTATAGACAAATATTTTTAGTGTGTTTGCAATTTTTTGTGCCAACACAACAATCCTGAACTTTCAACTTTAGTATTATATTATTCCTACAAAATACGATATATATGCTATAAGATATTCAGACTACCACTAATTATAAGACTCACCTTAGGTATTTACGGGCATTCATAATTATTCGATTATTAGAAGGCTCCGTTAATAACCATCAACAAGAGATGGTTCAAAGATAAGATAATCATATCAACGCGAAAACGAGACAATTTGACGCAAATAGAAGCCTCTAAATTTACGATATAGTTTTAACACTGAAAAACTAATTCCGTTCGTGTGAAGGTTTTAGTTGGTACTTACTTATTTCTATACCTAAGTATTTACCAAGGAAAACTGTTGAAATTTGACCGCCTGGGGCAATACCTAGTACCTACTAATAGGTAGGTAAAACGCTTGGATATGGAATTGGGGCAAACCTTTCTGATCTCGAGGCATTCGTGGAACTCTGGCTCGGAATCCTGGGTTTGTCAGCTACGCAGGATATCTAAGGAACGCGAACCCTTCTTACTTAGTTGGTATTTTTGTGATAATACCAAGATAATACTTAGGTATTTATATGTACTAGATACTATCATATTTAAGAAACTATGTTATACTGTTAATATAGTTATTATTAATACAGCTAATAAAGATAACCAATATAAGTGGATTGCTTAAATGGATAGGTAGATGTCGCGCTGGCTGATAGTAACTATTACACATGATCAACGGCCGAAAAATACCTGAGGATAACACAATAAATATGACATTAAATAGTGTTTCTCGTACAGTTCAGAGTTCAGTATGACACCGAAGATATCCTGCGGTACGAAGTTGTCATGTCCCATACGTACTCTAGTATGTAAAAGTCCGCGTTGTGAAAAGTTTTCGCAGGAAATCATATTCAAGCAATCGAAAATTTCAGGTCAGGACGAAACTTTACGTAGCGCAGGTGAAATCCCACCCTAAAATGTTCATCGCCCTTTGATTTATCACCGTTTATTTATGAGGCAGTGAAAGTATTAAGAAATGCACCCTCACTTCAGCACTTGAAATCTTTTCAGCTCGAAAAGTTATCCCAGAATACTTCCGAGAAACTAAGTGATAAGTTTCACCCCTGTTTTGGGAGTGTTTTCCAAAATTTTGGTCTTAAGTCGTCGATTTTCAATCGCTTAGGTGAATAAGTACGTAACTTTAAACTTCCCAAGTATTGTTCTATAAGCTGATTACCATATTCTACCTACTTGCTTTTGTAGAAAATTCATCGAGGGAGAGGTTATCGACCTAGAAGTTGAGTAAAATATTACCTATAAGTAGGTACGAGGTGAAATTTTACTAGTGATCGATAGCGAAAACTCAGGACCGGCTAGTGATAAGGAACAACTTTTCCCAAGGAACATAGGCCGAAATTATGAAGAAAAAATATCGGACCCTCCACACAAGTTGAAATAAGCTGATCGGTAATTTTGTATGGGAGCTCCAAAAATTTTTTGTAATTTTTTGCAACCTAAGTTCCTTTATTGTATTTGTTCCATAACTAGTAATTGGACCACCAACAGTGTATTATTACTGCACTGACTCTTGATTCTGTAGTCATAAAGCTGTAACAAGTCACCTGTTGGCCATCAAAGAGTTTAATATCGCAGTCGACTGCGCGCAAATTATACATATGAGCCGCTGTAAACTAGGATGGCGCCTTAGACTAAATAATACGAACAGAAGATCCTTGGGATGTTGTTTTAAAACAGCATCACCTTATTGTTGATTCTGGAGTCATAAAGCTTTAATGTAAGAAATCACCTATTGGTCATCAAAGAGTTTAGGTAACATCGCAGTCGACTCATACTCATGTGAGCCGCTGTAAACTAAGACTAAATAATATAAACAGAAGATTCTACCTTGCGATGCCGGTTTAAAACAGCATCACCCCATTTCTTGATTCTGGAGTCATAAAGCTGTAACAAGTCACCTGTTGGCCATCAAAGAGTTTAATATCGCAGTCATATTATATATATAAGTCTATGATCGCAGTCGACTGCGCGCAAATTACTCGCGTGAGCCGCTGTCAACTAGGATACTGCCACAGACTAAATAATATACCGGGAGTAACAAGAAGGGTTTAGCAAGCCAAAAGAGGTACTCATGAAACTAAACAATTTTCCCCATAGAACGTATTGTGAAAATGAATAAAGAATATGGGCCTCCCATAGTAAATCAATCAGCTGATCGGCGATTTTGAATGGGATTAACATTTTTTTTAAATTTCGACTTATGTTTCATGGGAAAAGTTGTTCAGTGTCATGAGTACCTTGACCTCCTTTTGGCTTGTTATACCCTTTTTCTGTTACTCCCTGTATAAACAGGAGACCTTACCTTGTGATGCTAATCAAGAAAAGCATTACCCTACTTCTTGATTCTGGAGTCATAAAGCTGTAACAAGTCACCTGTTGGCCATCAAAGAGTTTAATATCGCAGTCGACTGCGCGCAAATTACTCACGTGAGCCGCTGTAAACTAGGATACTGCCACAGACTAAATAATATGAACAGAGGCTCTGCCATCTGATGCCGGTTTAGATTAGCATCGCCCTTTTTCTTGATTGTGTCTTAAGCTGCAAAAAGTCACCTGTTGGCCATCAAAGACTTAAATATTGCAGTCTACTGAACGAGAATTACTCACGTGAGCAGTGTCGCTAACACAGACTAAATAATATAAACAAAAGGCTTTACCTTGCGATGATGGTTAAGAACAGCATTACCCCATTCTTGATTCTGAAGTCATAAAGCTGTCACAATCACAAGTCACCTGTTGGCCATCAAAGAGTTTAATATCTATCGCAGTCGACTGCGAGGATAGCGCCACAGACTAAATAATATAAACAGAAGATTCTACCTTGTGATGCTGGTTTAAAACAGCATCACCCTACTTCTTGATTCTGTAGTCATAAAGTTGTAACAAGTCACCTGTTGGCCATCAAAGAGTTTAATATCGCAGTCGACTGCGCGAAAATTACACACAGAAGCCGCTGTGAACTAGGATTAGCACCACAGACTAAATAATATGAACAGAGGCTCTGCCGTTTGATGCCGGTTTTGTTGTATAATGCTGGCTTAGATAAGCACTACCCTACTGGTTTTTCGTGGGTTTCATATGACAAAAACAAATTTTAGGCGACGCCTAGCTATGTAAATCCATATATCACTTTTCACTTTAAAAACATTTAGAAGCTACTGACTCTAAAATCTTTTATATCGGGCAAGATGCTTGAATCTCGTATGTGATGAATTGATGATGCATAATACTTATTATTATGTTTTACGTCTTTTTCCTACTTACTAGATAAATATACTGTGGCAGCATCTCATATTCTCCACGTTAAACAGCTTTGCTGTGACTAAAGATATCAGAGTGAATCCTTAAAGCTTGTTATAGAAGTGATAAGACCATGACTCGGTTTGAAAACTGATGCAAGGGGAGGTAACTACCAGTCCACCTGTATTTCCTACGATATAATAAATTGCTACTTAAACCTACCTAAAAAACGCCTTTAGAGGCTTGCTTAAGTACCTACCACAAAATGTCCTATAGGCCAAGTCTATTAATTTTTGGAAACCCTGCAAAATTTCCACCCTAGGTTTTTTAACCTGATTTGAACCTGCGATATTCGGCATCAGTAATGGCGACGCCTGTACCATCTGTTATTGGCGACCGAAAAACTAATATTTCACACCATAAAGGTTTCCCGAATGATAATGACATTACCTAGCGTTAACTAGCAGTCGCCGTTTATTAAAATTTTGCAAATTATAATCTTTATTCATTCCCGAAACGAGAATATGCCAGATTATGGAAGTTTTTTGTAATTCCGAACCGGGGATCTGCTAGATGCGCCATAGACGTATAGGTATTCAGACAATGACACATTATAAAATGATAGCACCTTGTACTTAGTGTTGTCATTGATTCAAACAAGAAATAGCCCTGAATAAAGCACCGGAAACAATGGCCATAAATTATATCAAACATCCCATTACAGATCACTTTTACAACTTGGACTTTACGAGTAAGGGGGGGGGGAGATGACGTCATCAGTCAAGTTAATAAACTCCGCCATTAATAACATAATGGCTTGTACGGAGTGCTTTCTTGTGTCCTAAACTGCGGAGGAGCATTTTTCTCTTTCACGTCCAAGTTGGAGAGAGCAGGGGTATAAGTGATAGCGATTTCATCAAATATCTGGGGGCACGGCAGTGCCCCCACCAAGTCGAGCTGAAAGCGGCACGGCCGTACCATCCTTTTCTCGAACCAGTTCAGGCCATTTCTGACCCCCCCATAACTCCCTTGTCGATGAGTTTAGAACCCTCATTTTAAAATATCTTATCAAGCACTGCATAGACACGATATATTTTAAATTTCATTTAATTTGGACCAGTCGTTTAGAAGTTATAGTTAGTCAAAGTTTCTTAATTTTCTGCCTGACTGACTGACTGACTGACTGACTGACTGACCGATCATCAAAATTCTAAGGTTCTTCTAGCAGACTGAGGAGCTTGAAACTTAGAATACACCTTGTATTTAGTGTATGAATAAAGGGAAAACTATAACATTCTGCAAATTCGGTTGCAACCGCATAACTAACTTTGTATTTCCATACAAATGTATAGGATTACAAAGTTAGCTTTGCGGATGGGCTTTGAGGAAATCTGTAGCTGAGGCTAAAGAAGTAGTTCCAGACAAGAGAAAGATTAAGACTATCTACAAAAAGAAATGAGATCCCACCAAAAACATTTACTTGTAAAAAGAACCAAGTCTCACCTCTCAGTTCATCTACTGTAAAAAGTTGTGAGATCCATGTGATGCCAAGTCGGTTATTGATTTATTCAAGGACTACTTCAGGGAACTTTCATCTTAAGCTATTGCGTAATTGGGTAACAGACATCATCTTACAGTAACTATATCGATATTTAAAAACTTATATATTTACAATAACTAGAATGACTTGGCAATCGCACACTATTTGCTTGTGAGATACGATGGTCTAGTGCGATGGCCGGGTCATTCTAGTTATTGTAAATATAAAAGTTTTTAAATATCGATAAGTATGGTTACTGTAAGATGATGTCTGTTACCTAATTACGCAATAGCTTAAGATGAAAGTTCCCTGAAGTAGTCCTTGAATAAATCAATAACCGACTTGGCATCACATGGATCTCACAACTTTTTACAGTAGATGAACTGAGAGGCGAGACTTGGTTCTTTTTACAAGTAAATGTTTTTGGTGGGATTTTTACTTACATTATTATGTTTTCTTTATATCTACTACAAGCAGCACTTCAACCTTCTGCATTAAGTTGATCTAAGGGGTATGTGCTGCTGACAGTGCCCTAGCACACACGGTCCAAACCGAACTCGATATTTCGAGATACGAAAACTTGCAAGGATAGTCTTTGATATCTTATCGAAACAATCTATTATTCTGTGTCTGAAAATGAACTGTACGTACCTAGGTTTTAAATATGTCCAATAAATGCAAGGCAATGGAAATCGGCAAGTATGGAAGTTTCGACACTGCTAGATAATGAGTATTCGCTCGTGATTTGTACCACAATAATCTCTCGGGGGAAGAGTGACGCGAATCAATTAGTTTTCTCAAACTTTTTGCGAGTTCTTCATTATCATTGAATGCGAGGAGAGATGGAGCCAAATTTTTATGTGATGAATATGTAGGAGGAGGGAAGTTTTATTAGATAGGTAACTAACTATAATCTTAGTTCTTTTACATACCGCCGTAAATAGTGATCAAATAAATTTTAAATTAATCATTTGGTAAGATAAAATCTAGAAACTGGTTTTTCTTATCAGTAATAAGAAACATACAGCTACAATTAAATTACAAAAATATCTAAATGCACAATGTAATAACTGCCTAATCGGTTTTAGTCTTGTCATGTCTCGCTTGAATAAATTTCCTGAACATCTTTTTCGTTTAGACTTAATTTTATTTTTTTATCAATTTCTCCAGATTAGGACTGCTTACACATGAGTTCGATGACTAGGTACGACCGATAGATATACCTACATTGGAATAGGTAAGCGGATTCTAGAGTAAAGACCACGTCACGGCAAGCGTAGCGTTGGACGCCTTTCGGCCAAATGGACCGATATATAAAGAAGAGAGCGACTGGTAGCCATGGATGGCGAAAACGGGAGATCGTGCCTTGTGACGTATCATGGGGAAGGCCTGCGTCCAGCAGTGAACTGCAATTAATAGGCTGATATGGTGTGAGTACTGTTCATCGTGTGAAACACCAAGTTGTCAAACAACCCAATGAAACCCTGTTGTCAGAGATTTTAACTTTTATTATCGATCATTTACAGTTTATTTGTTGTTCTTTGAAACCAAAAGTTTGTTAGTTTCTTGTTAATTTGTTTGGCCTGAATATTAATTAATTTGTTTTCAAGTTTCGATTCGAACCTTTGAAGTAAACAAAAGTAATGAAGTTATATCGTATTTTGAATTTAATTAAATACACAAGTTGTGCTCGAGTTCATTAATTAAGTTCATATTGGCTTGAGTTTGGAAGTTTCATTTCTATCCACGTTTCCTTTATTGTAACTGTTGGAGCCATAATAGGCTTCAAACTTTGGGTATATTAAAACCGGTATCAGTTATTTTTTACCTTCTCACTTTACCACAACTTATTCAAGTTCAATGTCAGCCGTATAGTCCAAACAGCTGTGCGGATTTTGACATGTGAGGTGTTGTTAGATGCGTCTTAGCAGGGTGAGTGACATTGGCTAAATAAAAAAAAAAAACATAAATTCAAGATGGAAAATTGTTAACGCAAAATATTTTGAAATTACTGCAGTCGGGTGTTTGTTTAATACATCTGCTTGTTAGCAGCTCGAAAAGAAGAACAAGCAGGGTGTTACTCGGTGAAAGAACGGTTTAATGTCCATCCGCTATCGTACATGACCAGCCTAAGCGGAAGGCTAAGTACGCTGGTCGCGTAGTATCTGAGCACTGCGACCAGTGTAACTTGGCCTCCCGCTTAGGCTGGTCCTGACACTATGCTAGCGGATGGACTGTACCGAAAACTTTGCAGGAATTAATGAAACTTAAAAACTTTTACTATGGAGCCACGTTGAGAAACGATTGTTTTGAATCGATAGTCTGATAGCTCATCGAGAATTCTATAAGGCCCTATTAAATATGATGCAAATATTTATAGGGTGCGTTCTACTCGTGAATTTGAACAACTTTTCTACTCGTGAAACTGAACAACTTTTCAAAGTAACAATTTTCGAAAATAAAATGTTACTGTACTAAAAATTCAAGGCTACACTTCATATTTCTAAAATAATAATTTTTTTATTTTTTACAAATTAAAGTTATTCAGTTTCACGAGTAGAACACACCGTGTAAATAACTACATTGAATTTAATACTACCTTATATAATAGAGTCCCAAAGCTCTCTCGATTAGCAACATAGCCTTCATAGCAGTGTTGGGCGTAATTAATTACTTTTGTAATTTAATTAATAATTGAACTACTTTTAATTCAATTACATGTAATTGAAATTACATGTAATTGAAATTAACAGTAATTGCAATTACTTTTCCAATTATGTAATTAAGTAATTATAGTTCGTAATTCAATTACTCAATTACATTTTGTAGTATGATACATTGTAGTATTGGCATAATCACAAATTTTGACGATTAAAACTTATAATTTTGTCACTAAATTAGTGATGATTGAAAATCTAGTTTTTGTGGTGATTATTAAGTATTCAATCGCTAATTTTTGAGTCAAAACTTAAACTAATTTGTAGGTATAAGTACATAATGACTCGGCCGGCTCGGCCCTTCGAATTGCTTGTCAATGGGTCTTTAGAGGTCAGCCATCGGGTCGTAAGGGTTGTTAGGTTTGTAATGGTTCAACGGGTTCAGCTGGTCGCAAGGATTCTTCGGGTCGTAAGGGTTCATCGGGTCGTAAGGATTCAACGGGTCGTAAGTGTTCAACGGGTCCTAAGAGTTCACGAAGAACCCTTACGACCAGAAGAACACTTACGACACGAAAAACCGTTACAACCCGATGAACTCTTACGACCCGATGAACTCTTACGACCCGACGAACCGTGAAGACCCGAAGAACCATTACGACCATAAGAACCCTTATACTTACACTAAAAAAACGAAAGGTTCAAGGAGTGCAAAAGGCCAAGCAATTCTAAGTATTGATTCATGAACTATCAGCAGCACATCAACCTATCCTTGATACATTACTGTTTTTGTTTTTGAATAGAGATGATAAAAACACCTTTTTATTTCATCATATTGTTTTGTATGGGTCATTATTTAGAAATAAACACATAGTTAAAAATCCTTATAGCTGTTATTTATATGGCCCTTGTTCATATGTAATTGAGTAATTTAGTAATTCTAATTACAATTACATCAAAGTAATTGGTAATTGAAATTACTTTTTAAAATTATTAATTCGTAATTGGTAATTGCAATTACATACAGTAATTGTAATTTTGTAATTAGTAGTTAATTACAATTTGCCCAACACTGCTTCATAGTAAAATAATATTGTTTAGTTTCATGCCTGCAAAGTTTTCGGTATACCCTTCTTTGCACCCGGTATAGTTCAGTCATCCATCACTACATATTAAATAAGAGATATCCAGAACCCACCCCAACGAAATGCGTTCAAAATGCTCACTGAAACCGTTAAGTATAAAATTAAATTCCGAATTTAATTTCGTAATTCGAATGCGAAGAGGTATTTCACGGCGTCACATCGAGACAATAATTTTCAAATTAATTCGTTTCTATTTTACTGTTGAGGAATTTTATTGTCAGGCATTTAGGTTTCAAGAGTAATATTTTCATGATGAAGGATTCTGATTTAAAATTTCTATCTAATTTTCGTGTTTATAATATTCTGTTTCGTTCGTTATAATATGTTGCCTTGTAGTGCTTAGTATCACCCCATATCATTCACTTGAGTGTCGTAAAAAGCGACTAAGGGATTTGAGAGTTGATGTGTATTGCAATTTTATGCTGACAGCCTGTCACTATGGTGATACACAGTCTTTTGAATGACTCTCATACTTTTGTCAGAGGTGGTAAAAAGGCTGCTCTTACAGCCGTTTACGTAGAGTGATACTAGCTTGTACCTAGCGTAGTCATAGTCATATTTTGAGGCCTATCGACAAACAATGATTGAGTAAGAATTGGAATAACATTACCATTTTCACCCGAGGGTTTCCAGTATTTTTCGATTTTTGGCGACATGCTGACATCTGTTCATGAGATTTAGTCATTGGTCATACATAATTTATCAGGAACGCTCCTCAAAACTTTTGGCGGATGACGGCGTGGCGATGATGCTCTACCTATTTCGCAAAAGAATGTACGTGTACATGTAAAATAAGGTAGAAAACATGAAGGTAACACGTTTTTGAATATGATATTCCCTTGATGTAGTATCTACTCACTAGAAATCTTGTTCGAGGTAGATTTACCTTCAACGTTAACCAAACTATGCGTGAAACTTTGCATCAAAATGTCACAAACGCAGTCGGAGAATTTCTACAGAACGCCAAGACATCACCCCTGAGCAAAGGGATATTCAAGAGTGAACCCTATAAATAACAAGAATGAAGCCGTGTAAAAACTCGTCTTGATGTCGGATAATACTAATAAATGCACAAAAACATAACAATTTCATCAACATCTCAAATCTACACAACAGTCGTATACGACCTGTAGATTATACCAAGTCAGTTAATTTTGGCTGAGCAAAGCAAGGATCTGTTCCACGTACACGTAGGACTCCGAGACGACAAACGACTTAATAAACTGGTGTCCGTGTTTTTAAAGCCACTTACTCTAGATACTGTGCTTAACTACTAAGCAACTAATAATAATAATAATAATAATAATAATCCTTTATTTCAGGCAACTAGGCCCATAGAAAATAACATAATACAATACAAAATAACTTACAATCTAACATAAATACTATAAACACATTACAATAACATAATAAAGCTAAGTAGGCACTTTCGATGAGGGCGACTCACGTTGCACAGGGGGTCGATAGCGCCTGAATACGACTCCCTGTGGCCAGACATCTTCTTGCATGAATCCACACACGTATTTACGGGGAACCGTCAAAACAAAAGACCTAAAATTGGTTTTAATTATAGATTCAAGTTGACGGATTCCCAGCGTCAATCCGGCGGGAGTTCGTACAGGATCCTGGTTCACCTTAACCATCTTCTGCAAGTGCTGTAAGATGTCCTCCGGTGTCGTCTTACTGTCTAGCCGGGACACATACAGCTGCGCGATGGGTTCTGCAGCCTTGAGCGTTGTTGAGGCTGCGGAGACGGTGCCGCGCTTATTGCGGTTGCGACGAAGTCGGCGCTTCCTGGATTCCGCCAGTGTGAAACCTTCCTCGTCAACAATCGCTTTAGACGCGACATTATTTTCTTTCGCCGCAGGGCTTGCCTTCTGCATCCCCTTTTGCGTCACGGGAGGCACAGGCTGCTGCTTGCGGCGAGGGCGGCGAGTTTTCTGCAGCAGAACTTCCTTTTGCCTCCCAGGTACAAAGGGAGCAGCATCGGGATGCAGCGCAGGTTCGGGGCGGGACGGTGGAGGCGGCAGTGTGTTGTTGTCGCTCTTCCTGTCAGCTGTGGGGTCGCTGACCCGCAGTTTACCGGGCTGTTGTAGAGTTGCTGGGCGCTTGGAATCGCTGACCGGTGCGGTTTCATGTTGCACGGCGACGCCGCGCTGCATGTTTACACACGCGGCTAGCGGAGTCGCTGACGCGGCGTTTTGTACACGTAATGCGGTCAACTCGCGTCGCAGCTCGGCACACACTTGTTCAGCGGTATCCCATTTTCCTTTCAATTCCTTGACGTCGGACTTCAGCAACACGATGTCCTTGAGCAGCGTGGTGACGTCGACATGGTCAAACGTCACTGGCGGCAGCTTGTTTAGGTCACGTGCTACGTACGTCGGGACGTCGTCGGGATCTTCAATTAATGTAGTTAAGGTGTAACAAAGTGAGTATATATTATGGTTTTGTGATTGAAAGTAACGCGCTTTAATGTGATTTGTGCGTGGTGACTTTCTTCATGCTTTTCTTGGCTTGGTTATAGCTTTCCAAGAAGTTCCGTCTGAAAATTTCCCAGTTTCCTTGAGGGCATGTCGCGATGATATGCGACGGGCATGCCTCATGCCTCATGCCTGGATTCGGCACATGCCTCGGCACAAGACGGAAGCAGGGCACGGTCACATAGTGCAGGACGTCGTACGGTTGCGTGGTCTTAACAGACGTGCCCGGCGATAGCCAGACGTCAGACAGACATCGATGTAGGAATGGTTTGATATGCGATATTGATTTGTTTGATTTTGTGTGTTTAATTTGATAGCTAAGTATTAGATTCATGATTGGAACTATTTAAAAATAGTAGTTTAGGCTAAATTAAAGTGTACTCGAAGTTAGTAATCGCTTATTTTTCTATAGAAATTTCTATTTAAATGCAATTATATTTTTTTTTACTATTTCTTTGAAATATTAGTTACCGATAATTATATTTAATCTATAAACATTATCTTAGATGACACATGTCAAGTACGTACAAGTAGGTAGGTACATTTACATCCCTCGCTTTAAAATCACACACTCGCAATCTTCACTGTCACTCCGAATATTTCACGCTCTGCGTAATCCTCGCAACTCCAAAATTATTAATTTTTAAATTCCGAATTGAAATTTTTGTTCTACCGCATCCTCGATTCAATTGTCGAGTCCAACCAGCCAGCAACCCCCGCATACCGGGTGCGTTCCGTTTGTCTCGTGCAATGTGGACGCCTCAGCGCGCCGCACGGCTCGACGCCTCGCTTCCAAATTCAAACGGTTGACGTTCCAAATTGGAATTGTTTTTCATTTTTCGGCTGTTAAACGAGTGGCCAGTGCGTTCGGAAATTGAATGGCGGTGAAGGGTAAGGGGTGGTTTTTGGTGTTTCTTTGGTTGGTTAGTTAGTTCACGGAAAAAGCGTTTAACTGTTTGGTAAAGGAAGTGGCAGTGTTAAAACCAACAAAGAAAAAGAAAACTTAAAAAACAAAAAATTAAGAAAGGATGCAGTATTGTTATTTCACAACATTGTCTTTCATGTTCGTATCTACCTACTTAAGTATATTGATTCAATTTGCAATAAAAATTTACAAGTCGATAAGACGGAATCAGTTCGCACTTCTAATATTAGAGTTGGTTCGATATCAAATATTGGTCCATTGCGGAGGCAGTAACCAAGGCAGGTACGAAGACATGGTAAAGAAAATGTGCAGTATGACATCTAGATTTGATTTAGGTATAGCAATATTTCGAAAAACGTTGAATAAATATTGTACCTAATTGTAAACAATTTTCATTTAATTAGATTGCACATGAATTAGAATCATTGTTCCTGACATTCGGACTGACTCATTAACTTTTATTCCCCTGACACTCTACGTACCTGGCAAGAGATATAGACGTGATTTTGTATCTTTTAAGGAATATTTCAAACTGTTTCTTGCATCTACTGTAACGGTGTAGTGGACATATGTCTCTGTACAATCGGACTGGCTCATTAACTTTTATTGTCTTTGACTCTCTGCCTATCCCACAAAGAAAATAGGCATGATTCTGTATCTTGTAAGTAAATTGCTGAACTGTTTGTTACGTATACTGTAACGGAGTAGTGGACATATGTCTCTGTGTAACATTCCGGACAATCGGACTGGCTCATTAACTGTTATTGTCCTTGTTACTCTGCCCAACCCCCCAGGGGTATAAACGCGATCTTGTAAGTAAGTTGTTGAACTGTTTCTTACGTATACTGTAACGGAGTAGTGGACATATGTCTCCGTGTAACATTCCGGACAATCGGACTGGCTCATTAACTTTTATTCCTCCGACACTCTGCGTACCCCGCAAGGGATATAGGCGTGATTCTGTATCTTTTAAGGAAGATGTAAAACTGTTTCTTGCATCTACTGTAAAGGGATAGTGGACATATGTCTCCGTGTAACATTCCGGACAATCGGACTGGCTCATTAACTTTTATTCCCCTAACACTCTGCGTACCCCACAAAGAATATAGGCGTGATTCTATAACTTGTAAGGAAGATGTAAAACTGTTTGTTACGTATACTGTAACGTAGTAGTGGACATATGTCTTCGTGTAACATTCCGGACAATCGGACTGGCTCATTAACTTTTATTGGCACTAGCCGGTCGCGGCCGCTAGCTCTATGCAGTGCTAGTATCCATTGTAGCACGATATACTGGGTTTTACAAAACAACAAATAAAGCCAAAAAGAGGTCAAGGTACTCATGAAACTGAACGACTTTCCTCATGTAACATGGGTCATGGACAAAAGTTTTGACCTCCTATACAAATTGAGTCGGTCGCCTGATTTGAGTTACTGTAGGGTAACTATAATTATTAATAAGTACCTATTCTAGCTTTCTGCCCCGCGCTTTGACCTGCGTATTAGTGAGTTACATCTAATCAGTGAGTAGGCAATTCTTAAAGGTGCGTTACCAAATGAATCAGCATCTGGTAATCTTATTCTTATAATTCCTATTATTAAACCTGATTGTCTTAAAGTAGGTATAGTCTCGTAAAATTGCCACAATTTACTGCCCAAATTGGCTACACTACTACGGGCGCATCGGCGCCGACTTGATTAGGAATAGTCGCATGACCGAAATCGGTCGGAGAGATCATTATAATCGGATCGTGTTTGACAATGGAACCAGTCCATTAGCACGCACTATATCGAATTACGCCGGGCATGTTACGGCCGAAGCATAACATTTTATAGCCTGCCTGATAGGCGAATCAAATTCTAGAACCCGTGCCACGAATGATGTCCCGCAAATGTCTTGCGACTTAGACTAGCATCACTCTAATTCTAGCCGTGGCAACATTTTATAGCCTTCCTGATAGGCGAATCAAATACTAAAACCCGTGCCACGAATGATGTCCCGCAAATGTCTTGCGACTTAGAAAAGCATCACTCCAATTCTAGTTGTAGCATAGGTAACATTTTATAGCCTGCCTAATTAGAAAAATTTAGATCTGCCAGAGCCAATCCTGCCGAAAAATTTAAATAATCTATATTTTTTATAATGTTTTATCTGTTAAAATTATGTCCAAAGGTACCCGAATGAAAGTGATGGCATTTATTTACCATTAATCTGGGGGCACGACTTGACTTGACTTGTACCCCCAAACATTATAAAGAATGTTTAACGGCCAGTCATATAACTTTAACTATTATAATAAAGGAATAGCATCAAGGCACCTTAGACTTGGCATGACTTTGTTGATTTCATTACTTTTTAGACATAAACAGGAGAGTCTCCATCGAGACTTGGCTAGTTTTTTACAGAATGTTTTTGGTAGGATAAGTTATTCTCTTCGTAGCGTAGACTCTAGCCGTCTATGTCGCTTCTTTATGACATTCTTATTTAATGACAATAGTGCTTTGTTTTCTTTTATTGGCATTTATTCGGCCAGTTTTTGTTTATGTTAACATTGATGTTTAAAATCAAGAGGTAAGAAAATATAATGCCTACTGACATTAATAAATAAATAAAATAAAATTGTTTTGTTTCAGACCAATAATACAATTGCATTAGGTTTATCAGTGTTTCAAAAATAATTTTTGTTGTTTGTTTGTTCGCAGCTGTATGGTGACCAACAGCAAATCGAAAATATTTTATTTTTCTTTAAACTTGAGTGATACAGTATCCGTTACGGTTTTTGTAGAAGCTTAAAATTGAGCACTATATAATACCTTTTTTTTTCAATATTTAGAGTATAGGTATACTTTAGTAGTACAGCTGGCACAAAATTGTGGCTGAAAACTCGAGTTAAAAACATTTAAACGATTTTGCTTCCAACACTCTCACTAAGTTTTATAAAGTCAACTATAAGTCGTAATATAAGTATTGTTGCTAAGAGTCACACAAAATTACAATTGGAAAACAATACAATGTCAATGAAAATATGCAATACCGATAAATTGAATTTGAAATTAACCGAACATAACAATAGTACCTATCTACCTATGTTTCGAAGTATACGCTCAAGAAATAACTAAAACATTGAATTAATACGGTTTGGTATTTATTCTTTGCATGAAAATTATAGAAAGTAAAGTAAATATTGGATCAAAACAACTCACCAGAAACATTAAATGTTTCGAAGAGTAAGTAAGGAATATGCCAACGAAAATTTGAGATAATAATGTCACAATTAAAACAAATTTTGATTTGCATCATCATGAAATTTGTGTTTGGAGCATCATTGAACCAATTAAAAGACACTGGACAAAATCCACCTGTATTTATAAGACTAGATCCTGATCAGTTTTTGGCAGGTTTGAAATCAATGATTGACACCCACTTCCAAAATAAGATGACAGACAATATAGCAGCAAAGATAATGCCTAAAACTCAAAAGAATATAGATGATGTCGTTGGAAAAAATATAAAAACTAAAATTGAACAATCTTTGAATGATGGCCTAGCAGAAAGAACAGTGGATGAAAACGTGTTGAAAAATAAATATTTGACTCGTCAACAAAATGAAGCTGTTGAGTATGTATTGCATCGTACATCCAACTATTCTTGTAGTGCTTAAATTTTCAAATGATATACAAATTAAAATTGAACATATTTTTTATATTATTCAGGAAACGACCGACAACGCCGAAACTTCTTTCGGTTACGTCGACACCCCTTACGGAAACGCCGCAACCCGTGTCTGTCTTAAACGAAAAGGATGCTGAAATTCTTGCAAGAGAGCCGCACGAAGATGGGGATAACCTAATGATGGATTCCCTGGAACAAACCACCGAATCACAGACACACGCTCCACTGAAGATCAATGGAGTCTACATGAGACGACAGCACACACCATTCTCTACAAAAGCAGCAACTGAAAAAACGGTTACAGGAAAATAAATTCGGCTCTCGTTGCAAAAGCTATGATCAAAATTATGATGAAAAGAAGGAATTCAAGCTCTTTTATAATTTTAGCGAATAAAAATAGAATATCAATTTAACCAGCTTCTTTTTTAAAGCTATTTTTCTTCTTATATTTAAAGGCTTTCTCTAGTCGGTGGCATCTCCGTCATTTGTTGCTGTCTTCCTTCTTCTCTTTGACCTTCCTATATTACCCATCAATTCTCCTTCACTTAGATCTAAAATGACTTCTTCTTGGTCTGAATTGAATTAATCCTTTCCCCTTGTTTGTTTCGATCTTTCCGTCGATGATTGTAGAGCTTGCAATATTATTTAGCGGAAAAAGAATACATTTTCCTTTTAAATTCTTCATCAAGGGTTTAGTATACAGAGGAAATGTTAAAACTTAAATTAAAAATATTTTCTCAACACATCGCATCACTTAGAGTAGACAAACTCGACCCAAATAAATTCATCTACGTAAATGATTTCACACATCAATCAGACTAAATTCACGTCAGATACCCATATCAATGGCAATCACTTAGGTTTCCAATAATAATTAATAAACACGCTCACTATCAATAATAAATCCCATGTCAAAAGCATTGATATCTGGTGAATAGCTGAGTGAATAATTAGCAAATGGCTCGGCTTATACAACACAGGCGTTACCTCAATATCAATATTTGATTATCTTGTGTACGGTTTTGTCGGTATTATTGACTGTTTAATATAAAGTAAATTGCTGATTGTTGTGAAGTAAGTACACTAAAAGGGCTGGTAGAGGCGTGGCTTGTATTGATAGCGAAAGTCGCAGGATCAAATCCAACGAATGATAGAAAAAAAAACAATATATTTTTGTAAACTGAAGGAGCAGTTTCGCAATGAAAAGAGTGGACTTTCGTTCAAGTGTTTGAATACTTGCAAATGTTTTGGGTTAGTTGTTAAGTTTTTTCTGTTAGTGGGTCTTGTGTCAAAAATATTGTAGGATTCGTCAATACAAATTAAATTTAATATTTTCATTTTCATTCAAAGTTTAATACTAATATTTATGTATATTATTAAAGTGCTCATGTAGGTATATAATATTTTTAATATGACATCAAAGATTTTCCCCGCAAGTTACCACAATGTCAAAGATCTTTGCTATATATAAGGCCAAACTATGAAACTCGCAAACTGAAATCCGCACAGCGAACATAATATCCGCGATTTATATTTTCAATGGCAATCTTTTGATGATTAATAGTATTTGCAGTATACAAATCTCTGCAGAAACCTGGGTTTGATTTGTAAAGGGTGGCAGATAATAGACTGTGAATCGCCATTATCAATCATGAGAATGTCAGAAGCATTTGTAAAGTCCTGTGGTTGATTTATGCGATTATCTGTTGTATTTGCGGATATTATATAAAAATCCCCTGAAAATATTTACAATGCTCTGACAAGTAGGAATGCATGTAATGAATTAACAAAGAATACGTACTCAATCGTAGAGTCAGATCGAAACAAATACCTGCGTATTAGGGTTAAATCTTAAATTTGCAGCTGAATTTAACGTTTTTAACAATACCTCCTCCTCCTCGCGTCGTAATCCTCATTACTGAGGGTCGTGAATCCCCCGATGGGAAAGTATTTTCTCATTCACGATGCTTTTCCATCGCTGCCTATCTTTGGCGACATGGAGCGCAACGTGCAGCTTGGTGTCCAGTGCCGAGCGAATTTGGTCAGACCACCTGGTTGGACTGCGATGCGACCTCTTGGTCGTTTACCATCGACTTTTCCTGTGATTATGAGCTGTTCCAGGTTGTGTCCATCTTTTCGGGCGATGTGGCCAAAGAACTCCAGAATCCTTCTAAGGCAGATAGTGGAGAGTCTGGTTTTGATATTTAGTTCACGAAGGATAGAGATGTTACTACGGTATGCTGTCCACGGTATTTGTAACATTTTCCTCCAGCACCACATCTCAAAAGCGTCAATGCGGTCACGGTCGGCCTTCTTCAACGTCCATGTTTCGGCGCCGTAGCTGAATATGGAAAAGACGAGAGAGCGGACCAACTTTATCTTTGTCTTGCGAGATATGTTTCGGTCTTTCCATATACACTGCAGCTGAGACATTGCACTTTTGGCCATGCCGATACGTCTCCTGACTTCTTTTTCACAAGAGCCTGTGTTGCTGATGGTAGCGCCTAGGTACGTGAAGTCATCTACCTTTTCAAGAGAGAGAGCGCCTGTTAACTGGAGCGAATTGGTGCGGTCAACTACCATAACTTTGGTCTTAGAATGGTTGATCTTGAGACCAAGTTCCAGGCTGATCCTTTCCATTCTATCAAGGAGGTCCACCATTTCAGATTCATTTGCAGCGAGAAGCGTGGTGTCATCTGCGTAACGGAGATTAGTGATTTTAGTGCCACCTATGGTGACACCTCCATCCCAGTTTTCAAGTGTTCTCCTTACTATATATTCTCCATAGATATTAAATAGAATAGGGGATAGAATGCAACCCTGTCTTACACCTTTTCCAAAATTAAAAGGCTCAGATGTTATCCTTTCAACTCTTACTATGCCCTGGTTGTTCATATAGAGCGATCGAATTAGCGCGACCAGATGTTCAGGTACTCCAAGTTCTTCTAAAACCCTCCATAGAGCCGACCAGATTACGCAGTCAAAGGCTTTACTGTAGTCGATAAAACACAAGATGACAGGTGTGTTAAATTCGTAGGACTTTTCAATTATTTGGCGAATATTTAAGATTTGCTCGCGTGTCCCTTTGCCCTTGACGAATCCAGCCTGTTCCTGAGGTATTTGCCAGTCTAAGTAGTAACGCATTCTGTTGTTTATAATGTGAAGCAAAACTTTGCTGGCATGTGATATCAAGGCTAGCGTTCTATAATTATCACATTTTGAAGTAGATCCTTTTTTGTGCAGAGGCAGTATAATTGATTTTGCCCAGTCACCAGGCCATTCACCAGTTCGCCATATATTGTCACATATTTTATGTATTGCGTTAGCTCAGTGACCCCATTGCCTTAATAATTTCGGCTGTTAATTGATCAGGCCGGGTGCTTTTTGTCTTTCAGGGTAGCAATAGCAGCTGTTACCTCGGACAGTAGTATGGGAGGTTCTGGTGTCAGGTTGTCCCATGTTGTTTGTGTTTGTACAAGATTCTGCGGGTTTTTATACAGGGTTTCGCAATATTTGCGCCACCTGTCTGCTATTGCGTTCAAATCATGTAGTAACGCTCCATTCTCGTCTTCAACTACCCATGTTTTGGGTTTAGATTGTTTTGAGAGGAGTTTAACTTTTTTAAACAGATCCGAACTTTGAATTTTCAGCGCGTGGCTTTCTATCTCCTGACAAATATTTTCAACAAACTGGTTTTTGTCGCGACGGCAATGTAGTTGAATTAATCTGCCCAAGTCCGAGTATGCTTCACGATCCTCTTTGGTTGTCAGTCCTGACATTTTCAGATCCTTTCGCTGTTGAATTATAGACCAGGTATCAGCGGAGAGCCATGTTTGTCTACATGCAGATGGAGCCCGTTGTTTGGTGACTGTGTCTACTGTCATCCATATCTTGTCTTTAAGATGATTCCATTGCTCATTTGCACTTGCGTCTACAGGTGGTGGTTTTTCTGTTATCAGGTTTTTGATGCCAACTCTAAACGCTGGTTTTTCTGATGGTTCTAGAATACGCGGTCGTAAGAGGGATCTTTTTTGAACTGATTTTAGACGAAGGGCAAATTTGGCTACCAGAAGACAGTGATCAGATCCACAATCTGCTCCGGGGAAAGTCTTCACGTTGGAAATAGAGCTTTTCCAACGGCTGTTGATTATGACATAATCAATTTGATTGCGGAATCGGTCACCAGGGGATTTCCAAGTGTAGAGGCGTCTAGGATGGTGTTGGAAGCATGTGTTCATGATCGTCATCTTTCTATCAATACAGAATTCAATCAGTCTCACTCCTCTCTCGTTTCTTACTCCTAATCCATGTTTGCCGACTGTACTCCTTATGTGATCATCCATCTGCGTGTTGCCTACTTTAGCGTTCCAGTCCCCAATCATTAAAGTTATCTCGCGATTTGGAATTTTGGATAAATTCGCTTCCAGTGTGGTGTAGAATTCATTGATGGCATCATCTTTCGCAAGAGCCGTTGGGGCGTACACCACAACTATATTTAGAGTACCTACAGGGGCGTGTGTTTAGCTTAAGGGTCATAATTCTGTCATTGAC
Organism: Phthorimaea operculella; assembly: GCA_024500475.1. Lineage (NCBI taxonomy): Eukaryota > Metazoa > Arthropoda > Insecta > Lepidoptera > Gelechiidae > Phthorimaea > Phthorimaea operculella. The sequence continues at coordinate 1,032,739 of JANFCV010000018.1, read as the reverse complement.
TGGGTTGTATCCTAGAACATAGTTGTTTAGGTGTTTTGGTACCCATACAGCAACTCCGTTAGTGCTGGAGTCCAAAGGACCTGAGAAGTACAAAGTATTCCCGTTAGAGGTTTTCTGATGACCTTGTCCTCGCATGTGCGTCTCAGTCAATCCTAGTAACGACAACTTGTGGGATTCTGCTTCTTTCTCTACAATGTCCAATTTTCCAGGTTCTAGTAGGCCTCGGATGTTCCATGTTGCAATCCGTTTTTGCTTTTGGATTGAGATGTTAATTTTGGAATCACCAGTAACATGTCCACTAGCTGAGACCCGGTGATCCGTCTCAGTAGTAGCTTCGGTAACCAATTTCACATCACCCGGCCCGGTAACCGAATGACGCCGGTCGTTAGTCGGGTCGCCCAACGATGTCGCTCTCTTAGTCGTACTATCCATGGGGGTTTTTCTTGGGTTGATACACATGGTGGCCACCCGATTCCTTCCACGGCATACTTTTAGAGGGGATTTAATACCTCACGGTTTATAAAACCGCTCCATGCATCCGTGCTTGGAGGTGTCGGGTTAATTAAACCGCCGCCCGACGCTCGGCGTTGAACTTTTACAGCTGGGTAGTTTTTCTCCAGGCAAACCCTCTTCGTTTTCTCAACCAGGGCTTGGGACCGGCAATGGCAGAGTTAACAATACCTATATCCTTGTTTTTGTGAAAACAATAAATAAGTCTGTTTTAAATTCCAATTACAGAACCGACAAAAGATGAAACTAGATAGTCAAAGAAAATGAAAAAGTAAGAACCAAGGGAAAGTTCATTAAAATACGTCGTCGACGCAGTGAAAACAAACAAACTGGCCGAGAGACTAAATAAAAATAAAGCCCTAATGCAAAAGAACGAAACGCGCCCGGAAATCTGAGGCAGATAAGCGGAATGGAAACGTGAGACGACGTGGAGTTTGGCTGAAGAGTGGATGAGGCATCGAGTGAAAAAATTGCACAATCGAACTGAAAGTTCATTCTCTTGGCTGAAAGTCTGCTCTTCTCTTCGTTGCAGTTTGTATAGCGTTCCTAATATGTAGTTGGTTCGACGATCTTCTTGAGTTTCGCGCAGCTGTTAGTAGCTCTCTCTTCTATATTCAATCAAGAGCTTGGCGCTAGTCAGTAAAGCATTCCCTTTCCATGTTACTGCCTTGATTGTTAGTAGCAGAGTAATCCCAAATTGTGGCCTTTGAAGGCACATTGGAAGTGATTGATTCGAAAATGAAGAACTAAAAAGTATTTCCTGATTTTTCTTAGCTTGTGCATTTTTAGTGTTGCTTAAAAATTCTCAAACAAAGGGTTGGACAGAATAAGAAGGGCTCAAACTGTGGTGTCATGCTCGTGCAAATAGAGTCAAACGCGATTGGGGTGACCTAGGAACAAGCTAGAACCTGTAAGTACTGCAAAACTAGGAACAATGGCGAAAGATGTCTCAGACACTCTGTAAGTGGCAGTGGGGTAAAACATAAACGACAGAATCAACAATAACGGAAAATGCCACATCCACATTATCACAGATTTTCCAGGTTATCCGGATAAAGTGCGAGGACGCCGCGGGGGGACTGAAACTGTGGATGGACGACCTATTTTAAATATTCCTCGCTAAAACTATACTCTTGCTGGGTATTTTTATAGCAACACTCCGATTTCCAATATCTGAATGTTTGTGCGCCAGTATTTGCTCTTTCAAGTCGAGATTAAGTTTTCAAGACTCAAGAGAAATAAAGTTGTTGACTTTGTCGAGTAAATATTACAGATTTCACATTTTCTCAGATAAACAGGAGATGTATTTTCTGTGTGTAGAGATTTAGTTTCTAGTTAGAGGGGGAAGAGAGTTAGTGCATTAATTTTTTTATGGTTTTCGGTTCATGGATGGTTCTTTGCAGGTAGAGTAACCTACACGATCCACGAATAAAACTCAAAATGAAACATCTCAAAAAAACATTTTTATAACCATGATGGATGTATGTGTACGGGTGAGCTCACTCAATCTTGAAGGTAAAAGACTTGACAGGATCTCTGTGAAATCTAGACAGGTGGGTATAACAGCGATATTTCCAGTAAAAGAAAATGTACTCTTGATTTTAGAGTCTTCCGTGATTTCGCGCGAACCACTAGCGGCAAGGTAATCCAGTTACTGGCACAGCTTCCCAACGCCCCACATTCACCACTTCGGAGTGTGTCAGCGAGGAGGATAGAACCTATGGGAGTGCCGAAAACTCCATTCACCGAGCGGATGCTATTTTAATGGTAGTTTATGCAACTGCCTTAACTATAATAAATCTTGAATGGATTGGGTTCATGAATAGTTCTTTGATACTCTACCTACACAATCTACGCATAAACCTCAAACTAAAAAAAAACCTTTATCCGTGATAGGTGTGTGTTTCTGGGTGAGCTCACTCCATCTTGAAGGTACTGATTTTACAGGATCTCTATGAAATCTAGACAAATGGGTATGACAGCCATATTTCCAGTAAAAGAAAATGTACTCATGATTTTAGAGTCTTCCGTGATTTCGCGCGAACCACTAGCGGCAGGCGGCAAGGTAATCCGGTTACTGGCACAGCTTCCCAACGCCCCACATTCACCACTTCCGAGTGTGTCAGCGAGGAGGATAGAACCTATGGGAGTGCCGAGTACTCTACTCACCGAGCAGATGTAATTTTAATGGTAGTTTATGCAACTGCCTTAACTATAATGGCAGGTATTAGAATGAAAGTGTTGCAGCTGAATATGATAATAGTTTGATATTAGCATTCTAATGCCTAATTTTATAAAGGTGTAAAAAAATTATGGCAAATATTAATAATGGCCCACTGAACAACTTTCCCAACATAGGTCGAAATATAAAGAAAAAATTTAGACCTCCCACACAAAATGTATTGGCCGGCGGCGGCCGGGTCAGTTTGTATGGGATGGGCCAAAATGTTTTTCGTATTTGGACCTATGCTTCTTAGGAAAAGTTGTTCAGTTTCATGGGCTGGTTTACCTCTTCAAATATTTGCAGTTATATTTTTACATACTGTATGCAGTTGCATACACTATACACTGTACAAAAAATGAATGAAAAATATTCCAAATCTCCGCACTGCAGTGGCGATTGCAAGGGACATCCAAGCTGTTACCTAACAAGTTCCGTAAGAAGGTCACTTTTAGACGAAAAATAAAAACGGATACTTATAAACTAAACAACCGTTCTTTAAAAACAAAACCGATGATCACTCCGCTGGTATTTCCTCCATGCGTGCCAGTAACTGGCGCCAGTGGTAACTCAATAAAAGGCACTCGTTCGCACATTCCGGTCACGCGTCGCCTGCGGCTGCAGGACCGCGCCAGTGGTGCCTGTGAACCACCTGCAATCTGTGGACCATGTAACATACATTGAACAGGATTTTGTCAAAGAAGGAAAAATTTATTGCATGACATAGACTGTTAAATAATGGGTTTCACGCGCTTCGTAGACTTTTTGACCAATCACAATTGCAGATATGACTCTCTCTCCCTTCAAATGCCAGCAAGATGCATTTACTATAGTACAGGCGTTCAAATAGGCCATATTTGACAGCTGTCAAAATCATGTTAATGCTATGACATAAGGTCTTTTTTTCTTTATTGACATGTTTCCTGGTATGGGTTTGGGTCAAACTCAATAAAAGGCACTCGTTCGCACATTCCGGTCACGCGTCGCCTGCGGCTGCAGGACCGCGCCAGTGGTGCCTGTGAACCACCTGCAATCTGTGGACCGTGTAACTGCAACTGCTGATAGACATACCTACATTAAACATACTAAAAATGTTGTATGATGCTTGCTTTTATGTGGACTGTAGATTGTAAGGGCTGGTCTTCTAAATTGGGTGCGTGTGTGGAGATGATTAAAAAGCTGGTATTACGGAAAACTAAATCACTATATTGTCTTTGTAACACTGAGAAAATAAATATTTTATAATAGAAAATACACGTACGTGCGGCAAGGACGCCGATCGGGACGAGAAGAAGGAAACAAAAGAGAAATTCGAATTCCTGACAAATTTGAATTTTCCTACGTGCCAATTGCACTAGTAAAAAGTTTTTATGTTCTGAACATAAGTTGCCGCCTCAAAGAAATGATTTGGAAATCCATTAGTTAGTTACTTTATAAAAGACACTATTAACAGTTTAAAAACTTCTGTAAAGCAACAACTTATTCACATGAGTTAGATAAAACAGCTGAATGGCACTTAAAGCTTATCACTGAATTCGAAAAAAAATATTTGAAAACTTTAAAAACTAGACAAGGCAATTTTTGAAAAAGATAGATAATGTTTGTACCTAAGTTACAAAGTGTGAATGAACAAAACTAATACATACCCTAATAGTGAACATTGTTTGCTATTTACTTAGCTACTTAGTTCTTATAAAAAAATATGTAACCCTATTAAATAGGTACCTTGAATAATAAAAATCTACCTAAACTTATCACAAGTTGAGGGCTCCACCTCAGAAAAAAAAACAAGTGAAGTAATATTATAACCAAAGTACAGTAAGCAGCAGTTCAGTCAAGACATCACCTATTATATATACTTATATGATAAAATAAACAACTTATAGTACAACATCCGCTTAGTACTTAAAAAATATAAGAATAAACTAACCTAATTAGTATCAATTGGCAGCACACAAATCTTCGTGATGGCCCTGTTATGTTTATAGCCGTTAGCAGACATTACTTCTACAGCACGAACTTTACCATCTTTGCCGGGAAAGATGTTAGTAATCCTAGCCATTGGCCAGTGAAGAGGAGGTGTGTTGTCATTACATAATATTACTAAACTACCTATTGCAACATTAGGCGTAGCATTTTGCCATTTAGGCTTGTTTTGCAACAAAGTAAGATAATGTTTACTCCAATATGTCCAGAACATTTGTTTCATGCTCACAGTTATAGACCAAAGTTTAAGCAAATTAGTCTTAGTTTGACGTTGGTCACGCTCTGGGTAAGTATTTAAAGGAGCACCTGTGAGAAAATGCCCAGGTGACAAGTAAGAGAAATCATTTGGATCTGAAGTTACAGCAGTGAGAGGGCGAGAATTTAATATACCTTCTATTTCTACCAACACTGTATTAAGCTGCTCATATGTGAGTACAGCTTTACCAATAACCCTTTTAAGATGATGTTTCATACTCTCAACGCCACTCTCCCAAAGTCCACCAAAGGTCGGGCTGTATGAAGGTATGAAATGAAAATTGATGCCACGCTCGGCAGAGTAAGCTTGCACTTGACTTTGGTGACTTTGAGAAGAGTACAAACGATACAACTCATCTACCTGGTTCTTAGCTCCCTTGAACGTGGACCCGTTATCAGAGTAGACATCGCTGGGCAGGTTTCTTCGAGAAATGAAACGTCTGAAGCATGCCAGGTACGTTTCCGTAGTCAAATCCGATGCGAGTTCAATATGAACCGCTTTTGTGACAAAGCATACGAACAATACAATATACGCTTTTGTAATTACAGACCTCCGCAGACGACTGTTCTTTACTGAAACCGGCCCCGCCATGTCGACTCCCACAACCTTGAATACTCTATCTGTGGCGGTGACACGTTCAGCGGGGAGTTGACCAAATAGCTGAGTGTTTGCTACGGCTTTCATTCTGAAACAGACAATACATTTATGAATGACTTTCTTTACAGCGCGTAGTCCGTCAACTATCCAGAATCTTTGTCTTAATGAACTAAGAACCAGTCGCTGACCAGCATGGAGCAATTTCATGTGTTCATCTCTCACAATCAGGGTGGTTATATCTGAATTCTTTGGTAGAATAGCAGGATGTTTCTTAGCGTAAGGAATTGGAGCATTCTGCAAGCGACCAGAAACTCTAAGGACGCCATCGACAGGGTCTAAGAAAGGTGTGAGTGGCCTTAAGCTACCAGTGACCTGTTTGTGAGAAACCAAACACTTAATTTCGCTAGCATAGTATTTTTCTTGCTCATGCTTTACAATAAGTAACAAAGCCTTATTTAATTCAGTAGCTGATATGAAATCCTTATTTTTTGTAGCATTAGGCTTCACGTTGTCACAAAATCTTAGAATATACGCTAGCACACGAGTCATTTTATTAATGCTAGAATACTTTTTCAGCTTAGAAAATAAATCAGAATCAATAGAGCTAGTTGTAGCACATACAACGCTTTCGCTAGGTTTTAACTCAGGTAAAACTGTGGGTTGATCGCATTTAGATTGAAAACTATAGTCTTTTTCATGCAGAAAAGACGGACCATGAAACCAAATATCATAGTGCCTAAGCTCTTGAGGTTGTAAGCCTCTGCTGAGACAGTCTGCGGGATTGTCTGCAGTATTTACATATTGCCAATGACAGTTACGAGTAAGCTCTGAGATCGCTCTAACCCTGTTCGAGACGTACGTTTGCAACTTAATGACGTCAGTCTTCAGCCAAGCTAACACTATCTGAGAGTCAGATAAGAGGTAAGTGTCATCTATGTGTGTCTTTGTAGCCAGTGTATTTTGTACCTTTACAGCCATTTGCGAGAGCAGGAGCGCGGCATTCAACTCGAGTCTGGGGACAGTCAGCAGTTTACGAAGCGGGTTGATGCGCGACTTGGAACATAATAGCTCAACCTTTACTTTACCTTGTGTATTAATAGTGCGTAGGTACAGACAGCATCCATAAGCAACAAGCGATGCATCAGCGAAGCCTATCAGTTGTCTGATGACAGCATCACTCGGCATTACACAACGAGCTATGGAAAGTGGCGCCATCTGCTGAAGGCTACTAACAAAATCAATCCAAAGTCGACGAATATCTTCTGGCGGAGAATCATCCCAGTCCGTGTTACTTGTCCAAAGTTTTTGCATAATTACCTTTGCTTGTACCATGATAGGTCCTATTAGGCCTAACGGGTCATAAAACTTACTGATGTAACTCAGTATGTCACGTTTTGAGTCGCGCTCTCCTTGATAAGGCTCAGGACACGTTGTGATGAAGACATCCTTCTGCACGTCGAAACGAACACCTAAAGTTTTGAGTGACAAATCCTGCTTCAGAAGATCGAGCTCTCCAAAATGATGAGTTTCCCTGGGTACGTTTTGCAGGACAGAAGGGCAGTTAGAAGTCCATTTATGCAACTTGAATCCTCCCAGAGCAAGCAACTTAACTAACTCAGATTGCATTTGGAGCAGGGTTTGTTCAGAATGAGCGTTTGATAGTACGTCATCAACATATGTATTTTCCTTTAAAATTGCTGATGCTAGGGGAAACGGACTTTCATATCTAGTGGCGAGCTCTATGAGGCAGCGAGTGGCAAGATAGGAAGACGACTTAGAGCCGTAAGTAACAGTATTTAACTGTATGCACTTGACATCTTGGTCAGGTGACTCGCGCCACAAAATATTTTGTAGAGAACGCTGAGCTGGGTCAATTTCAATACACCTAAACATCTTTTGAATGTCGCAGATGAAAAAATACATTTCTAATCTGAATGAAAGCAAAATTTCAAAGAGATCTTTTTGGACCACCGGACCGTTCAATTGAAGATCATTGAGAGACACTTTCTTATTAGTAAGCATAGAAAAATCAAAAACAGTCCTCAATGGCGTGGTTTTGCTGGTCTCCCTTATGACACCATGATGAGGGGTGAAATAGACCGGGTCTTTAGACAAATCATAGCTACTTATGTCACGGTACTCACCATGTTTCATCTCAATATATTGATTGATGAATTTAATATACTCCTCGCGAAAACGCGGGTTCTTTTGTAATTTTTTTTCTAGATTATAAAATCTCATAAGTGCCAGGTTAAAAGAATCCCCCAGTTCTGAACTAACCTGCTCCAAAGGAACCTTAAGAGGCATTGAAACTTGAAATTTCTGATTTTCAAGCTTGGTGGTTTCCTTAAAAAGCTTTTCACAATAGTCATGCTCAGGTAATCGCTCTGGAAAGATTTCTGGCACCTTTTCTGTCCTCCAAAATGAACTCATAGTGTCGCTTAAATCGCTGCTACAGTCCTGACAAAAAAAGATAGTAACTGGTTGGTTTTACTTGTTGAAAGATGGTTGGCTCCACCGACGATGTGCCCAAGTGCTGTGTGGACTACTACTGGCCGCTTACTGCTGGCTGCATCTGGAACTGCAGGCTCTAGGCTGCTTGCAGACACCTCACCACCCGACGACAGCAATAGGATCTGGAAGAATACATCAGCTGCAAGCAACATATCCACATTCCCAGGCACATTGAAATTTGGGTCTGCCAATTTGCAGTTAGGAGGGAAAGTAACATGCGACACATCAAACTGCGCAGGAGGCTGTTTTGAAGTGACATTTTCAACTATATTGCAGTTGACATTCATCTTGAATGGATAGACAGTTGAGTGGACCTCGAGGTCTATACATTTTTTAACTGGCAATGATGCCCCAGTAATGCCCACAATTGTGGCATTTGTGTTTGTAGGAGTCTTTCCTAATTGATCCACTATTTTACTTGAAACTAATGAAGTCATAGAGCAACTATCAAGAACAGCCCGTGCATGTATTACAGAACCTGTCTGTGAAATAAGCTTGACCATAGCAGTAGGCAATAAAACCTGTCCGGAGACAGCATTCGAAATCAATGTCACATTCTGCTTAGGTTGCTCAGCATCAATCCCATGGACCAGAGTGTTATGCTGCATCTTACAGCCGGGCTCAGCGCAACGACCATAAAAGTTACACCTCTTATGAGGCTGCACAGAGAGACACTGCTTGCAAATTTTGTTTGTCTTCGCGAACTCGATGCGTTTGTCCAGTGTGAGAAGCTTAAAAGCTGGGCATTTAAATAATCGATGGTCAGACTTACTGCAATGCAGGCACGAAGCATGCGGTGTCACAGTCGCAGCATGACAGGTTAGACGCTGCTCCTTAGGCTGAGGCTTATGCATGCTGGCCTCTGTTGACTCCAACGCTAAAGCTCTGTGTTCGAGATACTCAAGGAGCTCCTGCGTAGTAGGTGGCTTCTTAGAATCTGTCCTGTCCAGCTGGAAACCACGGACGGTCAGCATATCCAGCTTTCTCAGTAACACGCACACCACCATGCTGTCCCACGAGTCTACAGGCTCAGCAAGATTCCTTAGAGCGGCGAGGTGCTGCTTGGTATCTGAAATCAGTTTGCGAAGATTCGCTGTAGTGGATTTTGTGATGTGTGGTAGGTCAAGTATTGTGTAGATGTGTTCCTGTATTATCTTGGCTTTATTATCATATCTGTCTTTCAACAACTCAAGAGCTTTTTCATAACTGTCATCTTCCAACGGCAAGTTACTTACTAAGGAATGAGGTTCCTCGGCCAAAAATCCCTTCAAATAGTACAACTTTTGTACTGGGTACAAAGTATTGTCTTTATGTATCATAGCAGTAAAAAGATTAATGAAATTGTGATATTCTGAATATTGGCCTGAGAATTTTGGAATGACCACACTAGGGAGCTTAGTCTTGGCATGATTAGACACAGGTACCTTCTCTTCAGGCCCCTTTTTTGACTTGGAGGCTATATGCTTGTCTAACTCAGAGAGGGTCAGAAGATAATCGTCCTCTACAAGCCCTAGCTTTTCACAATCATCATCTTTAGGTTCTAAAACTGATATAGATGCACAAAGAGAGGAGTACTCACCGAAAGCTTCCACCAATCTGTTCCTTTTTGTGCTCAAGAGCTCCAACGACAGATGCTCAAAGGAGGCTATTGTATTTTTAAGCCTAGTTATCGATCCTTTGGCATATGATCTCCTGGAGTTTAACTCAGCAAGCTTTGTAGCACTCATGTTTACTATGAGTGCGAACACAGTCTACTTGCGATCACCACCACAATTTTTACATATATAAAATGTAATTAATAACTATTCGAGAAACACTTAAACAGACAACTGTTACGTAATTTAACACCTTTAAGTTAGGAAAACAAAAATATATTATGAGTGACTTTACGCGTTGCGACGGCTCAGCTTTGACAGGCTTCTTTCTTGAGTTTGGGCAGGTCGACACAACCCAAAACGGACGCACTGATTGGTTCAAGCTCGGCGCTCGGCGCAATGCTGCCAACATCACGGAAACGATAGAAACGGTGCACCTTCGTTTCATTCGATCGATGTCGGTTTTCCTTTCTTCGGTACGGCGTACTTACTGTCTTCTCGAAAATAGCAAGTTTGATTTTTGTATGGAAACAAAAATCTTATGGAATAAACTTGCTTGATTAATAGTCGTCGCGCTGAAAAAAAATACACGTAGGGTTTTGCGCCGTTGAAGTATGCGCCCTGGGTACGAGCGCTAAGAAAAAATCCAAGCGCGCCCGAAGATAAAAGGAACGCAATCGGCGTACGCGTCACGACGACAATATGGCGGCAAAATTCAAATTATAGCTGCCGCTTCTCGCCCAGGCAAATTGATAATAGCCCACAACGTAGTGTCTTCTGTTTTTCTCGAAGTGTTTATAGTCCAATCGCACAACACGCACCAATTTCTTCAAATTCCTGCGAGATTGACCAAAATGTATGATGCTTGCTTTTATGTGGACTGTAGATTGTAAGGGCTGGTCTTCTAAATTGGGTGCGTGTGTGCAGATGATTAAAAAGCTGGTATTACGGAAAACTAAATCACTATATTGTCTTTGTAACACTGAGAAAATAAATATTTTATAATAGAAAATACACGTACGTGCGGCAAGGACGCCGATCGGGACGAGAAGAAGGAAACAAAAGAGAAATTCGAATTCCTGACAAATTTGAATTTTCCTACGTGCCAATTGCACTAGTAAAAAGTTTTTATGTTCTGAACAAATGTATAAGTTTTGTTACATATAAGTAATATGCATTCATGTTAAAAAATAAATTGGAACCAGTGACTTGGCTATATCTTTACGCGCAATTTGCATGTCATGCCCGAAAGGAAAAGTACAGAAGACGATGTGAAAAAAGATAGCGGGCATTCGGTTTTTCGTCAAAGACGGAAAAAGATTTGCAGATAAAGTTCATTGCATAACATTGAATGTTAAATGATGGTTTTCATGTACCGCGCTTTGCTAGACTTTGATTTGACAAATCACAATTACGGATACGACTCTCTCCTCCTTCAAATGTCGTTGAGATGCGTTTACTAATAAAATCTCCCTCTCTCTTAGTGTGATGCGCATCAAATCGTCCAACGACCCGATTAACTTTGGTTTCAGAGTTTTTAAATAGAACTGATGATCACTCCATTGGTTTTTCCTCCATGTGTGCCAGTAACTGGCGCCAGTGGTAACTCAATAAAAGGCACTCGTTCGCACATTCCGGTCACGCGTCGCCTGCGGCTGCAGGACCGCGCCAGTGGTGCCTGTGAACCACCTGCAATCTGTGGACCGTGTAAATATAACGGACGTCCACTGGGTCACGCAATTCAAAATATTTAAAGAGTGATAGAGATAGACTGTGAAACGGCGCGCAGATAATAGAAATTGTCCTACGAATCACCAGATCATCTTCAAGCAATTTCAAAAGCTCTGATTGCTTGGCCATTTCGTCCGCGGCTCTCGGCAAGGTAGCGTGGGTTTATTGATGTTCTACTGGCTGACGACGATTTTTTCAGTAAACACTGTTTTATTTATAGCAATTGTTTTGTTTTTATATAGTGATAGAGTCTAAAACGCTTTGGCTGTAGGCAAATTTACGGATTTTTTAATATTTTAATAGTAAATAACATTTAACCGTTAATTGTCTCCTGGGTCACAGTTCCGCTGAGTCACAATTATCGTGACCCAAGAGACAATTTTCGTGAGCTAGGAGACTTTTTATAGTTGTCAAATTAAATTAAAAGGAAATTTGGCATGGTTTGCAAATACTTACTTAAAAGAGATAAGAAATAACAATCAGGCATTTTTTTCTTTACGATGCAATGGCTACTGATGGTTTAATTTATGAAGAAAACTGGGCTTACTAACATGTTTTTCTTTCCCTTCACTTTGCTGATGTTTTTGTGTTTGTGTGCTTCAACAGATATCATGCCTTTAACTGCTGCAAAAAGGCAGAAGCGATACAAAGAAAAAATTAAACAAAACTCCGAAAAATATCAGATTTGTCTCTTGAGTCACAAAAAATGTCTCTTGGCTCACAGGTTTGTCCCCAAAGTTTATGGACGATTTTATTGTTTAGATGTGATTACAGCTATTTTTTTATACATATTTGTAAACAAGTGTTTATTATATGTTTGGAGAAGTTACTGAAAATTATTAGTTTTGATTTTTGTTGGCCAGAACCTTAAATATGAAGAAAAAATGCGGTGTAACTTATCACTCGTGACCCAAGAGACACAATAAGATTTAAAAAAATGTTAATGTTACGCTTTCTAGCTTTTCAAAACTGCATATATGATTCGTTACGATTTTTGCTTTAAATAAACATATTGATTTTTTCTATAACTTGATATTTTCTTAACTTTTTATCCAAATATAAAACGTTACCCAGGGGACACATACTTACCTGAGTTTTCTTACAAGTATGTAAAATTTACTGAAAAATTGAAAATTTTTCGGTGCCGATACTGCTATAGCAAAATTTAATATATGTTTTATTAATACCCTTAAAAAACTTTATAAAATAATATTATTTTATTTTCTAAAAAAACAAAACTCAGAGTACAAAGAATAGTTGATTCACCCAACTGCAACTGCTGATAGACATACATTGGACAGGTTTTCGTCAAAGAAGGAAAAAAATATTGCTTGACATAGACTGTTAAATAATGGGTTTCACGCGCTTCGTAGACTTTTTGACCAATCACGATTGCAGATATGACTCTCTCTCCCTTCAAATGCCAGCGACATGCATTTACTATAGTACAGGCGTTCGAATAGGCAATATTTGTCAGCCGTCAAAATCATGTTAATGCTATGACATAAGGTCTATTTTTCTTTATTGACATGTTTTCTAGTATTGGTTTGGGTCAAACTCAATAAAAGGCACTCGTTCGCACATTCCGGTCACGCGTCGCCTGCGGCTGCAGGACCGCGCCAGTGGTGCCTGTGAACCACCTGCAATCTGTGGACCGTGTAACTGCAACTGCTGATAGACATACATTGGACATACCTACTAAAAATCTATCTATCTGGCTATCCAGAGTTTCTGCCGGAATCACGAAATTTTCAGCTCTTGTAGCCAATATATTTGATGGAATAAATATTATTTCGCCGCAAGTGAACGCAAATATTGAGCGTACAACTTTGAAGTCACTTTGACACTTATATTTTGTGCTGTAGCTGGCTAGGTGTTGTTGTATCCAATGATTTATGGATGGATGGAGCAGTCGGATTGTTGCAAAGAGTCTTCTTGTTTCGTATACACTTAAAGTACGATTTATCACTGCAACTTATTGAGAACTTGAAGAAAACTCTTTAATACAAGCCAAATCTTAAGCCAAGTCTAGACCAGCTTCTACTTAACCATAGTAAAGAACAGAGAGCATAACAGTAACAGCCTTTACAGATGCCTCACTCAGTACTAGCGACAACTTTCTTACTTACTGACTTAAACTGGAATTAAATGGAATTTCAGAGGAACTCTTCCCGTGTTATTACAAAAAAGTTAGACATGGTTTAAGTCGCTTTACAACGTCAAATCGTATGTAAAATTAATTTGAACACTGTCTAAACGCGCGCCTAATTTTTTTGTACTAAACACTGTATAAGTTTAAGAAGATGGTTGGTTGCCACAAACGTCATATTTCTTGGATTAAAATTGTTTTACAGTTATATGACGTAGGGTATCTTCTATCAAATTTTGCTGTTTAGATATTCTTATAATTACCTAGGTACCTACGTTGAGGTTTCAAAAAGTAGCAATCCTGGCTACTGGATTATGCAACAAGTGACAATCGCGAAAATTCTAAATTGGGTCGAGAGATCCTGCTGTAAACTATCAAATTCAGTTGGGACATTTTGTGGTATTGTACTGCACCAACTGTCATACATATCTCCTGTGGCTCGACTCGACAGACGACTTTAAGAGATTAATTACAGCTCCTCCTTTGAGAAACGAACGAAATTATAACTGAAATCCTTCGCAGTTTATCCTCGCTAGTTTTGCTGGAGTTAGTTGAAGTCGGGGCTGGCAATTAATGAAGGTTATATTCCGGAATATGTAGAGCCTTATCATGCAGCTGTAGTTAAAGAATCACTATCTACTAGGAGTAACAAAAAGAGTAGGTATAACAAACCGGAAGAAGATCAAAGTACTCTTAAAACTGAACAACTTTCCCCTCAAACTGAAAATCAATTTGGGCCTCCCATACAAAATCGCCGTCAGCTGATTGATTTCCTATGGAAAGACCAATTTTTTTTCATATTTCCCCCATATTCCATGGGGAAAGTTGTTCAGTTTCATGAGTATGTTGACCTTGTTTCGGCTTGAATACCCTTTTTGTTACTTCGGGTAAAAAAATGTAATTATGTACTTTTTTCAATTTCACCAATGTAATTTTGAAGAGGTGTATGTAATTTAAAAATTTATTATGTCCTTGTAGAAGATGAAACTAGTGTTTGTTTTGTTACAACATACATTAGTAGTTTGTTTTGTTGTACTGCTGATAGAACTTCATTGATTCAAGTCTTCCTTTCTAGACATCAAAGCAGATTTTTAATATGGTCATCATGGTTTATAAAATTAGAAGGATATCAATTCTACTCATATGTCCTTTCTTCTTGTACATCTTTCACAAGCTACTGCATAACAACTTTGCAAGATCGTTACTAAACAATGCAAAGGTCTATTGTAACACCATGACTATAAACCAACGCACGTCAAGGTATTAAATTAGTTCTACTTACGCATTCAGGTTCTTTATAATCGTCTTCTTCACGCCTTTCATTTCCATGATAATGCGACCACGCCTCATATTGTGTGTGATCTTAATATGGACACTATCTTACCTTGAAGACTTGTTTATACTACACGATCTTTAGGATGACTGCCGGCCGTCTTGATGATGATATTCACATGACCACGCCAGTGACTATAAGATGCAGCGGCTTCGCTGTGGATAAATTTGGTTCAAGCAATGTTTCGTCTTTGAGAAATTCTTAACAGTGAAGGGCATAGACAATGAAACTGGATAGAAACCGTCTAATATACAAGAAAAAACATAAGCTATTAGGCAACGGCGACTTTATCGCTTCCAGCATATGCATAGGTACATTATTACATCAATCACATATCTTTTCCGGAGGAGTACTGAATTCCCCAATCAAAGAAGTAATGTGATGTGCATCATGCCTGACCGACAAGAGCTAAGCTCTTAAACATAGAAGAAGTAGGAAGGCATTATCCTTCCAGTAGCTTCGATCCTTTTTCACTACCAAAGCTTTATGAGCTTCCGAAACTGTTCCATTTCCGTGTCATCCATGTAAGTCGCCCTTGAATCCGTTGATAAAAGAGTATTATGAAATTGTCACTTAATAAAAGGAATTTGCTATGGGTGCTGCTATTCGGAGCCGGCATCACAGGGCACATCGTGTATGTAAGTCGGCCTTGAAACTCTTGATACAAGTGGGTGTACTATTTATAGGCCGGTCGTACTGGTTGATGAAGTTGTCACCCGAAATCAGTTTGCGTAATCAATGCAGTGTATGGTTCGTGGGATGTCACACTTTGAGTTGATCATTTGAGGTGCCATCTAATTCCGGGAAATAGCGATCATTAGTAAATTTTCACTTTGACTTCGGCCACTCTTTGTAGTTTCCTAGCCAAAAAACGGTTTAAAAAAATAATTAAAACAGACGCTAGGAGGGGTTGAATTTAGGAAAGCGGCCGTTCATAAAACATAGCCAAATCCTCTTGCTACCTAAATGATTTTGTGTTCAAACAATTAACTTGCAATAACGATTTGCAAATTTTCCAAAAAGTGTACACGGAAAGTGTTTTATTTGCTTTCATTTCAATTAGGGGTAATTGGATCTTTAAAAGAAATCTTCTTCGAGAATATTTTCTACTACTCTGGAAATATTTTCCGCATTTCTTTTAACAAGTGCATTGTGTAAAAACTCTTAACAAATCCCGTTGCATAGTGAACTAGTGAGGTGAACAAATGAAACAAATGACCGCCCACGTGACCCGGGTCGCTGAAAGCGTGTTTCCCCGTCTTACAGGACCGTATGCAATTAATTACAACGACACTGAACTTATAGAAGCACGTGGCGCGTTGCTTCTTTTGCGGGTATGTTGTTCATGTTGTGTTTTTTCTACTGCACGTTCCTTCCTACTACCAAATCAGCAAATCTACTGACCCATTCAAAAGACCAATTTTTTTTGTGTTTGCATGAAAAACCAGTATAAGTTGGTCCGATAAATAGAGTGGTGGATTTGCTTGTGATAGTAGTTACAACAAAATATGAAATGTCGAAGGTATAAGTACTTCACAGAGCAGCGAGGCTTGCGTCTTACGCTGCGCGCACCAGGGTGTCGTGCTATACTCTGTGATCAATATTTAGAAACAGCTGAGAACCAAAAGCACAGCCAAAAGATAATCCTGGTTCCAGAATAATTCTGCTGAGAACCAGAAGATAAGTTATGCTATCTGCTTTTTCTCTCAGCTTTCTAGCGTGACATTAAGTTGCCCTATGAGTAGCTTTTTTTTAGTAATTCAACCAGGCTTTGATCTAATTCTGAGACCTTATTCGGGGTTCGCATGCGTTACTCTGCGTTAAAAAATCGCAGCAACGGACGTCAAATGTGCCATCCGCTTTAAGCAAACAATTTTAAGTTTGAGGATTCAGATATTCTTTTATATTTCAACGAGTTTAAAATCCACGTGCACACTTTTTTCCTTGTTGTGTAAAACTATTTCAATTTAGCTGCACTCCCCAGAGTCTTTCCGAGAAAAATTGCCAGTGTAAGCAATGTTGATATTTCTCTCCTCGGAGAGTTTTTGTACTACATAATGCAATTAGTGCTAGTGTGCAGGTAAATTAATCTAGTGTAGTGTGTGCAAGAGCTTTTACACTTTGTACAGGCGTTGAGAAATAGTTAAAATGTAATGTTAACCCTCTTGTGTAGATTGTAAGACTTCTTTTTGTGTGTCTGCACCCAAATGAAGCACAAGTTTTCAGTCCACGGTAATTATTAAATCCCAATCCGTTTTTACATAAAGCCATACCACAACCGTTATGAGTTTTTAAAATTTAAGTTTCCGCAAATGAAACAGAATTTCAGTTTTGTCGGAAATCATTTACAGTAGGTAGAGTGGCTAGTCCTTCAACAAGTTGATTTTATATGGATGAAAGTGAAAGTGAAAGATTTTTATTCAAAATAGGACATTAAAATATCACTTATTGATAGTCATTATATTACGCAGAAATGGATTAGTCATTGTGAAAAAGAGAAATTTGCAAAGCACAATTTTCTCTTTTTTATAACAATTTTTATTCCTACTACAAAACGCGGCTCGGACGGGATAAAAAAATAAAAATAAAGGCACTGCCTCGGGGCTGGCCAGGCTAACCACACGTCATGTAACTTTACGAAGCTAAATTCGATCAAGATTTTAAAAAGGTGTTACATGTGTATAGGATGACTTCATTCCATATAAAATCAAGATATAAATGGAGCTAATATCATCCCAGTACTTAAATACAAAAAAGAGATGCTTTTACCGATACAGGAACTGATTATAATTTAGCTTTTTTGTCATGAAAATCTTGTAGAGCTGTTTTCTATTTCAATCAATTCAACTTTTTTAGGAATATAATGTAAAAATTACCCATGCCAATTTGAATTTTATGTAAACCAACTGTAGTATTTTAATTTTGTTAGATTTCCTTTACTATAGTAAAGCTACAAGTAGGTAGGTACCAACATACAAGTAAAGTTTTAATCCAACCAGCGTCGCGAGCCCCATAAATCTATGGAATGAATCCCATAGCAACCGCCTTCCATAGTTATTAGCATAAATCTACCGATCCCATATGTAAGGGGTGCGTTTGGAATATTCTTTTTTATGTGCATATAAAATCGATTTTTACATCTGAGCTATATCTTTGTATCGCTGAAATGAATTTAGTGAGTGCATTTCGCGGTATTTTAGGCGTGTACTTGCAGGAGTTTTAAATACACTCACTCTACATAGGTAACTGTTGTGCTAATTCTAATAAGTGCCTAATGCTTCGTGTGAACTTCTCTTCTTACAAATGTCTAGATGAAGATACTCTCTCTATCTCTTCGTGTTACATAGTGTCGTAAAAAGGGATACCTATTCATACATCCAGGGATCGTACAGCAGCGGTCCCTGTAAATTATGACTACTCACTCAGCCTATATCCAGCAGCGGACTTTTGTGGCTGTAGTGGTGGTAGTGGAACTCACTTAAAAATGTGTTGTTTTATGAATGAGATTTGCCAATTGGCCCGCATTTTTCTGATAATTATCTCACCTGTTTGCTCTTGGTAAGTGATGATCCAGACGATAATAGAACATGCTTGTCTCGATAGTGCCTATTTATTTATTTATTTTACTGTGTTGTGACAAATTTAACTTTATGCAATGAGAAACGGTCCTCCCATTAGTCAGCACCGCGTATAGTTCAGTTGCGAAAGCTATTAAACTTGCACGAGCCAGCAACAGTAATTTAAACTTGCCATCGGTAACTAAAAATAAAAGGGCGCAAGCTATCAGTGAGCGCTGATCGAATCGACAGGTCGTTACTGGGCTTAGCTGAGGTACTCTATATTTGGCAGTTTACAGCTTCCATTTGACTTTAAAAATGAGATTTTCCGTTTGACCTCTATGTCAGATGAAAGGCAAAATCTATTAAACTTGCACGAACCACCAACAGTAATTTAAACTTGCGATCGGTAACTAAAAATAAAAGGTCGCGAGCTATCGGTAAGCGCTGATCGAATCGACAGTTCGTTACTGGGCTTAGCTGAGGTACTCTATATTTGGCAGTTTTACAGCTTCAATTTGACTATACAAAGCAGGTTTTTCATTTGACCTCTATGTCAGATGAAAGGCAAAATCTGTTATAATTGCACGAGGCAGCAACAGTAATTTAAACTTGCCATCGGTAACTAAAAATAAAAGGTCGCGAGCTATCGGTGAGCGTTGATCGAATCGACAGTTCGTTACCGGGCTGAGCTGAGGTACTCTATATTTGGCAGTTTTACAGTTTCCATTTACAACTGACTTCGTAAATGAAGTTTTCTATTTGAGCTCTATATTAGATGCAAATGCAAAATGTATTAAAATCGCAAGAGTCAGCAACAGCAATTTAAACTTGCGATCGGAAACTAAAAATAAAAAGTCACCAGCTATCGGTGAGCGTTGATCGAATCGACAGGTCGTTACTGGGCTTAGCTGAGGTACTCTATATTTGGCAGTTCAACAGCTTCAATTTGACTTTACAAAGGAGGTTTTTCACTTGATCTCTATGTTAGATGCAACACAGAATCTATTAAAATTGCAGAAGCCAGCAACAGTAATTTAAACTTGCGATCGGTAACTAAAAATAAGAAGTCGCGAGTACTCGCGAGCTATAGGTGAGCGGCGCTGATCGAATAGTCATAGCTGAGGTACCTAGGTACTCTATATTTGGCAGTTTTGGCAGTGATCTGTGTGATTGCGGTATACAACAAACCATGGCCCACCTTCTGTCCTGCCCCAACTGCCCTAGCTCTTGCACTATGCAGGACCTGCTGGAGGCTAATCCCAAAGCGATCAGTGTGGCCGAATACTGGTCGAATAAAATTTAATTTGTTGCTCATCGACTCGATGAAGAAGAAGATAACATTTTTAAACTGACTTCAAATTTGAGATTTCCCATATGACTCTTATCTTGCATACAAACTCAAATCTATTAAACTTGCACGAGCCAGCAACAGTAATTTAAACTTGCGATCGAAAACTAAAAATAAAAGGTCGCGGGCTATTGGTGAGCGCTGATCGAATCGACCGTTCGTTACCGGGCTTAGATGAGGTACTCTATATTTGGCGGTTTACAGCTTCCATTTACAACTGATTTCATAATAGTAGTTTATGCAACTGCCTAATAATGAGAGGCTTTAGGATGAGAGTGTCTGTTTATCACACGAGGCGCAGCCGAGTGTGATAATAGTTTGACACGAGCATTCTAAAGCCTAATTATTTGCAGTTGCATACACTATATTATCTACACTCTACAAGAAAAACTATGAAAAATAATTCAAACCTCCGCACTGCACTATGGCGATTGCAAGCCTATCTACTGAACCACCAACTGAACGACTTTTGTACATAAGTAACATTTTAACTAAACGTCAAAATGGAGGCTCATAAAAACTGAACAACTTTTAAAATTAAATAGCATTTATCGGTGAATTTTAATTCGATAAATTATTTGAAGCAAAGATTTAATAATAAATAAGTCCTCATAATTGCAAGTGTCGTTCCCGCCCGGGTGACACTTGTTTTTTTTTCATTCGACTTACTGATGGCCAGTGTCAAATTAGAACAGATTACAATTTGGTACGCGGGCCAATTCGTTTAATTTTTTTTCAAATACTAGAAATCGAGTTACTTTATGTAGCTGCCAGTAGTATGAAAGTTTTTTTTTAAAGGCTGTATATTCGTAATGCATTTCATTACGTTCGTTCTTTCGATTCTGTAAAACGAATATTACGAACTGAGTGTAGATAAATGAAGTTTTCTATTTGATCTATTGGGATTGTAATGCACTCACAGTGCTATATTATTCTCACAAGTGAAAATAAGAAATAGAAAAGATGACGTACATCGACCGGGAATCGAACCCGGGCCGCATGGGTAAACGCCCCACCGCTCTGCCACTGAGCTATCGATGCACGGCCGATGGACGCCAAATTTTCTATCTCTTGATGCTCGTCTCCAAGCGACGATCCAGCGACATCTATAGTAAGTATTTAGAACTTACTACATGGTTAGAATAGAATAGAATAGAAAAGAATCATTTATTTGCAAGAATACAGTTACAAAAGTTCTTAAAATTAATAGAAGACCGTGTATTCAACCTGCATGCAGGCGCGCAAATTTTACAAATGCCAAAATTAAAAGTTAAAATAGTTGATAATTTAAATATTACAAATGTCAAGAAAAATATTAATGAAATGATTAGATTGCCAGATAATAAGTAAATGTCAAAAAGCTTTATAAAATAAATGTCAATATTATGTCAATTACATTTAAATAAAAATTAAATTAAATTTTACATTAGAAATAATTTACGTTTTGAAGCCCATGTATTCTTCTATACTATAAAAACAGTGTTCAAGTAACCACTTAGTGATTTTATTTTTGAATCCGGATTTATTTAAATTTTTGAAGTCGTCTGGGAGGTGGTTATATAATAAAATTCCCATATTATATACATTTTTCCGATACATAGTTTTGTAGCAAGGAGGTTGATACAATAAATCCATCTGTCGTTTACGTGTCTGTCGCTGAAACATCACAGAACGCTTTGTCCAGAAATAAGAATGCGAATGTACAAACACACAAACATCCTTTATGTACATAGAAGGTAGAGGTAGAATACCAAGCTTCCTAAAAAGTGGCTTACAGCTATCGTCGTACCAAGCATTGCAGATGACTCTTACACATTTTTTTTGCAACTTAAATAGCCTATCTACTTCCACTGAGTTTCCCCATAGAATGAGACCATAACTGATAACAGATGCTACGTATCCATGATAAGCAGTCAGAGCTGCTTCTGCTGACACTGTTTGTCTCAATTTTTTGAGTGCAAAAACAAATCTATTTAATTTATTGCATGTAACATCTATATGTTCTTTCCAGTTCAGATTCTTATCGACTGTTATTCCAAGAAATTTAAAATGTTCAACTTCGTTTACTTTTTCATTATTATAGGTCACGTTAATAGTCCACATTATGAGTGGAATTCAAACCATATGATGAAGCTTGCTTAATCAATCTATTGGGATTGTAATGCACTCACAGTGCTATATTATTCTCACAAGTGAAAATAAGAAATAGAAAAGATGACGTACATCGACCGGGAATCGAACCCGGGCCGCATGGGTAAACGCCCCACCGCTCTGCCACTGAGCTATCGATCCACGGCCGATGGACGCCAAATTTTCTATCTCTTGATGCTCGTCTCCACGCGACGATCCAGCGACATCTATAGTAAGTATTTAGAACTTACTACATGGTTAGTCCACATTATGAGTGGAATTCAAACCATATGATGAAGCTTGCTTAATCAATCTATTGGAATTGTAATGCACTCACAGTGCTATATTATTCTCACAAGTGAAAATAAGAAATAGAAAAGATGACGTACATCGACCGGGAATCGAACCCGGGCCGCATGGGTAAACGCCCCACCGCTCTGCCACTGAGCTATCGATGCACGGCCGATGGACGCCAAATTTTCTATATCTTGATGCTCGTCTCCAAGCGACGATCCAGCGACATCTATAGTAAGTATTTAGAACTTACTACATGGTTAGTCCACATTATGAGTGGAATTCAAACCATATGATGAAGCTTGCTTAATCAATCTATTGGGATTGTAATGCACTCACAGTGCTATATTATTCTCACAAGTGAAAATAAGAAATAGAAAAGATGACGTACATCGACCGGGAATCGAACCCGGGCCGCATGGGTAAACGCCCCACCGCTCTGCCACTGAGCTATCGATGCACGGCCGATGGACGCCAAATTTTCTATTTGACCTCTAAATCTATTAAAATTGCAGAATATAATAAACGTGCGATCGGAAACTAAAAATAAAAGGTCGCGAGCGCTGATCGAATCGACGACAGTTCTGTACTGGAATTACTTAGCTAGAAACACTTATTTGATAGGTTTTCGTAAAGAGAGAAATTATTTCATGCGTTCGTACTGACTGAGAGTTGGAAGCGATAAATAAGTACAGTAAGTGACAGTTAATGACTGCAAATTCTTCGAAACTTTTTAATATTGTACGAGATTATTTTCTTTTGCTTTCTTTGAGGCGCTAGACTACGTAATATTCTATGTGTTTATCATAGAAGACATCCAAATTGAGAAAAACGGAACCAAAGGTTTTATTCGTAGTTTTATAAAATGATCCATAATAATTATACCTAGTTAGTTCTAGCGGTACTGTAGACACTTGTTGAAGAATAATTTTCTTTCCCGTTAGACTGTTGCACATTTCAAATGCAAAGAAGGAGACTAAAATGAATATTTTGCAAATGAATCGACAGGCGAGCCTTTATTGGAAATATCCAAGTTACGCATTACGTGAAGGCATCTTTTATTCGATGCTCAGATACCAGTGCAGCCTTATTCTGGGAAGATCATTGCTACCTTAACTTCATTGAAGCGGAGAAAGCTGTCGAAGAAGTTTCTATTTCATGAAATAGTTCCTTTGGCATCATGTTGGTAGGATTGGAAATGGGCGCCTCCTGAATTAGGTATACTAAAGCCCGACAAGTTCGTGCGCGACCTTCCCTAGGGGTGACAAACGTTGGGGGGGAAGATGTCAGCGGGTAGCGGGAGGTGTAGCGGGGAAGGGAAAAGCGCGCATCCGCGCCGCACGTTGTAACGTTGCAGTTACATATTCTTACTAATTTAACTTAAACACTTAAAGTGTTCTAATTAAACCTAATTACAAACCTAATACCTTAGTAACAAAATAATTTCATAGTAGGATATTATCAAATCTGAAATCGTCATTGTTTACAAATTCCAAGTCGAGATGCGGCTATAATACTCAGGCCGTCGAGTTCTTTGTTAACCGATCGGCGCCATTAGGTGCCAGGCACCGAATTCTTTGTCTAAAACATGGCGTGATATTTTAAGCAAGCTGATTGGTCAAGACGGCCCTTAACAACCGCCGGGTCCACATTCGGAAACTATCGACATGTTTCGGCTGTCTCCGTGCCTTTGTGTCGGAGCTACGGTTGACCGCTACTGGCCATTCCGAAAATCTCGCTTCACGCACTAGGACGTGACGCGCTCCCATAAAAGACGCCGGTAACGTACCTTGACATAGGCACGTTATTACCGCACCTAAACTCAGTTATTACGTGTAACAGTGAAACCCCAATTGGGTAAGTGTTGATCAAGTATATTCCATGTACTAGTTCTAGAATTCACCACTTAGTGTTCATATTAAATACTTGTGGCTTCCACCGGAAGCATTTTTGCTGTAGGCTTATGTAAGCTTTGTTATATGTTATGTTATCTCTGCTACCAAGCATCAAGCCCCCCGGCGTAGGTACCTATATACTTTGTGTTGTAACAAACAAGTACAGTAACGCTCAGCACAGGTTAGCTATTCAAATGTTCCTAACCGCTTCTTATTAATTAGTGAGTTATTCCGTAATTTTATTTTACCGTAACAAGTACCGTAACGCTCAGAGCACAGGTTAGCTATTCAAATGTTCCTAACCGCTACTTACTTATTAGTGAGTTATTCCGTAATTTTATATTAGTGCATTTTATATTAATGCATAGATAAGTAGAAATGCTATTTCCATTTAATGCTTGTGCATCGATAATCTGTTCATTCTAGCATTTTCCTCAAGTACCTACTAATATTTGCAAGTCACTCAAACTGCAACCTTGTAATCTCCGTTCTGATAGTGAACGCTTACACCTTCTGCTTTCTCGGCTACTTCCCTTTATTAAGAAGACGCACTTCATGGGTTCACTATCAGCGGAGGAATTTTAGCACCATTCTACAGCGTGAACATTTATTCACAGGGGGTCACCTTCGGGCTGGTCACCTTCGGCATGGTCACCTTCGGGTTTGTTACCCACGGAACTGTTACCCTACGGGTTAAGAAACATCCAGAAGAATACCTCCGCTACGCACTACACCCATGACGGTGGATTTTCCGAAGTGAAGACGCTTCCTGCAGTACCAGCTCACTATTAGTTGCGACTGCGAGACCTCTACACTGAAGTGAAGACCCAGCCGCCTGTCGACCTTCTTCGTCAGGGGAGTACCGTTCTACGCCAGCGAAAACAGACTACTTAGGCCGTACCTACCGCGACCCTTCCGGTTGTTTTTTTTTTTTGATATTTAAATAAAATCTTTGTAACTGATGACGAGTACCCTCTCTCATTTTTATCCACTTAGGGTCACCCGTCACAACGTCATACTTAAATGACGTGCTTGCTCGCCCCCCTACCGTCTGTACCCCGCAGGAAGGTCGCGCACGAAGTTGTCGAACTATAGGTACCTATAGGTACTTGGGTTCCTCCTAATGCCAAAAAGGCACATGGTCGTCCAAGAACAAAGTGGAAAGACGAGTTACCATACCCACGCTCAAAACTGGATGGAGGTGGCCTAGGATAGGAAAGTGTGGAAAATGGAGAGGGAGGCCTTTGCCCTGCAGTGGGACATATTCGTAAAGAATACTAACATAATAATAATATACTCTCAAGTTTGCTTATAATCATGTCATAGTAGGTTAGGTAGTGTATGGAATCATGTATTTACTTTATGCACTGTATACGTCAAAAATATTTGTTTATTTATGAAATTTTGTTAACTTTATCAAATATCTTTTAATTTCTTCCTCTTTTTAGGTATTTAGCTAAAAAACTGGTTTGTCATTCGGTATGTTAATTAATATGTCATGCAGAAGATTTTCTAATTTATAGCCCGATTTGTAGTGTGCAAGTTGTAAAATCATCTTTTATTAACTTAATCCGATTTGAATTGGATCGATAGTTCCGAAATACCGAGACTTGACAAAAATAAGGCTGCGTCGCGAAACTCGAGGCCTCTCAAAGAAACGATGTAAATTGAAAATCTCTCCATCTGAACATCAAACGGGGAGACCCTTTGTAGACGACTATATGCTGAATACGCCTTTATTAGAGATGCACCTATTATGATTTCGGCCGACTAACCGACTACCGACTATCATCTGCCTGCCTTTATCCCAAATCAGTTGAGGTCGGCGCAACATCTTTTAAAATAACGCAAAATCATGATGCAAAAGGATTCGGCTATGTTTAAACTAGTCGCCTACCTGACGTCAAACCTATTCGGGTTTGTGGTAGCACCTCTACCATGCGGTTGACCATAGTCAACAGATATTCAGCCACGGTGAAAAACTCTACGTCGCCTTTTACGAAACACCCTGAGTGGACTAGAGGTACCAGTATTCTTAGCTGCTACCACACGTGTTACTACCATAACCGACTAGTCACCGACTACAAAAAATCCCAACTAAACAGCTTTCTCATCTCTACTCTACTCTTTATAATATCCTGGTATTATGTTCCCCATATAATCGCTTCGTAGGCTAAGCTTTCAGAAATTTCGCATATAATATCGATGTCATTATTTTAGGATGGCTCAGTGATGAAACGTAGAGGAAATCGTCTTTCGGTGCTTTGAACCGGGTAGTAATTTAATATAAATTTGTATACGAAAAATGGCTTTGAAAAGATATATTACAGTTACAGTACGCGCATGAGTTCTTGGCCATCGGGGAATGAGGAGGCGCGCGGGGGCGGCGCGCCCCGCGGATACCCAACTACCCGCATTCGCCCGCAGTCGAGTGATGGGAAAAAAGTATGTCACAAAGTTGTCGATATTTTGTCGTTATGTTGTGTTTTGTGTAGAAACCATAAATACTTCTTTGGCCTTGAGGCCCCTTTAATAAGCAAATGTCTCGAGACATATACATTTTAGTTACTTTGTTTTAAAGAAACCTGCCCTTAGTTTATAAAGACCTATTCAACGATACCCTACCTACTCAATATTGTAGGAAAAACAACCCATTAACTAATAACTATGAGTAGTCTGAAGTGAACTGTTCGGCAACAATTCTCGATATCGACATCAACATGAATTAGTCACAGCACTACCGCATTCCTCAACATGGTCATGAACTCATGCGCGTACTGTAGGTACATTGTTTACGTATTATCCATGATTTTATTTATAAGTACCAAATGTGCAAAGTACTTATTTGTGTGTTCTGATAGACATTACTGCCTGCACAGACTGATAGCAAATATAAAAATTTTGATCTAAGGCGAGAAAAACACGTAACGTCCGCTTGTGCGTTTTTTGTGCAGCGTAGTCGTATGCTTTGGGATAATGCGATCTTCCACCTTATTTTCGTACAAATACCGTCAATCAGTTTGACACAACGCACAACGCTGCAACGGTCCAAGGATGCATCTGTCAAACCGTTTGAAATAAGCCGTATTTTTATAGAAATAAGGTCAAAATTTGTAGCTTAGCATTGGCTACGCAACACAAAAATAAAAGGACTTCGTATGAGTCCTCGCATTATTGTGGGTCCATAAATTACGCATCACGCAGCGCACGCCTTTATCCAGAAAAATGTTAACGTCGTCGGCAGTAAGAGACCGAACCTCACTGTCCCGTGTTCAAGCCCCGGGCGACACTAACATATTTTCAGTTTCATAATTTTGATTTATAACATTGTTATACTTAGTACCTACTGATATAGATCCCAGTACCTTAGAATATACGCTTTACAATATAAAAGCGTCTCCCGAACAGTAATTATGGTAGTCAAACAGCAATTCTCTGAGGATGTAATAAAAATAAAGCGCCATGACTCCATGCAGCATATTTTCCAATCGGTCTCCACCAGAGCGAGTGATTGAATGAACCGGGAACCCCACCAAACAAATAAACGGACGGTGCTATATTACAACCCTCCACTTACTTATATTTGGTACAGCAAACCCACCTACCAATTTAAGGGAACAACTTATACTGGTTTTTCTTAGTATTTGTAAGAAAAACCACTGTAAGTTGGTCCGTTAAATGGGTTGAAAGTGTGAAAAAGAAGATTTTTATTTCATTTTATTTTAACTCCGTAAATAACAAATGCAATCTATGGGGTGCATTGGGCTGTGGCTAAAAAACTTTTCAGCTGCGTGCAAACTTCAGCGGTAAGGATTCGCGCGGTACGTGCGTATCGGAACACAATCGCTTCACGATTCGTACCGCTACCAACAACCTACCGCGTACCGAATACGGCATTGGGCCTTACTATTTGGCTATGGGGAACGAGTTATCAATTATTTTCATATTTCAAAGGTAGCAATTGTTTTTATCATCAGCCCAGTCTAACCTCGGTTTTCAGTGTTATTTACCTGTAAAAGTCACCTGTAAAGTAGGTACCTACAAATAACTTTCCAAGGCAATTTTGACACCTGTAACTTTCCTAGGTAAATTGGCAGGCACAAGATAGCTGTAACCATGCGGTAACATTACTAAGACAGTGTTACGACAGG
This sequence comes from Phthorimaea operculella, assembly GCA_024500475.1. Taxonomy (NCBI): domain Eukaryota; kingdom Metazoa; phylum Arthropoda; class Insecta; order Lepidoptera; family Gelechiidae; genus Phthorimaea; species Phthorimaea operculella. The sequence continues at coordinate 1,004,469 of JANFCV010000018.1, read as the reverse complement.
CGGCGGAACAGATGGCTCCTCTCAGGTTCAGGCTGCATACCTAATTATACTGGGATCTTGTACAATGTTCACATTGACCATATTGTAGGAGAATACTTCACTTCATCTATTCTAAAAGAGACTGTGGTAACATTACTAAGATAGTGTTACGACAGGCTGCGGAACAGATGGCTTTTCTCACAGGTTCGAGCTGCATACCTAATTATGCTGGGTGTACAATGTTTACATTGACCTTATTGTAGGAGAATACTTCACTTCAGCTATTCTAAAAGAGAGTGTGGTAACATTACTAAGACAGTGTTACGACAAGTGGCGGAACAGATGGCTCCTCTCACAGGTTCAAGCTGCATACCTAATTATGCCGGGATCTTGTACAATGTTTACATTGACCATATTGTAGAAGAAGACTTCCCTTCATCAGAAGTCACATTATTTCGTCTTCCGTTGAATGTTGAACGTGATCATTGTCACGTGTTTGCTGTAAAGGGTGTTAATTTTAATACGTGTGATAGCTTAACGATAGATTCAGTTTCGATAATGGAATCTGCGAAAACATTAATATAATTCCTAGCCAGGATATGGAAATTGTTTACATTTCTAGACTTATAGTAGACACGTAGGTAAATACCTGCCACAAATTCAGTCACGGCATTAAAATTAACAAAAGTTATTCATTGCGCCCGCGTCCACGTTTTAATTACCTAAAAACTAAATTTTACCATCTAAACATGGCACAATATGGTATGCCATACTCTTTTCGGTATTTAGTAAGGATGACTTGATACATAATAACATGCATGCTTATGCGAAAAAAACATTGATGTCATATAACAACGAAATTCCTCGGCTGGGCATTGACTGAACGTAGGCGTAATATTTTTTCCTACTACAAGTGTAGTATAATTCTTTATATTAGTTACTTATTTAGTGCAGTCTTTTATGAAGTAGTCGGTGGTTTTTCATAATTTGCATCTCGGGTAAAGTTTTCCGATGAACTTTTGGTGTTTTGATTGTTCGCCGACTGTTGCAACTGTGTGTTCAAATTGTGAAAATGTTTTAAACAGATCTACTTTACTACTCCATCCGGCATCAGCGCAGTGTGATGCCGGCTTGGAATAGCATCACCCCATTTCTACCCGAGGGTGTCGTACAAGGCGACTATGGGATGGATCCGAGGGCTGGGCATGCAGCAGCGTTCTGCGAATACAACACCTTGCACTGCGCTCGTCAAAATTTCAAAAGTAGGGGTTTTTGAGGGCAATAAATCTATCAAGATAGGTTTCATTTTCGTCGCTTCATCCCAATTGTGCGTGTTATTTGAAAACTTACAAGGCCATCTGTTGAAAAACCGAATAAACTCGGTCAAAAAGGTAGTTATATTCGAAAACCAAAAGCTAAACCCGCATTTAGAGTTATGAAAATTTTAATGAAAAATTCCGCAAGGACTTTTTCGCAGCAAAAAGTCGCATGCCATCAAAATTATGAGTACGTAAACTTTTATTTATTCAGTTATTCAGTATTTTTACAACCAGCCAAATAGGTTATAAAAAAATCCTTGTCTCGTGACGTTATTAAACCAGTTTATGGCCAAAGTGATAAGCCCTGGAAACTATGAGGCGGCGGTGATAAAAATGCTTTGTGTTGCGTTTTATGTGTTCTTGATCATTGCTAAAAAGAGGCGATACGTAGACGCTTGAAAGAAGATATTTTACAAGTTATTGTATCGTACTTATTGGGCTTGTTAGGCAAGAAATACATATAAACGTCCGTTAGTGCGTTATTTTTGCGCTGCGCAACGTGGCACTATGAATTTCTGCCTTATTCTCATACTAATACAGTTTAAGACAATGGGTTTTACAGACGCACCAGTCGATGCAGCTTTGGGCTTCACCCATTCGTTGTGCGAAGGAATGTGCAAATTAGACATGTCTACAGGACGGCAAGGCACGTCATCGGTGACTGTAGGCAAAATACAACACTGCAAGACAGTAGAATAGTCTTCATTTAGAGACGTTAATTGAACGTGACACTCTTTCATTCGTGCGAAAGAACACCATTGACGCCGAGAACCGTTTTATTCATTTTTTTAGTTGGCGATTCCAATTTACATAACATCTCATCATAACAATCGCATGATACGCTGAAAATACGAACAAACGGACGTTACGTGTGTTTCTCACTTTATAGTTAGAGATGTTTCTATAATGGTTAGTGTAAATCCTTATTCACAAGAACGTATACCTACTAACATTTTACAATTGAACATTAATAAAAAGAAAAGTGAGTAAATGACTATTGAGATAAGATTTTGCGGTTTCTTTATTTCATCCAAATACCAAATATACGCACGGATTAATTTCATACAATCAGAATTGTCTTCGACGTAAATAACAACTGTGAGCTTACACTACAGTTAATAGAAAATGTGACAAATGAAAATGACTGTATGGCTTGGCTGATGTACGGCTTCCGTGTAAATCATTCCTTTCAAGCTCGAAATTATCAGCATTAATTGCTTCCACTATAACCGGCAGAAATGTATTGTCGCACAATCAATAGCCCCGACCAGGCAGCATTCGCCGTTCAGATTTAGCAGATTTGTCATTAGCCAACATACAATGGTTATCGGTGGAATGCCAATATCTGAACTATTGTATACGACCCTCCGGATGTCAGGGGGGAGACGAAAGGGGACGGAGGGGAGGCAATAATGGTTAAATGTATGGGGTTATGTATTAGGCATCTAATGGTGGAGGGTGTTTGGAAAAATGCGTTGTGTAGAGCCTTATACACGGTTTTACGGCGTGGGTTTCTTTCACCCAGACCAGGAAAAAGATATATAGGTACCTGGGTATAAATGTTTTTTTTATTTCGTTTGATCATAATTTGGCATTTTACTCAAATAAAACTTCTTTATAAATTGCAATAAATACCTATAAATAATAATATTCATACTTATATGACATGTGCTTTAAATATTATCTAACCGAGTGAGTCGCATATCGCCTATAAAATTATATGACAGACGTGTTTGTAGGTATGAAAAATCGATGATTATAGTATTAATGTATAAAAATGTGACGGCTTTAAAGCGGTACGGGAATATTTTAAGAAAAAGTACTTCATGTAAAACATGTTAATGATAGTTTTACTATTTCAAATATTTGTAACCTTTCATGACACATATCAATTAGACCCTATATCGATGTTGCGATAAACATACATGTAAGTAAGTAGTTTATAGATGTATACCTAGTTATTTGTGACTTATGAGGGTGACAGAAAGTTGAGGAAAATTGCAAGAAGGATTGTCCCAAGTTTTGGGTCACATGCTCAACTTTGTAAGATGAGGGGAACTTTCCGGAAGTAAGTCTCAATCGTTAGATTTAATGGGAAAGAATAGGTATGGTTTCACATAGAATTATTGCTATGTTGTAAACAAAGTAAATTTGAATACCAAATTTTTAAAACATTTCCGTGGTAGTTAAACAATTTTTGGAAAACTTGCTACTCGTTCGTGGCCTAGATATACTTGCATAATTCGCGGGCTAGGATAGAACTGCGGTAAGCCAGTTGGTAGTGGCATCGGCAGAAGAGATCTACATATTCCGAAGGTCACAGATTCATATCTTGGCTGCGGTGGCAAATTTTGCAAGTTTTCTAAAGAAATATTTTTGAACAATGCAGTCGAAATCTGCAAATAGAGTTCCCTCATTCAAGGTCCCAAGATCAACTCCTTAGCTAACTATTTTGTAGCTATTGTACCAGCGGCTGGGGAGAGTTTTAAAAAACCGTAGAGATTTTTGTATTCGGTTATAAATAGATGTTTTTACATCACATAAGTATTCACGTCCATTTATTCTCATAATATTTAATTTATATATAATAAAGAGGAAAACTTTGTTTGTTTTTTTGTTTGTTTGTTTGTTTTTTTGTATGTATGTAATCGATAAACTCCGAAACTACTGGACCGATTTCGAAAATTCTTTCACCATTAGAAAGCTACAACATTCCTGAGTAACATAGGCTACTTTTTACCACGGGAAAATTCCTCATTTCCACGGGAAAACGGTTAGCAGCAGGAAAAGCGGGAAATACAGCGGATATTACCCAAATAAGCCAAACCGCTTTACCGATCTTCGCGAAATTTGGCACTGATATTACTAGCATAGTAAAGATGGACATGGACTACTTTTTGTCAGCCCTCGAGGATCTGGAATACGAGTACCTGATGAAGACCACCAGCATCCCATCTAAACTATAAAAGATACGGTCATGGCTTCATAGAAAAAGTTGTTCACCACGACGGGCCGCTTCTGCTGGCACATGGTCATCGAGGATCTGGAGTACCTGATGAAGACCACCAGCATCCCATCTAAACTATAAGAGATACGGTAATGGTTTTTAAGTAAAAGTTACTCAGAATGGCAGGCCGCTTCTGCTGGCACATGGTCATCGAGGATCTGGAGTACCCGATGTAGACCACCAGCATCCCATATAAACTATAAGAGATACGATAATGGCTTCAAAGTAAAAGTTATTCAGCATGACGGGCCGCTTCTGCTGGCAAATGGTCACGAGGGTCTGGAGTACCTGATGTAGACCACCAGCATCCCATATAAACTATAAAAGATACGGTAAAAGCCTCAAAGTAAAAGTTATTCAGCATGACGGGCCGCTTCTGCTGGCACATGATCACCAGGGGCTGGAGTACCTGATGTAGACCACCAGCATCCCATATAAACAGTAAGAGATACGGTAATGGCTTCAAAGTAAAAGTTATTCAGCATGACGGGCCGCTTCTGCTCGCATATTTACCTCTGCTGGATCGGAGTAATGGACTTTTTACTACGGGCAAAGATCCAATTTCTACGGGAAAACAGGTAAGTAGCAGCGGGTGAAACCGCTGGGCGGGCTGCTAGTATTTAATAAAAGGAAAGTTTTATTTTATTAAATTAGTCACATTAATAGTTTCGTCTATTTGTCACATTATCATTGTGTTGTGCTTGATTGTGGATAATGATGGTAAATTTTTATCAATTTGATGGAAACAAATGGTCACGGAAATAGAAATTGATGATGTTATTATTCGATTAGTGTTGATCCCTTCAGTAAGCTATGGAAGATGGTTTTATCAATTAACAACAGTTTATATTAAAGTAAGTACCTATTCTTTTGTGGATCTTTTATTAACGAAAGACACTCTAAGAATACCTAGTTGCAAAAATCATGGTGGCGATGTGATACTATAACAGCCATAAGCCACTGCTGGACATGGACCTTCCCTTATCGGAAAGTATGGCCATACTTGCCACGCTTGGCAGGCATTTCTTTTGGTTCTTATTTTAGTGGCGCATAGTGAGAACTATGAGTCACGAGTAACCGAGAAAAGATCTGATTAATACATAAAATATTACCTAAGTATTGTGTCATTTATCATAAATTGGCACGTTTACTAAGGTTTCATCGTTCCCCTTCCCAGTTACATTACTAAAACGGAAGCCTTAGCAAAGTTCTTTACTCCCGTTTTATTCTGTAATATAGGAGAAGTTGAAACTGAGGGTGCATAAAATAACAATGTATCCAATCCAGTGAGGTGAGTATTGAAATGTTCAACGTGTTCTATCGACAATGTGTAAAGCATTGATTTTAGTTATTTAGATTTATGTATTGTACATGTACACCCTTCACTCTTCACCCTTCCTTCACCTGCACCCAGCATGACCTTTAAGCGCCAATCAAAGAGTCATTGATGTTTCCAAGATTCGGGCTGTAAATTTTTTCTTGGGCTGGCTTGGCTGGCCTTTGACACGACAAAAGAAGAAAATCATCATCGTCTTCCTGTTGCGTGCAGGCTTTGGTGGGTAGGTGGTAACACCACCACCATGCGGTTACCATAGTCGTCAGATATTCAGCCGAGGTCAAAAACTCTACGACGCCTTTTACGAAACACCTTGAGTGCACTAGGTGGCAGTAGGTATTCTTAGCCACGATTTTAACACATGATGCAACATGAAGAAAATAAGATGTAGTTACTTCTAATGATAGTAATGATAAGAAGATGCCTACTTACAGGAGTGAACGAATGTGCCATTAGACTGAAAAGAGTGGAAGATCGCGGGTAAGGCCTTTGCCCAGCGGTGGGATCCAATCCAGCAGGCTAATTACAAATAGTAAGCAGAAGAACAAATTATACTAATTTTAGACGACAAGCCTGTAAGTTATTTCGATATCTTACACCTTCCGTTTATGATATTGCTAATTTACGGTTATGACAATGGCAATAAAGGCCTATTTACACGCCATCTGGGCCCACAAACACAACCACGTTACAGCTACAGGCTTCCCTAAACGCCACATGGCCCATTGAGATATAGTACGCCGCTTACTTTGATATTATTTCACATTTATACTGGGTCTTCCATCTTAAAAGTTGCAGCAGAGACAGAATTATGAGAGCTAGCCGTTTAACGTGGTATGGGCATGTTATGAGGAGGGATGAAAATCATGTGACGAAAAAAGTACTGAATATGAATGTAGATAGGCGCAGAAGAAGAGGAAGGCCTTAAAAGTTTTGATGGATTGTGTAAAAGATCAAAACTATGTTAACAAAGATTTGACGCCTGATAGAGATGAAGGTAAAAGAAAGACATGTTGCGTCGACCCCAAATAAATTAGGGTAAGGGCAGGTGGAAAATGACTGGGACTTCCAACAATAAATGGAAATTGTTTCGTTAAATACCTACCTCTCCAGATAAGAAGTTAGAAATCGTTTAAGAAATAGTTTTGTACTTAAAGTAGGTTAGGACTTAGGTTAGATTTTGAATATTTTATACTCGTGTGCGAACAGTATCAACAACTACTCCTAAGTCCAGCGTCTCGTCCCAAGGGAGTGATTGGATTGGTTGTTTGCGAAACTACGAACCTACATCCGGGTGGGTTAGCAAAATAGTCTGTTTACGTTTAGAAATCCCATGACCACAATAATATTTAGCAGAAAAGAACGCAGTTTCAATAAACACTACCTCATAGATCACGCAAATGGTTAAATATTAACAAAATTACTGTTCCACAGGTTTTCCCCTGAATTTTCGCATAAAGACTCGGTATATTATGGCGGATAATATTTCCTGGCGTAAGTGTATACTATAACTAGTTAGTGATATAGAAAGGTTACCTATACAATCACCAAGTAGGTAGATAGTTGGTTTGTCGTATTAGTTTGGCATTGTTTAGTTACATTAAAGGGGTAATAAGTACCTGTAATACTTTGGGGCTACAAGAAAGCATAATTATAATAGATTCTATTCTCCTACCTAATCTCACCTATTCATAAGATACAAAAACATGATGTTAACAGATCACTTTTTATTAGAGTGATTTTTCATTAAACATCAGGATAATATTGCATGGTCACCTGCAGAAATTATTTGACCATCCGAATACAAGTGACAGCACCTAAGAAGTATCCTTTCATTTTCAAGATGCTGGTTTCAATCATATTCTTTTTCCATCAAAACCAAAAATGTTCTCATGCCCTGTAAAGCCTGTCCTGACAGTAACAGTTTCCAATACCGCGTATCGTACCGCTGCTCGCCGGTAACAGAATTATTTCGGCAAAACCATTTAAAAATTTGAGCACCAATCCCACAGAGCACTCTACAGAATTAAAAAATAAAAATACTTCCTCGGGGCACGTTATATACGAGAATGTTCGAATGCAGTATTTTGCCAATGAGCGAGTAGGAGGTGGGCCGGCCTGCACCGCAACCACCAATTCCTCTAATGGATTGTCCAGTTAAAATAGAAGCATCCAAGAATCTTGATACACTGCCTTGATTTTTATAGCTCGAATAGGTGCTACCAATTTTTCTTAAACGATTTATACGTTTGGATTATTTTAAAGAAACAGGCTCAAAAAGAGACTACACTTTTTTTGCAGTAGTGGACCTATTTAAAAATGATTTAAAAGATGGATGCTTATCATATCACTATTTTAACATGTTATCAATGGGAGTTTTTGGAGAAACTAGTCCGCGAGATAGCGTTGTACACCTCCACTTAAAGGGATTAGCTGTCAAATTATGACACATATTTTAGTTTAGTTTATGGCAGCGCACAACGCTGTCTTGCGGTTTAGTTTATCCAAAGAAACATCCATTTAAATTTTAAATCTGTTCATCATCCACAGTATTCAATTTTCATTATCTCTTACGCGATAAAAGGGGTCAGTGCAGCTGGCATGTGTATGAGGGATTGTACATTGGACTGAACGCAATTGAAGATGAGAGAATCCTCGAAGCTCTGTGCTAGATAATTGCATATCTTCAATCGTGTGCAATTCTGAGATTTGATAGGTTTGTTTCTGTGAATTATTCTCGTAGGAAAGAGATACAAAAAAGTTATATGTTTGGGAGTTTAACTTATGTGGAGATCCTGAAGGTAATTATTTGTTTCATAGTTTTAATTACTAAAAATATTTGTGTCATTCTATTGGGATTTTTGTGTGTGTTTGTGGTGTCATTATTTTCAATAAAAGAAACTTATTTAATATTTTTTCTTTGTGCTCTTTCAATTTAGTTGACCAGCCTGTTTCGGCAAATTTTTTGTGATGCTCTCTGTACCCCACCGAAAAAAACATGCAAGAAAAACCAGCACTCAGCAGCTTGTCATTATTTCATTATCTCCATCAATGCGCTGTGCTGCATTTTCTGAGTGCTCTAAAAAACTACAGGCTTTCGTACTATAAAAACAATTTAAGGTGGTGGTTGTAATGTTACATATTACATTCTTTTTCAAAGACACGATTTTTACAAAATTATAAACTAACCTAGGTGTAATACTATTGCGTTCTTAAAACTAAGGAAAGCCAAAATGGGGATAAGCTTCAAGGAAAGCCTGTTTTATCCCGTTGTTTCACCCAAAAAATCAGTGAATATCACAAAAATCATTCATCATTATAAACATCAGTCTATTGCAGCCCACTGCTGCAGGCAGGCCTCCCCATACGCCACAAGCTGCGATCTACCTACCGTATCATCATACACTCAAGATTCCCAAATACGGGGGAGGTTCTTTGTTAGCAGTGGACTGTTGTAGCTGTAAAGGATCGCAAAAATATGCGAATCATATCCATGTGCCTCGCCTTAAAGGATTTGCAATGTAAATGTGCCACCGTGTCCAGCAGTCCATTAGGTTAATGGGTGCAAGTTTAATGAAAGAACCGCGGGAATCAATCACGATCCTTTCGAAAGGCTGTTATTTGCGAAATTGCAAGCGTTTTTATTCTTTTGAAGCGAGTTTTAATATTTTTGCTCGTGTTACGTAGTGTAGTAATATATTTACTTAGAGAAAATGCAGTATGCTCATAAAGCTTTTTAAATTGTTTCAAAATTTTTTAGCACCACGCACGTACTTTTTTAATAAAACAAGAAAAAGGTAATATATGTTTAATTTCTATTGATTTAATTGTTATGCAGGCAAGACTTATGGGTAAAATGTTATTATTAAGTAAAAGGAGTTTTGACAATCGGTACCTAGGTATGTACAGAATGTAAAACTAATAATAATAAACTAAAATATTATCGTAAAACTAAACACTAACTATAAATATACAAAAATAGATAATTAGTCTAACAAGCTATGCCTTTGGTTACATAGAATATACAGAAAATTCATTGCCTAAATAAATATAAGTACTTTGCTGAAACTTTTTTCCGATCCATCACGCTATATGATTTAGAAAATTCAACTAAAGAAAATTATACTAGAAATTCAAATTAAATATGTCATCTTCTTATATTTAAGAGCTTAGCTCTTGTCGGTGGAGTAATTGCCATTCTTGTCGTCTCTCGGCCAGTGATTTGACCTCCCGATACGACACCACATTAACTTTTTCTTTTATTTGGTCAAAATAGTTTCGTCTTGGTCGGCCTCGACCTCTGCTCCCTTCTATTTTTCCTTCCACGATGTTCTTCCAGAAATTGTCGTGTCGCATCAGGTGCCCTATCATCTTTCCTCTTCGGTTTTCTATGGTTCTCAACAAACATCTCTTTTCATTTACTCTATGGAGGACTTCATCATTCGTCTTTTTCTCGGTCCAGCTAATTTTCTCCATTCTCCTCCAGCACCACATTTCAAATGCTTCCAGCCTCTCTCTATCCCTCTGGGTCATGGTCCACGTCTCGCTTCCATACAGGGCTATACTCCAGACGTACGTTTTAATTAGTCGCTTCCTTACTTTTTTTGAAATTTTAGATGTAAGTAAATTTTTCTTGTTTTTAAAGGAATTTTTAGCAATAGCGATCCTCGATATTATATCCGCCGTACACCTGGAGTCATGGGTGATAAGACTACCCAAATATCTAAAACTATTGACCTGTTCTATTATTGAATTATTGAGTGATATAGGAGCGTTCGAAGTTTGTGTTTTAGAGGTTGTAAGTGTTTTTGTTTTACCTATGTTAATCTTAAGCCCAAATTCTTTAAAAGTTTTATCCATGTAGGTTAGGAGTTGCTGCAATTGTTCAGAACTTTCAGCTAGCGCTGCTATGTCATCTGCAAATCTCACGAAACAAATCCTCTCCCCATTTATCTTTACCCCACCCTTTTCTGAAATATGTCATAGCCACCCAATAATATATTCATGCATACTCTGGACAGCACATAATAATACTTCATTTTCATTGGCAACTATGACAAAAAATATTTAGGTATGAAAGCAATATACAGGGTCTACCCAAAGATTTGCAGAAGCATGATCAGTGACCATAAATCTCAAAAACTTTAAACCAATTTTCTTTTTCGCGTTTCCATTGTTAATGGGAATTTTGAGAAATCTAATTTCAATTCTGGTTTACCAACACAGCTCTCATAGAAAAAGTTGTTCAGTGTCATGTACAGAATATGCCTGCAAAGTTTTTGATCCACAGTGTGATTCGCCGTGCCTATATCTGGAATACCCATTGATATTTTCGCGTATCCAACCACAGGCTCTCGTGAAATTTTAACTAGCAGCGGTCTACTTTTATTTGCAAACAAAATTTTCGGTCCGATACATTCTGGTCGTTTTGTATGCGTGGACGATGTCGAGTCAACAATCGGAGCTGAAATTACAGTGGACAAAACAATTTTAGTGTTTATCGACTCTATTGAAAATACAACGCATTGAATTCTAGTTTGTGAAGATACAAAACGCATAGTCTTTTTGGTCTAGTGTATGTATTTGACAGAAAAACAATAAATAATGGTGTTTTACACATACTATCTTATAATATAAGAATCGAGTTTCATATGCGTTAGTATCAGTCCCTATTCTTTATGGAAATGTTATTTAAATAAGTTAAAAATCAACTTAAATCAAAGCTTTTTCACGACAATTATTATCATATTCCTTGAAATAAAATAAAAATTGTGCGTCTGAACTAAATGCAAGTGGTAACTGTTACTGAGGCGGGTATCACATAATATGACGTCCTACATACCTACTAAAGATAGATGTTAAAATAACGCAAAGGTTATTCAGAGCTTTGTACATTCATATTCGATTATTTCTGCAGGTACTTCTGGAACAACATAATGATCGTGAATAGGTTCAAGATCATGTTTACCAACATAATCAATGACAAAACACCTTATCAAGAACCAAAGCCCTTCAATTACTAATCTGGTACAAATCAATGCAGCAAGGGTAACAGAACAAGTATATTCATTGCCAACGTAACAAAGGAGCATAACATCTGATGAAATCAAAACAAATAGACTTACAATTAAAAATAGCCCCGTTTTCGGTGAACGAGCACGGTGACAGCATAAGCCATAAATTGAAATTACTAACATTATCAACATAGGAACTGATATCATCAGAAACATTGAACTTACTCTTACAGGCCATTCAAAATAAGTTGATTCTGTATTTTCTATAACAATCCATTTGTAAAACACTACAATACCAGATGAAATATGTGTAAACAATAATGCATCTCTTATAAAATATATTTGACTTTTAAATCCAAAAAAGAATAATTGCAGAAATGCTATCCAAGCTAATACCGAAGATGTTACTGGCAATAATATTTCTAGGTATAAAACAAAGGTATCGAAAATAGAATAATCCTCAATGCACATTGGTATTGAGTAACGTATTAATACACAGAAAATATGTAAAAGTCCACCTAAAATATGTTGAGCACTTATGTAACTACAAACTTTGTAATTGAGAAGTCTAAATTTATAGGCATAAATAATGAATATGATGAAAAGAATCAAACTGGTTCCGATGAATCCTTTAAACAGCGCTGAATGGGTTTCTGACGTCATGCATTTTGAATTTGAAGTAACTTCCGAAGAATTTGAGATCCATTCTGAAGAATTAGTGGTCACTTTTGAAGAATACGAAAGTATTTGTGAAGAATTGGTGGTCATTTCTGTATATTTAACGTTGTCGTTGGTAAAAGTTCAGCCAGTTGATTCAGAACAACAACATTAAACTAAAACGTACATTTATTAACACTTTTCTTCTTATTTCGTGTGGACATCCAGAATGACACTACACATACCACTCGTAGTTTAAAATATATGGTCCATATATACAGGTTTATTAAAGTATCGTTAAAAGATTCACAAGCACTAACTTTTCATTTTTTTTATTCCATCACGTCTGAAAATATCTTCCAAATATATAATTTTCAAGGATATGGGTTTGAATTATTCAAATTTAAATTATTTTCAGGCAATATTTCTGAAGTTTGAGTTCTCACTTGATGTTTAGACACAGATAAGGATCTAACGGATTTCGTACATAGTACTTTCTGCGTCAAATTCAGTTGTAAATATGAATAATAAGTTTCTGATCATTATTACAGATAACAAATCAATAAAAGTATGGAAAATATACAATTATCTACAACTAATTACAAAACCCAACCTACGTCATTTCATTAATTAATGATAACGGTTAACTAGTTTCAGTTTTTTACATCTATCATGAAAATAATGAAGTCCACACTAATTGTATGACGTCAATGATTATGTAGATAAATGCTTACTTTGTTTAGGTCAAGTAATAAAAAAGAGAAACAGACAATGATATTTAAGACCTTTCATACTAATTGTTCATCTATACATCAAGTATGCATCAGCATAGGACTTCACCTTGGTATTGGTAAGTAAGGTCATGTCATAAAAAAGACAAAAAGACTTAATGAAATGATATACAAGACTCTCCATCCTAATTGAAATTCTTCAAAGTTCCCGTCGGTTATTTGGCGCCCAGCATGAGACCACATTAAGCCTAGCAAAATTATTTCTCCTTTAACTTTAAGTGTAATTTAAAATTATTTTGAGCATCTAGTATAGTACTTTTACAATCAACGTACAAAGAAACGAAATCAACGAGCACTCACAACATCCTCGTCCACATAGTAACGAAAAGGCAAAGTAATCAAACTCTTTTCTTTTGGCCAGCCTTCTTTTCAGATGTCATATTTTGTTGATTTTACTTCTGTTGAGTCTTGCTTGCGTAAAGCCTTAACATGTGCTTTAAATTTTCAGTAGAGATCAGGCTCTGAAATCCTCATACAATATGAAGAATTATATATCACACCGATTTTTGCACTTACATTTGGGTTCAATCGCGGTAATGTGATATATAATTAAAGTTAAAATGGCGCACTTAAGTTTAAACAATTTAATATGAAGAATCTTGCAATAACACTGAGACATTGTAATACAGATTGATTCCCCTCTGACTCAAAATCTTAGTTTTTAGTTTTATTGTTGTTACTTACTGTCTTACCTAATGTACTAATAGAGTGCTGTCTCTGAAAACGTGAATTTGTCATCCTCTTTCGTAGAGAATAGAAAGAATGACGTTTAATTTGCCGTTATTTACTTCTACTGTGCATGGCTCAGGTAGGTATTATCGGGTTCGACACGACAATGGCGACAGGATTTATTATATTGTTACTTTTCATTAATGCTTTTGGATTTCCTTTGTCATTGTCATCGAGCCGGACAGCACTCATTTCAGTGAAGTATTGACGTGCTGCGGAAGTTGTATTCACTTATTTTGTAACAGTTCAATTATTTTGTTTTTAATAAAAGCTTTTCATTGAAATATTTTTGGATTTCATTTTTAACGCGACAAAGTGAAAAGAATCCGCAAGTAACTCAAATCACCCGATTGGTAATTTAATAGGTAGGCTTTAAATGGACACGTCATTGTTCTGGCGGTTCTCACACATACGGCATGTTTATGACGAAAGATAATTGTTAAATCCCATACAAAAACCGGACACAATGGCACATACCTACCTACTAATACTATAACACAATAGTACATATGCATCACCCAAGTATGCCTTTCATTTTATGTAATGCTGTCGACTCGATGGTGAAGAACAAGGCTATTTTAGTGCTGCGTAACGCATGCGTTATGAGAAAACGAACCACTATTTTTCCTACGAATAAGGTTTATGTCAAATGGTTTGACATAAAACCGTATCGTTGTGAGGTATGCAGTGCAATGCGTCTATCAAACCGTTATACATAAATCATATTTGTATGAGAATAGGTACGATTGTCGGTTAAATTAAAATTCATAGGTAGATTTTATTTCACTACAGTATATTCTAAACCCTTGCCAGACAGAGTCATGGCATCACAAAAACCTTTTGAATGACGTTATCTGCCGGCATTGCGGTCGCTGCGGCGTTTTGGCGGGAAAAACAATCGACACGCGTCAGGACGGCGAACCACATTTCCACAATTCAAACATGTATTTGAAATTATGTGGATTGTATAAGCAAACTTGAGTCCTAGGTATGTAATTTTTATACACTAATCACGCGTGGATCCGAGTCGATTTGTTCACTACAGTCTACCTATACCTAAACCCTTGCCAGATTGACGCATCAAATCACAAAAATTAGATGTGTTGAAAAAAAAAACCCGACTGCGGTAATTTCAAAGTAGTATTTTGCTTTAATAATCCGCCATCTTGAATCTATATTTTTTTAATTATAGGCAGTGTCACTCGCGCTGCTAAGACGAATCTAACGACACCTCATATAATATTTTCTTTTGTTTGTACAACTATCACTCATAATTAAAACAACTTCAACGGATTTTAGTTGTATTTTATTTAGGATTGTAATTAACCCGACGTTTCGGACACTTTGCAGTGTCCGTGGTCACGGATGACTAAGGTGTTAGACGTCATTATTTAGAATTTAAAATTATTTATCTACACTCAGTTCGTAATATTCGTTTTACAGAATCGAAAGTACGAACGTAATGAACTGCATTACGAATATACAGCCTTTAAAAAAAAACTTTCATACTACTGGCAGCTACATAAAGTAACTCGATTTCTAGTATTTGAAAAAAAAATAAACGAATTGACCCGCGTACCAAATTGTAATCTGTTCCAATTTGACACTGGCCATCAGTAAGTCGAATGAAAAAAAAAACAAGTGTCACCCGCGGCGGGACGACCTGGGACGACACTTGAAATTATGAGGACTTATTTATTATTAAATCTTTGCTTCAAATCATTTTTCGAATTAAAATTCACCGATAAATGCTATTTAATTTTAAAAGTTGTTCAGTTTTTATGAGCCTCCATTTTAACGTTTAGTTAAAAAGTTACATATGTACAAAAGTTGTTCAGTTGGTGGTTCAGTAGATAGGCTTGCAATCGCCGTCAGTGCGGAGGTTTGAATTATTTTTCATAGTTTTTCTTGTAGAGTAGATAAAATAGGCAATAGGCCTCTCATTATTAGGCAGTTGCATAAACTACTATTTTGTTCTACCGCCATCTATTTCTTAATTGCCTAGCATAACGTTCCGGTTGTACGCAGAATGCAGACACCGTGTCTTGTGAAGTTGGTCTTGCAGTATGTTGGATTTGGTTCTTCCGCTGTGTAATCAGTGGAGTCCAAGTTGGTGAGATGCCCCATCCAGTGTCTCGGTTGAAATTCGGATGTTTTTGAATTTCTATGGCTTCCCGTACCTTCCTAGGGACAAATCTCTTCTCTCTCGCTAGGAGAAAATACTATCGCTAAAATACAACTAAAATCCGTTGAAGTTGTTTTAATTATGACACCTCATATGTCAAAATCCAACTATCCATTTGGGCTGTAGCCCGTGAAAAAGAATTTTCTTGTCCACATACATATACATACATACATACTCTCGGAATACATAACCCTCCTTCTAAGGCAGTCGGGTAAAAACCGTTTGAATGACGTTATCTGCCGCCGTTGCGGTCGCTGCGGCGTTTTGGCGGGAAAAACAATCGACACGCGTCAGGGCGGCGAGCCACATTTCCACAATTTAAACATGGCTGGCTGGATGATGTATTTTAATAATGTGGATTGTGTAAGCAAACTTGTGTCCTAGGTATGTTATTTTTGTACATTACGATAACCTTTCAAATCATGCGCGGATCCGAGTCGATTTGTTCACCACAGTCTTTCTATACCTAAACACTTGCCAGACAGAGGCATGTCATCACAACAAGTAGAAGTGTTAAAAGACAAAAAACCCGACTGTGGTAATTTTAAAGTAGTATTTTGCTGTAAAAATCCGCCATCTTGACTCTATATTTTTTTAATATAGCCAGTGCTGCTGAGACGTATCTAACGACACCTCACATATCAAAATCTAACTATCCGTTTGGGCTGTAGCCTGTGAAAAAGAATTTTCTTGTCCACATACATACATACATACTCTCGAAAAACATAACCCTCCTTCTAAGGCAGTCGGATAAAAACCTTTTGAACGACGTTATCTGCCGCCATTGTGGTCGCTGCGGCGTTTTGGCGGGAAAAACAATCGACACGCGTCAGGACGGCGGCGAGCCACATTTCCGCGATTCAAACATGGCTGGCTGGATGACGTATTTTAATTATGTGGATTGTTCGAGGACGGATGTGTGCTGATTTGATAAAATTTATCATAACCAGCCGCTGTTGTAATTTTGCCGAACTTACCTACACTAAATCACACACATCGTACGGGATTCTCACAATGTACTGCATGATTTTTTTGAGCGTGCCTATTCGCCAAATGGATGCCTAAGTTCCAGAAAAATAGGTTTTCGACACTAACTGGTCGTAACTAATTTGTTTCCGATCATTCTAAAGACCTTTCTAAAAATCACACTAGCTATCGCAATTTAAACTACACTTATTGCTACACCTTCTTATCAGAAAAATCGAAACACTTAGCAAGTTTACGTTTAATTGTAGGGATCACATTATCTGAGACATATTATGTTTATTTTGGAATAAATGTCTAATGTAGCGCAATAGTGAGTATTACTTTAATTTTTTAATAGTGCAATAGGCGATTTTCCAAACACCAAACTCTTTATCGAATTAAGACGATGTCTAGGGTGCAGCGGAGCTATTCTGACGAGGGACGAATTCGTCAGAGGCTTATTTCTCCTTTTACTTAGTCTTTCTAGAAGCTTACACATACACAGTCATGGCATCTTCCACAAAAAACTATTGCAATAGTAGATTTTTAGGCCTCTAAAATTTAATGGCGATATCTCAAACACTTTGTTTGATACCTGAAACTTTTGTCGAATAAAACACTGTCTATAATATCCCTCTACTTTACGACAAGAGAAAATCAATTTCCTCTCCACACGTAAGCGTGTTCCCGCGGCTTTTCTCAGGAACGCGCTACAATGCCTTTATTGCCTCAAAGTAATTTATGTCCTGGTCTGCTCTACCTGATTTACCACAGAGCAGCTAAAACAGCAGAATAAGAGTGGGGAAAGATGCACGTACCTAAAAGGTTACGTGACGCATTCTTGAGAGCTTTGTCACAGCGAAATAATACTATGGCATTGTGCTAGGGCTGTGTCTGTCTACTGTCAAAGATAAATTTCTTCACAACAATCACTGAAGAGAGAGATTTCTTGAAAAAAAGAAATACATTTTTGAACATCATTTTGTGACACCATAAAGTAATTGTTTACGAATATTTGCGCTTCGCTCAAGCAAGTAAGTTATCATGTCATCGACACATAATATAACCACTCCTCAATTTTTTGGATAATTTTTATCCTTGCCGATATGAATTAATAAATACATCTGGATACTATCTTAAAAGGACATATTTGAGGAGGTACATCAGTTCAGCTTAGAAGCTGACTGCCTGTCGGTATTCCTTATTTGAAACTTATCCTACTACTGTTCCTTCTTTTACTATGTCACCAAGTTTTGCGAGCATGCGTGAACATTCTACACTTGGGGCCGAGATTGATGCTTTAATTTCGGTAATGGCGGGTTATTAGCAGTTCCAGACGATGCGAAGGTCTATTCTAAATCACTTTGATTCGCCATACTTCTCCGCCGGATGGGAATAACCCGGAAAACGCGATAATCGACCGAGTTTTCGGTAATGGGCGCCTTGGTCAGGTAAATGGGTTATAAGAGTGCGTGCGTGGAAGGTTTATAGGTACAAGTAGATATAAGATGTAAAAAAATAAGCGAAATATTTTTAAAGGGTGAACCAGCCGCTAAACTAAACTAGTTTTCCTACCGAACGCAGATTGGAATATGAAAAATAATAATATTTGTGACTCCAGCTACTATGTGTCCGAGCCATAATCATATTTCTTATTTTTCTAGCGAACGGAGTTCCAGATAAGTAGTAAGCACCTATGTTATTTGTAGCTGCGCCACAGGCTAGTAAGAGATTTTTCACTGTGAAGTCGGTTTGATTATAGCAAAATTTTAAATATAGGTGATAAGTAATGTACTTACCTAATTTAAACCTTTTTTTAGCATTTTATGGTATCTACCTATTGTGGATACATTTTCGGCAGGAATAGGTAACTAAATCCCAGAAAATCCCTTTGACTATTGTAGAGAATCCTGAACAAGCCAATAGAAAATCGTCGTATATCTAATTTGATTCAAAATTTCCCGTACATTGTAGTGCACGGCTTAAAGCGTAGAGGTATTCACTGTAATCCTACCCGTTTGTGGCTACTAGAGATGTACCTACATAGGTACTATTACACAACGTATCGATACTTATTGCAAATATTGAAGAAAATGGTAGCATCAGTAGAAATCAATGTGCACGTATCAAATTCCTAATTTCAGGGTGAATCAGCCCAATTGCAATGAATCCTTAGCCAAAAAATTTAAAGTAACTCCCATACCCTACAAAAACAGTTATACTTTGTTCACTAGGTATAACAAGTAGAGCGTGTCTGCCATGCCTAACGCGTTTTTGCATGTAACGAGTAAAAAGCAACAATCATCGTGTTTATACACGAATGTGAAAGGGACAAATGACAATTTGGTAGTAGCTCGTTATCGTGAACAGAGTAGAGACTAAAATACTTGTAGGTGTTCTTCAGTCGCCCCCAGAAACTGATTGTACCAACTGAATGCATTCAATGCAATGCATTTACAATACTTCGGGCGTGCAATGCGTGACGCGTAGATAGATAGTATCCACTCAGACTCGCCATGCGAGGACTCGTGCGAAGTTCACTCACTTCATCTGCACCGCTTGGAGTAAACTTCTAAGTAGACACTATCGATAACAAAAAATCTAAAAACTACTGCCAACTCTACAAAAATCGAAGATGCATCAGATTTCCCACAGGGCCGCGGATGTAAAGCGGAAGACGGATTTAGACTTAGACTCGATTTAAGATATTTCCCTCAAGTAATGACTGCAGTGGCAGACTGAGCTAGGCAATCACTTTGGGCTTTGCTTTAGGTACGTTTCATGTTGTTTTTTGTGCTGTAGGTAAACAGAAATCGCAAGAGCTGGGCGTTTGATGCACGAAATGGCTACATATCGATGGTTCTGCACCTCAGAAAGATAAGGAAGAAAGGTTTATAATGATGTTTCATTTCCCTCAAGTAATGATAACAGTGAGAATAAAATTAGCCGTTATACACATTTTTAGGGTGGTCTGGAATCAGTTCGCCGACTTGCGCGTTTCGCAAACCGGCGCGATTCGCCAACTCGCTTTCTGCCGACTGGCGTGCTAGGCCTACTTACGCCATTCGCCGACTGCGCGGTTAGCAAACTGTCATGATGTACAGTGAACATAATAATAGTTTATGGCTCTGTATTATTGTACAAAAAAAAATGTATTGGAATTTTTAATGCACTCACAGCGCAATATTATTCCCGGGTTCAAGTCCCGGCGGTCGCTAGTGAATTTTTCAATTTTCTCATTAATTTAAAAGAAAATTTAATACGAGAACGTAATATAGCATGATATGAAATTTTTGAATACCTACTACCGATAAACTTATCAAGAGAACAACTGAACAACCTTTTAAATGACTTGTTACATATAAAAAAAAGCAGCCAAAAGCGTGTCAGACACGCTCACAAATAGGGTTTCGTAGTCAACGTTCAACGTTTAAATATCAGGTTTTTCAGCGTTACAAACTTAATTTTGTTGCTGGTTTGTTAGCAGCAGTATGATGACCAACCGCAAATAGAAAAACTCAATTTTTTCTGAAACCTTCAAGGGTACAATATCCGTTATAGTTTTCATTGTAACTTCAGAATGTAAGCTACATTCTATATTTATTTCAAATTTTTAGCGTTTATACTTTAGAAGTTACAGCTGGAACAAATTATGGGTCAAAAACGCCCTTTTTAAAAGCAAATATCTCGTGACAGAAACATTTTAGTGACTTTGTTTCAAAGGAACCTCCGCTTAGTTTTAAAAGACCTATTCAACGATACCCTACTCAATATTACAGAAGAAAAAAAAATGTTTTGCCCCCCTTTCACTTGTATGGGAGGGGGTCCAAAAAACATTTAAAATATTTTTTTCTTATTATTTCTATATTTGGGTCAACACGATCTATCTTCTCACTAAATTTCATGTCGATAGCTCTAAAACTGACGAAGATATGAGGGCGCGGCATACAGACAGACAGACAGACAGACAGACAGACAGACAGACAGACAGACAGACAGACATGACGAAACTATAAGGGTTTCTAGTAGACTACGAAACCCTAAAAAATAAAGCGTAAGCTCCACAGAGAAGACGTGCGTCGTAATGCGCGGGATGGCATCTGTCAGAAAAGTGACCGTCAGCCGTCTTTGATGCGACGCGCGTCTCAAATATGTAGCTTTGTCTCTACGGGGCAAGCTCCGCAGAATAGACGCGTGGTGCGACGCGCAACATGACATCTGTCAGATAAGCGATCATCGGAGACACATGCATATCTATACGCATAGCCATAGACTTACAGTCTCATTTGACAGCCGATGTGGCGCAGTGGTTAGTATGCCTGCCTGCCACGCAAAGGTTCCGGGTTCAATTCCCGGTGGGGTCACTCATAAAGTTGATATTTATCACTTTGTGAATTTGTTCCCAGTCTGGTAAGGACATTGCAGGCTGAACCACCTGATTGTCCGCAAGTAAGATGGTTCCGTGCTTCGGATGGGCACGTTAAGCCGTCGGTCCCGGTTGCTGTCTATGATGGCGGTCGTTACACAACCATGTCAGAGGCCTGCTAATTGCAGTAGGCGGTTGAAAAACTCTGACACCAGGGTTCATCGGGTCGTTGAACGACTCGGTGTCCCACACGAAAAGAGAGTCTCATTTGTGATGTTAGTGCTTAAACAACATTTAAAACTGAACAACTTTCAAGTTTAAACACCTTTTAAAACTAACTTTTAAAAATGAACAACTTTTTAGAACTGAATAACTTTATAAACTGAACCACCTTTTTTTACAGATGCAAACTAAAAAAAAATTTCCGCTCATGCGAAAATTCGATAATCCCAAAATAAGCAAAATGTTTAAAAAATGTGTAATTGACTGTACTTTGTAGCTATAGTTTACCAATAGCTCAGTCGGCGAATGGCGTAAGTAGGCCTAGCACGCCAGTCGGCAGAAAGCGAGTTGGCGAATCGCGCCGGTTTGCAAAACGAGCAAGTTGGCTTACCGCACGTACTCCTTTAGGGTTTCACATCTCATAAGAAAGCCCACTAATGAATTACATCATGTAGTAAGTATAGTTCAGTTTTTACGCTGAACTGGTAAAGGAAGAACGAAAGGCGAAAAGTATATTTGCAACATAGAATAGGCAACTGTTTCGCTTTCGATTCAGCTCTTCAGGTAAGGAATTGAGCTAACGACGACGGTTAGAGTTTAAAACTACGTCTATACAGGTACGGACTTCGGTACGAATCTGCGAGGCATCGTTCTCATGAGTGTCTTACGACAATTCGGTATGAGTTTCGTCTTGTAGAATAAGCTTGTTATACACCAACCAATGATTTACAACAAAATTAAGAAAATAAAGCGATACCTAGTAGTATTATTGATATCCCATCGGTTCACCCCGGCCAACATACATTACAGGACCATAGAATTACCTGTGTAAGTCTAGTTGATCGATCTTACTTTAAGCGGTAATTAATAGGCTCGGTAAGGAACCGTCTGGCTTCTCCCGGGTCCTAATAATACGTTGTTATTTCTCTTGGGTTTCTGGGAGAGCTCACTACATCTTTGACTCTGTCTTAGCCTTATTTGTCCCCCAGAGATCTTAAAATAGCATCACCCCATACATATCTTTTCCCTGGGTGTCGCAAGAAACGAGGCATTTGAGAGTTGATGTGTACCTATTGAAATTTTAGGTGACAGACTGACAACTATTGACTGATTCTCAAACTATTGTTCGACTACTAATATAATGTAAATGGAAGGTTTTTATAGCTCTTCCTATCTCGCAAGGGATATGGTATGATATATGATCTAACTCAGTGTAGAAGCAATCAAGGGCTAACCTAGTTTTCATATCATCCCTTACTTTGAAAGTCAGTGTATTTTAGTTTTTTTTTTAATTATCAATCGTCTCATCACATTAGCCTATAGCTGTCCACTGTTGGACGTGGGCCACAGGGCTCTCATAGGGTACACCATAAGGCACGATCTTCTATTTGTTCCATCCAGTCATTATTTTTTATTCCAATAAATTCCAAAATTACAACAAAAGTCTGAACAAAGTGAGCTTATCCAATGAATAGTTTAAAGCTATTGCAGCAGCTGGATCCATTGTGAAAATTTAATTCAGCTGGTTCAGACCGGATTGAAAGTTACCTGGCTTTCGACTTTCAGCTACGAATAGTTTCAAGACAAAAAAAGAATGTATTTTTCCTTAGGTAAGGAATGAGAACATTTCTGAAGGTTGTGTTGAGAAGGATCAGTGCAAAACATTGATCCATCATGCCACAACCATAAGCGCAAGCTATACAGAGCTGATGTGAGACGTAAGACGTGGGACATTACGATGCTTGAAACAGTTTTCATATAAAATGTATGAAACAGAAGAGACAAAGCTACACGCCTTACGACGCACATTTTCTGTGGGGCTTGCGAGTAACAGAAAGGGTATTACAAGCCGAAAGGAGGTGATGGTATTCATGAAACTGAACAACTTTTCCCATGCAACATAGGTCGAAATATGAAAAAATAATTGGGCCTCCCATATTAAATCAGTCAGCTGATTGGCAATTTTGTATGGGAGGCCTAATTTTTTTTCATATTTCGACCCATGTTCCATGGGGAAATGAGTTCAGTTTCATGAGTACCTTCGTCTCCTTTCGGCTTGTAATACCCTTTCTGTTACTCCCGGTATAGGATGTCCTATACTTTTGAAATCGAAAAGTACAGATTTGTCATATAATTATGACGCAAAACTTAGGTTCTATTTGTGGCCCGTCAGCGCTAGTATTAAGCAGTAGACAAATAAATTTTAACCCCTGTTCCAAAAAAAGAAATACATAAATTTTTACACTGCTAGATTTGTTTTTAATTTTTTTTTAACAACTACACTCAAAAGTGTTTAATATCAAAGATTTTAAAGCTAAAAACTCCAAATTAATTGAACCTCTACAAATTCGTAGCTCTAGTAAAGAACTAAATCTAGTAAATTAGTTTCATTATCACTCGGCGCCAGGTGGTAGACACAATGCTTGTTTTTGACTCCTAGTCCTTTAAGACTTCAGGTCCCAGCCGTGGCGTCAATTCTAACATACATTAGTCTCCTTATAATTTTGAATTAACGTTGGGCGACAAATGCTCCATTTGGGTTCATTTGTGCTTGCAGATTAGTCGGTGAGCCATGGTCTGTACAGTTCACAATTACAGCTGTCGCTGTTGGAGAAGCCTTGCTTCTTCCAAATTTTGTGAGCTCTTACTACACTATTTATTACCTGAAAAATAAATATTGATATCGTTATTGGTGGCTTAGAAAGTTATATTATGTAGGTGTCGGTCGAGTAGTCGATGACTAAGAATGGGATGAATTTAAAGACGATGTATAGGCAACTGTTCCCCGATGGCGAAGCTTAGTGAGTATGGCAAATTATCTTCTGAAACGAAGATTAATTGTTCATCAGTGTGTCATATTTAGGGAATCACGCGTCTCTTTAGCATAATGATGACAGCTGGTAGAATTATGTCTGTTTAATTTTAAAGCGGCAATGACAGAATTTTTTTGCAAAGGAAAGCGTCTGCGTGAATCGACACCGTTAAAACACTTTATTAAGGAAACTCGGTAACTACTTGCTTCGTAATAAGTGCTCTTTTTAGTTGAGCAGTTTCAAAAGCGCTCAGAAAGGTGATTAAATTGAGCTTTTGATGGAGTTTCCAACAAAGGATTTTGAAGAGTTTTCATCAATAATTATTTGATAAGAGACCGGAACTTTTTGAAGTAACAACGATCGCTTGATATACGAACAATATTCAATTTTACAAAAATGTGAAATGCTTAAAATATATTTTTTGTTGGGTTTAGAATATGGTTAGATTGTAGCAGATTCATATGAATTTCGTTGCGATATTATCTACTTAGAAGTTAGATATAGCATCTTAACAGAACATTAGCAAAGGTATTTTGGTGGAGTTATGCTGATCAATATCTATCTTCATTTGTTGCAAAATTATCTAAATTGATACCTACATGACATAAAATGAAATAAATACCTAAATAAAACATATACGTAGGTAAATCGTTTGTTTTGTTTGTTCGTTGTTTTGTTGTCAATGGTATCACCTCATTAACACTTAAATATGAGTGTTTTACATGGTGGGTAATTGCAATAAGTTCCAAAATATTTAATGTGAAAATCAATTTATATGTTTCGGGATTCCCTGCTCATTCTGTTTTTATTCTTAAAAGCTCTACGCTCTATGTAGGTACATAATAGCTAGCAAATACACCTTACTATTTAAGATATCAACTTATATACTAGTTTGTCATACAGATGTTGAGAAAAACCAGTATAAGTCGATGCCTCAAATGGGTAGGAGGATTTGCTGTCGATAGTAAGTAACTACTGGCCTAGGGCATAAAATTACAGGTTTTCAAGTCAAGTATCTAAGTCTAAGTCATAGTTGATAGAGATACTCTGACACCAGCACACCAGGGTTCATTGGGCCATTGGACAATTCAATGTCCCACGCTAAAAGAACGAGAGAGGATGGCAGAGCTGCTTTTTATTACCGGATAATATCTTTTTAAATGGGTAGATTCGGGTAAAACTGAAGGGCAGGCCCTTAGTTTAAAATACAAGGCCAATACTGAATTTAAGCACAAAGTAGAATTACTCTCCTATATGGTTTGAACAGGTTTATTAATCGAAATAATTTCGTTGATAAATTAATTAAGCCCCGAGTGTCGGGAAAAATTAAAATAAATTCGGGCACCGAAATCAGAACCCTCTTTTATCAGGTGTCGGTAAATATCAGCACTTCAGAGCTCTCACGTTAAATTAAATGGCATTTGACGAGGGTCGCAAGTTAGGAACGGAACGTGGAAATTTAAAATGGAAAGTAAAGTAGTACCTAAAGGTACGTAGGTATTAAAAACACATTTGACTCGAAACTTAAGTAGCAGGCGCATTTTTTGGCGAATGTGTGTTTTTGTGGATCTAAGATAGAAGACAAACCAAACAAAAGGAAGGACTGATGAAATTTCCTATTGAAAACTGCAAATAATGAATGGCAGACGACGCTGCATCAACATGCGGATGTCTCAGGCTGTCATTATAAACGATTTTGGTAGCCAGTAAGCAAATTTTGTTTACTGCCTAACAAAATCGTGCTTTGTTTGGAGGCGCAGTCATTTCCTCCGGCTTCAGGCCTCTTTACTTGCGCGTTTCAGATAATTTGTGCTGCCGAAATTTTGTCTTGACCACCATCTAAGGCAGTGTTTTTCAATCTTTTTGAAAACGCAACCCGATTCCTGGCAAAAATTTACTGGTGACCCCCCTGTTGGGTCAACATTATAGAAAAACAAAATTACTAATATTTTTCACGCTACAACAGGCAAAGTACGCATATTACAATGCGTACTGCATTTAATAGGCAATAGCACTATGATTTGAATGTTTTTAAAAATAAGTACCAAAGCCTATGCTTTGACACTAGAATTGCGTTTTAGGTACTTAATTGTAGTCGACCACCCTTCTGTCTGTGGTTCTGCCTTAAGTTTTGTCTTTCGTCGGCGTCCCCCTGGCCTGAGTATTGCGTGCGACCCACAGTTTGAAGAACACTGATCTAGGGCGTGCATTCCGAAAAAGAGCTAGAGCTTTCTACCTGATTTCTCGCTATATCTTACAATGTGGACCTACAACACTACAGACACAAACAAAATTAAACGCAGCACTGAGTCCACAATGGCGATAATAATTAGACGTCATAATTCAGTGAAAAACGAAGCGGGTCTTATCGCCTTACCTTACTCCTGAGTCCTGCCCTTTGTAAGTGGTGGAAGTAATGGGAGGTACACAGGGAATTAATGCTTTGTTGTTTGCGAAAGAATGGTGTGAACAAAATTCGGAATTTTTCTCTGAAAATGTCTTGAATGTAATTTGGGAAGTAGGTTAAGTTCTTTTTCACGGATTTTCGTTATTTCTGTTCTCATCGTGTCCTATTGATGGCAGTAGGATATACCTAGTCATAAAATAGAGAGTTACTGGTGATCTTCGCGATTGTCACTTGTACATAGCCAGCCAGAGTTGCTAAATTCAAGACGAGGATAAAAATAAAGCTCTTCATACGATTCTGTAGCCTGTGCCCATTTGAATGCAAGAAATATGTCGTTCGTAGCAACCATCTTCTTAGTTAGGTACTCAAGCTTAGTTACCTTAAGTTCCTCTGAGATTCCGTTACATTTTAGTAAACGTCATCAACATCAATGGAGGAACATCCGTACTTTTGTGGGCATGATTCTTCAGTGAAGTGATTTAAATTATGTGATTTAATTTAATACCAACCGAACGTTGTTTTTGTGTTGAAATGGGCTCTGAATCATAATAAGTTCTTGTATCAGATTTAGCTGTTTGGTATTCTTATACTTTGAGATTTTGAACAGTAGCAACCCTGGCTATGTAACTAGAGATAATCGCGAAATAGGGTCGAATGATCCTTTTCTAAACTTTATATTACGGAACAATAGCTAGTCGAAAAACGCTAGCTATTACTCATACCTATAGGTACGCTATTTTGTTAATTCGCGAATATCTATACATCATTTCATGTATTTCATGTCATGCTGAATGAAGCCTTTAAAAGTAGCGTATCACAAATCCACCTGCTATATCCAATCGCCAGCACTTCAGTCTACCTTTATAAGGGATCAACTTATATGCGTCATTTTAGGCTCTTGTCAAACAAGCTGTTTGATGCTGGCTTAGAATAGCACCACACCGATTCTACCCGTAAGTGTCGTAAAAAGCGACTAAGGTATAATCATCGAGGAAATGTAACATCTTGCACTGCGATCCCCAATCCGCCTGGCAAGCGTGTTCGGTATGGCAATAGCCCTGATAGGCCCAAGTCCAGCACAGGACTTTTTGGATGTTGAGGATGAAGTTGAGGCGCAGCGGGTACCGGTGATATTTGTACCAAAACATTACAAATACGCCGTCGTGGCGAATTCGCTGCTCATCCGCTTCTAAAGCGCTTGTGTGAGAAACCTTAGTATTTAAATAAAAAGCCACTATTTTATATAAGTTGGTCTCTTAAACGGATAGGTTGATGTGTTGCTGGAGATACAATGAATAACATTTTTCAACCAATCCAGTATTTTTTGGGGATTGCAGGTTTCAGCACGTCCGAGCTAAAACGTGTTCATACGATGCGTAGCACAACAATAGGACGTGATGAATTGAAAAATTCGTAGTTTTTCTACTTGTTAGCCGCTTTTTGTTTGCGATGCTGCTGTGTCGAGGATTATCCTGAAATCTCTGTTGTCATTCGTCATGTCGTATGGCATTTGCTGCGCTGGTAGAGTGGTCAATGAATGATTCTAAACCCAAATTTTAAAACACTTCTAGTGTTAAGTATACAATTTAAGAAAACTTGCAAAATTTTCACCGCAGGCTGGATTTGAACCAGCGACCTTCGCCATCAGTACTGGCGACGCCTCTACCAACTGGGCTACAGCGGCTCACTCCAAGCCCGCGAATTAATCAAGTGTATTTGACCACTAACGCGTGGTAGGGCTGCATCTACTGGGATAGTTTTACAACTAATTCCCAGCGACTAATCTATTCTTTACAGATTGGATGTAGCCAAAACGATAAAAACCCACGATAAATTGAATACCCAAATTTTAAAACACTTCCAGTGTTAGGTATACAATTTAGGAAAACTGTTCACCGCAATCTGGATTTGAACCAGTGACCTTCGCCATCATCGAATGATTCTTGCTGGATAATCCGGACCACAAATACAACTGAAGACAAACAAGCTAAAATACCTCTCCACTCCGAGGCTGCGTGCCTTGCGAGAAGCACAAAGAAGTTTAGAATTTTGATTATATGCTTATAACCAAAATTCTAACCTTCTTTGTGCTTCTCGCAAGGCACTCAGCCTCAGAGCGGTGGGGTATTTAAGTATGTTCGTCTCCCTTAAAGCCCACACAAAGTTCCAACGTAAAATTGGCGGTCTGGATTATCCAGTTAGAATCATTCATTAACCTTCAGTCGCTTTTGGTTAGGTATTGTAATGGTGGGGTAATGTAGCTCGGACATGCACATCTCCAGGAAAGCAGTGTAGTTAGGCAATTGTGGTGTGGGGCAGGATTGTCTGGCCTGAATAAAACGTAAATGTAGCAGAAAAAATATAGGAATATTACCACAAATTAGGGAAACGGCGCGCGGGGCGATTACTGACATTGGCAATGATTTTCATAAGGGCTAGCGCTAAAACTTGACTTTTTTCGCACTGTCTCTGTCACTACCTTGAGAACCCGGATTTGGGTTACCTTAAGCTTAAGGCTACATATTCTCTTTGAAAAGTGGTGGTCAATTGACAGCTCACAGACCCTCTATTTCTATACAGTGAGGTGTTAAAATGTCTATTCAAGGAAGTATTCAGGTAAGTAGTTAAGCATTTATTACGACTAAGACAACTAACTATCGACCATTGCTTAACTTTCTCACTAAATCTAAGTAGATACTATCGCCAGCAAATCCATCTACTCATTTAAGAGACCAACTTTCAAATACTAAGAAAAACCAGTATCTTTTTGATCCCTTAAATGTGTCGTGTGGTAGCGGCTAAGAATACTGCCCCTAGTCCATTTTGGGTGTTTCGTAAAAGTCGACGTATAGTTTTTGTCCTCGGCTAAATATCTGTCGACTATGGTCAACCGCATGTGGGGAAAACACCGCCTTCAATGGAATTCCCAAAGAGAGTTGACGTCAGGCAGCCGGGCGGTCATAAATCAGTGAAATCCTTTTGCTACACGATTTTGATAATTAGTTCAGTTGAATTGGGATAGGTAAGGCAGGAAGATGATGATGGGTAGGTGGATTTTTTGGCGGTAGTACTTACGTACAAAAAGTTGATTACTTTACTACTTAGAAGGTACGGTTTTAGGCACAAGGTAAGTTTACTCGTAGGTACTTTCCGTCGAGGCTTAAGTCGCGGTCGTAAACCCAAATTAAGGGTGAAACATACGGATGAAGGAAGTCTAGGTATGGAAATATTTTCTAGAGGACAAACATGAACATTCTAGTCGCAGACATTTTGTCTCTAGGTATGGAATATGACAATTCGCGCGAAAAAGCTTTGAAATACGTTATAAATAAACCGCAACTAGTAGGTAGAACTCTAATTTAGATTTTAGTGAAATAATTTTCAATTTTGTTTACTGTAAGATTTTAAACGAAAGAAAGAGTTCCGCCGCTCGTCATATTGCGACGTATATTTTCAAAACCGTAAGATAGCACCGTACAATTTTCATCCTTATTCCTGAGTAATACAAACCACCGCATTTTCTTCTACATACATGTACTTAAGTCTAATGTTCCCTATTTCGTTGTTACCTGCAAGATGAAGCTCACATTTTGGATTAAGTCTGTAAAATTTATGTAGACTTGGAGGTTGGATATATTTTGGGGTAAAAGGTCTTTGTTCCTACTTTCATAGAAGCCACGCTTTATACCTAGGTTTTCAGTCGTCATAGGTCTAAGGAGCATACGGGAATACCTATTATTATAGTTGTGAAGTCAACTTAGGCGGAACACCTTTAATGTAATTTTAAAAAAATTAGAAGGGCAAACAAAGTATGTTTCCTAAATTACGCCATAAATTTCTAATAACAAAATAAAACGCTTTTTAACTCTCGGGTACCCAAAGGGACTGGTTTATAGCTTTTTGACTGGACACTGGATTGTCGATTTGTTTTTAATCAGACGAAATTGCAAGATGAACTCCGATGAATTTTAAATGAAGGCTATCAAAAATGGAGGGTCCAGCCAATTTTTAAAGGTTTCGATAATTCGAAAAAAGGAAGATTGTTGTCTTTTGCAAAAAAAATATGTTAATACACCTTCGTTACTATTTTTGGATTTACAATGCTTTATTATACTTTCTCTTCTCATATGACTTTTTCCTAAGGTCCAAGATTCAGGTCCGAGCTGCGGCCAATTTTCTCTTTCTGATTTTAATGTACGTATGAATAGTCCGAGCGACGGGTGGTCTCATCCATATCTCACAAAAGAATAGAATATTTTAGCTATGTACGGGTAGAGGAGCTCTAGTACTTCAGATTCGTCGTGGTCTGCCGCGGCGCAGCTTGGCACGTTTGGCGGAGTAGCTAAAAGTTTGCCCTCTGAAAAAAGTTAAAAATATCTCATCGAAGAATAGAATGAGACATGGCTGTAGCGATAGGAGCAGTTTAGTAAAGCGTATAAATCTTGGTCTGCCGGCTGCTATCTTGGCACGTTTGGCGGAGTAGCTAAAAGTATGCCCTCTTAAAAAAGTTAAAAATATCTCATCGAAGAATAGAATGAAAATATATCGTACCGATAGCTTGCTTGAGTCTGCCTACATATATACTGGTCTGCCTGGCCACAGCCTGGCAGTTTTCCCGGTCCGACCACTTTTACGTTTTTTAGTAAAAATTTTATCTCTTCGAATAATAGAATAAAAATATGTCGTACCGATAGCTTGCTTAAGTCTGCCTATAAAAATACTGGTCTGCTCTGCCTGACCACAGCCTGGCAGTTTTCCAGATACGACCACTTTTACTTTTTTTTGAGAAAATGACATTGGGACCTTTAGTATGGACAAAATACCCACTGCGAACATTAATGAATTATGCCTCATTTTAAAGCCTAAGCCGCCTAGTTAAAGCAGGTAAAGGCGCATTTTTGTGAGGGATGGGAATATTAAGATATTTAATAATATATATATCTTAACAATATACTCCAGATTAGCCGCCTAGTCGCTAACAGCTTCGAAAATGCCCTTCAAGGGCCACTAGCGCCCCGCAAATGGGTCGCGAATATTTACCCGCACGAACCCGCAATCCACCTTGCAGCGCGTTATGGACGAACTCGCGGCTTCATGCCATCCCTCGACGCCATCCACGCTGGGATCAATGGACCCCCGCTGGTCTCTTCGCCGTCGCGCGCATATTACCGCCGCAGCCTGTTTCTCCCTCGCCGTCTCCGCTGTCCCAGCGTGAGCCTAGGGACAAAAATCACCTCGACCTCGCCCTACAGCGCGCCTGAACGCTCTCAGGGAGAGTGCTATAGCCGTACAGGTGGGAGCGCAGACCGCGCAGCGCGCCGAGTGCCGAGAAGCGCGCAACATGGATCAACCTCACCGACCCCGCCGAGGACCCGCACGGTTCCGGCTATGAGGGTCACGCCGCCGCTGCCCAGGCCTCTGCTAAACAGCTCGGGTACTGGAGACAGCCCAGCGACGACATCACAAATATCCTATGCTTCCACGCTAACGACGCCGAAGCCTGCACCCAGCAAGCCCAGAAAAGACGCCATCAAGACGCCGCCACCTGCACCCAAGACATCCATAAAGATGACTGGGTGCATAAAGAAGCCGCCGCCTATAGGAGTCGACCTGCTCCTGAACTGGAGCCACCACTTCGCCGAGGTAAAAAAGGAGCATTGTCATGCGCCAAACGTGCGGCCCTATGGGCCCACAGGGTTCTGATTCCTGGCGCAAGGCGAACAGGAATTCCGCGTATACAAGCGCTACCTAATCGCGCTGGAGGGCTCCGGTACCGAAATGTCCTGGTCCGCCTACGCACCCCCGAAGGAGCGGCCAGCGAAGGTCGCGATCAGAAGCCTTCCCGTGGACACGGACACGGAAACGGACACGGACAATGACTCAGACACGGACACGGACACGGAAACGGACACGGAGGTAATCAAGAAGGAGCTGACCACCCTGGGCTACGAGGTGGACTACATGCGCCTCATCAAGGCTCGCGGAGAACGCCCAGTGTGTATCTACTTAGCCCAGCTTATCCGCACGCCAAACCTCACCCCGGGAATCTACAACGTCACAGAGCTAATGTGAATGCTCGGCGTGAAGATCGAGGGATGGCGTGGAAAAACATGGCACTCCACAATGCCGTCGATGCTAGCTATTCCGGCACAGCAGTAGGCACTGTTACCGTTAGCTGCCATGCGTGATCTGGGGCGGCAAACATGCCGCCGGGAATTGCAGAAGACCCCGAGAAAAACCGGCCGCATGTACCAACTGTGGAGGATCGCACCCGGCTAACAGCCTCGATTGCCCCGTACTGCGCCGTGAAGTACAGAACAAGAGCACAGCGCCTCTACGAAGACGGAGGCGACACCAGCTGGATCCCTTATGGCGACTGCCAAACGGCCCCTCCGAAACTTCGACGACAAAGAAGCGGAAGGCGTAGAAGGAGGAGGCGTAGGAGGCGAGCAACGCCCCCGCCGCTCCCAGGATGGGAATGTACCAGGCCAGCCACGTCAAGAGTAACCCACGGGTCCGTTGGATGTGGTCGGCTCCCCTCAGGGGGAGAAGCCGAAGCCTCAACCGGCCCCAAGACAAGAGAGCGCACGAGCAGCTGTCCTAGAAGAGGACAGAAAGATCCTGATCACGGGGGCGGACGCGACTTTTATCTTCGAAAACAGCCTCCAGCGACTCGAGCCATAAGGCGGGGTCATGGCTGCCAGGGATAAACCGGAGGCTCTAGGTGGTGCTGTCGAGCACAGTCTGACGTGGACATCACCTGTCCACATCCATATAGTGTCATAGCTGTATTTTTATTTAAAAAGTATAGTATAAAGAGGAGTTTATTGAAAGTAGCGTTGTGTACCATGAAAATCTTAAAATAGAAAAATATATAATTATTTAGCTTTCCCATGGAGTTTTAGAAAAAAAACAACTTATATAGGTAATACCTAGATAAATCTAATAATTTACGTATGTTTCATCAATGTTCGCTAGGTGGGTCAGAAAGGTCCCAATATCATTTTATTTCATCGAATAACAGAATGAAACAATAATAGTTTATTTAAAGCTGATCACATATCCCTTGGTCTGCCTGAGCTCAGTCCGGTAGTTTCTCCGGTGCGATCACTTTTCACTCTCAGTAAATTTCAATTTTAAAGGACCTTGACTTTGCTTATTAGGGAGTGGGCCCGTCAATAAAATGAAAATTAGTCAGTGTACAGAAGTGAAATTTACAGAGCTGTAATCTCTCAATGTCTAGATGAAGAATATGTTTTCCCAAGTATTATATTATTGAATTAATTACTACAAATACATCTAAAGCTGTAGATTCTTGAAATTAACATACTTATTCTTAATCTAGGTATTTTAAAGATTACAGATCTGTAAATTTCACTTCTGTACACTGACTAATTTTTATTTTATTGACGGGGCCCACTCCCTAATAAGCAAAATCAAGGTCTTTTTAAATTGAAATTTACTGAGAGTGAAAAGTGATCGCACCGGAGAAACTACCGGACTGAGCTCAGGCAGACCAAGGGATATGTGATCCGCTTTAAATAAACTATTATTACAACTTAGTTTCATTCTGTTATTCGATGAAATAAAATTTTCTCAAAAAAAAGTAAAAGTGGTCGTATCTGGAAAACTGCCAGGCTGTGGTCAGGCAGACCAGTATTTTTATAGGCAGACTTAAGCAAGCTATCGGTACGACATATTTTTATTCTATTATTCGAAGAGATAATTTTTTTGCTAAAAAACGTAAAAGTGGTCGGGCCGGGAAAACTGCCAAGCTGTGGCCAGGCAGACCAGTATATATGTAGGCAGACTCAAGCAAGCTATCGGTACGATATATTTTCATTCTATTCTTCGATGAGATATTTTTAACTTTTTTAAGAGGGCATACTTTTAGCTACTCCGCCAAACGTGCCAAGATAGCAGCCGGCAGACCAAGATTTATACGCTTTACTAAACTGCTCCTATCGCTACAGCCATGTCTCATTCTATTCTTCGATGAGATATTTTTAACTTTTTTCAGAGGGCAAACTTTTAGCTACTCCGCCAAACGTGCCAAGCTGCGCCGCGGCAGACCACGACGAATCTGAAGTACTAGAGCTCCTCTACCCGTACATAGCTAAAATATTCTATTCTTTTGTGAGATATGGATGAGACCACCCGTCGCTCGGACTAAAAACCTTAGAAACTTTTTTGATGGCAGTTTCTCTCCTCTCTCTTCTACATGGCAGTAAAGTAACAGGTGCTAGGATTATAAGTATTTTATTTTTTATAAGGGATTAAAGTGCAAACTTAAGTTATGATTCTTTTCCATAAAAGACTCGAAGTTTTTTATTCTCCGTTCAGCTCATAAACTCTTTCAACTACACTTTTACAGCTTCTAGTTTCATTCACTAGAAAATCTAGTTTAAGCGTTGAGTCGATTTAACCAAAAATATGTAATAAAATTCTTTTTATTTCTCGTTAATGAGTTCCCTGCCCGCCGCTAGACGAGGATTAAGATTCCACTACCATTGGTTCTCGATGCTTTTTCGCTTGGAACTTTCATTTACTCAAATTATTTTTGCTTTCGAATATTGTCTCATGATAGTCCGGTATGGCTGGCATTATTTGAGGGCGTAACTTACAAAAATTCTAAAGTCGCTAATTTTTTGTACGATTGTGCAATTTGTGTCTATAAAGCACATATTTAATTTTGTGCCATTTTTTAAGCTTGAGTAATTTTTTGATTAAATGTATGGCAGCTCATTATTAAATTATTTTTTAAGTATGTAGGTACCTACAAAACAATACTAAAAAGTTTACCAGTATTGTCTCTGTGACAGTTAACACAGTGTAAAAACCTTGTTTGAGTCGCTTTTCCACTGATAACGAAAGTATGTTTCCTCACATCTAAAATGGCACAAATTAATAAATTGGGATCAATGAATGGTCCAGAAGCTATGAGCAAAAAACCATCGACTTTAATATTTTTGAAACACGAAAAGCTAGCCGTACTGGACTATGACCTTAGCATTTCACAATAAACCACATGGTCAGTAAATCAACGAACGGGTTTAGAGGCTTTTAATCCTTGTAATTAGGCTTTTGAAGTAGTCTTGCACCTACTGACCAAAAATAGAACTATCTATTCTTTCTTACGGAGGATCAGGTAAAACAGTAGTATACAAACCAATCTAGAATCACAGGATATAGAAAAAGATTCCACGATATAGCGCACAATTGAAAGAAACCTGTCACGTTTCATTTTGAAGATTGTAAGTTTTATTAGCAATCGAATCAAACAGGTTTTTAGCTTCACTCTGTAATAATTCTACAAGCTAATCGTAGTAGGGGATCATAAAAACTGCAACGTTGCTTGATGGGCGAAATCTTTTTGCTCTCGTTCCGGAGCGATTTCACGGGGTATTAATAAGAAACTCCTTTACAGATTGATTAGAGCGGTTCAAAGACTCGATAATTTTACCTTCAGCCCATTTCAAGGGTCCAGCTTTATGTCGATTCATTTACTGAGAAAAGGCATTAATATTTCAGAAAATTTTGCTTAGATAAAAAATTGCCTCGTTGCGCTTAGTAGATTGAGTTGCCGTACTTGACAATGCGGCAAAAAAACTACACCGGAATCAGCACGACCTAGAAGAAACACACGCAAATCGTTTAAAAGTGCATCTCGAGCTGTCAAAATTCATAGTTTAACATTTAAAATAAACCCCTTAGGACCGGATACAAACTTATGCTGCATTTTTTGACGGAGTCTTTTATAGTGATGTGGTGATAGTGGAAATTCTTAATCTAAGGCGCCTTAGGCCCTAGCTCCACACATTAGACGTGAGACATGAGACGTGCAACGTCGCGACGCTTGACACCGTTTCCATATAAACAGGGCTGCCGCGTTCCCTGTAAATACTTATATACAACACCTGGCACTGCGCTCGCCAATCCGCCTGCCAAGCGTGGTTAATATGGCAATACCTTCTAATCGGGGAAGACCCATTACAAGCATTAGACGGTTGTGGTTGAAATAAGTATAGTAGTAACTAGCTTTCTGTCCCGCGGATTCACCCGCGCCTTAGTGAGTTTACGTTACCAAATTAGTCAACAAATTAAATAAATGAGCTAAATTTAAATAAAAATGCTTTTGCAAGTGTGTAAAAGAAATAAGTAAATTGTAATAGTCCTTGTTTTTGATCATGA
Source organism: Phthorimaea operculella (assembly GCA_024500475.1). NCBI lineage: Eukaryota > Metazoa > Arthropoda > Insecta > Lepidoptera > Gelechiidae > Phthorimaea > Phthorimaea operculella. The sequence goes on along the minus strand of JANFCV010000018.1, from coordinate 967,487 downwards.
TTTGGACTTTAAAAAAAATGGGTTCGATAAAGTACTTTAAAAGCATCAAATCTGAATTTTGGTCGATCGAACATCATTAGCTTGTATGCATTATTTGTAAGCCGTACGATGTATTATCCCACTTGTAAGACAATCTTGGCTCAGCTACTCGATAAAGGATGTCGCTGCCATCCACTAACCAGGTAAATCATTTTTGTCTTGTATGTCCTTTTTGTGAACAGAATGTAGTATCCCACTGATACGACTATCTTGGGTCAGCTAATCGATAGAAGATGTCGATGTTATCATGGAGGAGCATTTTTGTCTCGCGTGTAATTTTTGTTATCGGTATATATTATCACATAGATACGACAATCTTGGTATATCTATCTACCCGATGGGGGATGTCACTGTTTTCCAATATCTTGCTCAAATATTTTTGACATACATGTCATTTTTGTAGGCGGTATATATAATCCCACTCAAAAGCGATATATAGGTAAACTAAGTATTTACGCAAATAATGTATTGTCACATAGATACGACAATTTTGGAACAGCTACCCGATAGGTATATCTTGGTCAAACATTTTTGACATGCATGTCATTTTCCCGATTCAGCTACTCGATGGGGGATGGGATGTCGCTGTTTTTCCAATATTTTGGACAAACATTTATGTTAGCATTTTAAAGATTATGGCAACACTAATTCGTTTATAATTGTCATTGGCTGAATTGTTCTATGTTGTCTATGCCATTAGGAACTGTCAAAAAAAATGGTGTCGTGGGCGACCACGGGTCGGCACGTTTTGTTTACGCTTTAAAAATTATGTTTTCTATAATATATTTATTTGTTACCAATTATCCTGTATTTTAATTAAGAGCCACGCTTATAATTCAGAAGTGGGATGAACTATGCAAGCCTACGAAACGTGCCGGCTCGTAAGTCAGTTAATTAGTCGCTTGTTTAATAATAAACAGAAATAACTCAAAAAATCAAAGTTTTGGGAAATCGAGATCAAAGTTTTGACACGTCGATAGTCTTAAACTATTTCGTGTATTTTTCGGAAACTGTCATTTATGTCCGTATTTTTTTTTCTGTTAGTTGTTAAACATATAAATAGCAATAAAATTACGTAAAAATAATTACTTCTTTTTAGTTTTTTTCCGTATTATAGACACTTTTTTTAGTCGGGTACCAAGTTAGTTCTTTTTATGAATAAACATTTGTAGTTTTTTAAAAGACAATGAGGAATTATTTTGACTTATTCCCGTTTAGTTTTAAACAAGATTAGTGCATTCTTGACCTAAATCGTACTGTTGCAGTTTCATTTTAAATTATTTCATTATTCTATGAAATAAGTCCTAATAAATTAGATTATATTTAAAAAAATTAACAGTTTCTTTAACTATTAAAACTTATCATATTAATAATAAGTTTGTTGTAATCTTCATTTGCTATGGCCGACTGATTTTTCGATGCGATGATAACAATAACATTTTTTATAACGTTTAAATTACAATAACAGCCACTACAGGCCAATGCTGGACATGAGCCTCCCTTTATTGCTTTGTTCACTACGCTTGGCAGGCTTTTTAGAGAGCGCAGTGTTAGGTGTTGTATTCACTTACAGGGACCACTACTGACTTTTGAAGTTGTCCTGGAGTGGATCAGAGATAATGTGTTGACTAAAATGAGCTAGGATTTCTCCAGATTTTATTTCGATTCCAACAAGCTTTAAGACCACATTTAGGCTGGGCAGCATCCTGCATCGATTTAGACAGTGTTACTATTTCGATGAAAAAGCGGAAATGGGTGAGATATTCACCAATGTTCAGTCCATCCTACCGTAAGGCCTTGAAGACATACTCTAACGCATTATTGGTGAAAAGTTTAGAGAACTTAATCGTTGCCCTCATTTACACATCGGATTTGTACAATGTGTCTTGTTTTGTACTTTAATATAAGGCTTCTCAACAGCTTCACATATTGCCAGTTCACTTGGCACCACTGTCAGGACTCCAGAGCAGTCCAGGTTCCGATCTAGTCGAAAGCTCTCAGGAAATCCACAAAATGCACATACAGGTTAGCAATACTCCATTGACTGGCCTGTTCCAGTGGTAGGAAGGCGTCAAATTTCGATGTCAGATGATTTGTTACGACTTTCGTGTTGTGATATAACGTGCCTCAGTATTGTGATCGGCTTATAGATTTTGAAGAACGTTTTGTCTTCTTTCTTGAAAAACAAACGCTGTTTCACACTTACGGAGTCAACCCATTGATTATCTCGAAGTTGAATAGCCTTTTCAGCTCCTCAAGAACAGGGTTTCAGCGCTTTGAAGGCCACTCCGTCTTGACCAGGAGCTTTCGTTTTCTTCTGCCTGTGAGCCGTCCCGATTTCATCTATATTTAGGAGTAACGAACTCTGGAGTTTATCGCGTCAGATGGAAGTTTTGGTGCATGCTAGGCATGTACATTTAGACTTTCTCGATTTCAGCGAGAATCTCTGGAATTGAAGTGATGGTTTTACAATTTGAGGTACTTAGATTTGTCAGATGACTTCTTCCCAGAACTTTGACCTCTGAATTTCCTAATCGCCTCCTGTATAGGACGAGTGTCCCTACATCAGAGGTCGCGGCTCACCATACTTTTGCTCTTTAATTAAGTGACTGGGGATCTGATAAAGCATCCTTTGATGTTTCCCATCTAAGTCGCATCAGTGCCAAGGTATTACTTGAAAGTTTAAACTTCTTATCTGTTATTTGTTCACGTCATGGTGAAGCATGGTGAAGCATTTCCGTTCCTCGTCCTGTCGTAGGGCTCCTAAAGGTTCGCTACTGTTGGGTACTTCTGTAAAAAAAGGTATTCATACAAAACAGCCGTTGCCTATTGAGGTAGTTGACCAGCATTTGATCCCCCTGTTTTCTTCTTCCGTAGCGATGTGCTCTCAAATCTCATTTGCCTGTCCTGTCTCACTTTGGTGCTGAAATCCCCCATGACAACAGTGGTTTAAGTGTTTCAGTATATTCAACACATCGTCGTATAGCGCCTTCATCTCTTTGTCGGAGATGTTGGTTGATTTAAGTCGGAGCATATACCTGTTCAACCTTGAGAGAGTATCTCGGTCAGTTTCAGCACGAGGTACGCTAGCCTGGTCGAGACGCTACAGATCCTCTTTACATTGTGACGGAGAACTTTGTTGACAAATAACCTAATGCCTCTCTGTGGGAATCTGTGCTCTCTTCCATGAAGTTCAATAGATGGCCTGATTTGGGAGAAACATCCATTTGTTCGAACTTCTGACAGTCCAAGAACATTATTTATGATTCTACCTCAAGCATTTGGAGCACCTTCTAGCAGTAAAGTGGGTAGTTTTTCGTAGCCAGGGTCACTTCTTTTGGTAGACGTCATCTGTAGTCCAGGAATTCTTAGCATTCCCTGCCCCACCACGAACAGGGGCCGAAGTCTACTAAATAAAAATCGTTTCAGTTGCGTGTCGGTGGCATGTCAGTTGGATGTTTTTGGTAGTTTCATATTTTTAGTGTGGAAAATCACAATGGCAATAGAATGACAGTTCAGTACGTGTCGCTGGCATTACAATGGCTAAAAATTTGCAGACTTAGGGCCCAGTAAAGGTCCACTAACATTGCCCAGGGAAGTAGAGTGGCCGGGAACTAGGGCCTGTCTTCCATTGGCTCTATCCACTAAGGGATTTTTCACCACGTTAAGCAAGCGTTTTGTAAACGCAGTATGTTATTTCGGACCTCAAAAGATGCTGCTGCCTACTTCCTGAAAACCTTTTATCATCTCTTACGATTTCTTCAGGCTGATTAGGGGTAGTGCTATGCTAAGTATTTATTTGATATCGTACTTTAGATACTTAGATAAAGTAAGAATGTTAGATGTTTCTATCAATTAACAAATCAAGTTAGTCGGAAACAGAAACAACTTAAAATATTTCTGACATTTACGTTTAAGTTTGTTGATAAACAGAAGTAACATGAAATGTGACTTAAAATTTTATGAATATTTATAACTAAACTGCACTAATTCGATATAGTTCCCGAGAATGTGTAAAATTTTAAGAATAAAGCGAAGTAACTCGAAATGATTCACTTTTTTCTCAAAACATTTTCTAATAAAGGGAAATAAATCCAAATATTTCTATTTAATACTAAAGAAACAAGACACTTTATTTACATACATTTAATAATAAAGAAATTTATCTACAAATGTTTCGTTGTCGTAATAAAATGAAGGACCTCCTCCTTCAACCACAGCCGGAGCAACATCAAATGCTTCTTTTTTACCGCGACGGTTTTGCGGAACTTTTAATTAAAAAGAGACAGTTGCACGGCTCAATCGGTTATCTCGCTCCGATTTTGAAACCGATTAAAGTGTACCTATTCTCCTCGTTGAGTTATGTCCTTTTTTGTCAAAAAGTGAAAAATCGTAATTTTTGAGTTATGTCTGTTTTGTATTAAACAAGCGTAGTGTTTGTGTGATTTCTTGTGTGTTGTTTGGTGTACGATTGCCCTTTTGATACCTATAATCTATTGAGAGGCTGATGTCGGCGTACGATAGCTATTGACATGCAGTGTTGGTTCACAAATCAGGTATCTGATAATCCTTCTAATATCTGGGCTGCATCACCAGAGTTTACAAAGGTACCCTTTTATTGTTTTTGCTGTTGCGACAATTCGAAAACTAATTTTGGGCATGAATTTATGTGTGCCATCATAAATAATAATAATATGTTAAGTTTCCAGCATGAATAGCTGCATTATCATGACCAAAATAGGTATTGGTGGTAACAATACATAGAGTAACAAATAGCAGGGTACTAGTGCCAGCCCTAAACAGCAATAGATATACTTACATGGCAATATTTAGTACAACTATTTAAAGTAAGACATAACTTGCTAACGGCAGATTTAATAGCACACATATTTTGTTGAAAACAGTGATGTATGTATGTGTGTATATCTACCTACATTGTGTATACCAACCCTTTAGATCACATCACATATTATCACATTAAATTTGAATTGAACTAAAAACTATACCTACCTACTATTTATTTGCATAATTTGGATTTTCATTTCGGTAGAACCCAGCTATACTGATTTCATACATAACTTTATTGGGAAATAGCTATTACCCTCTATGTTATGAGATTATATTAATTACCTATTGTGATTTACAGTTGCTTAAACAGTACACAATAATTGACTATGTCCTACATTGTTTGATTTTGTATAAATATTATGCCGCTAAGTTATTGACTGCCATACTAATAGTTCATGCTACTGTCGAATTGGTGAATACTAAACTAACTCATCATAATATTTGACATAACATTTAACAGAGCACACACATAGCAAAAATATAAAAATGGAAGTATAATCAAAAGTATCAATACTATTAGTGTAAGCTTGATGCCGGATAGCACTTTTGCCGGGCACCCAATTATTATTTTATTATTATTTATTACTATTATTAATCAGGCAGGCAGTTTTTCAACTGATAACGCCTGTATCTTGCTCTTCAATTGTTCTGGTTGCCTTTTTGTGACGCTATGTGACTGTCCAGTTTGTTTTTGAATGAGTTGATGGATGAAGCTAATACGATTTCCTGAGGCAACTTATTCCATGCATCAACTACCCTGTTTGTTAGAATTACCTTTGTGTATGGCTTTTATAGTTTGAATTGAAAAAGACAGACAAAGTAAGTTACCTAAATTTGTAATACCTACTTACATATGAAATTTATCTGATTTATTTTATCAATTGTATTAGACACATAATATACCTAATATGATGATCAACCAGCCAGAATATAGCGATACTGAAGTAAGTGGTAGAATGAAAACGGTTTATTATATTGGGATTTAATGACTTATGTTGATGTGAATAAGTTTATTGTTGGAAAGTAATTAATTTTTTTTATTTAATGTCATTGTCCACTGTTTATTTAGCTAAAATTCAGTTATTACATATTATGGAAAATAGTAAAACAACTAGGTATGTCTTTTATCTTGTAGCGCAAAAAAAATATTTCAGGTACATATGCTTTTATTTATTTCTTACTGAGTTTTATATTACAAATTAATTAAAAATAATAATGAATTAAATTAGTTTCAAGAGGTTTTTAAAATTTGTCTTCTCATAGACCCAAGTACCTAGACAAAAAAAAATATTTCTATATTTTAAAACAAAATTACTAAAATATGACAATGAAATGTGTTTTGTCACTTTTATATGCCTATTTATACAAACTTATGCTTAGTTTTATGAATAAGATACTTAAATCCTGATGTATCGCTTTAGAATATTCCAACAATAAAATATCTTAAATGAAAACAAAATGTATCAGAATACTGAACTAATACAAAAAAAATATTTAGTACAAATATTTATTAACTAAATTTTAGAATTACTCGAGAGACATTTTCACATATATGATGGTAGATTTTATTATAAACAATATTATACCTCATATGTGTGAAGATTTTGATAAAAAAAAAATGAATTTTAAGAAATACTCCCTATAGTTGAAAAATTATATGTTTTTTTTTATTACCAATACATAAACGCTATGTCCATCAATTTAATTAATGACATTTTGCTTCAATTTGTTTTGGAAGCTTAACAAAATAATGAAAATAATAATATTAAAAGAATTAAGTATTATGTAATAAAAGATGCTCCATCAAAGTGATAGGGAAAGTACAATTATCAGTGGCCTTCATTCTGTCAACACCTTTAAAACTAATTTCATCATTACTAGTAGTGTCATGTACTACACACAGTTAGATCCAATATCTGTTGTTTTACCTTTCAATTTGGTTACTTATTGCACTATTGTATAAATTATTTAAAGACACTGATAATGCTTCAGGCCCTGTTTTAATAAGTGCTACATGGGTGATATTCCAATCAACATGTATGAGGTATTGTATTAAATAATACTATCGAATAAAAATAATCAAAGGGGTTTGCTATCGTTTCATAAAATATCGTAAAGGCAATCCCTGCCTGGGTCAAAACGTTTATGTCAAGGGCTCTTAGACAGCTCTCTTCGTCGCGAGTGAACTTGTCCAAATCGGCTATATTACCTTCGGTATGCGATATGCCTGCGGCGTAGCATGAGATAACGGTGAAGTGGATATTAGTTTACAACATGGCCTAAGGTTTGGTCAGGAGAGTAAATACCTATTCTTCTATATAGTCAGTATTAGTACATTAATACTGACAAATTAATTTTCATCCCTTAGTGTGCAAACAAAGAATAATTTCAATGGTTACAGCAAAACTCTTAACCTCCTAAGACCCCTTGTACAAAATTTTGTACATAATCAATAATTTAATTTTTGCATATCAATGACTATTTTAAGAAAATACGAGAAGAAAAATATATGTTATTTCTAAATCACTCTTTAATAAACGTTAAAATGTGCATAAAATGTTACAAATCATAATCTTTAGTAGTTTAGCCAAATTTGTGTGTTGCTTCAAATCAAATTTGTACAAAATATTATACATAGAACTGTAAGCTAATGTTTTGAAATTATGTTCTTGAGCCTTAAAAAGATAAAAACATGTTTTATTAGAAAGAAGCTTTATAAGCTAAATTATAAATCAGACAAAGTTTCTGGTGTAAAATTTCAATATAGTATAATGTTTTACAAATTGATTCTCTTATAATATGCACTGGATATCAACTTTAATAAGGATATTCTAAATGAAAATATTATTATTTATAGTAATATAAAGAGGTACCCAGTAACTACATATTTTCACATGACTGACGGCCTGTTACTTTGTTTTCCTAAAATTATAACACCATTATTTAATCATTAATAAATAAAGTATGACGATTATTATAAAACTGTTAAAGATTTTCGCACAATATTCACCTCAGTCAGGCAATACCTTCTGTGCACTTACTGTGAGACTTGAATCAGCAATAGATATAATTATGAAAGTGTAAATAAGAAGAGATATTATTTTAATATGATTAAAATATACATGAATTTGTTGTCAATTAAATGTGATTTAGCACCGTATCACAAGTTGTGTAAAAATAAATATATAAGCCTTGTAATGTGTAGGCTGTTAAGGACAAAAAGGTCGAAAATATAGGTTTATATATATTAATCTATCTGGTTGATAAACAAAACTGCTCTTCCTGCAATCTGATGTTGGAATAAAATACAGACTATTTAATTATTAAAATGTGAGAGCAGATAACTGATTAATATTTGTACTTATGATTAAAGTACTCATTATAATCAACAAGACGTTATTTCCGATTTTTTTAAATGTGTTTACGTACATATTATTATTTTTTGCTTTTATTATTACTTTGCTATTGCTTTTCTAATTTAATGTAACATAATGTACCTAATTGAAATGAATGAGTGTAATATGGGATATTCCTGGAATAAAATTATTATTATTATTAGTGAAACATTTGTGTTGTGTAACACACTTCGAGTAATGTTTCATGCAAACAAAACAGTTATGCCAGTCATGGTTTAATTTTAAGATATGTATCAGCAAGATTTAATCAATCTGAAATTCCTCTTCATGTCTTAATTGATGATTTGTGAATGGTTTTATTTGATGTCTCCTATGTTTGATAAAAAAAATAACATCTTGTTATTAAATTAAATGAAATATGAAGTGAAATATGCTGCTTTATGCGGTGATCACTAATCTTCATTAAAGTGAAATATGCTGCTTTATGCAGTGATCACTATTCTTCATTAAAGTGAAATATGCTGCTTTATGCGGTGATCACTAATCTTTATTAAAGTGAAATATGCTGCTTTATGCAGTGATCACTAATCTTCATTAAAGTGAAATATGCTGCTTTATGCAGTGATCACTAATCTTCATTAAAGTGAAATATGCTGCTTTATGCAGTGATCACTAATCTTCATTAAAGTGAAATATGCTGCTTTATGCAGTGATCACTAATCTTGATTAAAGTGAAATATGCTGCTTTATGCAGTGATCACTAATCTTCATTAAAGTGAAATATGCTGCTTTATGCAGTGATCACTAATCTTCATTAAAGTGAAATATGCTACTTTATGCAGTGATCACTAATCTTCGTTAGAGTGAAATGTGCTGCTTAATGCAGTGATCACTAATCTTCATTAAAGTGAAATATGCTGCTTTATGCAGGGATCACTAATCTTATATAAAGTGAAATATGCTGTTTTATGCAGTGACTACTCATTTTCTATAAAGTGAAAATACCACACAGTAGTGATCACTAGTTAGTGAAACATGCTACACTGTGGTGCTCACTCACGTCTTACAGATGAAACATACTACACGATAGTGATCATAAATTAGTGAAGCATGCCACATTGTGGTTCTCACTTATGTCTTACAGATGAAACATACTACACGAAATTGAAGACAACCTGAAAATAATGGGTTCTAATTATACTGAAAGAAGCTGAAAAACATTGGTACTGCGCTGATGGAGATGATAGACAGTTTGGGCGAAGAAACAAGAATAAAAAAATACTTGTTTAAGACAACACCTGCTCAATGGGCCGTACAGCGAAGTATAACCTTAATGTTATTTTCTAATACCAACATACAGGAAATGAAATACTTAATAACACTTATTACAAGCTATTTAACAATAACTCTGTATTATGTTGTATTGTAGTTTACTCCGAAAATGTGCAGTATATTTATCATTTAGCGATTACCTCATTTGTGATTTGATTACGGTGTTCATTTACTTTCAAATGTAGATTTAGAATATTCAGATTTAATATTTATTCATATCACATGAATGCAAAAAAGTGGTCAAACATTGATGAAATAATTACTCGAATTTAAATATAACACCTATTCAAAAATTATAACTTGGTTAACTATGACTTAAATAAAAAAAAAACACACTTAAGTAACTGGATCGTTCATCGATATCGTGACATACCTACACTTTATATATAAGTAAGCTATGTTAACCTTTCTTAATACCATTTTATTCTGAGTACACAGATACCGCAACCAGTGCCAGGGGGTGCAATGTTCACACAGATTGGAAGACAATATTCATTCTTCTGTATGGCTGTAACATAACATCACGCGAATCGGATGTACCAAAGATTTAGTTTCTTTTTGTATAAGTCTTATATGTTATATTGTAAACTAAACTGTGAATATTGTCAAAATATTTTTTTAGATAGATATATGGTTGTACAAGAAATATTTTTCTTTGTTACAATTTTTCGCTTGTTCATGAAACAAATTATACTTGAATACGTTTTAACCTTAGTCAGGAGAAGACCGATGCGGGCTAAAATGTTATGTATACCTACGCTTATCAAAAAAAAATCATCATAATTTTATTTAGCACGTTTTGATCTAGGATCTTTAACCGTATGAAACTAAAGCAATTTTAAATACGAATGAGGACATTCACCAGAAATTCAAAATGGCCGAAAATATCTGATTAGAGTGATTAAGATAGTAACAAATTCTTTGCTTGCATAGGTAAGACGAGTACATAGTACGAAAGATTTTTTTTCTATACTTAAACCCAATTTTAGTTAAAGCTTTATTTCTTTAATTGTTGAGTAAATAGTTTTATGTTATTCATATGTTATTTTTGTTAACAGGCAATATTGAAAATGATATCATTATAGGTACCTACTATTATTTAGTTTTGTTAACATTAATAGGAAAGTATGGTACTTTAGATAGAAATATATTTTTTTTATTTATTTATGTAAGTGTTATCCCTATTTACATATTATTGTAAAAAAAAAAACATTTGTTAAATGAACGTGCTTACAGAATATCTCACTCTTAGTAAAGCTGACTTTGAAATTATATAGAGTTGATGTGAAGATGACTGATGGTACAATTGTGATTTCTAGAATTGTGTGTATTTAAAGAATTAGACTGCTCTCTTTGAAATAGAAACACTCGTCAGTTTAAAATTCTCAATTCAATAAAGCTTTAAGCGAATTGAATTTATGTGGTGAAAGAAAACATTGAAAGATATTTTGAGATCAATTTGTGTTAATGCTTTTAATAATAAGTGATATACTTAAATGTACTAAAATAGTTTAAAAATCACCCAATGTAATTAATTACGTATCATACTTAATGCAATTCCTATTTTAGGGTAGGTTAATTTGGACAAATGGGTACTATCTTAAGTGAAAAATACTTTTAATGGGACTGATTAAATTCAAAATCTTAATGGAATGAGGTCATTCCATTCTCAGGACGGCCGTCTGTTAGCATTTTAAAGATTCATCATCATTGGCCTCATACGTCTGTGACAGACGATTTATTCAGTGTCTGAGGCAAGATTTTTCATGGCTGTATAAGCCGATACGGGAGCGGCATGACTTTCCGCACGCTCTACAAACGAAGGTGGAATTAGAGACTGGCACATGCATGTTTAGATGTCGTTTTTGCCTTTTGTTTGCGAGACCAGCGAACCAGGCATCGTCGTGAGCTTTACGCCCATCAAACACACGCTTTCTCCATACATTCCTATTCTCAGCAAGCTTCTCCCAGCTTTGATGGTCGATGTCAAACGCAGTCATGTCCCGTTTGGCGCAATCTTTGAAACGTAGCATCGGTCTTCCAACTCCTCTTTTGGCGTTAGCTACGGCGCCAAGCAGGACACGCCGCGGTAGACGCGAAGGTTCCATGCGGTACACATGCCCTAGCCACCGCAATCGTCTTTGCTTAAGCAAAGCGGTAAAGCTAGGCAGCTGTGCAATTTCTAGAACTCGCTCGTTTGTGACTCTGTCCTGCCAAGTTATATGCAAGATGTTTCTTACGCAGCGCATATGAAATGTGTTGAGTCGACGTTCTTGTTTTGCGTACGAAGTCCAGGTTTCAGCTCCATACAAGAGTATGCTTAGAACGCAAGTTTGGTAAACAATTATCTTGGTTTTTGTGGTCAGGTGTTTATTATTCCATACTCTTGTACTGAGCCTGCCGAACATGGTCGCCGCTTTGCCGATACGAGTATTGATCTCAGCATCGAGGGTGAGATTGTTCGACACAGTCGACCCCAAGTAGCAAAACTTGTCAACTATGTTCAAGGGAACGCCACCGAGCAAAATACGTGGTGTTTCTCCACCTTGAGCTAGCACTACTGTTTTTGGCATTAATGGACATTGAGAACAGAGAACACGCGTGGGAAAACTTATCAACAATGTCTTGAAGCTCACTTTGAGAATTAGCAACGAAGGCTGCATCGTCAGCGAACAAAAGGCTATCGACGAATAAGTCATCGCGGTTACGCTTTGACTTAAGAAGCGAGATATTGTACAGCTTCCCGTCAGCCCTAGTGTGCAGGTGTATACCCTGTTGGTCATCGCCGAAAGCAACTTTAAAAAGCAATGAGAAGAAAATACCAAACAGGGTAGGAGCCAACACGCAGCCTTGGCGAACACCTCTACGCATTTCGAACGGCTCGGATGTATTGCCGTTAAAAACAACAGATCCTTTCATGTCCTCGTGGAAGGATTTAATGAGGCTTAGAAGTTTTGGAGGGCACCCGATGTTTAAAAGTGCAGTATAGAGTCCTTCCCTGCTCACGGTGTCGAAGGCTTTGTTAAGGTCGACGAACGCCACAAACAGAGGTGTTTTCTGCTCTCTACACTTTTCCTGCAGTTGGCGAAGTGTAAAGATCATATCTGTTGTGGAACGTTGGGCGCGAAATCCACATTGCGATTCGGGATATACACGATCAGCAAGTTTCTGGAGTCTTATTAAGACTAACCGAGCAAATAATTTACCTACTATACTTAAAAGGGATATTCCACGATAACAGTTACAGTCACCGCGGTCACCTTTGCCTTTGTATAGGGTAATGATGTTAGCATCGCGCATATCCTGTGGTATATATCCCGCTTCCCAACATTTACACAACAGGTTGTGCAGGATGGGTAATATGCACTTGAGCCTGATAATTTCGGCGTGGGTACCATCGTTTCCAGGTGATTTTCCAATTTTAAGCTGCTTTACAGCCTTGTGGTATTCCCTTATGGTAGGAAGATCATCTAACTCAGTCCAGGTAGCTAGTTTTGGCATGCAATCTGCAGCTTCTGGCATTATGTTCACTGGTTCTGAGTAGAGACCAACATAATGTTCTACCCATCGTTCGAGTTGGCGTTGAGCATTTGTAATAACAGTGCCGTCCGCTTCTTTAAGGGGGCTGTTTTTTTAGGAAAAGGACCAAGGGCCTTTTTAATCCCAGCGTAGACACCACCAAAGTTTCCCATATCAGCGCATGATTGAATGCTTTGACAAAGCTCGGTCCAGTATGCATTTGCGAAGTACCGTGATGTGCGTTGTAAAGCTGATTTTGCATTCGATAGGTCGATACGCGTCTTTTCGGATGGGTTAAGGCGATGTTTTAGCGCAGCTTGTCGTTTGGACTCGAGCAGAGGTGTAATGTGTTCGAGATTTTCAGCGAACCAGTCCTGGTTTTGGCTTTCTGATGACCGAAAGCCGTACCGGCTACTTCTGTAAGTAGCTTCTTTACTTTGCCCCATTCCTCCTCTATCGGAGCGTCTACATCCCAGGTGGCAACTTCGTCGCGTACCAGCTCTTCATACTTTTGGACCACCTCATCGTCTCTGGTTTTTGGAAGATCTAGCTTCTTCCTACCAGGCAATTTGGATGAGTGGATCTTTTGTGAGCTATAGCAACTTGTGATGCCACCAGGGAGTGATCTGTGTCACAATCAGCGCTGTGAAATGATCGCGTGTGCAGGGTCTCGCGGAGATTTTTCTTTTGGTAAGGATAAGGTCCAGTTGATGCCAGTGTCCAGAACGAGGATGTTTCCAGGACACTTTGCGAGTTGATTTGCCTTTAAAGTAGGTATTGGTAACACACAGTAGGTGTTTAGAGCAAAGCTCTAATAAACGTTGGCCGTTTTCATTAAGCTTCCCTATACCGTGGTTACCTATACAATCTGGCCAAGCAATGTTGTCCTGTCCGACCCTAGCGTTAAAGTCGCCCAGAATATATAAGCGGTCAGATGGTTTTAACCCGCGTAGAGTCTGGTCGAGCTGGTCATAAAACTGTGTTTTGGCTTCATCTGTTGAGGATAGTGTTGGTGCGTAAGCAGAAATCAGTGATACGTAACCATGGTCCGTATTTAATCGCAGCAACATAATGCGTTCCGAGATGCCGCAAGGAGCCTCTATAGATGTTAAGAGGTCGTTGCGTATGGCAAAGCCAACACCATACTCGCGCACAGCGCTGCTGTCCTTTCCTTTCCAGTAGAATGTATAATGTGTCTCACGCAAGGAACCCTCGTCAGGGAGCCTGGTCTCTTGTAAAGCGCAAACAGCAATGTTCAGTCTGTGTAGTTCGGCGTCGATTACGGCAGTTTTAATCAGATCTTGTGCGTCAGTAGAAGAACCTCCACAGGTGTCAGGGAGGCCTGTCCTCATAGTACGGACATTCCATGTTGCAAATCGCATGGATAAGCGGGGTTGGTTTGTGATGTTTTTATGCCTTTTAGTTGCAGGTGTACAATGTAACGGCGCCGATTGTCCAGTTGAGGCTGGTGCTCTCTACACCCTAAAAGAGCAAACCAGCACCGGGGCGGATCAGTACCTTATTGGTCGGGGGCTGCCCAACTTGGAGCGGGCGGTAACTGATCAGTGGGTCTACGATGGACCCTCCCACTGACGGAAGCGACTCCTGGCGCCCGCACTTACGCCCATACGTGCAGACTTATAACCGGTCACTGCCACTTCCCGTGTTGTTATCCGCGAGACGCGGGTGAAGTTTCCTCTCCACAGACACTGCGTTGCCTGGGACGCAATTATGGAAAACGCAGGGCTGCCCAGGACCTGCGCCACCCTCTCGGCCTTCCTGGCTGACTCCACAGGAACGACGAGTCGATACGTGCGGAGCCAGGTCGGCTGCAGGAGTCTGCCGCACGATATATATGACTTAATCGCACCTGACGGAGACCCCATTCCGGGTTTAAGTGTGGAGTTTTCCTTCTCCAGGACCCTGATCCACTTGGGTCGGAATGAATCCCTCGGTCGGCTCTTACGACCCCCACGGGAAGAGAAGGGGTGGTGCTATTCTACTCTGCCGGCACCACACGGCTAAGATCATGGCAACACTAATTATGGCAACACTAATTCGTTTATAATTGTCATTGGCTGAATTGTTCTATGTTGTCTATGCCATTAGGAACTGTCAAAAAAAATGGTGTCGTGGGCGACCACAGGTATGGAGACGCCATACGAAGAGCTTCCCCTCTGTCACGGCCTATGCCCACTTGGGCTTATCTTACTACAAAAACCAGTTGCTGTCAGATCTTTTACTAGAACGAGTCCAGTCGCGCATGTCAAATGAGCTCCGATAAAAAGCCGAATTGTAGAGATAATAATGCCTTTAAAAATATGTAAAAATACAAATTTACAACAGAACAATATCACTTTTCATCTGAAAGTATTCCTCCAGTACAATATCACTAAATAATATATAAAATTAGCGATTGAAAATTGTACATAAGTGTTGCCAGTAAGTCGTACAAAATGTCTGATGTGGAGTTTTTTTGTAGGTGGATCTACAATAAAATAATTGTATTTTGTTCCTTTTGTTATTATTTTGTGTCGAACAATGGTGTTAATCATAGCATCGTTAATTTACAAATAAAGATTATAATATTCCACCATATAATAGGTAACAATTTACGATCTTAGTTTATTGATGCCTTTAAAAACATTAAATAGCTTGCTAAGTAATATTAGAATGTTAGTTTGGGATTGTTCCACTTATTCAATGATGGTCATTTCCAGTCGATATTCAATGAAAAAACGATAATTTTAACTTGAAGTATCGAGCCACACTCAACCCAAGCTAGTGCAGTGACCCAAGTAATACAAAACGTCGATACTTTTCTATCGCCATAGTTACAAACCTATACTATGTAAAGACGGTCTGTACCGAAAACTTTGCAGGCATGATCAGATTATGAAATTGAACAACTTTTACTATGGATTTTGGGAAACCCTGATTTTGTTCGAGTTTCATTGAAAATTAATGTCAGTCTCAGCTGATCGGGTGACATCGGATGTCAGCCGACGTGGCGCAATGGCTAGTCCGACTGCCTGTTCAATTCCTTTCGCTCACAAAGTTGATATTTATCACTTTGTGAATATGTTCCTAGACTGGTCAGGACACCACACAGGCTGAATCACGTGATTGTCCGAGAAGCAAGATGGTTCCGTGCTTTGGAGCCATGTTCAGCCGTCGGTCCCGGTTGCTGTCTATGGTCACTTAGACGGCTGTCGTTACACAACTATTTCAAAGGCCTGCTTCATGCAGTAGGTGGTTGAAAAGCACTGGCACCAGGGTTCATCAGGTCGTTGGACGTTTTGGTGTCCTTTAAACTGTTTAAACTTAAGTGCGACATTTTAACTTTAATTACATATATAAAAGGGATTTCGCACTTACCTACTTCTTATTACATCGCTTCGTTTCGGTCCAGTCGGTGGTCTTTTATCAGCCGGAGTGCTCAGACAAAACACGAATATTTGAAAATTTACTTTATAAATATTTGTGTCCGGTGGAAATCGAACCCACGAGCCTCGGCGTAGAAGACAGATAGATAGTCGAAGTTATTATGTATGACTTGTTGTATAGATGGTTTTTAGTAAATTCCCTTACATAATATCCTATGATACTTAATGATCAGTAAATAGAAGGTAGGTATTGCATTGATTGTACCTACATAATTGTATTATCTGGTCTATGGGGAAAGAAATTCATATTTTGGTTAATTTATACCTTATGCAATATTTAAAATGATGTTATTGCGCCTATATTTCTATTTACTACAAAATCCTATTCTCAAGAACTAAGTTGCTTTTGAAAATGCAATAATATGACACAATATTGAGTAGACTGATGTAATTAATCGAAAGGTCAAGTATCGATATTGTCGATTCCAACACTAGCTTGATTTGACAGCTTTACCTCTCCCCCCGCAAAAAATGGCAGAAATATTTGTATAGAGTAAAGTAGCTATGACGACTCCCCTCGGGCCGGAACGGGACGGAAGATGCTCGAAGGCGACCACGGGTCGGCACGTTTTGTTTACGCTTTAAAAATTATGTTTTCTATAATATATTTATTTGTTACCAATTATCCTGTATTTTAATTAAGAGCCACGCTTATATTTATGACATTTGTCTATTTTTTAAAGTGGTATAAATTATGCCACGTAATAAAAGCGATACATAAACTTAGTATTTACGCAAATATCAAGATTTTCCGCAAGTAGATGTTTTTAAAGAAAATAAATATTTATTGTTAAGGATAAAAACTTACCTTATGTACCGTTTCTCAAATAGATATTTTGTTTTTTTTTTTGTGAGTGGTTGACGCTTCACCCCTCAACCCCCTGAGTTGGTGCTTGCAGTGGGTCTCCTCTCCCAAACAAACATTTGCTTATCTTTTTTCTTTGAGGGGAGCAAGCCCCCCTCAACTCCCCGTTCTGGCGCTTGCAGCTGGTCTTGTCTTCCAAACAAACTTTTGGTTATCTTTTTTTGAGGCAAGCCCCCCCAACCCCCCTTGTTGGTGCTTACAGCTGGTCTCGTTTCCCAAAAAGACTTTTAGGCTAAATAAGCTTTTGCTTATCTTTTTCTGTGAGGAATCCAATAGCTTGGTAAATATTTTTTTACTGGCAAGTCACTTTATATGTATTATGTATGTATTTCGGGGTCTAATAATCATGGTAAAACAATTTTACAGTCCCGATATTTTTGGACGTAGTATGTAGGTATGTATTTGTAGGATCCAATACATTGTTAAAAAAATCACAGCACTGTCATTTTTTAACGTATTTGTGGGATCCAATACCTTGATAAAACATTTTTAATAGCATGTCATATTTGTATGTAATATTGTATGTATTTGTTGGTTCCAATACATTGGTTAAAGTTTTTACCTGCCATGTCGACGCTCCAACCGAATAAAGGCGCAATCGCTATTACGCCTTTTTTAATATTATTCTATTTTTGAGTACCTCTGGGTCTATTACGTCAGCATATTTATTTTTGGAATTTTTCCTCAACTATTGAAAAAGTTATTTGTAAAGACAACTTTATTCTCTCGAAATGTGCACAGTATTTTCTAGAAGAATAAAGCTGCTATATTCGATAGCTTCCTATTTAAACAACTTTTGTTACTCGAATAATGGTGTTTTATGTTAATACGCCTTTATTCGGCAAAAATATTTTTGATGATTGAACGCAATCTCACTTTGCGTTATTATTCGTCCAAAACTAAGATCAACCTTAAATCGTATGTTATTTTACGGTTTTATTACCCTAATGTTCTTTCTGTTAGTTAAGGTTACTTTTTTGGACCACTTATTTATATGGGAGCAAATGGGTCTTACTCCGTTTATTGTATCAAAAAGTGTTGGACAACTTGAACGCATCAATACTTTGACACAATTTCGTGAAAATAATTGCAAACAGTTGTGTAGTATTCATATATTACAGAGGCATTTAAAAAGTTTATAGTCCCTGAAGTATAGTAATTACTCATTTAGATGCAATGAATACAAATATTTTACCTTCACTGTGGCTTGTGATAGCAGATTTTTACCCGCGGATCTTTCTATATCTTCATATTTTAAGCTTTGAAACTTACTTTTATTTGATACTGTGTAGTCCTAATCTTCTTTTATTTCGTCAGAACCCCATTTATCAATATTTTCTGTATCTCGTGTGACAATGGATATAGTGCTTTTTAGTTTCATTGTTTTTTATTTGCGATGTAGTGTCCCGTACAATTGAGAAACCAACAAAATATTGGTACAGTGGCTTGGTTGGCATAATACCAGCCACTGTGCAGATTTAAAAATTCTCAAGAAATATGTATACTTTGGACTAATCCAAGCTCTTTGCATCCATCGCTCCACCGAATGTGAGCCGACAAGCTGCTTGTTCTTTCTAAAGACTGAAGAAAATAGAGGATACCAGACATCTGACGTATGGACAATGACCAACAGAGACATGTCTTTACAGCCGTAAAAAAACTAGGGGATCTCCACGAGTTAGGGAAGACGTCTCTAAGTTAAGAATGAAGCAATGAAAAGGAAAGGGCATACCCGCCTTTATCATCGGTGGAGAAATAATTGCCATGGAGCTGACCTTCCTTGGGCGGACTGGACTGGAAGTAACGTTACGATGTCGGAAGGTGCTAAAAAAACCTAAGGAGATGGGTTTTTTTCTGGCAGAAGTCTGTGTGATTGTGGTGCTGGTCAAACGATAGCTCATCTTTCCTGATCCTGACCCAACTGCCCCTGTTTTGCACTGTAAATGACCTACTAGAGGCTTTGGGGTAAAATCGCCAGAAACGTACGTACAGCTCGGCTGGGCAGCATTTGGGATGTTGCGTTCTCGCCAATAGGAACACCTCAACCTATGCGTTCGATTAGTGCGGTCTGCTAGTCATTACATATGGAGCCAAAACGTGAATGCCAACAGTAAAACTGGCCCGAAAGCTACATGTCGCTCAAAGAGCTATGAAAAGCTCGGGATCTCGCTAATAGATACAATTCGGAATGTGATTATCCGACAGAAGACTTTCGACCAGATAGACCAGACTTGGATAGAGCGGCTGTCATTAAGTGGATGGTGCAAGCGGACAAAGATACCTATGGGAACGAAAAGGAACGTCACACCCCTTACTAATCCTAGCCAGTACTCGCAGCTACAGGCAACATGATCTCTTTTCAGTTTGAAGATTACAAAAGTATCAAATACATCTTTGTGAGTGGCTTTAGAATGAAGTTTATTACCAAATCTAGTATATTTCCAGAAGACTGGGATATTTGAACTCGGTCCTTTAGTCCATATGTTTAGCCATCTTCCTAATAACAACAGCCGTCTTGACTAGGGTCGTTAAGGGTCAATAAAATGTTTTTCCCAGACAGCATGGGTCTGCTTCATATGCCAATGATAATGGATTTAAGTTCTAGTTTATGAATGCCAACGAGACAAATGAAGGTATGTTAACTTGATAAAATAACTTTGCAATGAATCAAAGTACGCAGCCGCTCCAGAAGTAATTATCCGGTAAAGAACTGTCTAAAAGAGGGTCTGATACCGACACCATCAGATAAGAACCCATTATAGCTAGCTGTAAATAGGCTCCCGCATCTATTGCACATACCTGAAAATTAGCTATATTGACCGCATTAAAAATTAACACAACACATTGTCAACTACTATGGAGACCTGTAGACAAGGTATGCCAACCCTAAGGAATTGACTGTCCAATAATGTTGAACCAAAACTTTACATTGGAACAAGGCACAACCACGGCCTTTTTAAAAGACACCTTTTAGTCATAAGTTGTTCAGTTTGACAGCTTAACAGTCTGGATTCGGGAAAGTCCTTCGTTCGGTACCATACTGTATTTCTAGCCGTTCAACTACTGACACACAGATCTACAACAGGTTTACCTAATACCTATGGCACATGTCTGTCATCTTTGTCATATGGCAACATCGCATCACAGTAAATCCTATGTTAAAGCTTACAATATCGTCTTCACTGTCAGGAAGTTTGAAAGACATTCATGCTACTTATGTATACCTACGGAATGGGCATTCAAGCTATATTTTTGGCTACTCTTTTTAATATAATTTAACAGTAGTTGCTCTATTTGTGTATACCAAACGTGCTCGGTCAACAAGTTATTTATGTTTATGAGCAACTATCTTTTTATTTCAATATTTTTAGAAGTTATTTCATTAAAAAAAATATCAGTATTAATAAAAAATAATGTTTATAAGCAAAGCTATTTTTTGATTATTAAAGATTGGTAATGTCTAAAAATCTGTCTAAGTTTCATTGTAATTTTGAGCATATTTGTAACGTTTTCCTTGGTCTTGATATTTTTTTTATTGTCAGGTATTGAACTGACTATAGATTTAAATAGTTTTGTTACTTATAAATGGTAGTATAAACATTTTATGACTCGATTTAATTGAGGTTGACGAATGCCAGCTTATGTTGACAATAAATCCCTTTTTTAAACCAAAGTACTACTAAAACCTTATATTTTTATTGATCACGGAATAAGTTTAATCATGTTTTAAGACATGAGTGCAATTTTATTTTTAAATGTGTTGATTTTTATGAATAAATAAGGATTTTTGGACTTTTCAACCTCTTTCTTTTACTTTTTAAATATTTTTTTATTTACTTGTATGCAATGGTTACGATTTGAGATATCCTTTGTGATTCAAAAGAATAAAACAGTTTCACATCATTACATTTCTGATACTCTATACTTTTTTGACGAATAAAGACGTATTCTAGTAATGCGTACTAGGTGTGTGGTCAGACAAAGTTATGTAAAGGATTATTGCGTTTCATTGCATTAAACTGTATAGGCGAATAAAGGCGTAAAGAATAATGCAAAAAATTGTATGAAATAAAGTCAGACGAATAAAAATTTAATATGGTTTTTACCAATTATATTGATCATTAATCATGAAAAAAATATGTAAAAATATTTTTTTGAATTCTTCAATTTTTTCCCCACATTTTGGTATACGTCAATATCAGGTCATGCTTAAAGGAGCGACGCTATATATTTTTTTCGGTTTTTCGGCTGTACTGAAAAGTTGAAATTTTGATATTGCGCCTTTATTCGGTTGGAGCGTCGATGTAATTTTGATACTGTATTGGTGGGATCCAAAATATTGTTTAAACAATTTCATTGGCATGTTATTTTTGTACGTACGATCGTACATGTGTTGTGTCATAATGTACATCAATACTTCATAATTATGTATGTATTTATGGGATCCAATATCTTGGTAAAACATTTTCATTGGCAAGTAATTTTTGTACGTACATGTTCAAATTCAAATTCAAAAAGCTTTATTAACACAAATTGTTACAATACATTGATGAGTCTTCCCAGTAAGTAATTAGATACTTGTGTTGGGAATGACTCGCCTCATCCCATCGTCATTAACAAAGCTGTAGGTAGGTAAGCAAAGTAGTAAAAACAAACTTAAAAACTTAAAAATAAATAATAATAGAATGTAGGAATTACAAAGTAAATATAAAAGCCTTGTATCAATGCGTGTGTGTGTGTGTGTGTGTGTGTGTGTGTGTGTGAGTGTGTATGTGTGTACGTGTGTGTGTGTGTGTGTGTGTGTGTGTGTGTGTGTGTGTGTGTGTGTGTGTGTGTGTGTGTGTGTGTGTGTGTGTGTGTGTGTGTGTGTGTGTGCATGCATGTTGGTTTCACAAATTTGATGTTGCGTAAAGTGTCTGTGTGCCCTGTGTTGTGGGATATACATCAATTTTGCCTTACTTACTCGCCAAGAGATGTCGCTGTTAGTTTCAAAAAAGGGGAACCGGCTCAGTCATGCCACCTTTTTAAAAAATATTGGAAAATGCGTGATCCCATGGGAATGAGACATTTTTCCGTGGTAAAAAGTATATGTTATTCCAGATCTCCTTTTATATTTCTGCAAAGTCTCATGTCAGTCTAATCAGCCGTTTTTGCGTGATGACGTAACAAATACACAAACATCCGCCTTTATAATATTAGTAGGAAGTACAGCAAGACCAGTAGTGGGTAACATTTACTAATATCGTAAGACAAAATTTAAATTTAATAAAAGTTCGAAAAATAAAAACAAAAATTAGGAGATTCCTACTCGGATTCGAACGCGAGTCGCCTTACTTAGTAGGCAAGCGCACTACCGCCACGCCATCGTAACATTGAAATGATTGTTGAATTAACGGATATTGTTCCCCACAAAACACGAATCGGCTCGGTCACGCCACCTATTTCAAAAATATTGGTTTTTGCGTGATCCCGTAGGAATGAGACATTTTCCCGTGGTAAAAAGTACCCTATGTGTTATTCTAGACACTGTTCTATATTTGTGCAAAAGATCATGTCAATCTAATCAGCCGTTTTAGCGTGATGTCGTAACAAACACACACACAAACATCCGCCTTTATAATAAGAAATTCATATTTTGGTTAATTTATACCTTATGCAATATTTAAAATGATGTTATTGCGCCTATATTTCTATTTACTACAAAATCCTATTCTCAAGAACTAAGTTGCTTTTGAAAATGCAATAATATGACACAATATTGAGTAGACTGATGTAATTAATCGAAAGGTCAAGTATCGATATTGTCGATTCCAACACTAGCTTGATTTGACAGCTTTACCTCTCCCCCCGCAAAAAATGGCAGAAATATTTGTATAGAGTAAAGTAGCTATGACGACTCCCCTCGGGCCGGAACGGGACGGAAGATGCTCGAAGGCGACCACGGGTCGGCACGTTTTGTTTACGCTTTAAAAATTATGTTTTCTATAATATATTTATTTGTTACCAATTATCCTGTATTTTAATTAAGAGCCACGCTTATATTTATGACATTTGTCTATTTTTTAAAGTGGTATAAATTATGCCACGTAATAAAAGCGATACATAAACTTAGTATTTACGCAAATATCAAGATTTTCCCGCAAGTAGATGTTTTTTTAAAGAAAATAAATATTTATTGTTAAGGATAAAAACTTACCTTATGTACCGTTTCTCAAATAGATATTTTGTTTTTTTTTTGTGAGTGGTTGACGCTTCACCCCTCAACCCCCTGAGTTGGTGCTTGCAGTGGGTCTCCTCTCCCAAACAAACATTTGCTTATCTTTTTTCTTTGAGGGGAGCAAGCCCCCCTCAACTCCCCGTTCTGGCGCTTGCAGCTGGTCTTGTCTTCCAAACAAACTTTTGGTTATCTTTTTTTTTGAGGGGGGCAAGCCCCCCTCAACCCCCCTTGTTGGTGCTTACAGCTGGTCTCGTTTCCCAAAAAGACTTTTAGGCTAAATAAGCTTTTGCTTATCTTTTTCTGTGAGGAATCCAATAGCTTGGTAAATATTTTTTTACTGGCAAGTCACTTTATATGTATTATGTATGTATTTCGGGGTCTAATAATCATGGTAAAACAATTTTACAGTCCCGATATTTTTGGACGTAGTATGTAGGTATGTATTTGTAGGATCCAATACATTGTTAAAAAAATCACAGCACTGTCATTTTTTAACGTATTTGTGGGATCCAATACCTTGATAAAACATTTTTAATAGCATGTCATATTTGTATGTAATATTGTATGTATTTGTTGGTTCCAATACATTGGTTAAAGTTTTTACCTGCCATGTAATTTTGATACTGTATTTGTGGGATCCAAAATATTGTTTAAACAATTTCATTGGCATGTTATTTTTGTACGTACGATCGTACATGTGTTGTGTCATAATGTACATCAATACTTCATAATTATGTATGTATTTATGGGATCCAATATCTTGGTAAAACATTTTCATTGGCAAGTAATTTTTGTACGTACATGTGTTGTGGGATATACATCAATTTTGCCTTACTTACTCGCCAAGAGATGTCGCTGTTAGTTTCAAAAAAGGGGAACCGGCTCAGTCATGCCACTTTTTTAAAAAATATTGGAAAATGCGTGATCCCATGGGAATGAGACATTTTTCCGTGGTAAAAAGTATATGTTATTCCAGATCTCCTTTTATATTTCTGCAAAGTCTCATGTCAGTCTAATCAGCCGTTTTTGCGTGATGACGTAACAAATACACAAACATCCGCCTTTATAATATTAGTAGGAAGTACAGCAAGACCAGTAGTGGGTAACATTTACTAATATCGTAAGACAAAATTTAAATTTAATAAAAGTTCGAAAAATAAAAACAAAAATTAGGAGATTCCTACTCGGATTCGAACGCGAGTCGCCTTACTTAGTAGGCAAGCGCACTACCGCCACGCCATCGTAACATTGAAATGATTGTTGAATTAACGGATATTGTTCCCCACAAAACACGAATCGGCTCGGTCACGCCACCTATTTCAAAAATATTGGTTTTTGCGTGATCCCGTAGGAATGAGACATTTTCCAAAACATCCGCCTTTATAATATTAGTAGGATAGTAGTAGCTTGAATATGACATCAAGATTATCGTCTATTCTATTTAGAACTACGTAAGTCCTATTTCGTGTAGGAAACGACGTGCCCTAATTCTTTCCCTCTGTTTTGCTCTTATGTAGATAAATATACGAAGTACCAAAGAAAACTAAATATATTTTCGTTAAAAGCAAAGGTTTGACCTGGATTTCAGTTGCAAAGGGCTGCGGACTGCGGTAGACCCTACGTAGTGAGGACAAAGAACGATAAAACATCGATAAATTCAAGTCTTTATTTTAAAAAAACCACTACCACTACCAGAAACTATCAATACAAGATAATTTTCTATTCTTATTTTGATGATAAAGAAATCTTACAGCAAGACAAAAAAAATGTCAGCTCAAACCGACTATTTGTTACTGAAAAATTAATAAAGCTCTTAATTTTTCGGTTCCCCATTAATCTAGGTACCTATTATTCACCTCCATCTCAAAAAAACATTGAAAATAGCTGAATATCCAGAATTAAAAAAAAATTTGGTGCGCAACAAAATGACTCGCTACGTATTCACATCCTGTCTACTTTCAGATTTATTGGGGCGAAACCTAAAAAATTGCCTAACCTTTATCCTGCGCTGTTTTGACGCATGTCGATAAAACATTTAAAATCTTCTTCCATCCCTATATGAAAGCAAAAGGTAGGAATTATTTCAAATTTATGGGCTACTTTTGTTTCCGTGGGTATTGGGCGCTCTTTGAAATTTATAAGTTGTAAATGCTACCCCAGTTTTCAGGGAGAAAGTTCCACTGCGGTCCAGATTTTTTCGAAACATAAAAAACAGGCATCATGCGCCACAGAAAATACCTTACTTCTGCACACGGGCCTTATGTGATTTACTGGCAACGCTTGTTAAGCAAATAAGCGAACTCAGTTAATTACACATATTTAACAATCGTAAGAATCCACAACAAGCTTTTTTCAAACGCTTTTATTACCGACCGCGAGTTTGGGCTGACGGATTTACAACGAACTTAGCAGCCTATTCTTAATTTGTTTCTTAGTTGTCTTTTCTAACATCTAGGGGTGATGCTATTTGCGCTATTTACCACACGTAGATCAAGAAAGGTGATAATCAAATGCCCATACAAGGTTAGGCCCCTCGAAAATCAAAATGGCTAGTAATTAAACTCGTAGTAATGTATTTCTTACACTATCTAGATCATGGTGGCATACTTAGTTTTTAATAATCTAACGGGAAACTGATGAAACGACGCAAAATAATTCTTAACCTAAAATGGCATAACCTAACTAAGTATTTTGATGAGAGTTATAAGGTGAAAGTATTTATACCCGCACACCCACAACGCACTCGCCGAATTTTGGATTCTTTGTATGAAAATCTGTGGAACCTCGAAAATATTGCCGAGCCGCACGCGCATAACCGAACGGATTCCCCAGCCAGTGCTAATCATAGACTATAATGCTGATGACGTCATCAGCGCACGCGGACAGAATAATGGAACCGCAGCGGGAAGGACTTTGAAGAAAATGCAGGATGAAGTTTAAACTATAATAATTTATTAAACGTAACATAGTTTCGATGTGTGAAAGCTATGTTACAATTTAAACTTAGTCTAACATTAAAACTAAGGTTCTAATCTAAACTACTCTAGGCGACCCCTGCCCTCGATGGGTGAGGACAGAAGTGCTGGTTCGATGCTGAAGCCCGGCTTTATACTGGTCTTCAGCTGTAGTCTTGGAGGGGTCGAACTGTAGACTCAGCACTTCGTGTGATTGCCATCCGTGGTCAGCTTGAATCTGCACGTGGATGGAATCGGCAGATTCATCTCTCCTTGGGCACGTTCTTCCGCCTGCATTCCAGTGTCTCGAGCCGTAATCTACCATACATGAACACGTTTGCATGTAGGTAGAATGATCACGTCCAAAAAGTTTAAGTCGGCAGCGTCTGCGAGATTAGGGACTTCCGCATAGCTCGTACATAACATCTCCACCCGCAGATCAGCAACTATTTTCCAACGTTTAGTGAAAATGTTGCTGGAGGTTTCCCTGGGGTAAGATGTTCTTCTGCTCTCCTGAAATCTGTTCTGATTCTGTCGTCTCTATGTCGATCCATGATGGGTGTGGGTTGATACAGCAGCGATTGCTTCTCGATGACTTCGTTTCGTACTGGATATTGCTGTCTTCCAACGGCCGACCTTGATCTTCTTCCAGGATCATAATGGGGGTGGGCAGCGATGTCGTCACAGTTGTTATAGGCTAGTTAGTCATCTTGAACTTATATTGGTCGGTGTTAGGTAGGTATATTCCTTTTCGAGATGGTGTCAGCTTCTCAATTTCGGGCATTCTGCCTTATTCTGTACACGAACAAATTCTCGATAGTTGCTATCAAGGGATAGGAAGGAATGAGGATTTGGTGGTTCTAATAGGAATATTGGAAAGTCTAAATAAATTTAAATAATCTATAAGGGAATACTAAATTACTCGATTTCCAAATGACATATTACCTACCTATCTAAATAATAATGTTCAACAAATTTCTTAACTACCTTTTCCTATCCACCTATATTAAATTATTCTAAGTTGGCCACATAGACTATACTTTTATCATATCGTTTATGCCCCTTTAAAGTTGAACAGTTTCTATTATATTTTAAACTCGTAATACCTATCATGATAAATTATACCTATCATAGAATGCGCGATGCAACTATAATAGATTAGCTTAGCGAAGCTATTTCCTTAAAGAATTAATATCTATCTAAGTATCTATTCTATCCATAGGTGCCCGATGCACGCATGAAATCTCTAAATACTCATCTAATACAAAAGTACATATTCTGCAACTTTCATTCAGTGCTCGATGCACGTGGAAAATTGCGCAGAATATTAATTATTTTATTAAATAACATAACCTAGCAGCCAATGTCATTCATTCATTACGTTACCTACCTAATGTAACGATTTTAGCTAACATTGCACATTTTGCACGATGCAATCTAAGTCCTAACCTAGTGCAATAATTTACTGCTGATTCGCGATTGAACAGCTAAGTTATAAAATATTGCTGTTATAAAATTTATCCTAATATATTATGAGAAGGGTGATGGGGTCTCCTTCAACCCTCAAACGAAAGCCTGCGTATTATTTTATTGCAGGGTACGTTTGACCTCAATTCTTTGTAACTTGTAAAGCTACACAAATTAAAACTATAATCCCTACCTAATAGCTAATTCACGCTGAGTCAGCTCGATGCAGTCTCGCGATATTTAATTAACTAGGTACATAGGAACAGGGACAGTAAAAAAAAAGGAATGACTAAGATAAAAGGAAGCAACACGAGAACGGTTCAAGTGTACTTACATGATTATCCTTCATCTCTGGTTTCCTCGTGAATCAATGTCTGGATTCCTCCTTCCCACAGAGCCCCGTAGATTCTTGCACTCCAAGGCGGCGACGTAGTCCGCCCAGGCGGCTTCCCGAGCACGAACATGGTTGTCCTTAAAGCTCGCAGGAGTCCTGTGAGTGCTTACCGACTGCGCCAATGATGGAACCGCAGCGGGAAGGACTTTGAAGAAAATTCAGGATGAAGTTAAACTATAATAATTTATTAAACGTAACATAGTTTCGATGTGTGAAAGCTATGTTACAATTTAAACTTAGTCTAACATTAAAACTAAGGTTCTAATCTAAACTACTCTAGGCGACCCCTGCCCTCGATGGGTGAGGACAGAAGTGCTGGTTCGATGCTGAAGCCCGGCTTTATACTGGTCTTCAGCTGTAGTCTTGGAGGGGTCGAACTGTAGACTCAGCACTTCGTGTGATGGCCATCCGTGGTCAGCTTGAATCTGCACGTGGATGGAATCGGCAGATTCATCTCTCCTTGGGCACGTTCTTCCGCCTGCATTCCAGTGTCTCGAGCCGTAATCTACCATACATGAACACGTTTGCATGTAGGTAGAATGATCACGTCCAAAAAGTTTAAGTCGGCAGCGTCTGCGAGATTAGGGACTTCCGCATAGCTCGTACATAACAACAGTGTAACCATTTAAAAAGATTTAGTTTTTGTCAATACTGCCAGACTGTCCCATCAACATCACCTCCCAGTAAAGTCTGCTGTTCACCGTCCGTGTTCCAGTTTTTCTTTACAAAAGTTTCTAAGTTTTGGGAGTCTATGTCACATTTAACGTTTATCACGACTAACCTTGTTGTTTTAAGTCGAGGCTTATAGAGTCTCGACGTTTCGGTGCATTAAGTGCACCTTCTTCAGGAGTCCGACAGGTCGCTCGCGCGCGTTACCACCGCCCGTCGGGAACATTTAAAAGGAAGGTTAGTCGTGATAAACGTTAAATATGAGTTATCCTTGTTCGTTTAATAATTTAATAGTCTATGTCACTTTTAAAGAATAACCAAATGACATTTTCACATTTTGCTTATTTGACATTTGCCACTTTAATTTTAAGCTTTTTTGACATTTTAATGTTCAAGATTCCGTCCTTTTGAATTCAATTGACATTCTGTTACCTTAACATTCAGACATTGGGACAAAATGTTTTCTGCTTTTCTTTACATTTTGTTACGTTTACATTCTAGCAATAATTTTACATTTTGCTACTTTGACGTATTGGCATTTTGCTTTTCTGCACATTCTACTTTCTTGAACAATAATGACCTGGTGTGTGTATCGTCACCACATACGCACTTTGGATCGATTCCACCTCAAATGCCTTCGCACCATCATGAAGATCAGATGGTCCGACCGAGTGCGAAACACCGAAGTTCTAAGACGAGCCAATGTTGGTGGCATTGAAGCCTACTTAATGCGTCGACAGCTTCGGTGGTGCGGTCACGTATCCCGGATGGCGGATGAGCGAGTGGCGAAGCGCATCTTCTATTCTGAGCTAGAGGAGGGCAAGCGAAAGCATGGCGGTCAACTCCTCCGATTTAAAGATGTTCAGAAGAGACACATGAAAAGATGCAATATCGAACCCTCTCAATTTGAGGTTTTGGCAGCACAACGGCCAGAATGGCGCGGTCTTGTAAAGAGGCGAATCCGCGACTTCGAGGAGCAGCGTAAAGCAGACCTTGACGGTAAACGCGATGAACTGAAGGCCCGTCCTCCCGCCGCCATTAACTACAATTATATCAATGGCAAACTCACGTGCCCACACTGTGCACGGGAGTTTACTGCCAAAATAGGCTACAATAGCCATCTACGAGCGCATCAGCGCCGACTTGATTAGGAGTAGAAGTGGTCGCCATGGCCGAAACCGGCCGGAAAGATCATCATCATCATCATCATCACTTTCTTGAACAATAATATTTTTTAAAAGATGAAACAGCGGGACCTGTAATATGTTCAAAAGTTTTGTTCCACCGTAGAACATAGAACGTAGAAAAAATTCCGACCTGTTCTATTGTAGAAGGGATCAGTTGGACATATGAGAACAAAGGGAAGCTGCGTGGTGCACGGAGATAGTTCTGCAGTTACGAAAGTTGGCTGCTTGAACGTGCCTCTGGCGTAAAATGACAGCAATTATTATTTGAAATAAAATTGCTGTGCTTGCGGCTAGGTGTGCGAGGCCATCCGCATTATTCAGCGCGTACGGCGAGTACATTGCGGGTGTGCGGGTATACTTCATTTGCCAAATGACAACTTGATGACAATAGCAAAAGAGGAAACGCAGAAGTATGGCAGAAGTTTTATTCTCTATGAGAGTTTCAAAGAGTATGTAATACTTGCAGGGTAGATGGGGTAAAATGGTACCTACCCCTGATCAGAAGTTTAAAGACATTGTTGAAAGAAGTTTCCAAATACGAATTCGTATCACCCTATGCAGTTCCTGTGGCATGGTCTGTTATATTTTTGCCGTTGTAATGCCATCGGCAGCTTGCCTATTATTATTATTTATTTAATAAAGTCATATAGATCATAAAAATGTGCAAGTATACAGAGTGTAAAAAAATCAACTGCAAATATTTTAAGGGGTGAACCAGCCCGTGAAACTGAACAACTTTCCCCAAAGAACATAGGTCGAAAAATGAACAAAAATTTTGGTCCCCCCATACAAAATGTACCAGCCGACCAAGTCAATTTGTATGGGAGGTCCAAATTTTTTTTCATGTTCCGACCTATGTTCCTTGGGGAAAGTTGTTCAGATTCATGGGCTTGTTCACCCCTTAAAATATTTGCAGTTGATTCTTTTACACCTTATACTATAAATCATAAAAATGTCATTAACCATTAATCTATCATTAATTTTGTTGTAGTCGCTTTTGTTGCTTGTCTTACGTACGAACCCGGCTATTACATAACATAACAGCCACACATCCACTGATGGACATGGGCCTCCCCCTATCGGGGGTATTGCCATACTCACCACGCTTGGCAGGCGGATTGGAGAGCGCAGTGCATGATGGTATTGATGGTGCATTAACAGGGAACGCTGCTGCCCATTCCCTGGATGAGTATCCCTTAGTCGCTTTTTACGACACCCACGGGTAGGATTGGGGTGATGCTATTCTAAGCTGGCATCACACGGCATACACAGGAGATTGTCTGCGCTGTAGTTGTTTTTACGCATCCTGGGTCCTAAAAACTGCTCCATTTTACCCTTATTTCCTCTTAGTACCTACTCTATGTTTGTGTCACAGATGTCAGCAGAATCAAGGAACCGGAATTTTGACCGGAATAAAACACAAAAATATACTTTTTAACATAAATTGTGATTCCCGTTTCGCCTAAAGATGATTAATATAAAATTTTGATCCAAAAAACGTATCATCTTGTTTACATTTCATGAGATTCTTAGCCGTTATATAAAGGGGGGCCTAGATTTGATTATTGCCTTTCAGGTGGTTTTCAAAGTACTGGTTTAAGGAACTAACAGTTATTTTGTGCGTTGTGGTTTCATATGTTGTGGTTTCCAAACGATGATGGAAAGCACTAGGTCTTTGTGCTCCCCACAAATAGCTTAGTCGGCGAATGGCGTAAGTAGGCCTAGCACGCCAGTCGGCAGAAAGCGAGTTGGCGAATCGCGCCGGTTTGCAAAACGAGCAAGTTGGCTTACCGCGCGTACTCCAAAGATACACACAGGTAAAATGACGAAGATCAAAGATCTTAAGGGCACGGTGGAACTATTCCTTTTCAGGTGGTTTTCAAAGTAGCAGCGTTTCAGAAACTGAAAGTTATTTTGTGCGTCGCGGTTTCGTGTGATGTGGCTTCGGAACGATGTTGGAAAGTGCTTCGCGCTATGAAATTGTTTCTTGGGAGATCTTAGATGAGCGTTTATTGCTTCTGTAGTAGGTTCTTTAATAGCTGCATGCACTTTACATTGTCTTGTACTATCAAACGGACCAATTGTTAAGGCGACGCGCATATGTGCTCCACATACAAATTCTCGAACGCGGTATCGATGTGTTTCCGCCGATCGCTATGAATACAACTTCCAAATTAGATGTCCCAACGGACCGGTCAATCCCCTTCCCCTATGGTCACAACACCTGACTGGGTAGACTACCTTTTTCCCTCACAGTCTTCACTCAGCCAACTATAAATACTGGTGATTCATAACTGGTCATTCTACTGTATGGCAATCTAGTATAAATGTCAATTTCGTTTGATATGGTTTCCGAACGATGTTGGAAAGCGCTTAGCGCTATGAAATTGTTTCTTGGAAGTTATATATAATTTAATGTATTTGTTAGTACCTACCTACGTTTTAAATCAATAGTTAGAAAAATTGTTTATCTAGTTATAAAATCTTGAAAACTTTAACAACTGTAACTTCGTGTTCCAGCACAGTCGAAAAATTATATAGATAGTTTTCATTGATCAACAAAGACTTTATTTCACTAATTTTCTGCGATATGGATTGGGTCATAATTATTTCTATCACGCCTTATCACCACGTTGAAACAGCACGATTTAAGTAAAACATCTGAACCTATGAAGAAATATCTTCATCAAACTCTTACCTATATCGTGTAAGCACGTAAAACGTATGTAGCCTATGTAATCACGTTTTACGTATCTTAATCACACACCCCCGATATAAACTTGTACAATTTGTCCTACAAAGTTAACACGCTAACTGCTAACCCATACGAGTAACAAGGTTGTAACTCACAAAAACATTACTCTGACTTAGAGGTATATTAATTTGGTAAGATTATATCTGGGAGTTTCATTATAAGCGTGACATGGTCACGATTTCAACTGTACGGGAGTTGAACGAAAAGGAAAGAGGTATGCGAGAGTGGTGGAAAATACGAGCTGAAATATTGTGCTGAAACGCTTTGGTTAGTCATAGGGTTCGTCAGTAAGACTGTTGCTACAGACGTTGATGAGCAGAAGATTTGAGTCTATGATCGGAGTATTATGCAATGTAAACTAAGCTCTAGTAATCTCCAAAAAGAAAAAAGTATTCAACGTGGTAGGTACCGTAGCTCCAGATCTTACAAAAGAAGCACACTAAGAAAATATTTAGGATAGAGCAACCTAGCATCTCCACTACAGAATCAAAATTAAAACGGTGGTGCTGCTGCGGCGATAAGAAGCAAAATCCAAAAATGGTGCAACCCTAAAATAACCTGTTTGAAACCGTTCCTCGGGCCTCCAAAACAGAACACTCTTCATATGTTTAGTCCATTCAAAATCTAAGTTCGTATCTTAGTATTGCGACTAGCGCGACTAGGCCTCCCGCTTAGGCTGGTCATGTCATTTCATGACACAATGATTGCGGATGGACTATAGCTTTCATTCCATGTAAAAAGTCTCCAATTCTTGACCCGTATGTTTCCCCTCCTTGCAGTTGGCGCAAAAGTTATTGGAGTGTTTTCCTTTAAATTTAGGGCACCGTACGTGACCTAAAGGGGCCGGGCTGGGACAAGTTACGAGCCAAGTTTAGAAGACTGCCGCCGTCTGCTCTAGAGCTGGGCTTTGGTAGTAATACGTTAAAACGAGCCAAAATTAAAGCCTCTTATGACTATTTTGCACGGATATGTTTTAAGGATGGTGCATCACAGTTGTAAAAGTTTATAGGTACGTGCATTCGATTGTGATATAGGTTTCTGCCTTGCCGACAGCCAGAAAGTAACTTTACCGTCTTTATCTTACCAGTCAGAGGTACACTAAACACTAAAAAGTACCTAGAAGTTCATTTCAAATTCTGAACCTTTAATTGCCTCAATTGATATTTTAGTTGTCCAAAAATGACTCGATAAAGTAAGTGCCTTATCGAGTCATTCTTGGACTTGAAGTCCCACAAATAAAGTGAAAAAGTATGACAATAACTAGCCAATATCGTACCCCAACCCTATTTCCAAATGGTGCAAAGTCACAAGTTCTTGAACGAAGTGGACGTGAGTGGACACACCGGGTTATGTGATTTAGCAGGGTTGTGGGTAGTAGCCTTTTGTTCACTTGGTTCAGCTTTGCAATTTCAATAACCAGTGAAAAAGCTCCTAGATAAACGTTATACCTATACTACCACATCATAGCAGAAATATCTGCAGAAGAAGCGCTATACGGGACGTTGGAAAAGCTGAAATCATTTTAAGTATTGAACCGGGTCTATCGCGATAATATTTAGGTAAACCTTTATAATTTACCTGTGTCCCGACGTTCATTTCAAGAGAAGATACAAAATTATTTTTTCTCTAGAAATTCTGGTCAAGTTATGGAAATAAATATTCTGCTTCAGAAAAATCATCAGATATTTGGTACTTGCATACAAATCCCTGCCTAAAATTTTAAAATTCCACCGGTTTCACAACCTTAGTGTCAAATTCCATCGGCGTTTAAATCACTTACGAACAACACACAAGCTACTCGAATCATCAGTCATTCACATCCATTCCCTAATACCTATTTACTCAGATCAATGCTTTGAAACCCCATAAATCTACCCATTAAAGCCTTCTAGGTAACCCATTCGTCGCCTGCGCAAATCTGCAAGGAAACGGCGCGTTTTAGATAAACGGAGATGTTAATTTATTATTCATACACCATTAATTTCACCATAACACGGCGCAGTCGTAACTCATGGAAGTGCAGCTAGCGAAGGGATGGGAAACTTCGCTTGAAATACGAGTGTTGTAGTGAAGTAAACATTTAAACAAACACCGCCGTGTGATGTCGGCTTAGAATAACATCACATTTCTACCCATGGGTGTCGTAAAAAGCAACTAACCGCTCGCAACCCGGTGGCTCCCAGAGAGCCATCGATTTTGAACCCTACTACCCGCACTTAGAGTTCAAAACCTATAAAAAAACAAAACAAAAGCCGGGTTGCGAAGGGATAATTATCCAGGGAATGGGCAGCAGCGTTCCCTGTGAATTTAAACATCTTGCACTGCGCTCGCCAGCCGCCTACCAAGCGTGGTGAGTATGGCATTACCCCCCAATACAGGGGAGGCCCATGTCGAGCAGTGGACTGTTGTGCCTGTAAAGGTAAACATTTAAAAGATCGATTTATTCCGGTCTTTTAGAATAAACAGAAAGTAAATATTGATCCATTGATCGGTATCTTTCTCGTGGGTGTCGTAAGAAACGACTAAGTGATTTGAGAATTGATGTGTATTTATTGTAATTATAGGCGACAGGCTGAGAACCTGTCACTATGGGGTGGTAAACACTTAAACAGTCTTCTGAATGACTCTCAAACTTTAGTCAGACGTGGTGTAAATCGCCGTTTGCGTTCTATCTACCCCACAAGATTCATAGGCGTGATATATGAATGAATGTAAAAATGGAAAAGGTCGATTTATTCTGGTTTATTATACCTATATATTTTTTTTTAATAACCAGCAACGATTGATCCAATGATTAGGAACTTGAAGTACCTAATTACTACTAGTAGTAGACACTTTATTTGTAAAGTTGATGGCTAAAGTGAATAAAGTCTAAGCCAGACAGTTCTCTACCTACCTATTAGGTTGATGTGTTGCTGATTAATGCTGACACAGCATCGAAATATAAAATTCATAACGAAACTGTAAGTACCAACTCTTTTATCATTCAAAATCCACATTTGAATCTATACATATACATATAATAAAACAGAAACGAAACGAATTCTGTACATGGGATAGTTTAAAAAAAGGATTTTTACTTTCAATTATGCTCAGGATACAGATCTCAGAACAATCGATAAAAAAAAATTTGTCTGTTTGTCTGTCTGTTTGTTTGTCCATCTTTCACGGAGAAACTACTGAACGGATTTGAACCAAATTTTGTGTCGTAATACCTTATTAGTCGGGTCAACATCTAGGATACATTTTACCACTCTAGGGTCTGGAGTACCAGATGTAGACCACCAGAAGCACCATTAGGAGCCCGGCTAAACTATAGGATATAGATATATGACTCCAAAGCAAAAGTTGTTCAGCTTGATAGGACGCTTCTGTTAGCGAATAGATATCTAAGGTTTGGAGTACCTGATGTAGACCATCAGGTGCACCAACAAGAGCCCAGGTAAACTATAGGAGATACAGATATGACTCCAAGACAAAAAATGTTCAGCTTGATGGGATGCTTCTGCTGGCGAATAGACATCAAAGGTTTGGAGTACCTGATGTAGACCACCAGTTGCACCAACAGGAGCCCAGGTAAACTATAGGATATACAGATATGACTCTAAAGCAAAAGTTGTTAAGCTTGATGGGACGCTTTTATTGGCAAATCGACATCGAAAGTTTGGAGTAACTGATGTAGACCAACAGGTTCACCAACAGGAGCCCAAGTAAACTATAGAAGATACAGATATGACTCCAAAGCAAAAGTTGTTTAGCTTCATGGGACGCTTCTGCTGGCGAAAAGACATCGAAAGTTTAGAGTAGCTGATGTAGACCACCAGAAACATCACTAGAAGCTCAGCTAAACTATAAGAGATATTGAAATGGCTCCAAAGCAAAAGTTGTTCAGCTTGACGGGAACGCTTCTGCTGGCATCTGCTGGCAATGTATCTACGGTTTTATAAATATGGTTCTAACAATTAATACATAATTATTAGCGTGATGGATACAATTTTTAAGACGCTGGTGTGGAAATTGGTATTTTTTAATGTAGGGAACGAAACGACACGAATCAATATCAATATCACACTTCCTACATTTGAAAACGTAATCTGTTAGTGTGTATGACCGACCTCACGAAAGAAGAAGACCTACCTGACCCGACAACCCCATGGCACCGAAAAATTAAGAAGAGCAAACACCACCCAAAATAAGAAGATGCAAGGAAGATAAAGAAGTCTGTGTGGTGAACCTAAATGTGCATGAATCACGCAAAAAGTTTGCGATATTTTTTGATGTGTGGTATGGTGGAAGATAAACGTCTTGATCATATTTTATGATTAGTGAGAACCTTTACCTATCAACACTGGAGGGCCTGTCTGGCTGCCTATCTGATGGAACACATAGAGCTCGGCAAAACTGTGATAAGAAAATTTTTGTATTGAAAAAGTTGTTTTGCATGATGTGCCGCTTCTGTCGGCTCATAAACTTCCCTTGGCGAAACGAAGTTCGCGGGCACCAGCTAGTTCAGAATATGCGTCCGCTATTTTGTCAAAATAGAAAATTGATAACGAAACTGTACCTACTCTTTTTTATCATTCAAAATTCACATTTGAATTCAAAATTCGCACAAAGCGCTTCTCTTCTACATTTTTAATGCGAACTGCTAAAGAATGGAACTCCTTGCCTGCGGATGTGTTTCC
Source organism: Phthorimaea operculella (assembly GCA_024500475.1). Taxonomy (NCBI): domain Eukaryota; kingdom Metazoa; phylum Arthropoda; class Insecta; order Lepidoptera; family Gelechiidae; genus Phthorimaea; species Phthorimaea operculella. The sequence goes on along the minus strand of JANFCV010000018.1, from coordinate 929,754 downwards.
AAAACGTTATAACCTGGGCCTTTTCAAGGCGAAAGTGAATAGGCATTATCTGGGCGAGCATGTTCCATCATCGTCGCCATCGTCACTTAACATCAGGTGAGATTGCGGACAAATGCTTACCCATTCTCAATTAAAAAATAAAATAAATTTGAATTCAGAATCTGCGTCCGCCATTTTGTCGTCAACTCGCATCACTAGCACTTGCGTTCTGCGAAGGCATTCCAGCAACAAATAATTGTTTCGATGGAATTTCTGTTCTGTTTGTTTCCGCAGAAGTCTAAAGATCTGTGTTTTGGTGGCTAGCGTTTGTCTCGTTTCTTCGTTTTGTAAGTGGACAATAGTGTTTTATATCTTTAAGTTTTTCATTGCCATCGATTAAGTCGGATACAAAACAGTTCTCTTTCTGAAGGTTCAAGTCGAAACTGACTACCTATCTTTTAATTTCGGCCTGACAGAATATCTGTTGTCCCCTTTCAAGATCCCATTTTCATATCTAGGTCATAATCTGTCAAACTGAAGGTGACTTTTCTTCTTCACAACTTAGCAGTCCTATTGATCTCATACAAGTACTTCGTATAAAAATCCCAATCAGAAAATAATAACAGTATTTCCAAACGTTTTCTTGGTTTTGATCATCGCAAAAACTTTAGCCCAAAACGGTCTGCCTTTCGCCACTCAAAACGAAAACTGAAATTTTCAACAATAATTCATTATTAATTAATTTGGATGTTCATAAAACTCACCTTTTGGAAAAGCGATCAAACAACCCATCCGTCTTCTGGACCAAAGTTTGAGCCAGCCCTATTAATTTATTTATCTTCACGTTTTGATTTTGATTGACGATAAATATGAATAATATTATTTTTGTTTATTGATTTTATCCAGCAACACATTTTAAATTGTTTGGTCTAGATATAAATGAATTTGCACACACGTATTTTCAGATAACTTTTGGTGAAACATGTGATATTCAAACGATCTGATATGGAGGATGAAAATCCTAAGAACAAAAGATTTAAAACATCACCACAAGTAGGTTATTTTTATCAGAGTAGAAAAAAAATAGACAAACAAAAAGTTTTTTGTTATCTTTGGAAGATTCCTAATGTAATATTTTCGGATTTAAACCGACTACCTTAACATCAATTGGGTATTTACCGACTACACCGCTTAACTGATGGTTAAACGGCGCCAAGTTGAAGAAATTGTAACTTCACGAACTTGCTTTATTGTTCGAAACGACGAACGAAAATGAATGGGGTTTCAGACAATTTCACAACTGAACGTAAAGAGAGTTTCGTTTAATGACTGGCGTAATGTCTTGCTTAATAATAAAATATTGCTTGCTTGTATAAAATTTTACCACATTTTAACTATAAAAATGAGGGTAGATGTTTTTTGCAACCGTCGAAATAATACTGTTAATCCTTGAAGATGTCTAGCATATCACAAATTGATACAAAAATACTAAAATGTGTGTAGGCCCCATACCCAATTGCAATTCCATACAATTTAATTAGTACAGATGTCATAATATACTAAATCTGAGCCTATACCGTACTAATACGCAGTAAATTGCTAAGTTTACTCATACAATTTAATAAAACTTTTCTTTCTTACAAAAACCTTAACAGTACGGTTAGTTTTACTACTTCCGTTGTTCATCCCAAAATTATTTCATTAAAGTCCATTCACAGTAGTCAGCTAAAACAGTATTACTAACCAGCTTACATAACACTGTCACATACTTACAAAACTGCTCTCATACGGTGCAAACTCGCGCGCCAACATTATTAGTCTAAAAGCAAAACACTGTACTCCCCGGGATCATTTCATGCATAAAATAAGTACTTTGCCAAGGAATTTTCGTGTGTATTCTTACGAAAAACGGGACACGTACCGCGGCGCCACAGAGTAGCAAACCTCCCTACATATTCCGTACCTACTGGAGTTCTATGGAGCATTTTCCATGGGCGTTTTATATACTGTGCTGTTTGCTGTAGATTTTAATCTTTCCATGTTGGTAGTTCTACGCCAGCGTGTTCGGGACCGTTCGGAACACACTTTGTTTTCACAGGCTTAATGCATTGTAGCGAAATAAAAGGCTTTCTCGCGGTGTTTTCGTGCGTGAACCAGCTTATTATGAACTAGCGAGTGTAGCAAGAAAATACTGGGATCGATGAAGTTTGTTGTTGGGAAATTAAAGAAGATGATATTAAATAGGTTTTATGGGAATATTTTCAAAGATTAATATAAAAACGATAATTAAAAAACTGATTAATCATTCACACGGCAAATAATGTCATCTGTATGATGAATAGGTATGACAGCGAAACAGATTTTAGCATTTAATGGATGAAAAAATAAATATCATCGCAAGTATGACATAGATTTTAATAGAACCACAGTACTGATGATAATCTCTCCGGCCAATTTCGGCCATGACGACCACTTCTACTCCTGATCAAGTCGGCGCTGCCCGTAATAAATACCCGGGGTAGTATTTATAAATTAGGTACCACGTTTTATGACCCCGGCTGCAACGAGTCGCTGACAATAATATAGAGAAATTTTAAAAATCTGTATACATATAAAAAAAAGTGTATGAATATGACAAAGAAACAGTTTTTTTTATTTCACAATAAAACAAAATTTTGCCAAAGTTTTCAGTACATTTTAATAAACATTTAAACACGTTTTTTTTGCAATATAAAATTACAAAAGTTCATTGCCCACCTGGCGCAGCACGAGTTTAAAATTAATAAACTCATAATCGCTGTAAGGCTTCTGTAATGGACACTCGACCCGGTTATAGTGTTGCCGAGATAATTGTTTATCGATAGTCATTCTAAAGTTCACGTTACTACATCTTAACCTAAACAGCCACAACCATTCACTGCTGGATATAGGCCTCCCCATAATAGGTATTGCCATACTCACCATGCATAGCAGGCGAACGCTGCGCTGCTGCTTATTCCTTGGGTGGCTATCCCTTAGTCCACCACGCCCACGGATAGATATTACTATCGATTGGCCTATCGATTATGGAGTAGGTATAGAGTTTATCGCCTCTTGCGACCCCCACAGGAAGAGAGGGGGTAGATCTATTCTACTATGCCGGCACCACAAAGCAACTGACGGGTAAAACCGGCCCAGTAGACAAGGGGCCTGGAGTCCTCCACACTTAAACCCAGAACCCGGGTCTCCGTCAGGCGTATGTCTTAGAAGTCTAATATGCAGCTGAGTCCTGCAGCCGACCAGGTTCCTCACGTATCGACTTGTCTTTCCTGCGGATCCAGCCTGAAAGACCGAGAGGCTTAGGGCTTAGGCAACCCTGCGTATTCCATAACCATGTCCTGGGCGACACAATATCTACAGAGAGTCAAATCTTCCTGATATTCTTTAGATCGTCTGCAATAGACGGAGCAAGGCCAATGTTGATACAGTTTATCGAATGAAAACTATCGATAGCTTAGCAACACTACTCGGTTATTAGTATCGTGTGTCTTCTGGTTAAGGAAAATTATATTCGACACCGGCCCCAGGTGTTGCGTGGCGGATTAGGAAAAAATGTATTCTTGTAATCTATACGGTGAGCATTGTTTGGCGGGTGGTGTAAAATAAAGGAATGTTAAAGATAAACTCAACATTGGCTGGAATGGTTTAAAACGATATTCCATACGAAAACGAGGGACGACCGAAATTTTTGAAGTTTGCGTCACCCACTTTGATTTTGCGATAGAGTAATTTTTATATTTTGGTACCGTAACCTATGAATGTCCCTTACACAAACGGCGCTAAACTGGCCATGTACACGGCTGACAAAAGCTTGAGAGTCACTCAGAGGACTATGTATCACCATAGCGACAGGCTGTCAGCTCAAAATACTCATGGCACTGGAAATATTATGTATGCAAGAATAATGGTAATAGATAATAATAAAATAAATTGCACCATGCAAGTATGAGTCAGTAGGTACAAAAAGGTAAAAATCTCAACAAAGAAACGCTTCAAGCTCTACATTTGTACCAAATCGAATTATCGGTTTTTCTGTGAAGAGAACTTCGTTTCGTTACCTACGCTGGTATCAAATGTCGCGATCATTCGACTACCGAATTTGGTGCGAAGTATTATTTACACAATAAGACAACTAACCAAGAAGTTAGGGGCAAAATAGTTTTTTGTACAACAAGAGAGCAAAGTTTATTTTTGCTACAATTGCTAATTTTGATCCCGAGGTAGCGAAGTATACTAAAATTGAATCACGAGCGTATGGGGTGAATCAAAGTAGTATCCTGAGCTCAGTGAGGAATTGCAGGTTGCATTGGCAGGTTCATTGGGTCGTTGGACGACTCGACGGTCCACTTGAAGAAGAAGAAAAAATGAGGAATTCAAAAGCACGAGTTGTAAATGATTTTGCTAAACCTGTTGGTTCAGGGTCCAGATTATAACATCGAAGGTCGTTACATGGAATGTCGCAACATCGACAACGCTGCATCGAAAGGTCGCCACATCGAATGGTCGCCACATCGAATGGTCGCCACATCGAAAGGTCGCCACATCGATAAGCGGCCACATCGAATGGTCGCCACATCGAAAGGCCGCCGCATCGAATGGTCGCCACATCGAAAAGTCGCCACATCGAAAGGCCGCCACATTGAATGTGTATTACATTGAAGGTCGTCGCCATGTCGAATGTTTCTGCATCGTATAATGCTGTATTGAATGTTCCCTCGTCAGGTGAATGGTTCATCGGGTCATAAGGGTTCATCGGGTCGTAAGGGTTCATCGGGTCGTAAGGGTTCATCGGGTTGTAACTATGACTTTGATGGTGACCTTGATAGTAACTTTGATAGTGGCTTTGACAGTGGCTTTGACTGTAATTTTGACTGTAACTTTGACAGTGACTTTGACAGTGACTTTGATTTGACAGTGACTTTGACAGTGACTTTGACATTAACATTGACATTCACTTTGACAGTGACTTTGACTCGATGAACCCTTATGACCCGATGAACCATTCACCTGACGAGGGAACATTCAATACAGCATTATACGATGCAAAAACATTCGACATGGCGACGCCCTTCAATGTAATACACATTCGATGTGGCGGCCTTTCGATGTGGCGACTTTTCGATGTGGCGACCTTTCGATGCGGCGGCCTTTCGATGTGGCGACCATTCGATTTGGCCGCCTATCGATGTGGCGACCTTTCGATGTGGCGACCATTCGATGTGGCGACCTTCGATGTTATAATCTGGACCCCACCAACGGGTCCAGATTATAACATCGATGGTCGTTACATGGAATGTCGCAACATCGACAACGCTGCATCGAAAGGTCGCCACATCGAAAGGTCGCCACATCGATAAGCGGCCACATCGAATGGTCGCCACATCGAAAGGCCGCCGCATCGAATGGTCGCCACATCGAAAAGTCGCCACATCGAAAGGCCGCCACATTGAATGTGTATTACATTGAAGGTCGTCGCCATGTCGAATGTTTCTGCATCGTATAATGCTGTATTGAATGTTCCCTCGTCAGGTGAATGGTTCATCGGGTCATAAGGGTTCATCGGGTCGTAAGGGTTCATCGGGTCGTAAGGGTTCATCGGGTTGTAACTATGACTTTGATGGTGACCTTGATAGTAACTTTGATAGTGGCTTTGACAGTGGCTTTGACTGTAATTTTGACTGTAACTTTGACAGTGACTTTGACAGTGACTTTGATTTGACAGTGACTTTGACAGTGACTTTGACATTAACATTGACATTCACTTTGACAGTGACTTTGACTCGATGAACCCTTATGACCCGATGAACCATTCACCTGACGAGGGAACATTCAATACAGCATTATACGATGCAAAAACATTCGACATGGGACGCCCTTCAATGTAATACACATTCGATGTGGCGGCCTTTCGATGTGGCGACTTTTCGATGTGGCGACCTTTCGATGCGGCGGCCTTTCGATGTGGCGACCATTCGATTTGGCCGCCTATCGATGTGGCGACCTTTCGATGTGGCGACCATTCGATGTGGCGACCATTCGATGTGGCGACCATTCGATGTGGCGACCTTTCGATGCAGCGTTGTCGATGTTGCGACATTCCATGTAACGACCATCGATGTTATAATCTGGACCCGTTGGTGGGTTCAAGCTGGTGAAGTGCAAATGTAATAAAATTTGCAATGTATTTTGTGGCTATTATATTGTTGATTTTTAATAGATGAAACATTTGTTTTGCTAAAGTTTGATACGTAGTCACGATATGCAAGTGCTAGCCCTGAAATCGAATTACAGAAAAAACGACTTTCCTTCCTCAAAAACTTTTCATTACCTTAAAACCGCATGCCTTTTCAAATCAAATGCACAAAGTTTACAGAAGGTTCAGTGGAACCCCGTATTCATCAAACGGAACATTTGGAAAACTGGCAAGGGTTAAAAGATTAAACCGGTTTAGAGCAGTTTAAATCAATGAGGGTCCAAACAATGCGAGGTGACCGCAGCGACGGTTCCGTAGGTAACGTTTATTGGGAAAGTTTGCGTTTTAAAGTTATGGTACAAGTCTTAAGTGGGAAGGGGTAGAGGTAGTGGCATCAACAATGCTGCAACTCATTTTCCTCTAAAATCACTCTATCTATTACAAAAATCTGCATCAAAATCCGATGCGTGGCTTAGGAGAAATTAGCAAATTCTATAACAGACAGACAGACAGAGAAACGCAAAAAGGGACCTCATTTTATTTATACAATGTATTGATGACAACCTATAAACTATAACGGAATCCAAATTATTTCGTGAGTAATATAATCTTTTACTGTAGTATTTGTTGTGCTACTTTGGATTCATATCAGTTTTGAATTTAATTCAGAAATTAGCTAATGATTTGTAGCAAGTTTATATATAACTATTTTTTTTAGTAGAACCTGTAGTGTTAAAGAAAAATCTAACCAAAAGTAAAAAAAAAACAGATAGGTAAAAAGGTACCTACAAAAGGTAAAATCGCTTCAAGTTTACAACATGAGACTCTGATATAGGAATGCACGGAATGGTCTAAGCAGACCGTACCTGAGTCGAAACTCTAGGACGCTTCAGTTTTGGCTGTTATTTGACCGCGGTCCAACCGTTGACTTTTCGTGAGCTTTCGTGGTCAAGCAAAGTGTAATTGAGTGGTTTTGTCATGTTTGCGGACACTGGAAACTATTTGCATTTGTCATACGGGATTTTGTTGTGACTGTAAGCCGGGTTTGAGGTTAGAAAAGGATTGTGTTTAAGGAGAAAATATGAAATCATATTGGCATGCCTCAGGGGAGAACTCTAGGATCTTTGTTATTTTTAGCGTACCCAGAAAAGCTAAACCAATGTTTTTGTTCAAATTTGTTTACATTGAGCAGTTTTAATTATTTAAATAAAAACTATCAAAACAAAAGTTCATCCAGAGTTGTCAAACTATATAGTAAAGAATTAAAATAATTGCACAAGATATTAAAATCACACCGACAAAACTTTATACCATCTAACTAGAAAGTTAAATTATAACGTCCGTAAATCAAGCAGCTTTAATTAACGATTATTACATTATAACTTTCTGAAGAAAAACTTTCTTGAAACAATTTCCGGCAGAATATAAGTCAGGCGCCTCCGCGGCCTAGTCAAGAGACACTAACAAGTCGCATGTTTGGTGGTAGGTTCGATTACCTTTTCTATAAATTAATTAAAGACATTAGCAGGACACTTGGCTAAACGGGGAGACGGATGGTGGAAGCGGTAATAGAGTGGCAGCCAAGAACAGCAAAACGTCCAGTTGGCAGACCTCCCGAAAGATAGATTCATTATAGATAGACCTAGTGACCGTTGCTAGAAGACAGTGACTGCAGGAGGCACAGGACCGTTGTAGATGACGACAAAGAGACCTATGCTCGGCAAGGGGTAGCCGGTGTAGGTTGATATGATGATAACGATGATGATGATTAGAACGTAAAAAATAATTTTCTTTGACCATTTAAAGATAGAAGCGTTCGAAAACCTGCAAAAGCAAATGTGAAGGGAAATGATATACCTACGTCTCAAAAGAACCGAGTTAGACTTATTGCTAGGCTTAATATAGATACTTGAATTTTGAGTCTCATCAATCACACATTTTGTACTAGATTCAATTAAGCGTGAAGACGTTAATATTTATGATTGACTTCAATGATGACTCGCCGCCTTACATCCTCCGTGTGGAGCTTACGCCTAACTAAGCATTTAGATGACTCACTGTAATTACGGTTACGAAAGCTAAGCAAAAAATATTTTTGCAATGACAACAAAAGCATCTTAAAATTATAATTAACGTGAAGATGAAGGAATATAACAAGTTATACCGAGGTGTAGACTTCGTAATTACGTCGTGAAGTACAAAGTGAGTTAATTTTGCAGGTTATTCTCGCGGGAGAGTGATATTTTAATTGTACGGGTAACCAGGTAACGAAGCACCTACTTTGTACGTTGTAGGTACTGTCGACTGCACATCAAGTTACACTTGAGAAACCAAACTACCTAAACTTGTTTCTTATAATATAGGTACTATCACTGTAAGCTTAAAGTTACAGGTTCAACCGCTGGTCGACGTAGGACTATCCCGGTGTACGCTATACCTAAGCCCGATCTCTCGTTTTCGTCACACAGTCGCTACTTGCCACCCCTTTCAAGTCATTGGTTGATCTGACTTTGGATCTGACTGACAACAGATGTGGCGCAGTGGTTAGTATGACTGCCTGCCACGCAAAAGGTGCCAGGTTCAATTTCCGGATTATTATCACTTTGTGAATTTGTTCCCAGTCTGGTAAGGACATTGCAGGCTGAACCACTTGATTGTCCGAAAAGCAAGATGGTTCCGTGCTTCGGATGGGCACATTAAGCCGTCGGTCCCGGTTGCTGTCTATGATGGCGGTCGTTACACAACCATGTCAGAGGCCTGCTACTTGCAATAGACGGTTGAAAAACTCTGACACCAGGGTTCAGGGTCGTTGAACGACTCGGTGTCCCACACGAAGAGAGAGAGATCTAACTGAAAGGCGTCTAATACTTCCTACATTTTAAGAACCACCGTAATAAGGACATTTATTCAGTTGCCAACAAACATTACAATTAATTTTGACACACAATTTAAACAAGCGACATCAAGGTGGCACCGAAAAGGCGATGACGTCAGCTATGCTGTTTTTCAGTCATCCCCTGACCGGTTAACGGTGACAAACAATCACTTCAAGGAATGGTTACAACAATGATATTAATAACAAAAAAGAAAAGAAAAGGTGGATCGTAAGTACGTATAATTTCATCTTTTAATGGGTTAACTTGACCTGCCGCTGATTTCATCTACTTTATCATAAATTTAATGAGGTTGTGCTTTGTCAAGTTTAAAATTGAATCTGCTCGCTGCATTATAATGTTATAACATAATTCATTTTCTAATTTTAGATTGATGAATTCACAATAATTATATATAATGAAATTTTACTAGAGATCGATTGCGAAAATGCAGGACCGGCTGGTGATAAGGAACGACTTTTCCCAAGGAACATAGATCGAAATCTGATAAAAATATTTGGACCTTCCATACAAAATTGACGTTCCGGGGGTCAAATAATTATCATTTAAGATTAAGCCCCTAACATAAAATATATGGGATGAAATATGATGAAAGATATTGGACCTACCACAAAGCTTGACTTAACTGACGCATTTTATGCGAGTAAAAGAAGATCAATGTCAAATGATTATTGTCATATTTTCACGACAGTTGTCAAAACAGTGTTAACCATACATTAGGTGTCCCATATCAGAAGCCTCACTCACGAAGCGCCAGTGTTGCCAGATATACGGATTTGTCCGTATTTATACGGATTTTAGAAGTCCAATCAGGATTAGTCATATCTACGGATTTTTATACGGATTTATTACATCTTAGACCCATACAGGCTCCATTGGTGCAAAAGTAGGCATTACACTGGCATCAAGTAGCACAGAGCTAAATCAAAATTATATCATAGCTTTCAAGTTACACTGTCTTAATTTTTATATTGAAGGAGCGAAGCAAATAAAAATGGGTTACAACTTCAATGACAATGTTTTGATAAAAATGGAATTTTTGAGTCCAGACATAGTTGCATCAAGACAAATTTAATCTCTCGTAGATGCTGCTCTGCTCTTTCCACATATAATTAATGCCGAAAATGTTCCAGATTTAGACGTATTTCCCATAATTTCTCTCACAAATTACAATACAGATTTTATACGGACTTTGTAAGGGTAAAATACGGAATTTCCATGCTCTTCATATGGCAACACTGCGAAGCGCTATTCTAGTTTTAATAAATTCTATGAAATTCTTGCAACTAACGTTTCGTTTTACGTAACAAAATAAAACCTAGTTTAAAAGTCAGTCAGTCAGTCAGTCGTGTGCGTACAAGCTCGCGTGCGCACGCACTTTATGATAGGTCCGCCGTTTATTTTTGATAAAAATGACGTCGAGTGTTATGAAGTGTGCTAGCTGCAACATCGTGATATCCGAGCTATTAGCTTTCGTTCAAAACAAAGCTGATGTAATGGATAACGAGAGTATCATCCGTTTGTGCACAACTACGTTCACCGAGGACGAAATACAACAAGCAAAAAAGTTGCTTTTTGAAGCAGTCGGGACTTCGAGACGTTTGATTACGCGCAAGAAAAAAGGAAAATCGGTGAGAAACATGGAAGATATTCTTATGATCATTAAAGAAATCGATCCTGATAAATTACCGATATATGTGGCGCGTGAGCTGCACAAATTACCGCCGGTGACCTTTGATCATATCGACGCAACTAGGCTTTTAAAAGATATCGTTATACTGCAAAATGACGTAGCAAGTATAAAGGCCAATTACGTGCAGAAAGAACTGGTCGATAGGAGCACAGACAGAAGTGCCGAAGACAAGAATGTTAACTTGCGCAGAGGTGCATGTCTGCTAAACAGTTTTAACTACGATAGCGGGCCCATAGGACTGCCGCATATTCCGTCTGAGCTGTACCGAGATATTGAACAAAGAGGAAATAGTACAATCAATACATCTTTAAAATCTTGTATTGATATTTATAATGATACGGTAGTTTCGAATCCTAGTAGTCCGTTAAAAAATAAAGCTGCGCGCAAATCAGCTGTTTCGGAGGAGCGCGGGGGTCAGAGCGGCAAAACAGGTTCGCATCAACGCGAGGCTGGCGTGACGACAGCAGCGGCGCCGGCGGCGGCGGTGGGGCGCGAGCGCTCGGGAGTGGCAGGTACCTCGAGTCCACTGGCGAGTTCGGCTACGAGTGCTACGAGCGCTACGAGTTCTACGACTACACCTACACGCAAGGATATGACTACGCACACATTGAACAGGAGCGTTACGAGCCCGCTTACCGGTACAGACAGTGACGTAACTAAGGAATCAGCGGCACCGACTCGCGAGTGTAAACAAATAGTAGATGTTCTACGTCAGAGTACTGCAACATGGAAAACAGAAAAACCTAAAGATAATTGGATTCTAGTACAGAAAAAACGCTTGAAAAATAAGTTTATAGGTATGAAAGGAAAAGCTGACACCGGTTCAGATTCTACTTTTAAAGCAGCGCAGGTACAGGTTCCTTTCTACATATACAACATAGATAAGAACTCTTCTATAGCGGACATTGCAGACTACATTATGCGAAAAACCGACGTGAGCGTCAAGCTTCAAAAAATAGACATGAAGTTAACTAGAGAATATGTAGGCTACAAATTCTTTATACCTAAGGATAAATTACCTATTTTCTTGGATGAAAACTTGTGGCCGAGTGGTGTCTCTTTTCGTAGGTTTGTAAGCTTTAATAAGACTCGAGGTACACATACGGCTCGTCCAAAATCGGACGCTAAATTGAATGTCAAGTAATCAATTAATAATGAATAGTGATAATTTAAAAATTAAATTTTGTAGTTTTAATTGTAAAAATGTAAAAAGGTCGACTGAATGTATACGCGGCCTCTGTAAGATTGTGGATTTTGTAGCATTGCAAGAAACTTGGCTTTTAGAAAACGAGATTCCAGTGCTTGGTGAAATTGACAGCGAATTCGGCTATTATGGCAAGTCATCAATGGACGCGTCTAAACTAATACGCGGGAGGCCGTACGGTGGCATTGCGCTGTTATGGAGAAAGTCGCTATTTACGTCTGTGTCTGTTGTTGAATGCCATAGTAATCGTATCGCAGCGGTTAAAATTAATATTACAGATCGAACTTTTCTGGTGTTTTGCGTTTACATGCCTACCAACTGTGCTAAAACCTATCTGAATTCTGTGAATGTATGGGGGAAATTGCCGCAATAGTTGAAAATACACAAATTGAATCTGTGTTCGTATTGGGGGACTTTAATGCCGATCCTGGTGAATTATTTGGTGCGGAGTTACTTAGCTTCTGTAATGACCAGGGGTGGCACTGCGCGGATATTCTCAGTTTAGGTATGGATTCTGGTGCGTACACTTTTGTAAGTGATGTTCACGGAAGTACTAGCTGGCTGGATCATGTTTTAGTCTCAGAGGCAGCTTGGGCGTCCTGTCGGGCGATTGATATACTGTATGACATCTACTGGTCAGACCACCATCCAGTCGTAGTCGAGTGTGATTTGGGTGCAATCAGTCCAACTGTGCCTGTGCTGGATAAATCGCTTACCAACAAGGTATTGTGGGGCGAGAGAGATCTATGTCAGACTGAATGTTACACCCAAATGTGTACTGAAATCTTAAAAGAGATAGATTTTCCTGAGGAGTTGAGTTTATGTGCTGACCAACGTTGCCACAACCAAAACCACCAAGTTGTCATTAACAATCTTTACAATAATGTCGTAAACGGTCTTAGACAGGCAGCTGAGTTCAGCCACGGAAAGAAGGAAATTAAACTCCGTGGTCGTACCGTAATTGGCTGGAACAAGTATGTCAGGGAGGCACATCAGAAGGCTAGGCAGGCATTTCTAAATTGGGTATGGTACGGGAAACCAAAGAGTGGGAAAGAGTATAAGGATATGTGTGAGTCGCGAAAAGTATTCAAGTCAAAGTTAAAGTTCTGTCAAAATAGACAGGAACAAATCAAGATGGACATTTTAGCGACTCAACATAACACTAAAAACTTCCCGAAATTCTGGAAAGAGACGAAGAAGTTAAGCCCAAAGCCAGTCGTGCCCATAAGTGTGGAGGGTGTGAGTGATCCTGGGGAGATAGCGAATATGTTTAGGGAGCATTTTAATGTTCAATCTCTTCTTAAACAGGACGCGAATGTTGACGGTGACTGTGCCGGGGAAGGGGTGTCTGGTGATCCAGTGCGCGTAACACCTAGCGAGATTAAATCGGTTTTAAAACAGATGACGAGAGGAAAGTCACCAGGACACGACAGCCTTAGCATAGAGCATCTGCAGAACGCGGGTCCGCATCTTCCGAGGGTTCTATCACTCCTATTTACATTTTGCATTAGGCACTCCTACCTGCCACCGGAGCTTATGAGAACGGTAGTTGTTCCTATTATTAAAAATAAGACCGGTGATGTTGCGGATCGCGGGAACTACAGGCCAATTTCCTTGGCTACTATACTGGCCAAAGTTCTTGATGGTGTACTTGAGCGTCAACTTAGCAAACATCTGCTACTGAACGATGCGCAATTTGGGTTCAGACCCGGTCTATCGACAGAGAGTGCTATTTTGTCGCTGAAGCATACGGTCAAGTACTACACACAAAGAAAGACACCCGTGTACGCTGCATTCTTGGATCTATCCAAGGCATTTGACCTGGTTAGTTATGACATATTATGGGACAAATTACATGCCAGTGGTCTCCCCGCCGATATAATTAATATCTTCAAGTATTGGTATAGTCGTCAAATTAACCAGGTCAGATGGAATGGGGCGTTATCAGATGAATACGTATTGGAGTGCGGTGTTCGTCAGGGTGGATTATCGTCTCCTTTGCTATTTAATTTGTATGTTAACGGACTGATTGATGAACTCAACAACACCAGAGTTGGATGTTCTATTGATGGTAAAATGATCAACAACATAAGCTATGCAGATGACATGGTGTTGTTGAGTCCATCGATCAGGGCCCTTCGTAAACTGTTGGCTGTATGTGAGGGGTATGCTGTCGAACATGGGCTCTCTTATAATGTAAAAAAAAGTGAGTTTATGGTGTTTCGGTCAGACAACAAAACACCCACTGAAGTGCCAACAGTGAAACTTTTGGGAACGCCGCTAAATCGGGTGACTAAATTCAAATATTTGGGGCATATTGTGACCGAGGACCTGTCAGACGACTGTGATATTGAAAGGAACGGAGAGCGTTGGCGGTCCGTTGCAATATGCTGGTGCGCAGGTTCACCAAATGTACGAAAGAAGTCAAAGTGACTCTTTTCAAGGCATTCTGCCAGTCATTCTATACGTGTAGCCTGTGGACCGGCTATTGTAAATCGACCGTCAACAAACTTCGTGTTCAGTACAATGATGCTTTTAGGATGCTGATGGGTCTACCTCGATACTGTAGTGCATCTAATATGTTTGCCGAAGCGCACGTTGACGATTTTCACGCGATAATCAGAAAACGGAGTGCTTCAATGTGGCGCAGGTTACGGGAGAGCTCCAACAGCATACTAAAAGTAATCAGTGATAGGCCTGACTGCGAGATTCAGATTCACTGGATGAAAAAGCATATGAGGGGGTCGTATAAATTTATGAATTGACTAATTTAATTTAATTTATAACAGAATTCAAATTTTTAAACATTAATTATAATCATTGACATTTAAATTTCTTGCTGTGATACTTAAAATTTTAAACATTAATTGTAATCATTGACATTTAAATTTCTTGCTGTGATACTTATATTTTATTCTGATTATATAATTTTAGTAATTTTTATTATGTGAGTCGACTTAATTTGATTTATGCTTTTAGCGGAAACTTTATGATAATAACCCTATGAATGCTGTAGTAATGATAATGTTTTACTTCTTTAATTATAACTGTGCTACTAACATAATTGTTAAGAAAATACCTAAAATATATTTAAATGGACTGCAAAAACCTAACTAAGGAAAACAACCATTTTTCGTGACAGCACATATAATGACTTTATATCAGAGATCAAAAAAGTGACAACATCAGATTCAAATAATATAAAAAATAGACAAACGTGTAGGCGGCACCAGCCAGTTGCCGACATCGGACTTTGTTAAGAAAATACCTAAAATATATAAATGGACTGCAAAAACCTAACTAAGGAAAACAACCATTTTTCGTGACAGCACATATGATGACTTTATATCAGAGATCAAAAAAGTGACAACATCAGATTCAAATAATATAAAAAATAGACAAACGTGTAGGCGGCACCAGCCAGTTGCCGACATCGAGTTGCTCTCACCGCCGATATACGCGAAATGTTCCCACAAATTAAAATACGCGAGGAAGATAGGGATGCGCAACGTTTCCTATGGCGCGACAACAGTACCGATACTATTAGGGAATATCGCATGTCATCAATGACTTTCGGTGCGGCGTCCAGTCCGTGCACCGCGCTTTATATTAAAAACAAAAATGCTGAAGAGCATCGCCTTCACCATCCCGAAGCGACTCACGCAATCGTACATGAGCATTATATGGACGACTATATCGGTAGCGTCCCTGATGTCAACATTGCCGCTCGTCTCGCCTCAGAGATAGTCCACGTCCATGGAGCTTGCGGTTTCGAAATGAGAGCATGGATCTCTAACGACGTGAGGGCGCTCTCGCAAGTCCCAAAGGAGCTCTGGGCTGAGGCCGCGGACGATGTAGACCTGCCGCCGAACAAAGATGTAAGCGCCCTGGGTATCAAGTGGAACCCCCGCGATGACTCGTTTGGCTTTCGTATCGGCGCACCCGTGGCCGCCGCTAAATTTACTAAACGCACGGTCCTCTCCGACGTCATGCGCGTGTACGACCCTCTAGGCCTAATTTCGCCGATCACAATAAAGGGCCGTATCTTTATTCAACGTCTATGGAGAGAACGCCTGAACTGGGATGACGAAATCCCGATTAACCATAAAGTTTTCTGGGATCAGTGGCGCGAAGAGTTGGCAGCCGTAGCGAACCTCCGCGTACCACGTTGGTATTTACTCAGACCAGATCCGATAGAAACACAACTCCACGTTTTTGCAGACGCGAGCGAGCAAGCTTTTGTCTCAGTGGCTTACTGGAGATTTTTATATGCGAACGGAGACGTAAAATTGTCGCTTATTGCTAGTAAGGCCCGCGTTAGTCCGTTAGCCCCGGTTTCGATTCCTCGTTTAGAGCTCCAGGCCGCTCTCATAGCCGCGCGTCTAGCAAATAAAATTAAGGACAGTCATCGAATGAAACCCTCGTGTACCCATTTCTGGACAGATTCGATGACGGTCGTAAAATGGCTCCGTAGTGACGCGAAGTGTTTCAAGCCCTTTGTCGCGAACAGAGTGGGAGAAATTTGCGAAACCACAGACATTGCCCAATGGCGTTGGCTCCCGAGTGCTCACAATGTCGCGGATGACGCGACGAGATCCAAGCCAATGTCTGTGGACGCTTCCGACAGGTGGTTCGCCGGGCCACCTTTCTTGCTGAGTCCTCCCGAGGCCTGGCCTACTGAACCGCCAACTGACGATACCATCCCCTCCCCGGAGGAGTTAAAGCCCACTGAGTTGGTCCACTATACGCCCGAGTCCTCGGACCAACTCCCACCCGTGGCCGACGTCATGAAGTTCAGTAGCTGGCTACGCTTCGTGAGAGCCACAGCGCGCATAATCCAGGCCGGCAAAAAGTTTCGTTCTTTAATTCGTTCACGAAGCCGTAGTAGTAGTAGCCACAGCGCATCGCTAGCCAATACCCAAGCGTGGGTCGATAGTTGCGTCGCGCGGCACGTGGACAACACTGCTGCTAACCAGCACGTCTTTACTGACACATTACGACCACAGCCTCCTCACGGCACCCCGATGGAGCGTCTGCCCCCTCAAGCCACCAACATGAACGCGCAAAAGGCACATATTTATTAGATCGCAAGCAGAAAGCTTTGCCCCAGAAATCGCGAGTCTGAAATCTGCGACCCCCTTCCCCAAAGAGAGCCGTCTCACGCGCCTCACCATTCGACGAGCTGACGACGGACTCCTGCGGGTCGACTCACGCATAGCGCGCGCGCCAGGGATCGCGGAAGAGACGAAGTCGCCCATCGTCCTAGATGCCCGCCACCCAGCAGTTCGCCTCCTGATACTCGATCACCACGTGAAGGCCGGCCACGCCAACAGCAATCTCGTGTTGAACGAACTCCGACAGAGATTTTGGATCCTGCGATGCCGAAACGCATTAAAAACTATCATAAGGGAATGCTTCCACTGCAAAAAGATGAAAGGCCGGCCACAAGTACCGCCCGTTGGCGACCTCCCTCTGGAACGGCTGGAGCACCACCTGCCGCCCTTCGCAAACACTGGTCTGGATTACTTCGGGCCACTAGATGTCACCGTTGGCAGAAGAAAGGAAAAACGATGGGTAGCCCTATTCACCTGCCTCGTGACCAGAGCGGTACACCTAGAAGTGGTCAATAGCCTGTCGACGGACTCCGCCATCTTATGCCTACGCCGCTTCATCTCCCGCCGAGGCTCGCCAAGAAAAATCTTTTCGGACAACGCCACCACCTTCAGAGGAGCTGACAACCTGCTGGCTCCACTGCTCGACTTCGCCGCGGAAAGAAAAATAGAGTGGCACTTCATTCCACCTGCCTCGCCGTTTATGGGTGGAGCTTGGGAGCGCCTGGTCCGGTGCGTCAAAACCGCCTTGCATGCGGCACTGCGAGAAAGAGCCCCGAGAGAGGAGGTGCTTTCTACATTATTAGCGGAAGCAGAAGCCATCGTCAACTCGAGGCCCCTGACGTACGTGTCACTCTCCGATCCTGATTGCCCCACAGCCATAACGCCCTTCCACTTTCTCATCGGGACCTCCTCGAACAACCACTGGCTAAACGAGGAGCTGGACGACTCGGATCTTATCCGCCGATGCGACTGGAGGCGGACCCTGCGGCTGGCGGACGCCTTTTGGACCCGATGGATGCGCGAGTACCTGCCGACCCTCATACCGCGCCCTTCATCAAGAGGAACGAAGTCGAGGAACCTGAGCGTGGGAGACGTGGTGTTAGTCGTGGACGACTCTCTGCCTAGGGGCACCTGGCCGTTAGGAAAAATTAGCAAAATTCACCCAGGCCAGGATGGGGTAGTCAGGGTGGTCGACGTGGCCACCCAAGGTGGCACGTTGCGACGGCCGGCTAGAAAGGTCGTGCTGCTAACTCAGGGACCCCAGCCAGCTGCCGATGCTCATTGAGTGCCTGCACTGGGGCGGAGGATGTCGGCAACTGGCTGGTGCCGCCTACACGTTTGTCTATTTTTTATATTATTTGAATCTGATGTTGTCACTTTTTTGATCTCTGATATAAAGTCATTATATGTGCTGTCACGAAAAATGGTTGTTTTCCTTAGTTAGGTTTTTGCAGTCCATTTATATATTTTAGGTATTTTCTTAACAATAATTTTAAGCTTGCTATATCACTAACAATCTATGGACTTTGTAAATGTCTGAAAATAAACGAATTATTATTATTATTATTATTAAAAATCTGCCTTTACGTTGGGGTTTTTAAAGAAAACTGTTTCCCTACTGCGATAGTTGAAGCAATTTGTGTTAATGAACATAGTTTGAGCAAACTTGCAGCAGTCATAATAAAACGATGCCCTACTTGGAAAATATCCAAAAGATGTTACTACTTTGTGAATATTCCGAGGAATAGAGTAAGATTGTAAGTATCAAGAAATATTTAATCGACTGACTTTTTTTAGGTACCTAGGTAGGTAGTAGGTATTTGAATAACTTTCTTATTCAAAGAAAACATGCTGAATATTCCAAAATAAGAACTTACGCAAAGATTGAACGTGAAATATAATGTTGAGTTTAATGCCATAGGTAGGATTCAGTCTCGGAACTTATGGGATTTAGTTATTTCATACAATCAAAACCCAAGGTATATGGTTAGGTACTCTGCGTAGCTACTATCTGAGGTACGAAGTACGTAAAAATACTACGTCTCTCCAACATGTCTCTATAATAAAAATCGTTCCTCTCCACAACCTCCGTACGTCCGCCGAGTTTCAGAATCAATTAAAAATTAATTAAATACTCTCCACGGCGCCCTAGTTTGGCAGTTTTGGCACTCATCGCGTATTCTTGGCACACCTCCCGTCTCCTGGCACTGCCAGATGGTCGCCGCGCCACCGCAACCTGTTTACATTGAATTTGAAATGATTTTAACAGATTGCTGTATGTTGCTGATATCACCAAATTTTTAAAAGCAATTTTGATTAAAAATTAATGCTGGTTGGTAGCCAATTGATAGCAAAAACGAGGGATTGTGCCTTTTGACGTAGGACCCTGGGGGAGGTCTACGTTTAGTAATAGATTACTAAAGGGGCTGATGTGAGGTGAGTGTGAATAAACTAAATTATGTTTATTTTTGAAATGTAGCTGCATAAAATACTTCTGATAATTATGATTGAAAGGAGACAGAAAGATTTGAAATCTTAAACAATCGAAAGAAGAAACGTGAAAAATATTTACAAACAATGTATAGTTTATGACAAGCTTTAGTTTTTAACGACGTTTTAACAATGTTTAGTTTTTAACGACGTTAATTAAATGTTCATTTGGCACAATAGTACGAAGCCAAAGATTGCAATCAATTTCAAACTGAACTTATGAAACTTTACCTATGACTGTACTTTTTTCTTCCCATCTTAATACGAACGAAACATCACCAACACCTGCCTCAAAAGTAAACAAAACAAACGAAAAAATCCTTTCCTCTCATAAAGCATAAACATAAGCAATAGAAAACAGGACCAAGACGTTTTACCTTCATATTTGTCATGCGAATAGCCCGTCCGCACACTTGGGAGTAACAAAAGTGCTATTCCGGCGCGTAATAGTGCCACTATACAGCTACTATGCAGCAAGTAGCTGTATAATGGCACCCCAGTGTATGCCGCGCGAGAGCGTGTGTTTTACAACGCAGATTTTCTTGTGATAATAGTTTTGGTCCGTTTTTGATATGTTGGACGTAGACCTGATAAAATAGGGGTTCAAAAATAATGCCGTGTCGCCGTGTGGTGCCAGCTTAGAATAGCATCATCCCATATCTTTACCCAGGGTGTCGTAAGAATCGACGGGATTTGAGGGTTGATGAGTATTGAAATTTTAGGCGATAGGCTGATAACTTGTCACTTATACACACAGTGATACACAGTCTTCTGAATGACTCTCAAACTTTTGTCAGACGTAGACGTTGCCGTTTTTACAGCCGTTTACGCTCTGCCTACCCCGCGCCCCACAAGGGATAAAGGCGTGCTATGTATGAATTTAATGAAAGTTCTACTTCTTCTGTCGTGTACTGTCGGGGTACTGAGTCGATAAACGCCCTGATGAACTCCGGGCTCTGATATTAGGTAGATAGATGCATTTGCGGCGTGTAAGTACAATGCATTATTGATAATTAAATATAATTCGACAGAATAAATAACTCTATAATTTCACCGGCTAGAGTCGGTCATCACATCAAAAGCTGCATAATTAACAAGATATTCCCCAAACACACAATCCCACACGACTGTGAGTGCATCTCACAATCTCACAACATAAACAGGAACACGCCCCGATTGCGCTTGCCGTAGAAGCAATGACCACTCACTCCTAATAGACGTCAAGTTGTGCAAAATATCTCTCTCTCCGGCCCATAGTAAAAGATGTTCGTATATATGCCTAGAATCGCCAGTTTAAATAAATGCCCGCTTGCCAATAACACACTGTCTAAAACATGCATACATATCCTTTGCGTAGTAGGCTGAGCGTAAACCGCTGTAAAAAACGGCCACTAAACCACGTCTGACAAAAGTTTCAGAAACATTCGGAAGAGTGTGTATCACCATAGTGACAGGTTGTCAGCCTGCCGCCTAAAATTCACACGACTGTGAGTGCATCTCACAATCTCACAACATAAACAGGAACACGCCCCGATTGCGCTTGCGGGAGAAGCAATGACCACACAGTCCTAATAGACGCCTAAGTAAGGCCAACCAGACGAGATAAAAAGCGTAAAAAAAATCTGAAAGAGACAGCTGACATTATACTATATGACAGATAAGGACAGATTGTAATAACTGTCACCGAGGCATACAAAAGTTGTTTACATTAATTTTCTCGTTTCGTTGGCCATACTTTAGTTGAGATAATATGTATCCCAATGTGTGTCGTAAGAAGCGACCAAGGGATTAATAGAGTCGATGTGTATTGCAATTTTAGGCGACATCGACAGGCTGAGAACCTCTCACTACTAGGGTATACACAAGTCATCAGAATGACTCTCAAACTTTTGTCAGACGTGGTGTAAATGGCTTTTTTTACAGCAGTACTATGCCTACCCCGCATTAGGTAAAGACGTGAAATTAACAAGATGTTCTGCAAACACACAATCCCACACGACTGTGAGTGCATCTCACAATCTCACAACATAAACAAGAACACGCCCTGACTGCGCTTGCGGTAGAAGCAATGACCACACAGTCCTAGTAGACGCCTATCTGTGACAATTTCTTCTAGCATTAGACTCCAAGCAAATACGTCAACTAGCTGAGGTTCGCGAGTCGGCGGCAGGGTAGGTAAATGCGTGCATGCTGATTTCCCAGTGGTCGCGTCGTCTTATAAAGTAACACTGAATTTGTCGTATGGTGCCTTAGATTGCTATGTAGTGCCGGCTTAGAATAGCATCACCCCATATCTTGGGTATTGTAAAAAGCCACTCGAGCGTTGAATTGCAAGCGTGGTGGCTATGGCAAATGGCAACACCTCCTGACCAGCAATCGACTTTTGAGGCTGGGCGTCTAGAAGCCTTGTGGTCGATGCGGTAGAAGCGTTTAACTATTCGAGGAACAATCAGGGAAGTGGTTACGTACGTGTACTAATATGTAAATAGTTGTACCATTCACACTGAGGACTTGGGCAACTTTACGTTTGGAGTTGTTGGTTAACTCATAAGTTGTGTCTTGTTGTGTGGTGCCAGCTTAGAATGGTCAGTTTATGTCAGAATTCTTCTAGAAGGCGGATAAAAAACTCTGACACAAGGATGCATCGTACGTTGCTATTCCACATGCAAAAGAAGAATAGGTACTTGTACTCGTGCAGTAGTATCTCATAATTTCTAAAAAAGTTTCGTAAATAGGCGTAAGGGATGAATCCAAACTTTTTTTTCCAAGGTATTGACAGGAGCGTCCCTATAAGTGATATCTTAAGTCTTCACCAAGCGTGATGGGTAACTATGGTAAACATCTCCCAAAAAACCTTTTTAACAAAAAATATCACCGCCGAAAACTGAAAAGCCAAAAATAATAAGTATTGTTAGTATAGGTTACTTACCTAAGACATATTTTTGGAAATATTACCTACAATATTGAAACTGAGTAATTTTGAGTCGGCGTAATGCCAATGAAGCGTGTTAATTACTAAATTCGTAAATCGACGCCGACTCAGAATTACTGAGTTTCAATATTGTAGGTAATATTTCCAAAAATATGTCTTAGGTAAGTGACCTATACTAACAATACTTATTATTTTTGGCTTTTCAGTTTTCGGCGGTGATATTTTTTGTTAAAAAGGTTTTATTTCATAATTTTTAGTGGCTACTTTTCAAGTTAATTTACTTTCAGAATAGCAAACTGACTGTTTTTATAGAGTTTCAAGCGGACAAAGAAACTTCATGAAATACTTACACATAGGTACATTACCTATAAAAGTAACCTCATTTTTTGGTGGACGTCTTTGACAGATGTTTGGCAGAGAGTTAACGGGCCGACGACGTCAGTCGTGTAGGTAAACAAGTAGGTACATTATGCTGCATGCAAATCATTATCATCGTCCTGCCCTTATCCCAATTACTTGGGGTCGGCGCAACACGTTTCGTTGAACACAAAATCGTGTTGCAAAAGGATTTGGCTGAATTTTATGACCGGCCGCCTACCAGACGTCAACCATCCTTGGGAATGCTCTTGTGGTGGATTAACCGCCACCATACGGTTGGCCCTGGCTATTTGGGTCGGGTTTATCTCTCGGCCGCTTCTTACGACCCCCACGGGAAGAGAGGGGGTGGTGCTATTCTTCTCTGCCGGCACCACACAGCCAAATGTGTCGCAAAATATGAAGATTTTATTGAATTGTCATGGATTCTTCTATCAGATTCTGACCTGATGACTATGGGACCACCTGGAGAGTGCACCCTTTCAAACAAAAAAAGATTTTTTCAAATCGGTCCAAGCGTCTCTGAGTTATCGGTGAACATACATAAAAAAAAAAATAAGTTCGGGCTGAATTGAGAACCTCCTCCGTTTTTTTTCGTCGGTTAAAAAGGGGGGTAGTCCATGTCCACCATTGGGCTGTTGCGGTTGAATTGAAACTACCACCTACTATACACAGGCTTATCTTAAAAACAAAAACTGCCAAGACACATTGTGCGGAACCGCACCTCTTTTGATACCATTTATGTATTTTTTATGACTTTTGTATATGATTTTTCACCTTGAGTCAGTGTCAATAAAGAACCAGAGGATATAAGTCGCCTTTTAGTGATCTCCCAAAACACCTAATCCAGCAGTCCACGGAGCCAGGCGGCTCCGGCACATGAATTGGTCCTTCTACCGGTAAGTAAACCTATGTATCGTAGAAATTTTTTGACACGGCCTGTGGTGACAGGCGGCCCAATACCAAAAATGCAGGCACACCAAGTTTCTGGCTGCCACGGCCCCACGGAAGTCAAGTCTCCTAGGATAGAGGCCCACCATACTTCTGGCCGTGTAAGCTCAAGGGAGACTCAGCCTGTGGTTCATTCGGTTGCCCCATCGTCATCAACCCACGGCACCACTTCTTCATGTCATTCGAGGAGCTCGAAAGGCACAATAAAAGCTCTTAAACTCGCAGCTGAGGCCAAACACATAGAAAACATGGCCAACATCGCGAAAGCAAAACTTGAACTTGATATAGCCGTAGCTGAAGCCAAATTAAAGGCTAAGCTAGCAATAATTGAAACTAGTAACTCCACTCGACGTAGCCACAAAAGCTCGCATTCTAAATCTATTAAACCCATAGAAAATTTGCTGGATGCACAGAAGCCGCCTGAAACCTCAGCCATCCAGCCGACCTTCATTACTAACATTTCTTTCAAGTTTACAGGTGCGGGCGCTCCGCCAAGACACGCGGACGCTCACATCAAAAACGGAGGCGCCGTGCTAATGCATGCGAATGCCTACTCCAGGGACGGAGGTGTCCCTCAGACAGCTGAGGCACCCCCGCTTAAACTATCTCACGCAGAGCCTCAGACCTCCCTTACGAGCACTTTGAGGGACGGATCGCCTAAATTAGTTGTGGCTTTGCCAACGTTGCCTGGCACAGAGCCGCAGCCCGCCCTACAACCGCGTGATGCTGATGAGGACACACCACGCGCGACTGCAGCCGCTGCGCAGGCCGGTTTGTATGTTCAGGCTCAATGTGGACTGGTCGATAACATCGCCTACACCCCATGTGACGTCGAGTCGTCGAACGACCCGACAAATCTACCAGCGCCACCTGCTTGCCATGATAATCTCAAAGACGTAAGTAGTATTGCAGAAACCGCAGCTAAATGTCCAGCTGAAATTCATAAAATTATTTCTGAAAATAAACATTGCATTTTCTTCAAAAATTTGCACGATTTGACGGATTGTCAAAAATTCAAGAGTCTGTCAGGAAACGATGGGTGGCATTTTATAAAAGATAATAAAGAGTGTCACAGACGCTTAGTAAAGTTTTCACTCTGTTGTTCTGAGAATCATGAATTTTTGCAATGTTCAAACGAATTCAGCGCACATTTAGACGAAATCAAGTTGGAGCCATCACCCGCTTTGGTACAGCTGATAGAAGTGGTTGATAACTCCAGACAAATCGAACAACCGGCTCCAATAGGAGACGACTGTTTGATGGCGATGAATGGCACGATCGCCACGGGCAGTCACAAACAGGAACGGGTCGAAGCTAGCTGTTCCTTGTCAAAAATGTTACCAATGACTGTAACAGACCCGGCGGGTAGCTGCGACACCCCTCTTGTGCTGAACGATAGGGCCACGGGTTCCCTTAG
The DNA here is from genome assembly GCA_024500475.1 of Phthorimaea operculella. Taxonomy (NCBI): domain Eukaryota; kingdom Metazoa; phylum Arthropoda; class Insecta; order Lepidoptera; family Gelechiidae; genus Phthorimaea; species Phthorimaea operculella. The sequence goes on along the minus strand of JANFCV010000018.1, from coordinate 904,473 downwards.
CGAGCCTGTAGCCTGCCTCATGATCATCGCTTGGGTCGGGTCTTGTTTGGCTTCACGTCCAACAAGATTCAACCCGAGGTCTTGGTGAGTCCTGTCACGGTCGCCAGGCTGCCGGGGTCTTTCGGCGACCATTAAAAAAGCTAGTTCCGCTTCCCACTTAACAAAAAAGGGGGGGAATGTGCGGAACCGCACCTCTTTTGATACCATTTATGTATTTTTTATGACTTTTGTATATGATTTTTCACCTTGAGTCAGTGTCAATAAAGAACCAGAGGATATAAGTCGCCTTTTAGTGATCTCCCAAAACACCTAATCCAGCAGTCCACGGAGCCAGGCGGCTCCGGCACACACATCATAGAGAAAATAAAGACGAAGTGTATAATTATATTATGTCTCAAGTTCTAAGCATCAGTAGTCACTCTAGCCACACGGCACTCATACACTATCTGTGACGAATCTCTTATTTATATTTCGTACTGTGTTCCAAATGGCTTATTTTGTTAGGACTTGCCTATTATGGTTCTCGGACAAAAGACTTGTGAGGTCTAGAAGAGGAAAGTGTGTGCTGCTTTCTGTTTTACGATATACGTACATAGAAAACAGCAAAGTATGTACGTTTACTACTATAACCATATATACCATACATACATACCTATATTTATTTCGCCTTTAGCCCTTGTGGGACCAATGTTTCAAGATTTTGCTGTATATAATGTTCGTTGTTGGAAAATCAATAATGATTAGTGTTAGTTAGTGATGATTAATGATTACTAAAAGTGATAATATATGGACGGTTTTTCTCGATTGGACCCCTATATAAATGTTTCAGGGTAATTTAAGAACCTCCACATCTTGAGGCGTGTGGTGCCGGCAGAGTAGAATAGCACCACCCCTCTTTTCCCGTGGGGGTCGTAAGAGGCGACCGAGGGATAAACCCGACCCGAACAGCCAGGGCCAACCGTATGGTGGTCGTTAATCCACCACAAAATCATTCCCAAAGAGGGTTGACACCTGGTAGGCGGCCGGTCGTAAAATTCTACCAAATCCCTTTGCAACACGATTTTGTGTTCAACGAAACGTGTTGCGCTGACCCCAAGTACTTGGAATAAAGGCAGGAAGATGATGATGACATCTTGAGACCGAATTCAGACTACTAAATTAAATTACGAATTGAGTTGAAACCCATTTGTCGGAAAGGGAAAAATATCGAATTGACCTCATTATCTTATCATAATTTATCAGTATAATTATGTTACAGCCAAAATTATACCAAAAGGCAGCAGTGTTTTTGTACCAGTCGAATCTGATTAACGAGAATGTCCCGCAAATGGACGAAACATGTTTGCTAACGACCCAATAGAGAGCAATGGGAATATTCTATTTACTCGCGTATTTCCTTCGATGAATTTGATATTGGAATATTATTTGTGCAAGTATTATTGGATTTAAATAAGATATACATTACTGCATACATACATTAGTTTAAAAATATGTATTGGAAAAATAAAACCAGAATAAATGATGTGTACCTAATCGAGCTCATGAAATTTAAATAATTTTCCCAAAAAGTCAGAGAATTACAAACTAATGATTCGAATTGAAAGTATATTGTATGAAAGCTCCAAGTGTCGGTCCTGCTCTACGTATTAGAAAAAAAAACTTTAATTCAATTTGTAGTATAGCCTCTTTAAAATGTTTTCAGCTAGGAAATCTACTTCGTGCTTTAACTACATTTGGCACAGCTTATTCGACCACAGCAACAAAAATGTAGTACGAAAATACCCCGCACTTTTTACTCAAAATACTTACAATCCAGTATTTTGTTGCGGAAAATTCTCGGAGCGGGTAAAATCCGTAGCATCCACGGAACTCGGCAACAATGCATGTCACAGGCAAACTGTTCCGGCCGGCCTTTTCCACAATGCCTGCCTGTGTGTACCGTATAGTCTTTACATTGTGTTTTATAGCATGTTATGGAGGTTCTTCAAGCGAAAAACGAAGATACGCTTGACATGCTCGTAGCAAATTGGCTAGCTATATTTTATTTTCATTTTTGCGTACATGTACTTTGAAAGACAATCGACTCTTTCCATAGTTACAAACCAGAAGGCCAAAATTTTGATGCAACTTTTGTATAAAGTCCAAAAAAATATGAATGCATTTTAAGTTCAGTTTTAATACGCATTTTAGAGTGCTCGTGAAACTAAACAACTTTAAGGTCGAAATATGAAAAGAGGGACCTTAAAATTTTTGTATAGGAAATCTTATATTTTTTGACAAAAGTTACTTTTACGGGTCACACCAAAACTATCTACTAATTAGCACTGAATTTGATATAACCTTATTGATGTCGCCACATAAGTGGCCCAGTTACTCTAGCTAACCTGGTTTACTGAAATAACTCCCAATTTGCAGCTGATATTCGCTATCGAGGCTTCACGCCTCGCTGCCTGAATCGCGCCACTAGATTTTGTTTAACTCACTCCAGTACATAACTAGGTATTGGCTTAGTTCCTTTAATACCGGCATAAAATAGCACAATATTTCGAGTAAGTATACCGTGGGTGTCGTAAAAACTTAAAAAGTTTCACTGCAGTCACTAATCCGCCCAATGAATATGACAAATATCCATATAACGGACGCTCCATATGAAGCAGTGGACTGTTGTGGCTGTCAAAGTGGCCCAATTACTCTAGCTAACCTGGTTTACCGAAATAACTCTCAATTTGCGGCTGATAGTCGCTATCGAAGCTTCACGCCTCGCTGCCTGAATCGCGCCACTAGATTTTGTTACACTCACTCCCACCAAATAACTATTGGCTTCAATTTAGGTTAAACTAGCTACCTATGACGTGGTAAAATTGGTTTTCGATTTTCGTTAGAGTGTTTTTATTCGTGTGGTGCTAACTTTTAACACCTAGGATCACCGAATAGTGTACGTTGGGAGTAAAAATCAAAAATGAATGGGCAATGGGCTTAGTGAATCTGGCAAATAAGGAAAGGTCCATGTCTAGCAGTGGACTCTGTAGTAGTATAAAATTGGCCCAGTTACTCTAGCTAACCTGGTTTACTGAAATAACTCTCAATTTGCGGCTGATAGTCGCTATCGAGGCTTCACGCCTCGCTGCCTGAATCGCGCCACTAGATTTTGTTACACTGACTCACACCAAATAACTATTGGCTTCAATTTTAGGTGAATATACTATGTGGTAAAATTGGTTTTCGATTTTAGTAGAAGTATTTTTATTCACTGCTTCGGAATCGAAGAGCAATCAAAAATTACTTTTAGGTGCTATCTTCACATAAGAGCCGTGAGACGCGCGAGACGTAACTACCTAAGATGATATCTGTTAGACAAGACGTCATCGTCGGGCGTCGAATGATGAGACGCGCGTCTCGATGGCGTCTCTTTTGTTTCATAAATTTTACATGGAATGGGTTTCGAGCGTCGCGATGTCTCACTTTAAATGTCTTACGCCTGCAGGGCCTCACAATCCTTACGCTTAAAAGTGGGATGATGTTATTCTTAGTCAACACACAGGATTTTTTTTTGGTTATTTATTATTATTATTTATTATTATAGGTACAATAGGTACGGCCTTTCACACTCTGCTTACCTCGCAAGGGATAAAGGCGTGATTTATGTATGTAGGTACAATCTAAGATGTGCGTAACATGTAACTCCATCATGTGTGACACTATCATAGCTTCACAGCTCACTGACCGTAATAGTTCCGCCTCTGCCAACTCCGCAAAGATCGTTTGTCACTGATTAAGTTGCTGCAAATTGTAGCTGCAACTTCAATATGGATTAGGGCTCCGGGTGAACCCCTACATAATATATTATAATATCAATATCATTGAGTGAACCTACTCTGCAAATTACAGAGTAGGTAGGTTTAAAATTACGAAAGTGATACCTGCCAAATTATACAGGTTATTATACTACACCGTGGTGAGTAAGTAGAAGTGGCAAGTGTATATTACACGACTTGAATTCGCGACATGTATGGTGTGCAAGGTAAGTATTTTTCCAGACATATTTTGAGCTAATGTTTTTTGAGTCACGGTCTTTAGGGTGTGTTTTTTATGCTCTGTCTACCCGCAAAAGTTGAAGGCATAATTGCAACGTAAGTATTCCTGGTGGAAACATGCGCAAATAATGTTCTTACCATGAATAAATAAAATTACACAGTAGTGAGTAAGACAAAATAGTCTCAATAAAACAGCCCAGCCCAGTGTTATCTACTTTCGATATCGCCGCATAATAGAGTATGCCTGCGCCTTACGTTTCCTGCCTTATTTCTGCTCTGCCTCTATATCCACTAACTTATTACAGGAGCGGACTACTCTTTTTATTTTATTTATGTACTGAGTACGCACTAAGACAATAAAATTACAGTTTGGTCAGGACGTGCAGGCTGACAACCTGGCTGACTGTAATGGTTAAAAAATATGATTCCGTTCTTTGAAATATATAATCCCAATTGCTACAGGTACCTATTTGGTTAAAAAGATGACGATTGTTTCACAATGCCAACCTACTTTTTTTATGCGCTAAAAAGGTGTACTACTCTGTCGTCGAATAATGTATGGAAATAAAGAGATTTAAAATGTTTTGAAGATGTCTACACGCTTGAAACACCCGTATTAATTCGTGAAGGTAATCGGGTGTGCTTACTCAAAAGGAGATTTTTGCCAGAAAATAATCGGAAGTCCCTTTATACGTGGAAATGAACGAGAAATTGGAGAGTTGCCGAGCAACTTAGTTACAAATGTGTACATCCTAGTTAAGTAGAGTCTTCCCTTACTTTTATGTTTGTGAAAAAGACTTACGAATATTATTTACTGTGTCTCGGGACTACTGGTAGCCGGAATGTATTGGGACAGCTTCTGATATTGCTTTACTGAGTCATCCAAAGTTTGTTTGCTTTTTTGACTCATGGTGTATTTTTATCGCAGCGATATCTCAATCTGTAGTACTGATTTTTAGGGTTTCGTAGTCTACTAGAAACCCTTATAGTTTCGTCATGTCTGTCTGTCTGTATGCCGCGCCCTCATATCTTCGTCAGTTTTAGAGCTAACGACATGAAATTTGGTGAGAAGATAGATCGTGTTGACCCAAACATAGAAATGTTAAGTAAAAAATATAGTAAATGTTTTTTGGACCCCCTCCCATACAAGTGAAAGGGGGGCAAAAATTTTTTTTTTCTGTAATATTGAGTAGGGTATTGTTGAATAGGTCTTTTAAAACTAAGGGGAGTTTCCTTTGAAACAAAGTCACTATAATGTTTCTGTCACGAGATAATTGCTTTTAAAAAGGGCGTTTTTGACCCATAATTTATTCCAGCTGTAACTTCTAAAGTATAAACGCTAAAAATTTGAAATAAATATAGAATATAGCTTACAATCTGAAGTTACAATGAAAACTATAACTGTACCCTTAAAGGTTTCAGAAAAAATTTAGTTTTTCAATTTGCGGTTGGTCATCATACTGCTGCTAACAAACCAGCAACAAAATTAAGTTTGTAATGCTGAAAAACCTGATATTTAAACGTTGACTACGAAACCCTATTTGTGGGCGTGTCTGACACGCTCTTGGCTGGTTTTTGAAATAGGTAACTTATAAGACCTAAAAATATCTCTTGGGTACTTGCGGAGCTCAAATCAACGTAAGCACATGTGACATTGATCAAATTAAAATAGTCCGAGGTAGGATATTTTTTTAAGTAGCAAACACTAAACCAAGTATAGGAGGGTTTTAGTCAAGGATGCCTGTTTCTTTTGGCTCAAAATAGTTTATGAAGGATCGCAACTCACATACCTACGCTGATACCTACCTACCTAGTTTATCCACGCGGATGCCCTATGATGTCATGTTCAAACAATTTAGCCTGGCTTAAGCTATATTTTTTTTTTTTTTTTTTTTTTTTTATTTATGATGGGCTTACTCTTGACCCCAATCTTACCCTAGAGCAGAGATGGGATCTACGGTGGAGCGAGCTTGCCCAGAAGATGCCTATTCACTCTAGACTTAAAGAGATTCAGGTTATATGCACTCGGAAATACAGACGCAGGCAGGGAATTCCATTCTTTAGCCGTGCGCATAATGAAAGATGATTTGAAGCGCTTAGTGCGTAATGTGGGTATATCAACTAAGAACGGATGGTAGCCGGCCGTGCGTCTGGATGTCCGATGGAAGAAAGGAGACGGTGGTATGAGCTCATGCAGCTCACGCGCACACTCTCCGAAGTACAATCTGTAGAAGACCGATAGGCAAGCTACCTTGCGGCGGTGAGCCAGGCTGTGAAGCTTGGTCGCCACCAGTTTTTTATCGCCTATTAATCTCTTGGCTCTGCGTTCCACCGAATCCAGTGCAGCAAGTTGGTATTTAGCCGAGCCATCCCAAAGGTGACAGCAGTACTCCATGCAAGATCGGACTTGAGCTTTATAAAGAGTTAGAAGCTGTTCAGGCGTGAAGTACCGCTTGACTTTATTCAGGACGCCCAACTTTCTAGCTGCAATTTGAGCCTTGGACTCGATGGTGGTGCCGAAGTTGAGGTCAGAGGACAACTCCATGCCAAGGAGTTGAAGAGTGTTGGTATATACGATAATTATTGTTATAAAATAAGTTATAAGTTATATAAAATAAGTTAATGCAATGTTAACGGCTCTTCTCAGAGCCCACCGACAAAGGATGTTGGACCCTCTGTCCGGATCCTACACTTAAATATTGAAGGCATAAGCGCTGCCAAAAGCGACTACTTGCTTAAAGTTTTAAATGTAAATAACATCGACATAGTCAATATCCAGGAGACACATACTAAAGACGAATCAGACTTATCAAAAAGAGGACACCTAACTGGATACACACTTGTTAAAGCCCTGCACCATCGCCAGTATGGTATAGCCACCTATGCTAAGTCCAGCCTCGCCCACGTGCAACTTCTCCACGCAGATGACACAGATAAAGTCTTTACCATAGCAATAAAAGTTGGTGAACTGACAATCACAAACGTCTACAAGCCCCCCAACATGAAATGGCCGGACGGCTGCCTGCAAAGTTACGCCCACCCATGTGTCTACACAGGCGACTTTAACAGTCATCACACCAACTGGCGGTACCGAAAATCGGACGAAAACGGCGACACACTGGCCCAATGGGCTGAGCTGAACAACTACCACCTAGTGTTTGATGCAAAGGACAAAGGAACTTTCCACTCAGCACGATGGAAACAAGACTACAATCCCGATCTTGTATTTGTGTCTAGGGACGACCTTGACCAACCCCTGATGATCACACGTTCAGTCCACCCAAATTTCCCCAACAGCCAACATCGACCTGTCCTCCTGGAAATTGGTATAAAGATACCCCTTACTAACTCGATGCCTCTACCCAGATGGAACTTTAATCGTGCCGATTGGGAGACCTTCAAAAACAACTGGATAACAACCTGACTGCCGCCAATCTAGCCCCAACTGCGGAAAACTACGAAGAATTCGCCAACATAGTCCTCAAGTCAGCGAAGAAAACAATCCCAAGAGGTTACAGAAAACAGTATGTCCCAGGCTGGAGCGCAGAGAGCGAGAAGCTGTATGGAGAATACCAAAGCACGGGTGACCATAGCACGGGTGCGAACCTCCTGCAGTCGCTGGACGAGGCCAGAAAAGAAAAATGGCGATCCACCGTGGAAACCATGGATTTCAGAAAATCAAGCCGAAAAGCCTGGAAGACTCTCAATAGCCTTACCGGAAAACAACATCCACAGAAGATTTCCACTGGTGCTGACCCTGAGGCTATCGCAGCACGCATGGTACAGGTCACTCGAACAAAACGGGACAAAACCTTCACAAAAAAGATAAAAAAAGACCTAACTTCTTTAAAACAGCGTTCCCCCGTTAACCAACATCTGTCTCGACCCTTCACAGTCACCGAAATTAAACAAGCCATTAAATTCTTAAAGAACGGCAAAGCCGCCGGCCCAGACAATATCTTTAATGAATTCCTAAAACACATGGGACCTGTGAGCATAAGCTGGATTGGAGCCCTGTTCACACACATACTGCAAAACAATAATCTTCCGAAACAATTCAAACGGGCAAAAGTGATCGCCATCCTTAAACCTGGAAAGTCTGAGCAGCTGCCTGAAAACTACCGCCCCATTTCACTTCTAAGCTGCGTTTTCAAACTCTTGGAAAGAGCCCTCCTAGCTAGAATAGAGCCATATATTGAAGCCGTCACACAACCTGAACAAGCAGGTTTCAGAAAGGGCGAAACTGCACTGATCAAGTTCTCTCACTCACCAGCCACATCGAATCGGGCTATCAGAAAGGCTAAAGTCTACCGCCGTATTTATAGACCTCACAGCCGCCTACGATACAGTCTGGAAGCAGGGCCTTGTCTATAAAGTCCTGTCTGTAATACCGAGTCGGGAGATAGCTGAGTTAATCTCAATATTCTTACGGAGAGGCAATTCGAAGTGTTCCTTGGAAACGCTAAAAGCCGCACTAGAAAGTTGAACAATGGCCTCCTCAGGGCTCAGTTCTCGCTCCGCAGCTGTTCAATTTATACATACACGACCTCCCGCAGACAGAGGCTACACAATTTATATACGCCGACGACATCGCGCTTGTAGCACAGAGCAGGGACTTCTGGACAGGAGAAAAAAGTTCTTACACGAGACCTGGAACGCATAGCCAAATACCTAAAATCTTGGCGATTGATTCCCAGTACCAGTAAAACCGAAGTGTCCTGCTTTCACCTGAATAACCAAATGGCTAGCTACCAACCATCTGTCTATTTTAACGGCGAGAGGCTGAAATACAACCCAGTCCCCAAGTACCTCGGAGTCACCCTTGACAGGTCACTGACATACAGGGAGCACCTCACAAAGGTATCTCAAAAAGTAGCCACCAGGAACAACATCCTTCACAAACTCTGCGGCACCACATGGGGTGCGTCAGCTGATTGCCTACGAACATCTGGAATTGCCCTAGTCTACTCAGCTGCCGAATACTGCGCGCCAGTATGGCTCAACAGTGCGCATGTTCACAAAGTGGACACGAAGCTAAACGATGCCATGCGTTGCATATCGGGCACGATCAAATCCACCCCCAGCTGCTGGTTGCCTGCTTTGTGTAATATAGCCCCACCACATCTACGCAGGACCTCCGCCCTTAAGAGAGAACACGAGAAAATCTGCAGTAACCCTCTCCTGCCCGCATATGAACACTTCTGTCAGCCTCCCCTGCATCGCTTACCCTCCCGGCGCCCAGCATATCAGTCCGCCACAAGCCTGGATAGTTTTGATGTCCATGAAAGCTGGAGGTCACAATGGGCCAATGAAAGCACTCACCCGAGCGCGCGAACCCTGGACCCGACGGTAAAACTACCAGGCTTTAACTTACCGCGTAATTTGTGGTGCCGCCTCAACAGGCTTCGAACAGGGCACGGACGTTGTAACCACCTCTTGCACAAATGGGGATGGAAGGACTGCGCTATGTGCGAGTGCGGCGAAGAGCAACAAACCGTGGAACACATAATCCAGCGATGTCCTCTGCATTCATACCCTGGATCGCCAGACGACCTTCTGTCGCTACCGCCTGAAGCAATGACTTGGCTGAAAAGTCTTAATCTTAATTTGTAATCGCCTATTGTTAATTAATGATGCCATACGATTAAATAATAAATAAGTTAATGCAATACCCTTCTAGTTACTTGTGAACAGAACTTTATCCACTAAGCACCAACATTTACCGAACCGGAATCCTAGATCTCTGATTAGATAAAACTAGGCCAGAGGCGAAGTCATTTTAAGCAAACATAGATACAATCTTGTAATGACAAGTTTATACTCTGATATGTATCTGAATATGAATGGAGATGTGAGGATTTTGTAGGTACCTACATACATATACCGGGTGAAAGGGACTGTGTACTGAAAATTATGCAAGCACGATCAGGGCCCGAAGTCTTCTAAAAAATCATTTTAGTTGGGTGTCGATGGCATGTCAGTTGGATGGTTTTGGTAGTTTCATAGTCTGCAAACAGGTTTTAGTACAGAAAATTAGAAGGGCAATAGAATGACAATTGGTGGGTCACTGGCATTACAAAGGATAAAAATTAGCAGGCCCAGGCCATGGAACTGAAAAATATTTACCTACTAGCTGTGCTAAGTATGCCACTTGTAGTAGCCGGTTGTGATCCTCTAACACCAGGGTTCATCGGGTTGTCGGACTACTCGGTGTACCACACGAAAAGAAAGAGACTAGATAATGAAGCCCATGTTGGGGAACAAGAAAAAAATTCTAGCTCTTACAGAAAATTTTCGATCAGTTAACTGATATTCTACAGAAATTCCATAAAATAATCGTTTTACAACATAAGCTCTATAGTAAAAGTTGTTTGGTTTCATGGACTGGTTTTACCTTCACAGTTTTTAGTTTTTGGTTCACGTCCCTGACACCCTGTATATCTATGAATAGATATACGGATTATGTACATACATTCATAAATATGTTAATCCTTTTATGTATATGAGGTGAAGTAAGTATAAGAAGATGGTTTACTTGAAAGGGAAAATAAGTAGCAAAATGTTGAAGATTGACATTATGTTTAATGCAAATAGGACTTCATCTATGAATATGGTAATTTTAAGTAGGCAAGCATACAGTTTTCTGGTATTGGCTATTGGTAAATGTTAGAATGATAAAATATCGTATGTTTTAGAAAAAAAACACCACTTTACATTACAAGTAATGGCTTTTCTGGAAATGATATTAAGAAGAAGAAGATCAAATATATTTGTCTTTAGTTTAACTATAAATACGTATATGACATAAAAGACTTCAGTTTCACGTTCTATACGAATAACCAAAAAAAGTTGCGAGCGCATTAGCGCCGACTTGATCAGGAATAGGAGTGGTCGCCATGGTCATCATCATCATGCCGGCAATACTAGACAAAACTAAACGAAATATGATTTCAGTGACTGGATTTTTTTCAGGTGAACTTGGTCGTCAACCTTTTATTTTAACTACCTAATAAATGCGATAGCTAAACCAATATTAAAACTGCCTATTGACTGGGCAAAGGCCTCCTCGCGGTCTTCCACTGCTTTCGATCCAGAGCCAACTCGGGCCACTATTTGATAGGCATCGAGATCGTCACGCCATCGTTTACGAGGTCTACCTCGGGACCGGGACCCGCCTTGAGGTACCCAGTGGCAAAGACCTTATCCAGTGGTCAGTGACAATTCTAGCCCATCGATCTAGGTGCATATTATAAAAAATTACCTGCCCACTCCCATTTTAATTTGGAAGTTATACAGAAAAACTACCTACCTACACACTCGTAATTAAACAAACATATCGACCCTTCTGGCCTCAATTGGCGTAAATGACATAAAGCACTTTTTACAGGAGAGCCAAAAAACGAAAAAATAAAAATATAAATTGAGATATCTTTTTTGCCTTTTTAGCTATAATAATGCTTCTTTTATCAAAATACTTGCCCAAAGTTGCTTCAAAACCTCATTACGTTTGCACAGGAGTAGAATGCAGATTTAAGAAGTTAGCATGCATATACGCCCTAAAAAATTGTTATTGAATGTCATTTACTACCCAAAAAATGAGCGAAAATTTACTGTTTATAAATTAGTAGGTAGTAAAAAACATGGAGGTAAAAAACAAGAAAACAACTAAACCGACAATAAATTGAGTCGTAAAAGCCTATTCACTTGAACTTTAACGTCTTTATTTTTATTCTTAGTTAAGATAGCTGTGTGTTATTTATGTAGATCTTTCATAATTTGCTTGCCGATTAGCCTAAAATAATTTTTCTTATAAATAGTTATAAGTTTAGGTGTTTATAAATAAAAGGTTAATAATTCATAGTGTATTGTGTGTCAAATATAACTGTTTTGTTATTTTATGATTCATTTAAAATGTAGGTGTCCTTTTTTCAGACCATGAGCATTAATCAGATAGGTTGATACATAGGCAATGCCTGCATACAACAAGAAAATAACCTACTACAATCTTCTAAAAATGTTTAATTAAATAATCACATAACGGGTACGTAGATGTCTCATTTTCATAACATGAGTGAGTACTTCTTCTTTTTTCGTATCAACGGTACTAATCATATTAGGTACTTATTGTCTAATCTACCTATACCTTAAATGATAAAGAACAAAAGTAAAAGAAAAGATCTCGCATCAAATAATGAAATCATGAATGAAAATATATAATATAATTATTGAATCATCCAATAAATTGAACCTCAAATACTTAAACTGGTCACTTTCGTCATATTTGTCACTTTCCAATAATACATCCACAACTTGAGCTTCATTTGGTTGTTGTAAATATTCATTAATAACATCTAGGTATAGTTTGATTACCTTCTAGGCGCTTCAAGTCCTTGAAATTTGCAACTGAAATCAGTAGGTAATCTGTTTTAGTACAGACGGGACTGTTTTAATTCTCTTATTTTCTTCCTTTTTCTCTTCCCTTTTCCTTTCCTTTTACCTTTGTGCTCAATATGCATTTCCATTATTGTTTCTAAAGCATCTGGATTCATGGAGTATTGAATTCTTGCAGTATCAAATTTATTTATTTCGAAAGATGCATTGGATTTCCTTCGTTTTTATCTTTTTAACTCAAATTATCACAAAATGTATATTCCCTACATTAGAGAACTAACTGTTTGGGCTTATTCGCAGTGACCGATATATTTTGAGTCATCGCAAAAAAATCCTCGACCATACACACTGGAGGTCATAGAATATACAGAATTTTCCAATTTGGATGAAATTACCAACAAAACGTTTTCGACTGATACTGCTAAAAATATGAAAACCAAGGAAAACCTAGTAACAACTTTCGAATTAAATAATTTAGATTAGGTAATTAGTCCTAAAGATAAGTACCTACTCACTCATGTTATGAAAATGAGACATCCACGTACCCGTTACGTGATTATTAAAATAAATTATTAAGGAAGGTTTTAGCAGGTTATTTTCTTGTTGTATGCAGGCATTAGCATGTACCTTCCTATTTATTTAATGCTAATGGCATGAAAAATGGACACCTACATTTTGATTATAAAATATTTGATTCAAAAATTACAAAATATTTTCATTTGACACACACTACACAATGCATTGTTCACCTTTTATTTAATGTAAACCAAACAAAAAATAATTTACTAGTACAATTTAGATGGCAAATCAGCAGGCGAATTATTAAAAGTGTACATAAATAAAACACAGCTATCTTAACCTAGAATAAAAAAGACGTTTCAGTTCAACTAAATAGGCTTTTACTACTAATTTTATCGTCTGTTTAGTTGTTTTCTTGTCTTTTACAACCTAACTATTTATAAACAGTAAATTTTCACAAATTTTTTGGGTAGTAAAAGACATTTAATAACAATTTTTTAGGGCGTATATGCATGCTAACTTCTTAAATCTGCATGCTACTCCTGTGCAAACCTAATGTGGTTTTGAAGCAATTTCGGGCAAGTATTTTGATAAAAGAAGCATTATTATAGATAAAAAGACGAAAAAGATATCTCAATTAACATTTAAAGTGCCTAATATTTCATTTACGCCAATTGAGCCTAAAGTGGTCCATAAGTGGTCCATAAAAAAGATCTTTTACATATAAAAATTGGCATTTACGACTTAAATGTCACGCAATGAATTATTTTTTTCTTGAGAAGACGTAGAAATAAATGACCAATTTTTTAATTACACACATGAAATAATCTTTTACAGCCTTAGACTATGAGACACACTATGAAATTAGTGTTGCATTTTGTAACAAGCAATGAAAACCTGAAGACGATGTATTGTGAAATGCACACATAAAATTATAATATCACGCAGAAAAACAGTTTTTTGCTTTCAGGACCACATTTATGGATTATGATTTAGGTTTCATTGGGTTGTAAACGACAACGTTTCGTAATCTTTAGGTTACAATTGCGTTTTACGCCCTGTCTTCTACGATGGATTCTCCGGATAATCCTATATTCGGCATTTACGACTAACATTTTTGAATTTTTGTTACAATTTTTTGGGTCGTAAATGACATATTTTATTATTGATGGGCGCCAATGTATTTTACGCCCTTTTTTAACAAGCAGTTTGTTTTTTACGACATATGATCAAAATTTGTGTAAATGAAATGTCTTTTACGGTAAAATTTTAAAATATTTTTAAAATTGAGTCAAAAAATACGTGGTAGTAAAAGACATTTTTTTTGAGATATCGAAATTTTAAATACACAGATCGATAGAGAAAAAAAACCTGAACAAAACTGCATTTTTAACTCATTTTCGCCAAAAATGTCATTTACGCCAATTGAGGCCAGAGGGGTCGATATTTTACCTTTGTAAAGAAGGGTAACCTTTTTTTTCTTTTGTCCTTCAGTAGGTCATCAGTTGAAACAAAGTCCCGGTCTCCAGGTGCTCCTAATCCAGCTTAATTAATACCTCCAAGTGTCGCGACCAGCTTGACGGACTTAATGTTAACTTAATTAACGTGAAGGAGTTAAGCCTTTTTTGCGTAGGCAGAGATTCTTGAGATTGCCAAAGGATTTGCAAAGCTTTGTTTTGTGAGGCATTTAAAATATGAAAAAATTGCTTCACGAAGTAGATAAAACACTGAGCAGAATATTAGTCTAGCTATCGCTATATTTTCGGGTCCGTAAATAATAAAATAACAATCTGATACGTATCAAATAGGACCCAAATGTGTCGCAGGAAATCCTGAAATTTGCGTATTTTCTAGCGATACGTGAATTCCCGGGAAATGGCGAAATGCATTGATGACATACATCCATCCATCCATTTACATATTCCTGAAAAAAATTGTTGGCAGACTCCTGACGTGATAAGGTAGGCCTCTGACGTGGTTTGGTTGGCCCCTGACATGGTAAGATGACGAATGGATCAATTCATTTCACCATTTGCCGGGAATTTGCTATTGCCTAGAAAATAAGAAAATTTCCGGATTTCACGGATTTGCTGCGACATATACATTGCATTACATACTATAATACCGACGCCGAGAGAAGTCGGTTTTGACAGATGTCAGATTTGCGCAAATGCGATAGCAGAGGGTCCATTTTCCTTTGATGAATTCCCTTTTAGTATGAAACTGACAGATGTCAAATCGGACTTATTAAGTCGGCCTTACTATAGTCATAGGTATAATTTTCGTGCTATCTATGACTATTTATGAAAATTATTGATCCTATGTATGAAAAAAATATCTTGATAAATAAAAGCTTTCCATCGAAGACTTCATACTATATGAAATTAAATCGGAACGTTTCATACCTATATTAATGTAGGATCACCCGAAACCAGATCATTTTAATCCAGTGACGGCACGCAATAATTAAATGAAAAATCAATTAATACCATATTCAATTTTATTCAATCAGCTCTTTATTCGTGCCCCGACATTTTAATTTAAATAACCCATCACTGCTGGTCGCTACGGCGTAGGCTGCGTAGCAAACCCGTAGCAGTGGCGGTACAGTTCGTAGCAGTTAAAGCGTTTTAGAGACGAGCTGCATTTGTCGTGTGGTGCTGGCTTAGAATAGCATCACCCCATATTTTTGCCTTGGGTGTCGTAAGAAGCGACTAAGGGATTTGAGAGTTGGAGTGTATTGCATTAGGCGACAGGCTGACAATCTGTTGCTATGGTAATACAGTCTTCTGAACGACTCTCTAACTTTTGTCAGACTTGGCGTTTTTTACAGCTTTTTAGGCTCTGCCTACCGAAAGGCATTTAAAACAAAAAGTCTGATATTGTTTTTCAGTTCACAACTGCAATGTCATGAAATAATATAGCGATAGCCATTCTGCATAAAAAAAGCGTTCTTAAGCGTTCTAAAATTGGAAGAAGTTACAACCCAAAGTCGACACACGATGAAGCGAATCACGTAAGTGCGACAAATTGCAAGTGCGATTATCGGAAATTAGACTTTACTATAGTTCGAATTACGCAAGTTCGACTTCAACAAAAGATCGACATAACGCAAGCGCGACATAACGCAAGTGCGACAAACTGCAAGAGCACCTTGTAGACCTGCATTGAAGGTGACAGCTGTCAAATTAAAAACTCGTTTGTCTCGGCAATTATTAATGCCTATCAGTTTTTTGGGAAGTTCAGTTCAGTTGGGCAGTTCGTCATTTTGTAGACAACAACTTTTCTATATAAATCCCTTTAAAAGCATAATTTTAATTTTAAACTTTAACTGCAGCCCGTCTGTAAGAGCCTTTAATATCATATTCTCTCGAAATAAAAATTTGGTCGCAAAAATTCGTTAAAAACTAATTAATATGCGTTCCGATATCGAAATGGAGCCGCCGGCAGATATTGCGACAGTAAAATATCAAGAGAAGGTTCCATTACAGAGACACAATTCTCTTATTTTTTGGCCATTGGCCATGGCAAATTCAGTGACACACAACTGCAATCATAATGGTGACTATTAACACACTAGCAGCGTTGTGTCCGTTTAAACTGATATCACGGCATTGACAGCCGATGTGGCGCAGTGGTTAGTATGACTGCCTGCCACGCAGAAGGTTCCGGGTTCAATTCCCGGTGTGGTTACTCACAAAGTTGATATTTATCACTTAGTGAAATTGATTCCCATTCTGGTTAGGACATTGCAGGCTGAACCACCTGATTGTCCGAAAAACAAGTTGGTTCCGTGCTTCGGTTGGGCACGTTAAGCCGGCAATCCCGGTCGCTGTCTATGATGGCGGTCGTTACACAACCATGTCAGAGGCCTGTTACTTGCAGTAGGCGGTTGAAATACTCTGGCACCAGGGTTCATCGGGTCGTTGAACGACTTGGTGTCCCACACGAAGAGAGTGAACACACTAGCAGCCTTGTGTCGGTTTAAACTGGTATCACGGCATTACGATGACTTGAGATGAAACAGGATTGACAGTAATAGCAGTACAATTATGTCAATAGCAGTATTTGATAAAACTTCACTTTGGACTGCGCTCAGTGATCCATCAAACCAAGCCTGGTAAAAATGGCAAATATACCTAGCAGTGAGGAAAGGTAAAATACCTGGTACAACCTTATCATACCATAACCGTAGGTTGGCTGGAAGGAATTTCTATATAGAAATACGCTGTACCTGCTGTCATATATCTTTATGCTTTCTGTGTCTTGTATAATGTTTTGTGTGCATCATAATCTTCCTGCCCTTATCCCAATTTCTTGGGGTCAAAATCATGTTGCAAAAGGATTTGGCTATGTTTCATGACCGGCCGCCTACCTGACGTCAACCCTCTTTGGGAATGCTATTGTAGGTGGTATCACTGCCACCATGCGGTTGACCATAGTCGACAGATGTTCAGTCGAAGTCAAAACTCTACGTCGCTTTTTACGAAACACCCTGAGCGGACTAGGGGTGGCAGTATTCTTAGCCGCTACCACACGGCAAGTTTTGTGTGCATAAAGCTGTAAAAAAAAACATCCATTTTGACACAGTAATAAACTGAGACGCTGCTTTTCAATTATCAGAATACGGGTCCAGTTCTGCAGAGCCCTTGATGTTCTACCTACGAGATCACGAAATTAACGAAACGAAATTAATTTATTCATAGTAGTTTTTCAACTTCGCTACTTTTATTTAAAAATGGCAAGTTTATGAACACAAAGAGAACTTTTCTGCACTAATTAGTTTGTCCAACTATACATATAACTCGACAAAACAGTACCTTTCTGCTAGTTTATTAGTTTTTTACAAATCATGATGATTTTTTACAAGCCCTATTTTTTCCGTTGGTTTGCATAATAAAGATCTCCTGTTTTAATAAAATTGTTTATAATACGACCCGATGAACCCTGGTATCAGAATTTTACAACCGCCTAATTACTACTACCAAGTAACAGGCCTCTGTCATGGTTGTCTAACGACTGATGTCTAAGTAATCATAGACAGCAACCGGGACCAACGGCTTAACGTGTCCTCCGAAGCACGGAACAATCTTTCTTTAGGACATTCAGGTGGTTCGCCCTGCAATGTTCTAAACAGACTGTGAACAAACTCACAAAGTCATAAATATCAACTTTGTAAGCGACCCACCGGGAATCGAACCCGGAACCTTCTGCGTCGCAGGCAATCGCACTCCTGTGCCACATCGCCCGCCGCTTAATCACTAAAAGTATCACTAAAACAAACACACACCTCAAATCAAAATCAATGCCATAAATTGGACCAACACTTCGAATTGTTATCAAAAAATTCAATTTTAAAATGCAGAATGGTTCCCTTATCTGCCCTTACAGCTTAAAAAGCGGTGATTTTAAAATGTTTTTCGCTCCGATATTTGATAATTTTAATGGAACACGTGAAATTCGTTTCTCGTTCACGATAAAATATACTACCTAAATGGACACGTTCATATTGTAGGTAGATATGGTAAGGTGTTTATGGTAAGTGCTATAATTTCGATTATTGTGTTACTGTTTCGATTACAATTAGGAAAAACAAAAAGACTGAAACTCATTTGAATATAGTCAGTCACAGATATGACAACTTGTGTGTAAAATCTTCGATGTCTCAAAGACACAATGTAATAAATACCTTCATGACTGCACAATATCGAAAATTCTAGATCATATTTTCATTAAAACTGTTTCATTCATACTGACTGTAGTTTTGCTGTATTATGTAGGATATTTTACGCGTAGATTGCATACTAGCCTAATGTATTTAGCACAAACTACAATAATTAGATGTTTACCTACAAACCAAAGAAAGAATTCTGCTGCCAAAATCGTCAGGTAACAAAAACATCATTACAAAAATCTTGATTGCCAAACCCGCTATTTTTTACAAATCCCAATCATATCTTCAGTGGTATTTTCGGTTTCTCAGCACGTTTCATTTTCATTGGCATAAAAGTATTGGTCTGAACTCTGATATCCGTTGGTCGGAATACTAACAAGTGCCGTTATGTTTTATACCGGGTCATTTGTTCGATACCCGGATTTGGTCAAGTGGAATATTGTGTAAATACAGATAGGCCAATTTACAAAAAAACACGAACGGATTCATAGCTTTCACTGGTATCCATGCACGGGGGAGCGAATAGATATACATAGAAATAAATAAATACGTATCAACAACTGACACCCCGACGAAAATAATTCAATATTTCAATCTATCATAAAAATGTTTGCCTTATTAGGAGTTAAACCACAAATTAGGAAAAACGCGGGGCGCCTTTTACAAATGGCTGTCTCAGTACTTGCGACTATTTTGACTCATATTGGGCTTAACTGGAATCTCAAAGGTAACTAAGAAGCAGATGGTTGCCTCGAACGTCATATTTCTTGGATTGAAATTGGATCAGAATCTTATGAAGTTCTTGTATCAGATTTTGCGGTTTTGAAATTCTTCTACTTTTAGATTTTTGACAATAGCAACCCTGGCTATGTAACAATTGACAGTCGTGAAAATCCTAAATAGGGTCGAGTGAACCTTCTATGTTAAACCAAGGAGATGACATAATTATGAGTCGTACCTACCACTGAGCTAAATTAGTCGTAAAACTATAATGTATGTATGTATGAAATCTCTTCCGCCAGGGTTCATGCGACCGTTCGTCGACTCCATGTCGTCACGACACAAAAAGCAACATCTCTGTGACGATAAGGCTTCACCCTGTAATTACTGGCTTCATTAATAATACATAACTTGATCAAACGCACGCCTCGAACTTGGGGTGGGGCGTGCGTGCACAATACATGAATGATAACGTCTTGAATAATATGCAAGCAATTTTGTAGTAGGTTCTCATATCAAAGTCACGTTTTGAAATTGAAGTAAAGAGAACAGCGAAGACTAATTTCTGAAGATCTACTTATTATGCCACAAAAGGCAGATTTGCGAGCGCAATGCGCGATGTTTTATTTGCAGGAAACGCTACTGTTAATTCCCGGGATAATTATTTCTTAGCCGATTTGTAACGGGTAGAATCGGGGTGATGCTCGAAGCCGGCATCACACAGTTTGGCTCTATTTGACAAAAATTGTATAAACTCTCATAATTTCGAGTTATCCCGCCCGCACATCCTCGGTTTTCAAAATTTGTCTAATTGGAAGACTATTTGGGGAAACTATTTTCTGGGTTCAAGAACTGTATGGAAATTTAATAAATACGGTAGGTATCTTCTTCAAAATGCCATCCTAACTTAAATGGCTTAACAGAATAGATTGCTGAAAAATTAATACATCGAAGTCGTCGTAAGCAAACGTATTGATTAGTTAGTGGAGCATTCGATGTAGATGAATTATTGATGAGCCGAATGAAATCAATGCTATCCGTACCGAAGATAACGAAGCTATGAAAACAGCGGCAGCACGAACGGTAGTGGTAACGGAAGCAAAAGCGGTAGTGTAAGTAGAAGCGGTAACGAAAATGAAAACATTTTATGAGCCGAAGATAATGAAGCCATGAAAGCAACGGCAGCAAGAACGGTAGTGGTAGTGGAAGCAAAAGCGGTAGCGTAAGTAGAAGCGGTAACGAAAATTAAAACATTTGATGAGTAGAATGAAATCAATGATACCAGTACCGAAGATAACGAAGACATGAAAGCAGTGGCAGAAAGAATCGTAGTGGTAGCGGCAGCAAGAGCGGTAGCGGTAGCAAAAGCGGAAACATTTGATGACTAGAATGAAATCCATGCTGCTCGTACCGAAAACAGTACAGCCATAAAAATAGCGGCAACAGAAGGAGTAACATAGAATCAAATGAAATTTATGCTGCCCGTACCAAAGACAGTGTAGCTACGAAAGAAGCGGAAGCAGGAGCGGTAGTGGAAGCAAGAGCGGGAGCGGAAGCAGAAGTAGGGAGGTAGGTTGTATTTTGCATTGTCTTGTTTTTATTCTATGACGGCTATCCAGTGCCTGAATTATACGAGTTGAAATTTTACTAGTGACCGATAGCGAAAACTCAGAACCGGCTGGTGATAAGGAACAACTTTCCCCAAGGAACATAAGTCAAAATACGAAAAAAAAATTGGGAACTCCCATACAAAATTGCCGATCAGCTGATTTGTGTTACCTATGTTCCTTGGGGAAAGTTTTTCCTTATTACCAGCCGGTTCTGAGTTTTCGCTAACGGTCACTAGTAAAATTTCACCGTATATTTATATTTTTTCTCCGTCTGGAAGTCTTGAAGAGACGGCGAAATTCACTTCTTTACCAACCTAAAAATAAACAAGTTTCTTGGTAAGTACCTGAATTCAATATACACCTAGAATGTTTTCGTCCTACAAGTTTGAATGTTGAGTATTGGATGTCAAATATATCACCGAAATCATTATTTACGGATATTTGTGCAAAAATCCGCCTTTGCTTCCTCTGGTTTTATAGCCACTAACCCATACTAATGGCACCGCAGCATAATTCAAGTTTACAAGTTTGCCTTAAGGACGAGGTTTCAATACTTTAATGGTTGTAGAGTTTAAATTTTTGAACATTTGGAGCAAGTCAATACAACTGCAGGTACTGATTGGCAACTATTACGGCGTGTCCCCAGACCTACGGCACGGCGCCGGCGCCGTGGATAGTCACGGCGACGGCGGGCACCGTGCCGTGCCACGGTGTACACCGTGCAATTACACGGCGTGCATCACGTCAGCGTCACGTCAGCGTCACGGCGTGCGTCACGTTAGCGTCACGGCGTCAAAGCTGACGCTGGTATTATATTCTTTGGTTGTTGCTACAGACACTGGCCACAAAGACGGGCAAGTATTATCTGGGCGCACGGTCGCGCTTCGGCCAAGACAAGCCATGCAAAAATGGGAAATAGATATCGCGAGGGCAAAATTATGAGAGTATGAGTACGAGACTATTATCAAAAGTATGAGACTATTATCTAAATTAAATTATAACAAAATAATGTCACTTACTGAAAATAAAACAAACACTATGTGGTCAATCATAAACAGAATTAACAGAAAAACGAAAAAAAAAAACGGCAACGGCAGTGTAAATAATCTCAAGTGTGGGGCAAATATCTTTTGTATTGATAGGGTTGCTTCTGCTGTCTTAATGATTACATAACGTGTTTAAGGTTGCAACATGCTGCGTTAATTAAGGGCTGCCTATTTTTTTTCTACACAACTTTTTTGATAGTAAAATATTATTAATTAATATAATTATCATAAGTACATTTCTTGCAATTTTATATTAAAATGGGGTTCACCTTTTTTATCACCGTGTACAATGCATACATTTTATAAATCTAATACTTTTTACGTCTTACGCAGATTTTGTTACTCACCACTGACTCACTGAGACACTGAGAATCATCAAATTGTTAGGATACTTTCTAAAGTAATAAGAAGCTGAAATTTCGTGTGTAGACAAAAATTTATCATTATCACTTATACCCATGCGAGTGGCAAAAGAACAACTTGTATTATTTCTCATCTCCTCTCCACCACCCGGTTGTTATGAAGGTTTCACTTTTATGCTAGAGTTCCACTAGGGTTCAGATAATATTTATGCAGACATATGTAATAGTGTAATAGGGCGTATAGATTGAGATGCTTGACACTGTTTATGATTTATATATCTTTTTTACAGAGTATAGTCCATTCAAAATCATAGTGTTATGTGTCATGACTAGCCTAAGCGGAAGGCCAAGTTACGTTGGACGCGTAGTACCTAAGTATTGAGACCACCGTAACTTGGCCTCCCGCATAGGCTAATCATGATGTCAATTGACCCAAGGATTGCAAATTGACTGTATGCTCTTGCCCGGCGACATTTTACATAAAAGTGTTTTTAAAAGGAATCCATATTTTCATTTTGAAAATGGAAAGATAGGGATGCCTCTAATTTATCGATATAAATAATAATAAAGGCATTTATTCATTTTAAACTTAACCTGATTTACAATTCTTGAATTACGGCAAACTGTAGGCACAGTTTGTTGGCGCTTGCGCTCATTACCCTTTACGTCACTTTACATCTTAATATTCTTGCCTAGCCACTAAAGATAATAAATTTTCTATCATGCAATTAAGTTTTAGTTATAAGTATTTAATATAAAATAATGTATGAAATAATTAATGTCCATAGATAGGTTTTAATTAATTAGGTAGGTACACTTTCATTTAGCAGTATCTTTTTAAGTTTCGTTTTTAGTACAGGTTTACTTATGTTTTCATCTAGGATATTGATGGTGTTACATAATCTAGGTACAATACAGCGAAGAGTTCTTTCTCCGTTATTTATGGGGAATTAACTATCTTTCCTTTGTAAAAATATCCATAAAATTATTTATTAATTATTATTTATTGAAATTAGTTTCGAGGTTCATCAATAACACACAAACTAAGTAACAAACAAATCTTTTCTCTTTACATTATATAAATTATTAGTATAAATGCGATCATAACAAAAATACAGAAACCTAATTGCAGCAATTTCAAAAGTTTTTTTTTTCGTCTCAAATCGGTCATTTGTAATTTAAGGCACAGAATATTTTAAGGCCGGGATTCGAAAGAAAACGCAGAAAAGCGTTGCGTTCGATTAAATTTTTAAGCCCTTTTCTGTGGTAACTGTGAATTCAAAAATATGGACGGTTCTCGCGGTGAAACCAGCCTCTTGCTGACCTCCCGCCCCGCTCGCTACCCGCATCTCACCCCCCCTCGACCCTAATGTTGAAATCGTATTTTTCGGCGTGGATCCTCGCCTTAAGGAATAGGTATATGTACAACGTGTTACAAAACAACCAATAAAGCTGAAAGGGTGTGGAAAGGTCCGTTGCAAAGAGTCGATTCACAAAAAATTAGAGCCGTAGTATCGTTTTTGGAAACTACGAAAAAAATATTTTTTTATTAAATTACACTTATTTTTAATCGTGGCATCGCAGCACTAAGTTTGACAGCTCAAAGTTCAAATGAAGTTACCGACGCGGCGAAACGCAGTTCGGTCTACATTGCTGGCTATTACATGAATGTCATCAATTCAAGAAACTAAGTCAACCAGCAATGTACGCCGAAGCGGACTTTGTTCGCCAGGTAGTGTAGCACCTACCCTAGACTAGTGATGTGATTATTTTATCGACTGATGATAATGAAAAATATTCTTTTTTTTGGTTAGTTTTGTAACAGGTTGTATACGGTGAAATTTTACTAGTGACCGATAGCGAAAACTCAGAACTAACTGGTGATAAGGAACAACTTTCCCCAAGGAACAAAGGCCGAAATACGAAAAAAAATTTTGGCCTCCCAAAGTAACTCAAATAAGCTGTTCGGCAATTTTGTATGGGAGGTCAAAAGGTTAGGTCAAAGAGGAGGTTTTTTTCATATTTCGACCTATGTTCCTTGGGGAAAGTTGTTCCTTATCACCAGCCGGTTCTGAATTTTCGCTGTCGGTCACTAGTAAAATTTCACCCCATATGATCAATGACATATGCGCTGCTGAGACAAATCTAACGAATGTATTTACTTATGCAACCCATACATAAAATCTTCCGAAAAGCACTCTTCTTCAGAGGAAGAACAGTCCTCACCAATCGATATTATCGATATCGACAAATCAGTTATCGAGGGTGAGGGTACATCACATTTAAATTTTTCTTATTTTGGCATAATTGTTACAGCGCATGTCATGTCAGGCCACATGACAAGCTACGTCAGTCATAGTTAGGATATTGTTCTTTAAAGGACTTGGAACATTTTTGTATGAGAACTAGGCTCTTCCTCTAACTAAATATAAAATATCAAAAAATATTGATCAGCAGAATTGAATTGTATGAACATAGAACATAGTCATTCAAGTGTTTATATTTTACTATCGCGACATTTCTCTAGCATACGGGATATTCTTAAATCTTATTCTAAAAAACGTGTGTCATGTATGATGTGATTTGTTAGAAATATTCTAAAACTAGCTGCCCGTCAGCGGTTTCACCCGCTGCAACCTATTATTCCGCGGGAAAAAAGCATTACTCACCAAGAGATGTCGCTGTTAGTTTAGGCGAAAACATTTAAAACGCGAATCGGCTCAGTCACGCCACCTTTGCAAAAATATTGGAATATGCGTGATCTCATAGAAATAAGACATTTTCCCGTGGTAAAAAGTAGCCTATGTGTTATTCTAGATACTATTCTACATTTGTGCAAAATTTCATGTCAATCTAATCAGCCGTTTTAGCGTGATGTCGTAACAAACACACACATAAACATCCGCCTTTATAATATTAGTAGGATATAAAATGACAGTGACTTATTTAGGGAACTCTTAGCTAGGTAAAATTACTATAGTGATTAAACAATATAGTGCGTGAAACCTAATTCTGGACACTGTACTTTACGGATTCAAACCTTAACCGCTGCGTCAAGAACTCTGCGAAAACCGTAAGTCACAAGAAGGAATACAACCTTTACTGTTATCGTTATATTTCTGTTCTTCCGACAGACATCATCATCATAACACTTTCATCCAGCCTTTTTTAGGGTTTCGTAGTCTACTAGAAACCCTTATCATTTTGGTAAGTCTGTCTGTCTGTCTGTCTGTATGCCGCGCCCTCATAACTTCGTCAGTTTTGGAGCAATCGACATCAAATTTGGTGTGAAGATAGATCGTGTCGAACCAAATTTAGAAATGATGAGAAAAAAATATTTTTATTGTTTTTAAGGGGGTGGTTTCATTGAAGCAAATTCTCTAAAATGTTTCTGTCTCGAGATATTTGCTTTTAAAAGGGGCGTTTTTGAGCCATAATTTGTTCCAGCTGTAACTTCTAAAGTATGCATGCTAAAAATTTGAAAAAAATATGGAATATAGTCCTTAATATGAAGTTACCATGAAAACTATAACGAATCCTGTTCCACTTAAGATTAGGGAAATCTTAAACATTTTCAATTTGCGGTTGGTAACCATACAGCTGCAAACAAACGAACAACAAAATTAACTTTGTAACGCTGAAAGATACTTAAACGTTGACTGATTACGAAACCCTATTTGTGAGCGTATCTGACACGCTCTTGGCCGCTTTTTTTTAATTTGACTTAATGTCGTTCCATGTCGTGAAGTAATTCTTTTTGTTTTCATCAGTCAGCTACCAGTACTAGCTATGAACATGCAACAGACGATTTACCTGCATCATAGACCTGAAGACGGTGTTTTGTCTTTTAATACTTCATTTTTTTCTATTTCTACTCACATGGAGGTTTATCATGCATAATAATAATATCATCTGTCAAGCACTTTGCCTGCGGTTTTACTTGCGGTTTTTAACTGCTTAATCTAATCACAAAGTTTGAAACAAATTGCATTAAAAATCCTTGATTGACCTACGGTAAAACTAGTTACCCGTTTAGTTTTTTTTTATTGTAAGACATTGTTTTAGCTGGGAAGGATGCGCAAGTGGATAAGTTTACCTTTTAAGCAAATGGGTCTCCCTTAATTAAGTCTTCAATGGACCAGTAGCTTTTCCAGGCATTTTCTATTCGCGCTTGGCGTTAAGCGTAAAATAGAACTAAAACAGATAGTGGTTTTGGATAGAGACTATGTATCTAACTGTTCTAGTTCTATTTTACGCTTAACGCGCTTGGTTATGAGTTTATAACCTACTATTTAAGCTACCGTGTATATGTCAGTTTCTGGAATAATTGCTCTTAAGTCTAGGTAAAAGCGGATTTCTTTGCTTGCACCAAGTTTTATAGAGGAAGCTTGCTCAACAGACTGTAATTTTAAACTAATTCAAAAATAGTTACATATGTTTCATCTATTTCTTGTAGGCGAAGAGCATTGACGGCGGAAGGCTTTAGCATAATCAACAAGTGTTTAAATGCAGCTGTTTGTAGTATTCTGTGCCGTAATATGAATACGTAGTAACAAAATTTGATTTTTCTAGGAATTATGCTACACATTAGAGAAATGTCAGTATAGTAATAAATTAACTCCTTACTATGTTCTCCTAATTGACATACATCACAAACCTGTTGGTCAATATTTTACCATTTGTTAGCTTTGGGGCACATTTTGACCATCATCCTTTCCATCCATGAAAAGCAAAATATTTCGGGTGTTATTTAAGCAGTAAGCAAAAAATGCTATTTGTAATGCTAAAAATTAACTTTGTTAGGCAGACATTGCTATTTGTTAAGCAAATCTTGGACAGTAAATATTTCTGAACAACAATATATTTTATCAGACATGTGAACATAGGTAATAAGAAAACTTCAATGCGCGTGTCATACGTATAAAAATTTTGTTATACGATTACACCATAACCATAACCATAACAGCCACAACAGTCCACTGTTGCCATACTCACCACGCTTGGCAGCCGGATTGGCGAGCGCAGTGCCAAGATGTCGCATTTACAGGGAACGCTGCTGCCCATTTCCTGGATAAATATCCCTTAGTCGCTTTTTACAGCACCCACAGGTAGAATTGAGGTGATGCTATTCTAAGCCGGCATCACACGGCAACACAGCACGTAAATTTTTTTTTATATTTGAATAGCAACTTAATAATCAATCAAATATGTCGAGGTTGAGCCTCAAAAAATACACAATGGTAGTGTTTTTAATTGCTTACGGCAGTCTTCCTCTTCCGTCCAAATAAAATGAAAACCAAAGTACTTGCTAAGCACAATATTATCCGTGTCAGAGGCCATGTCAATCATGTCGATGGGCGTGCTCAACTATACTTACAGTCCAGCAAAAAAGAGTAGACAAGAAATGAGAGCGCCACTGTGTACGAAATTTCAATATTATATGGCAACATTGACTATGGATGGCAACAATTTAGTATGAAATTTTTTTATTTCCATTTAATTTAATTTCTACTCTTTTTTGCTGGACTGTAAATATATCAGAAGTCAGGCCTCTGTTATGTACTTGATCATGTCAGAGGCCTACTTTACTTTATTAGAGGCCTAGTCAACGTTTAGATAACCTTAACAGAGGTCTCCTGGTTCGTCAAGTCGTTCGTCGACCTAATGTACCTTAGGTAGGATAGAAGAAATGAGAGATTGCCCGCAAGACACTTAAGCTGCTTGTAAAAACTTGCTTCTCAAATTATTATTTTGCTGCCCCCATAATCACTTAATATTACTTGCAGCCCTAATGTTATTTTTCGGACTAAGTTATTACATTGTTGCCCAAAGTTTGTAAGTTGCTTTTTTTCGCCAATCAAAATTTATGGCAAACCAATAATTATTTCTCTTTTTGAGAGACGCAATCTCTTTGGTGACTGAGAATTGTGTCACGCCGTGGATTGTCACGGCACGGCGTCGTGGTCCGGCACGGTGCCGTGCCGTGGTACGACACGACGTCGCGCCGTGTCACGGCGTACACCGTGACGTTCCACGGCGCCGGCGCCGTGCCGGAGGTATGTGGACACGCCGTTAGATCTGCAAGAATTTATTCTGCAAAAATCGGTTAAAAAACCCATGGGAAGCTCAGTTTGGTAGGTACCTACATGAAATTGACAAAAAATCTAAGCCAGAAACCTACATACACGCGCATCGTACGAATATCCGTGGCAGTCGAAAAATATTGCGATAATGTTTGCTTTTACTGGACGTGCGCCATGCATGATATCTCATTTCTATATGGAATTTTTTAGCCTTTTCGTCAGAAAACCGAATCCGTATTCTTATGATCTTTTACTTTAAGTGGAACATCTAATACAACGATCCGATGAACCCTGGTGAAAAGATTTTCAACCCCTTTCTACAACAAGTAGCTGCCCTCCGACATGGTTGTGTAACGACTGCCGTGATATATCGTGACTAAGTGATCGTAGACAGCAACTGGGATCGACGGCTTAACGTGACCTCCGAAGCTCAGAAACATCTTTCAGGTGGTACAACCTGCAATGTCCTAACCAGACTGGGAACAATTAACAAAGTGATAAATATCAACTTTATGAGTGATCCCATCGAAAATCAAACCCAGAACCTTTTGCGACTCAGGCAGTGCAATACCACATCGACTGACAATTTATATGGTGATGAAATACTTACAAGCACGAAACTTTTGCAAAATTGTAATTATCTTATAATCATTTATAAAAAGCTCGATTGTTCCTATCCATTTAATATGTAAATACAATACTTGACTTTCGATAACGTTGAATTTTTATTTTACTGAGACAATAGAGAGAGGATGCGCCCATATTGCGATAATATCTGCGAATACATTGAGCCTTGAGGTGCCAGGCTAGAACAACATCACCCCATGTCGTAATAGCAAGTGTCGTAATATATTTACACCTACTCAGTGTAAGAGGCGGTGAACCTTAGTAACATAATAATATAACCAACATATAACTGAAAAAATACACAACCCCAACTTCATAAAAAATAGCTACTTCTTCCAAAAACAAACAAATATCTATGTTTGATTCCGAAGCTGATCTTAGCGCAGTGGAAGCAAATTAAAGTTATCTTAAAATCTAAAACTAAATGGTCGATCAGCCTCGGAACAACATTTGACTACGATTCGTAGTGCTCTTTACTATAGCTAAATAAATAAATTTAATGAGAAAATTTTCTGTACCGAGAAATTTCTGTCCGAGAAATTTCTGTTTCTGAAGTCTGCGACGGCCCTTAATCTCCTACAAGATGACTAATATTTTACCGCACTATCGCAGCTCATATCTAAAGTATATGTACCAAGTTCCGGTTGTACTAAAGGTCATCAAGGTGGTGACCTCCACGTAATGTTGCTAAATCACTGCAAATAACGTACTTATACAAAAACTAACAGCGAATTGCTTACCGTTTGGCAAGTATGTCGCCGCCGTTGCCTTGTGAGTCAAAGTGTGACGGGAATAGGTATCATGGAATTTTGGAGCAAATAAGGATAGGAACTTATACACTATGACTCACTGCCTCTGGATACCAGCTCGGGATCGCAATCCGCCACTCCAATATTCAACCGAAGATTTTCACAACCACTATTTTTCAGTTCGCGACAGCACTAAATGTTTACTGCACAAAACGCGAATAACAAAGGATCCACATCGAACAGGGAATTCTTCCCTGGTGGAAATTGCACACACGAAATAATAAAGGAACACCCAAAAATTACATTTACAATGGCCCAACGCCGGCCGTGGGCATACGGGAACCGAGCGAGTGAGTAATGTGAGGTTATGGCCGGCCGCGTGGTTCTCGAACGAACCGAACGAACAAAGGAATGCAAGATGACGCCGACCGGGGCGTCAACGTCACAGGCCGCGGTCTGTCAGACGAAATGGCGCGAAACAACAAAACGCGCGTATGGTACGAAACTAAACAATCTATAAAAATACGGTAAACGATTTACGATAGAAATAATGATCAGCTTCATAGACTGTTCGATCATGTGTTTAATCTGTACGTAAGTAAGTCATTTTTACACACACGTGAGCGACCCTATGAACCCTAGTGTAAAAGATTTTTTCAACATCCTACTACTACTAGCAGGCCTCTGACATGGTTGTGTAACGACCGCCACCTAAGTTACCTACCATAGACAGCAACCGGGACTTAGCCCGGAAGCTCTGTGCAGATAGTCGCACTATTACTACGCCACTATTATTATTCGGAGAGTTGGCCCTTACACCCTGTATAGCGCTCCAGTATTATTTAGCTTTTTGTCTCTTTGGTTAGACCGTTCTTCGTTGCTCCATATAGATATTAATGTATACATTAAAGTTTATATTTGTTCTTAATTGACCATGAAATCGGCTATAAAATTTGCATTGAATTGACATGTCCATCTCCTATGTTTAAGTGTTTACATTCACTTTTTTACAGACCATTTTATTTTCTCTCACTTTAGATTGAGAAGTCATAAAGTAAAATGACCTGATCATAAAATTAAACGGTTTAAAGCTTTATATGAAAGACATAATTTATTTTTTATTTGGTCACTTCTATCTTATTGCTATATTTTATCAAAAACATGTAAAATGACCTGATCAAGATTAGAAATAAGCAGAAATGACTGAACAGTGCCTACGCAGTTGGAATCAGAATCCTACTAGTAAAATATTAACAACCTTACCACAAAAAGTTAGAAATATCTTATATTATCTAGTGCTAAATAAAAACGGGACATTTTGGCGCAAAACCAGCACTATAGTTACCAATCAAGACCTCACAAGATGTTATATCGCAATTTCTCATCGTTTGACCTTTCTGAAGCATAAGAATTTATGGAAGGTCAAAGCAGGGTGACCTTAGCTAATACTTCCAGTTTTCATCAAATCAGGCTTAAATCCCTGGGGTTAGACCCAGCTATTCTTAAGAAAGACGAAGTTCTTGACGAAAACCCCTACCAACGCTTTCACTAAAATATGATGATGGTATGACAACTCGAGTGCATTTTCTATGCGTGTTTTAATCTTTTTCAGGCTACTTATTAGCGAAAGATACTTCTGGAAGCAATTCTGCTTCGGTAGGTAGTTTTTTCTATATATAGATATCTTTTGCCTTTAGTTTAATTTTCCCAATAGAAATATCTTCCTATAAATCCACCTTTTCTCCCCCAATGGCAACAAAACAAGGCGAAACTATTCTCATTGCCGAAGCTTTGGTAGCCATTGTGATAAAATTAATTGCATTTCCCCTATTGCAGGCGCTCGCGTCGCACAGCCATATTGCGCTGTCAAAACATGATAAAAGTTGGGAATAAGTAGTAGGTAGGATATGTTAGGTGGATCGTTTTCCATACAAAAGTGAAATGTAACTTTTAAAGCACTCGCGATTACTTTCACACATAATAATTACTTTAACGAGTCTTATCGCGATAGTTTTTTAGGTAGGTAAATAAGCGATTTACCTGGACACTCGACGTTTCGACTGGGTTGCACCAGTCGTGGTCGCGAGCAGACTGAAGTAGCAGCGAGTTGTCATCAGGGCGGTGGGCAACTAGATTTTCTGCTACCCAAATTTAAATTGTTTGTAAACATTACACATTAGGCCGGCACACAACACTTACAATGTCCGACGATCGGTCCGATGGTGAATCGCGCGTTTTTATTTTGTCTATTACCGGACTCCATGTTGTAGACAATTTAAATCCGTCCTCCCGATTGAAATTATTGGGGTTCTTTTTGATTTCTATTGCCTCCCTCACCACTCTGGAGTAATAGTGACGTTCCACAGAGAGGACTTTTGGGGCATGAAGCTCGATCCAATGGTTGGCACCAGATGACAATAGGTGTTCCGCGATTGCCGATTTATGCGTCTGTCGGTTTTTCACAGCTGCGATATGCTCCTTGACCCGTTCACTGATACTACGCTTGGTTTGGCCAATGTAAGACTTACCACAGCTGCATTGTACCTTATATACACCTGCATTTTGAAAAGGTATAACATCCTTCGGTGTGCGTAAAGAGTAAGATATTTTGGACAATGGAGTGAAGACAGTCTTAATCGAACCCTTACTCAACACTGTCCCAATTTTATCTGTTACCCCTTTTACATAGGGTAAATACGCTGGCTGTCTGTTCACCTCAGGTTAGCTTAGCTTAGCTTTCTTGTTTTTTATGCGACATTGAACTCCCTTGTAGCCGTTCTGAACCAGTACTTTATGAACATGGTTCAATTCGTCGTCCAGATGTTCTGCGTCACACAAGTCGTAAGCCCTTTTCGTCAGTGTCGACACTACAGACTGTAGGTGACGCGGATGGTGATGAGAGGTCGCGTGTAGGTATCTATCTGTGTGTGTTGGCTTTCTGTATACAGCATGTGCAAGGGACCCATCTGATCTCACCATTACCTTGACATCTAAGAAGGCCAAAGTCCTGTCTCGTTCAACCTCACAGGTGAATTTGACTTTTGGGTGGATGGAGTTCAGGTAGTCGACATACTCGTAACGTCGAGTGTCCAGGTAAATCGCTTATTTACCTAAAAAACTATCGCGATAAGACTCGTTAAAGTAATTATTATGTGTAAAAGTGAAATGTATTTAAGTTTTTAAATGAGACAAAAATATAATTGAAAATCTTGATGGGTGCTTTCTATAATATTTTCGCAAAATAGAACAAATATTTTTTTAACAATCAGATTTGTCTGTAAGAACCGTTTCGCCATTTTATGAACATAGAGGGAGCTAGTGCTGCAATAAACACGTTAAATTTTTTTGTGGAGATAATACTTACTTAATATTTTTTTACCATAAGTAGTTATGCGACAAATTAACGTGTGCCTTCATCATTTCACTTAAAGTTTTAGCTCATGTTTAACTCGATTGAAGTTCAGATTGTCGTTTGTATGACGTAACGATGCAGCTGAAGCAATGAGCTAGGATAAGCGACCGCTTAGTTGTTTATGAATTAAAGCTGTTATCCTGAGTACAAATTATTTTTAAATATCTACGTAATTCGTTGCAGGAAGATTTGACACGGTTTATCAGAGGATATAGTTATAGTCGGGTGTGTATACCGGTGAAAATCGGAAAATACGGCGGATGCTTATAACAAGATTTCCTCTCGAAAGGATTGGTGCTTAAGGCGCATGGAGTCATTTAAGAAGTGGGGCCACCTCAATTTTTATTGTAATTTTTTTAATGAAAATAGTCCAGTTTCTTTAGGGTTTCATACAAAATGTTATCCCCTATTTTACCCATTTAGGGGGCGAATTACAAAAAATTAAAACACATGTATTTTATAGTTTGCGATGTATAAACTGAACAAAATTTCAGTGACATTTATCTAAGGAATAAAAAGTTACCTACAAACTTTCATCCCCTGTTTTACCCCCTTTAGGGATAAGTTTTCATGAAAATTATTTCTTATAGCTCTTTTGCATTATTTTAACATCCTTTGCGCAATTATTCAAGTTCCTAGGTTATCTGTGCGTTGATATTTTACTATCTTTTGATCACCAATTATTGTTTTTTATTTAGATAAAAAATTAAATTTTAATATGTAATCACCCAAATTTTATAACGGAATTGACTTTTTGACATATGATTTAATTGAAAATGATACCAAACTGAACTTTAAAACCCCCCCTCCCCCCACCTGCAGCAAAAATCCAGGTGGCCCCACTTCGAAAATCCATCTCAGTAACCTAAAGATTAATCGTGCCAAAGGAAATTTTTATTATACCCTTCAGCCGTATGCCGTATAATTAGAGCTACACACGCCACTATTAAGGACTTTGCTATCTAAAATATCTGTATGAGACTTTTTTGTAATTTTAGACCTACCGATAATTATATTACCATAGTGTTATGTGCTATAATTTATGTAATATGCCTAGTATGTTTAACTCAGGTACATCATTTCAAAAATTCAGAAATAAATACAGCAACCCTAGGGTGTAGGTATGAATGATCGGAAAAAAGGGATGAGCTGTCCTTCTGTAAGTGCTGTATTTTAATACTATACTAACCGCCATCTGGCCGGAGGGTGCCTACGCTTCGCTTGCCGAGTTTATCACCGAATGACGCACCTAAACTTAAAACTTTACCAATAGGTATAATCTCTATTTCAATTCCACACTCATTAACATGAAGTACCTACTCTAACCACCATAATTTTAGGGCACATTTTCTTTGAAATTCCTATAGCAATAGAACGTAACAGATGTTGTAATCGACCCCCAATGTTTGAAGGCCACTCGAGAATTGATTATACAGCGGGTAGCTATATTTAGTACTGGTAGAGGTTTGTAGTACTCGGTAGGTTGGTGTGATGAACTAGAGATGTGTTATGAGAAATTAGTAGGTAAAGCCGTATGATGCCGGCTTAGAATAGCAACACCCCAATTCAAGCCGTGGGTGTCGTATAAAGCGACTAAGGAATAATTATCCAGGGAATGGGCAGCAGCGTTCCCTGTGAATTAAACATCTTGCACTGCGCTCGCCAATCCGCCTGCCAAGCGTACGGGGGAGGTCCATGTCCAGCAGTGGACCGTTGTGGCTGTAAAGGTAAGTAGGTATAACTCGATTTTTATAACTATGCGCATGTAACTGTCAAAAATCCTATACGATTTGACAGTTCAACTGTCAGATCCCATACCTACATATTTTGACAGCTCAAAAAGTACATCCTCATAAAGGACTGGTCAAAAAGTATTTAAATTGTTACTATCGACTGGATGAAGAAGAATAAGTAAATATTTAAGTAGGAATGCAGAAGCTTCTGCCCGGAGCGCATCGAACTACCGAAGTACATTGAACTACCAAGTAAGATCAAATTTCTCATTGCGTTTTATCCATCTATGTGAATCCATTTCATGTTTCTTTTATACTGTTAGCTAGGTATAGTACATTACGTCACAGGCCGAGTATATAGCAATTTCTGGTCGAGTGGCATTGGAAGGCCGAGACGAAGTCGAGGTCTTCTAAAGTAAACGAGACCAGAAATTGTTATACCGGCCGAGGTTCGTATAGTGCTTTTCTCCAATTTGCAAGGAAACATAAATAATAAATATTTAATCGTGACAAAATTGACACTTCGTAACTTCTAAAGTTCGCAAAGCGCATGCGCTGGTTTTGGTTACGTTCCGTTTCATAAAGAATGCGCGGGAAATTCACATTCAGCCTTCAAACTTCAAACAAATTGTGTTCCATAAAACACCTAAACACGAAAGTGTGAAGTTTAAGAACCCTTTTATTACCGGCCTAGTCCGGCAATTTCTATTACAGTCCTCTGCGCCTTGACTACATAAATGAGCCCATTGACGTATTCTTTTTTTAAAGTAATGAAGCCATTTCCGAGCAAATTGGAGAAAAAAATGTTACTGGTTTTAGATCAGCGTTTAAAGTTGAAACTCAGATGATCGCATACTTACTTATTATTTGTGAAACCAAAGAGGCATAAGTTTATTTTTAGTATAATCCTCAGCAATAGTGACAACCTAATTATTTTAAGACGTTCGTATCGGAACCAAATTAGAGTACCTAATGTATTGACTTTTAAAGAAGCAGCCTTCATTACAATTACCTACCTAACTGTTAGGTTGGAAAAGAAAATAACGTCACACATCTTAAGTTTAGTTCAGTCAAGTAAAAGCCCGTAAGCGGATTTCTTTTTAATAGTTTTCTCCCTCCGTAGGGCGGGCGGTCAGCAGATATCATTATTATGTCGCAATTGATTCTTCTATTATGAATGAAGTCCCTTGATGGTAAATTATTAAGATATTATTCTGTTACCTTATATCTGTACCTACCAACGAATTGTAATATTTTTTATCTCAATTATGACGCCTTTTACCCCATACTAACATGAGAAAAGTTTGAAAGTCACTGTACTCTACAGTCACAGGTTTTCAGTATGTCGCCTAAAACTGCAATACACATCAACTTTCAAATCCCTTAGTCGCTTCTTAAGACACTCACGAGAAAGATATGGGGTGATGCTATTATTAGCTGGCACCACACGGAAAAAAACTTGTACTTACTTGTACCTACAACAAAATAAGTTGCACCATCTGGGCGTCAAATCTGCGACCGTATTGTCAAACCAATAAAGCAGTTCTGGCTTCGGTTACGTTTTTGCCCGTATTGGGAAAAGTCCATTACGGCTTTTGTTAGCATATTCATACTCGTTATGCTTAGAGCCAGCAATGAAAGGCTATATTGCTTTCGATAGAAAGCAATTTAGCCTCTCATTGCCGCTCATACACGCGTTTAAAAACCGTTGACAACCTCATGTCAGTGGTTAGCAATATGGTTAGCAATCCCGTCCTATTCTGGCTTATTTACAAAATTTCTTGGCCAACATTATTTACACTATCCTTTTCAGTTTGTATGGCAACAGTAGAAACATAAAACATCTTATTCGAAACACTCTTTCGTTTCGAATAAGGTTTCGAACTTTTCAAATATCATTCATTCTTTTCTTAGTTCCAGTCATTCAATTGGGCTTTCAAAATCAAAACAAACAATAGTAAGATACACCAATGGACCGAAAAATTATAAAAATACAAGTTATTGGCATCAGCCAATAAGTTTTTGTAGTAGGATATTAAGCAGCAGCCTTTGCTGATGCAAAAAAGCTATCCTCAAGCTTTGGGATTGCTAAGGTTTTGTAAATGAAGATTAAAGTCACAGTGCAAATACTTTTGTATAAGGTAAAATGTTGTTTACACTATATTCAGTCTCCATCTTCACATCTGCTAGGCTTGTGCATTCATTGGAGTCCTCAGTACTGCCTGTTTTGTACCGTAATGCCTATAATTACATGCTGGAAATATCTACTTTGGCTATTGACTATTGATAGTAGGCAGATGCAAGTTCTACCTACTATTTGGTTGTATAATTATCCTCACGCATTCTCGTATTATTTATTTCAGACAAAGTCTAAAATGCTATCGAAAGCAGAATTATATGCAGCAGACGAAAATCATTGTCATGGATTTTACGAAATAAAACGATGAACCTTATTGGTATGTTGATACATTTTCAAACTATACTAGAGAACATAGCCGTACGTTTGTTAAAAATAATACAGTTAGTATATTAAGATTGAAGCTATCGCCTACAAGGCTTCTAAAATGACAGGATACTGCTTCTGCTACAGCAATAAAACTGGTTACATGTGTATTACAGTTCTGGAGTGCAGGTGTCGGTTTTCGGAAATTGAGTAACTACCTATGTTTCAGAAATGAATACTCGAGGATGAAACACAGCACAGTGCCATTGCGCTCCAAACTCAGCAATGATAACTAGATGCCTATTACTTTTGGTACTACTACTGCTACTACTAGGTACCGTTACTACAGAAAAAATAGGCCTTAGTTTACATAATGGTTATTCTAAGTAAATAAATACTAATCGTACATAGAAAACCACCCAAGTTCAACACAAACAGGTACTAATTTGAGAAGATCCATGCAGATTTCAGTCTGAGATATAAAAGAATATTATTTTACTTTGAACATGTTGCTCGTTGTAAAACTGAAAGCTTAGAGAAGCTGATGATCACTTGTAAGGTAAAAGGCAAACGATTACGCCGTTGGTCTCCAAAATGCTGGTCAGATCAACTAAAATATCTTATGGACTATCAACACAGCCTTAAAACATGCCGAAGATAGACAAACATGCAGGAATTCTAAAAAATCTGGAAGAAAAGAGTCTATGCAAACACGACCTTCAGTAATGAGGAAACGACTTAAAAATGAGAAGATCAAGTCAAAATTTGATTAATGGTCATACATACACACATACTAACAGTATAAGGTAACCAAATTTTACTTAATCTGCCTATCACGAGATAAATACAAATAAAATAGAATATTTATACAGACACATATTTGTTTAATTTTAACCACCAAAACATAAATGTGAAAATCGGGAGCCAAGTTCAAGGTAAGTATAAAAAGTTTTGATTATGTAAGTAGGTGCAAAGCCCTGAAATTTAATTATTTATAAAGTCGCTTAACATGGTATAGTCAAATGGAACAGATCACTATAAATCTAGATCATCTCAAAGTTAAACATGGCAAGTTTTCACGTCATGCTTTGTAAGTAAACAATTTATCATCTTTATTTTATTCGCAGTTTGCAAGTTATTGTACAATATCTTCTCTCAATATTTGAAGACCTTGTGAAAATTAGCCAAGCCAAACCTAGACTTTCGTTAGACTCTACCATGTTAAACGAATCTATAAATAAATAAATTTCGGAACTGTCGATAGAACTTGGCATCCACTCACATATCAACACTCTCTTTCTTAAACCTTGAATTTTACTACCAATTATTAGATAAGTATAACGAATCAGGATGGTATAAAAACGACAACACGTCGTGGGGGTATAATAGCAAAAACACTACTAGATAGGATAGACATACTTATTATTCAAACTGGTAACTCTTGTCAGGATACTACATCGTCACATGCTATCTCGAACCACTGCCACTATAATGATGATAAACCACAGTATACTCACTATCACGTAGTCAGCTTTTCCATCCAGGCTGTTTCGTCCTTGCAGGACTCATCAGGCATGGTGTAACCATACGACAGCATTCACACCGCGCACCTATTACACCATGCACCGTTGAAGTCCTCTGCCTGCAGCCCTGCATGCCTACAAGGATAGACCACCAGTTATTATCACCATTCTCGTACGATTTCTGCACTTTACTAACCTTTCGCATACCAGTAACCTTCCGAGGGTAAAACGATTACAAACACTTCATGATACCCTAAAATATTCCACTAGCCTTACGAAGCTAGGGCTCCACTATAGCCTGGAGGCCCAGGTTCCTCTAAATACACCAGGATTCCTGTGATTTCATCAGATTACGAACGATATCTCAAAAAGACACAGACTAAACCACACTTTAACCGGAACTGTCATAATCCTCACAAATATTCCACTAGCCTTTCGAATCTAGGGCTCCGCCATAGCCTGAAGACCACAGATCCTTGAAAGACCCCAAGATTCCCAAGATTTCACCGGATTCAGAATCTAACCTCAGAACGATACGATCCAAACCACACCCAAGCTGGAACTGTCAAAGTTGTTTACTCAGTTCGCTGCCTGAGTACCGTTTCATTATCACAAACGTAGCCAACAATGAACTGTGAGTGAGAACGTACTACAACACCTCCATAGAACATCTTTACTGTCACTCCGGTCAATATTACCGTCTATAGCTTACTGTCCGCAAATAAAGCGCAACGCCATGTCGAATGTTGCCAGCGCTATACGATTTGATCGCTCTCCGACACGGCCATTCTGACAAGTCAGCCGTCCTCGGCTGATGCGTAGGAAAAGAATCCAACTATGCTCTGCATTCCGCTCGTCCATTCTGACCATAGCAAAAAGAATCAACCCACACAATTGGTAAAGAATCAATGTCATGACCAAATAAGTTGTCTCTTATGCCTAGCAAACAAGGCAAGACGGTCAGAAATCCTAGCACCAGGTTCAAATTACCGTATGGATAGCTAAGGCTGTCATCGGTCTACGAAGAATGTCGTTTGCCAATCACATCTCAAAGCCTCTATCACAATACACACAGTAAATCGTCTCTTTGTGTTGAACAAGTAGGTCATAAAAAGAAACATTACGTACGTTACCAATGTAACGCACATCATCGTCTCTGTGATTCAAAAGCGTCAGTCGTTAAAAAGAAACATTACGTACGTTATCCCTGTAACGCACACCGTCTCTGTGATTCATTCGTTAGTAAGTCATCTCTGTCACGAATCATCCCTGTGATTCAACTAAGTCAACTCTGTGAAGAATCATCCCTGTGATTCCAACCAAGTCAGTCCCGTAACGAATCAGTAAAGATCAAACCGATAAAGCTCAAAACAATAATCAAAACGAAATTAAAATCAATCAAAAGCAATAAGCCACTCAGTTCAAAAAGTTCAAGAACAAAACTGTACCCAAATCAACAGTCTCAATATTTTCACGTCACGTAAGATCACGTCTCGTTTAGGCATACTGACAAATTCTCACACTGACCAGTCTAATCGGTCTGCATGCCCGTCTTGGACATGACGCACTTGTTCAAAGTACGGTTTCCACACCATCTCAACAGAGCTTCCAATCTTCGCGAAGCACGTAATTGCCATATGATGATAGCAGTTTACGTTTTTCCGCTCACAAGAACTACTGTTGTTACGTCGGCTAACCACCAAGCGTAACGAGAGAGTTTGGCTAACCACCAAACCATCAGAGCTGGCTACCCACCAAGCTAAAGAGAAAACGCTGAGTTTAATTGGCTACCTACCAAATAAAGGCTCTCCTTTTGGCTACCCACCAAAGGAGTACCAACTTGGCTAACCACCAAGTTGCCAGGCTTCCGGCCAAATTAGACCACCTGCCATGTAATAATCAGGCTACCCGCCATGTCATAATCAAAAACGTTTCATCTCATAAAACACAAAAAGTTCTTTATCTCAAAACACAGACACATAAGGTACCCCAAAATAACACAGGTACACAGGTTTAACAAGAGCACACGACCATCAGTTGGTTACTTTGTCACATAGTCAAGTCAATGTTTGTAAGTTCCACACATCATCACCCTATATTACTGCATCTATGGTCTCAAAGGTTACACTACCTTATTTTACCATAACACAGTCTCAAGGGAAAACCAACAACAGCGCCCTATATTACTGCATCTGTAGTCTCAAGGGTTACACCTCCCTATATTACCACAACACAGTCTCAAGGACACACCACCCTATATTACTGCATCTATGATCTCAAGGGTTACACCACCCTATATTATCACAACACAGTCTCAAGGGACAAAAACAACACACCTCCCTATATTACTGTATCTATGGTCTCAAGGGTTACACCACCCTATATTACCACAACACAGTCTCAAGGGACAATCAAACATAGCACCCTATATTACTGCATCTGCGGTCTCAAGGGTTGCGATACCCTATTTTACCACAATACAGTCTCAAGGATACACCAGCCTATATTACCGTAATTGCGATCTCACGCTCGAGGGTCACTAGTACTTTACGCACAGCAACTCCCTAATTATCACAATCACAATCTCAAGGCTTCATCCCTATTTTACTGCAATTGCGATCTCAAGGTTTACACCCAAGGAACCCAGGGTGGTTCAAGGAACCAACACCTGGTTCGGGTCTCATGGGAAAACAAAAACCCACCTATATTATCGCATCACAGTCTCAAGGGAAAAGACAACCCACAAAACCATTTTGTCATAGTTTATGTCCTGTCAAACAGTCATGTCTCTTTCCAAAAGCAATAACTTACATCTGTCATGTCATGTTTGTTGTTCAATCCATCCCAAATAAAACTCCTCATGTCACAACCGAATAATCAGTGGTAAACCCATGGTACACATAAGAATACTTCTCAAACGAGTCTACACTATACTTATCACACTCAACCATAAACAATGATAGGTACTCTGTATTATAACTAAACAAACGTCCAATGTGAAACGTACTTCGTCCCGCTAGAACACTTGTCACCACCGGACAAACTACTGTTCCACTATCTCATTAGAAAACTTCACATTCGATAAGTAATCACAACCAACTAGACAACGATGCTTCTTCTCAAAACCATACTAACGACATCCAACCATCATTGGAGAACATGTCACAAGCGTTCAAAAAGCGTGCTCCATTAGCCCACAAGAAAACTCTTTTTTGTTACAACGAACAAAACAATAGCTCACTATCATATTAAAACACCTCGTGCCTGAAGATGTTACACACGTCCAAATGATAGTATACTTTACCAAATAGCAAAGAAGTATGCTACAACACAAGCAACCAAAACAACTGTACACTAGGTACACATTACGCCAGAATACTCCACACCGCCACCAATAAAGGTTCACCATCATAATGTCAAAATCTGGGGTTCGCCATCTC
The DNA here is from genome assembly GCA_024500475.1 of Phthorimaea operculella. Classification (NCBI taxonomy): domain Eukaryota; kingdom Metazoa; phylum Arthropoda; class Insecta; order Lepidoptera; family Gelechiidae; genus Phthorimaea; species Phthorimaea operculella. The sequence goes on along the minus strand of JANFCV010000018.1, from coordinate 862,107 downwards.
GTTCGCACCGCTGCACTAGCTTATACGAGCATTCCTTGTATCGTAACCAAATAAACAGTGATACAATGCCAAACAAGTACTTGTCAAACCTATCTTAATAATGGTAGGAGGATAGTGTACTTTAACCGTAACAATTATGACCAACTACGAGTATACCATCAACAACAATCAGCATTGGAACTGTCAAGTCCCACCAACCTAAACCACAACGACGATGGTAATAATCCATTCCGATAGAATGCACTTACTTGACAACTCTCTCAAATAATCATCATTACACAACTATCACCATTGATACTTCATCCTAGTACCATATTCCTCATAACGCAAACCACTAAAGCAATGGTCATCCCAACTTCTGATAACGAATCAGGATGGTATAAAAACGACAACACGTCGTGGGGGTATAATAGCAAAAACACTACTAGATAGGATAGACATACTTATTATTCAAACTGGTAACTCTTGTCAGGATACTACATCGTCACATGCTATCTCGAACCACTGCCACTATAATGATGATAAACCACAGTATACTCACTATCACGTAGTCAGCTTTTCCATCCAGGCTGTTTCGTCCTTGCAGGACTCATCAGGCATGGTGTAACCATACGACAGCATTCACACCGCGCACCTATTACACCATGCACCGTTGAAGTCCTCTGCCTGCAGCCCTGCATGCCTACAAGGATAGACCACCAGTTATTATCACCATTCTCGTACGATTTCTGCACTTTACTAACCTTTCGCATACCAGTAACCTTCCGAGGGTAAAACGATTACAAACACTTCATGATACCCTAAAATATTCCACTAGCCTTACGAAGCTAGGGCTCCACTATAGCCTGGAGGCCCAGGTTCCTCTAAATACACCAGGATTCCTGTGATTTCATCAGATTACGAACGATATCTCAAAAAGACACAGACTAAACCACACTTTAACCGGAACTGTCATAATCCTCACAAATATTCCACTAGCCTTTCGAATCTAGGGCTCCGCCATAGCCTGAAGACCACAGATCCTTGAAAGACCCCAAGATTCCCAAGATTTCACCGGATTCAGAATCTAACCTCAGAACGATACGATCCAAACCACACCCAAGCTGGAACTGTCAAAGTTGTTTACTCAGTTCGCTGCCTGAGTACCGTTTCATTATCACAAACGTAGCCAACAATGAACTGTGAGTGAGAACGTACTACAACACCTCCATAGAACATCTTTACTGTCACTCCGGTCAATATTACCGTCTATAGCTTACTGTCCGCAAATAAAGCGCAACGCCATGTCGAATGTTGCCAGCGCTATACGATTTGATCGCTCTCCGACAAGTATATTATGTTTTTTCATAATCGTTTGATCTGTGTTAATGAAAAGTACTTGTTTATAATTATGGTAGGTCGCAACGGATGAACTAAATTTGTTGTATCTAGCTTAAAAATATTGTGAATTTTGAAGGGGTGAAAAATGCGGTGCGACCCGTCAGTGCTTTGCTTTGCTGGAACTTGGCTGGGCACGCTATCGCGTGTCAAGATTTCTAGATCATTTTCGAGCACCACTAAGGTGAAAGCAATGAAGGTAAAACAACCTGGATCTTAGACATATAGGTACAATAGATGAGCGTTGAGCACCAAAGCACTGATGGCGAAAGATCCAGGTTGTCTTACCTTAATTTGGAATGAAAGTATCTTTAACACCTTTAGCAACTTTTAGAAGTTCATTAATTTAGGATATTTTCATTCTTTACTGTATTATTATTCTACAAGGTTATCATTATGTATCTACACTTCCATATCTGATGATGATGGCTGCAATGATGGTGAAACAACCTGAACCTTTTGCTATCGGTTCTACTTCGGTTCTGAATTCTAACTTAGAGGACTAAACAAGTAAAAACTTTTCAATTATTGCTGACAATTTATTTGTATAAACAAATCAAACTTTGTCACCACTTTTTCTTAACTATTAACCTTTGCGATCTAGAAATCATCTTGGTATTCTTGTACTTATTATAGGGTAAATAGGCAGCAGGCATAACTATTCTAAATAAAATCACAATAAAAACGTAAACCTATCCTAACGGTGGTGGAGACGTGAGTGGTAGCTTCCATCGGAAGCGACGGAACACGACTCCCTGCGCCAAAACACCGGCGAAGTGAAGACGCTCACCGTAGTCTGTCGGGACTCGCACCACGAACAAGTTGAAACCCAACCAATGGCACGACTCCAGCGGCTCCACGTATACTCCGAGTCTCGGCGTAACCTTGAAGACACCTGCCTTTTGCCTCGCGAAGATGTAATCCAACACATCTTGCTTAGTAGTAGTGTCGTGCAGGCGGGAGGCATAAAGTGATGTCCTCGGCGTGAAGGCGCGCAGCGGGAGATTAGCCTCTACCGGTGAAGTCGCGAGTGTCGTCGCCTTCGAGTAATTTTAACAGTATCAGTCTTTTCAGGTGCGTTGCCTGCCTCTCTTGCAGGGCCTTTGTTTGCTTTCAGTTTTTGCTATGGTGCGTTTGCAGTCGGTCATTTTTTTATATCTCTTATATTAGCGAAGCAACGATCATAAATTAAAAAGTCGTTTATCTCAGCAAATATGAATCTAATGTAAACAACAATGATAAACAAAGAGTACCTTTTTATATGCATCTAGATTTATTATATACCTACTCTTTGATATGCATGCTACACCGAAGAGTATAATTATTATTATGTGGGTAAAGAGGGCCCTCTCGCAAGCTTTCCTGCCAACCTGTTTTAAAGCGCCATCTTCAAATTGAAACTGTAAACTAGCCCAAGACACTATTATGTGCGGAAAAAGAGAACAAATTAGTAAGTAAAATTTAGTCAGCTGTAGGTCAATTTTAAACGCAGTTCGATGAGCACCATAAGGGCGTTTGTGCACTACCAGGAATTTTACCGTCCGGCATTCCGATTTTTTACGGTCCGGTATAAACCTCATGAATTAACTTATATAAATGCCGGACACTAAAATTACATATAGTGCACAAGCTAGTATTACGATTATTGGCGTGCCATTCCGGACCGTTAAAAATTGGATTGCCGGACGGTAAAATTCCTAGTAGTGCACAAACGCCCTAAAGGTGCAGTACAATGACGCGTTCCGCATCCTTCCTTATGCGATACAGCAACGCGTGGGGTATGTTGGCGGAAGCGGGAGCGCCCGACTTTTTTGCAGTCATCTGAACTCGTATCTCTTCCTTTTGGGAGGGGTTACGTGTTTCGAACAACGCCATCCTTCAAGCAGTGTGTCAGGACATTTCCATTCCCGTTTTTAAACACTGGTTGAACGAGCACCAGAACCCAAATAAAATGTGGGTATTAAGTAAAAGACTGAGTAAATAGGTATCTTTTACTTCTTACAGAACCCTAGTTTTATATATATAACTAATATTTTTATGTATTTTGGGTCTTTTGCTCGTTAAATAAACAATTTATTATTATCAATATCAATATCAATACATAGTATAAAGTAAAGTCCCTCTCCGTGTCTGTATGTATGTTTCCTTATATCTTTAAAATCCCTCAACGGATTTTGATGCGGTTTTTTAGTATATAGAGTAAGTTAAGAGGCAGGTTTTTAAATATTCTTTACCTCAAATTTTAACCCCATACAAACTATTTTGTATGGAAAATCATTATTTTTCAATGAAATCTGTTTCAAAATTTGTGATTAGATCAAAGAGCTAAAATAATTAAACACGCGTTTCAGGGATTTTCGATTTTTAACTCCTAAAGGGGTAAAAAAGGGGTTACAAGTTTGTATGGGAAATTTTTATTTTAAAATGCGATCTGTTTCAAAATTTGCGATTAGATCAAAAAACTAAAAAAAAGAAATACGTGTTTCAGGGATTTTCGATTTTTAACCCCTAAAGGGGTAAAAAAGGGGTTAAAAGTTTGTATGGAAAATCATTATATTTAAATGCGAGTTGTTTCAAAATTTGTGATTAGATCAAAAAGCTAAAATAATTAAACACGTGTTTCAGGGATTTTCGATTTTTAACCCCTAAAGGGGGTTTAAAGTTTGTATGGAAAATCTGTATTTTAATATGCGATCTGTTTCAAAATTTGCGATTAGATAAAAAAAGGAAATAAAGAAGTTTATTAATGGTTTGTCATATAAATTAATGTCAAAAATACAATTCAAGTTAAAAATAAACTTAACTAAAAACACCACCCCAGGACAACCCCGGCCCAAAGGTGCCCATTACACTACTGGCATTACCACGCTGTATTGCAATGGACAACCTTTGGACCAGGAACGAGCCAGAGCGAGGGTCCATACCTTTATCTCTCATCCGCCGTCCTAACTGTCTCACAAAGGCTTTTGCCTCTGTACACCAGCTCCCAGCCGTTTCAACCGCTAGAGGGACGAACTCATACCCTTGGGCAAGATCAGCGTACTTCGTCTTCTTTTTTGTGGCTGCAGATTCGGCGGCCGCCCCTGCCGTCTGAATTGTCTGGCCAAGATGGCAAGCGGCAAAGGTACTGACACAGGTCGCGTCCCAAAGCAAGCATCTGCCTTTATGCCATGGGACAAGTGTCAGACCGTCCGGCCTTTTGCCATCTGTACGGCTCAATCCAGGCGGCTCCAATACACATGGGACATTAGCCGATATGAGTGCCCTCCGGAAAAGGAAATACGTATTTCAGGGATTTCGTTTTTCGACCCCTAAAAGGGTAAAAGATGGGTTGCAGCAGGTGAAACCGCTGACGGGCAGCTAGTAATTATTAAATAGCACGGTTTTTGAGTCGGAAAATGTAAGTGTAGCTACATACCTAATACTTATACCACAGAAGTGTTTTTATGTATTCTTTGACGTCTCGTGTCGTAACGCGCGAGTTTAGACGCCGGCCGTCGTTGATGCGACGCCTTGCGACCCGCATCTAACGTGTGTGGCTTTGTCAATTTTGTTTCATACATTTTATAGAAAACGGTTTCAAGCGTCGCGATGTCGTACATCTATCGTCTACGGCTGACGTCTTGCGTTAACTCTATGGAGCTTTCGCCTAAAAAAGTATAGTCTGGGATGGATAAATTCGAAGACAAATGAGTTTTCAGTTTGACAGCTGTTATTTGAAATGTAGGTCTTGTCAAGACCTACAACTTCGTCTAAGAAACTGGTAGTCTATCATATGAATCAATGAGATAAATGAGGTTTCAATTTGACACCTGTCTTCTGAAATCAAAACCTACAAATTCCTGTAAGAAAGAAATAGTCTAGCGTGGATAGTCTTGTAAATTTAAAAGTGTTTAGTTTAATACTTGTCAAATATTTTGTAATGATGACATTCCAAAATTTGAATAATTTCATGAATTTTTATTTTTTTCATTTTACATTAATTCCTTTTATTGAATAGTTCAACATTATTGATGTGAACATGGGTTAAAGTATTTTAAAATAAATTTTTAGAGATTCCTAAATACTAAATACTAGTAAAGACGAGTGTAATGTGTTGTACAGTTTGTCATGGTAGAACTGGGATAATTTTTTCCCAGTTGTACCCTCAACGGTACTGTCCAAGTGTGCAACTGGTCCAGCGGAATGATCGAGTAGTCTTCTCGACGATCGTCGGGGAGACACCAACTAGGCATAAGCCTATCGGGAAAAGACTCATCATGGGGTAGGGGGTCGTGATAAGCGTGGGAACACTCCACCATGGCCCGAAAGGTCAAATTAAGGCCCGAGTGCGGCCGAAAGAAAGGTCCTGCGGGGCAAAATATGGCATGAACATTAATAATGCTCATAGGTTAGTTTACAGTTTCAATAAGCAGATGGCGCTTCAAAACAGGTGAGCAGGAAAGCTTGCGATGGGGCTCTCTTTAATTTACTCTTTGAGGTAAATACCTGTAAATACCAAAACCAACTGAATTATGTCAAAAAGGTCAATTCTGCCAAATATCACGACACATCAAAGAGGTCATTTACATGCGGATCAAAGCAAATTCATGACAGACTGTTTGCATTCTATCTCAGTCTTGCTTGGATAAAGTAGCATACATTTGTCTTGCTCTTATCTGGTTAGTTTGGTTATTTTATAAAACATAGACTACAAACTCTATGGTATTTTTAATAGTGTTGGGAAATAATAAATATTTTCTGCTTTCTGATTTCTAGAGATGGGTAGTGGGTTAAAACCCGTTTCTTCTACTTGGGCTAAAACCGGATTAAAACCCAAATCACCCAGTTTCAACCCATTATAACTTATTTTCGCAAGTGAAAAAGTAAGTAAAGAAAAAGCTATATTGTTTAGTGTTTATTTCGCCGTGTGATGCCGGGCTTAGAATAGCATCACCCCATTTCTTTCCTGTGGGTGTCGTAAGAAGCGACTAAAGGACTCGAGGGTATCATGTGTATTGCAATTTTAGGCGACAGGCTGACAACCTGTCACTATAGCGATACACGACAATAGCTTAAACGGCCCTCAAATATGTGTCAGACGTGGCGATAACGACCGTACTTTTACGGTCGTTGACGCTCTGCCTACCCCGCAAGGGATAAAGGCGTGATGTATGTATGTATGTATGTATGTATATTTCGCAGGACCATCGTGAAATGTGGTCAGTCGCGAAATCCCTAGGCTATTCGCGAAGAGCCGGATAAGTGCGAAATGCATCGATTTATTCGCACATTTCCCATAAATGCTAGGAAAACTGCGAATTTGTTAACTGCATAGACATAAATCCAGGAAAACTGCATATAAGGCGACACGCTCGTAGCTGCCGACGCACCTGCTACGACTTTTCGGTGGTTTAAGTCCCTCCACGCCGCTGTAGCTCAAGCACATTCCCAAAAAGGGTGACGTCAATTCCAAAGAGGGTTGACGTCAACACTCCCAAAGAAGGTTGACGTTAGGCATTCCCAAAGAGGGTTGACGTCTGGCATTCCCAAAGAGGGTTGACGTCATTTCCAAAGAGGGCACCGTTCCCATACGGTACCCTCGTGGTCAATTAGTGCTTCTAACATGGTGCTGGATTGGTTGTGTAGTACTTTGTAGGCCATTGCAGGCTGAACCACCTGACCAGCATATGCAACCTTTGCTGGAGACTAGAGAGGGGCTCGACTGCGACGAAGCCTTCCACTACTGCGACGAACGAGAGCTTACGAAGCGTCGCGAGTGCTGCTGTGCGCGAGCTACAGCGGCGTAGAGGGACTTAAACCACCGAAAAGTCGTAGCAAGTGCGTCGGCGGCTACGAGCGTGTCGCCTTATACGCTTTCTTCCTAGATTTACGTCTATGCAGTTAACGAATTCGCAGTTTTTCTAGTATTCATGGGAAATTTGCGAATAAATCGGTGCATTTGGCACTTATCCGGCACTTCGCAAAGGGCCTAGGGATTTCGCGATGCTCCTGCGACATATATATATTTATAGTTTCGTGTTGAAAATCACTTAACTTAGAAAATCCATACTTCCATACTAATATTATAAATGCGAAAGTGTGTTTGTTTGTTTGTTTATCCTTCCTTCACGTCACAACAGAGTGACATCATAGAGTTTTTTGAGGTGTTCAGTTATGTGAGAGGCTGGAGAGTGACATAGGCTACTTTTTATCCCGGTAAAACATATTTTTCCCATCGGAAAACAGATTTTTGTTTAGCATGAGCATACATTCATAGTACATACATAGATGAATATATAACACTATACTATAATAATAAAGTTTCTTGAGTATGAGTATTGTGGTATCGATGTGTCGTTAAGAATACGCAACTAATTGATCCCTGTGAGTACGCGGGCGAAGCCGCGGGTAACAGCTAGTAATAAAATAATACCAAAAACACTGATTGTTTATGTTTGAGAACGAACGAAATCACTAGGTATCAGCTGTTAAATGAACATGGCGGCGACATTTTGATGAATTAGAAAGTGTGGTGATGATTTTACAGTTTTACTTCGTAATTATTGTAATATTCTAAGAAATACGTTTTACCTGTGATTCGTGTGTTATATATTTTGACGGATTGTACATAGCTAAATTGATTGTATTTTAGCGTTGTTTGTAGTGAACCTTTATAAAAACTTGGTGTACCTAGCGTTAATTTTTGCGAACAAAATATCTTTATCTTTAGAGGTAAAAGATATTTACGATGCAATAGTTTTTGTTTTGTGATGAATTTTGCCCAACACTTCGCTATATTGCTTTCCGAAAGTTCCCAGTTCCCAACACTTCGCTATCTTGCTTTCTGACATAAAATGCAAATGGAAAGCTATTTTATTTGACAGTAAAAATGTGTCAAAAATTATATCCTTACTCGGATATTTCATTCACATTTGAATGAATGATATCCATTTTTTGACTTATGATTTCGAACACCCACACATATGCAAAAACGATTTTAGTATACATTGAAAGTTACAAAGCATCTTATTTTTAGCTCAGTACTAAATAGTCAATGTATTCCTCCGTTAGCGCGTTTTTTCGTCGATAGCTAGAAACTTCCATATTGACATTACTGACATTACAAAGTGCATCGCAGATTCGAGGCCCAGGCTGCACTTTCATTGCACAACATAAGCTTTCTTTTAAAATGCATCTTAATGATTATTGTTTACGTAAAATGCACTAAACTTAAACACTTTTATTATCAGAAAGAACCAACACGACACTTCCAAATGACTTTAAGGCGATAAGTGCCTTGAAACTAGCGCCATTTAAAAAAAAGTTTGTCTCTTAATGCAAATATTATTATAATCACAATTAAGTTAAGAGTTAAACAGTTTTTTTTGTATCATATTTTATGTAGTAAACGACTGACCTTATCTTTTAAGTCAAGTCTTATAGAGTCTCTTTCTCTCGACTCGACGTTTCATTTTCGTATCTTCTATAAAAAAAGAACCTGTACCTGAAAAAAAATAAGAACTATCCGCAGTAATGACTTTATAAACAGGTAAAAGTAGAGCACATTTAGAACTAATAGGCATTATAATACTAGAATGACAATTTCTGTTTCACTTTCAAAATCACTCGCCATGTTGTAAGCAAATAATATTCTGAACCCTCTAAAGGTAGGTCTTGTCAGCGTAGGGTATTTTTTTTTGTGAAGTGGCGCTAGTTTTGTGAAGCTGTGACACGTCTCGTTTTAATTTAAATACTTAATTGTACGTAGGCGTTTCCCTTAAAAAGGCAAATTTATTGATATAAAAAGCAATCGAATGGGAACGATACAGCCTTAAACGAGGATTTAAGCGTGGTTTAACCGAGGATTAACCAGGCTTAAACGGTTAATGAGTGCAATATTTGCTGATCGAGTTTTTGGGGCGATCATGCGATAACCGCAGTGGCGGTAGTCCAGTCAAGTAAGGATATCATCTAAAAAAAAAATATGTTTTTTTTCGTAGACGCATTCGCAATATTCTTAGTAACTGACTTCTACTTCTTAGAAACTGAATGAAAAAACAATATAAGTTGAGCTCTTAAAGGGTTAGCTCGATGTGCTGGGCGATCTAAAAGTTTTCAATTCTCCGTGACTAAACTACCAAAAGCGTGATAACATTAAACCTTGCTTGATAGCTTGTGTGAACATAAAAATGATTTTCATTTCATTTCAATATGTTGACGCAGCGATGTGCGATGCCATTTGACATAAACCTTATTCGTATGAAAGTCGTACGAAGAATGGAATAAACGACCATAAACGACGATGTGCGTTTTTCTCACCTAAAGCTTCCATTTGATATTAGTGTGGACGCCTCCGGAGATACAATATCCGTACTTATCGAATTACCCATAGAACCGAAAACCTAATGTAAATGACAGAACAAAACGCCAGCAAATTCGCCAACTCACGATTAAAAAGACTTGCAATAATTTGATCTGTAATAGATAGATGATACGCGATATTTATTCAGGAGTAAATATCGTGATAAATATTCGATAAATATCAATGATATATATCTTCGAACCCTGGTAGATAGATATGTTTTAGCGGCTCACAATAAAACAGTCATATTTTTTTACTTGAATTAACTGGACTACTGGATTTTTATATGGAGATAAGATAACGCTTGTATAATGAGTAAGATCATAGAGATAGTGTTGTTTGATGGTTTTGCAACCATCTGTTACTTCCTCTTGCATTTTTAGAGAATTACTACAGTAGGGTAAATAATGAAAATGGGGTTAAAATAACGCACGAAATACACACCTGCTAGTGGTTTTAATTACACATATAACTTCATATATTTATAATTTCTAACCTTCATTATCTAGAGCAGAATTTTATACCGGGAATTTTATTATTTTACAACATATAAAGCCAAAAGGAGGTCAAAGTACCTATTCATGAAACTGAACAAGTTTCCGCATGGAACAGGGGTCGAAATATGAAAAAACAATTTGGACCTCCCATACAAAATTGCCGATCAGCTGATTTGAGTTACTATATTTTCCATGGAGAAAGTTGTTCAGTTTCAAGAGTACGAGTAGCGAAGGGTCCATACATGCCGATTCCCATCAGCTTCCCTTTCAGTTTCTAATCCATACATTTGCATCAATCTACTTTCATTTAGGTAGTAAGTTTATTTAGCGGCCTACCTTTGTCAAAATGTCACCTTTCGCCACTGATGAGTACCTTGACTTCTTTTCGGCTTTATTTGTTGTTTTGTGCCTGTTAAACGTTGTATGTAGCTATGGGCGTTGTGCGAAAACGATGTTTTATGTGGATGGTGTAATATGGTAAATTACCGGATAAGAATACTGCCACCCCTAGTCCACTCAGGGGGTATCGTAAGAAGCGACATAGAGTTTTGACCTCGGCTGAACATCTGTCGACTATAATGGTCAACCGCATGGTGGCGGTGATACCACCTCCCAAAGAGGGTTGACGTCAGGCAGGCGGCCGGTCATAAAACATAGCCAAATCCTTTTGCTTTTTGCAACATGATTTTGTGTTCAAACAAAACGTTTTGCGCTGACCCCAAGTAATTGGGATAACGGCAGGAAGGTGTAATATTTTAAATTAAGCGGTGGAACATCAAGGGTGTCGATTAGATTCATAGTACCTACTAAGATAACGTTGAACGTTACGAGGCACATTGTACTGGTTAGCACAGAACTATTAGTAAGCGATCAGCTTTACTGAACTATAAGTACCTAGGTAATATTCTTTGATAGTATCACTATGGCACTATGGTGATACACAGTCTAAGTTTCCCGCAAGGAAGAGTGGCGTGATTTAGGTACGTTTGTTGGTAGTATAGATTGTATGAGTGAAATACAACATATAATATAAGCAACCAACTGTGCCAAAATCTCTGATGTCATAAAACTTTGATGTAAAAAATCAACTGCAAATATTTGAAGGGTAAACTAGCCCATGAAAATATACCAGCTGACCAAGTCAATTTGTATGGCAGGTAAATTTTTAATTAAATTTTTTAGTTTTATGGGCTGGTTCACCGCTTAAAATGTGTGCCGTTGATTTATTTTAACTAACTCCGCTGATCTTGGCCTCCGAAACGAGCTCTCTCCACTGATCCCTGTCCTGCGCGATCTCCTGCCAATTGCTGACTCGAAGATCGCGCAGGCCAGCCTCTACCATGTCTTTCCAGCGGTACCTGGGGCGCCCTCTAAATTTATCACACATATTTAAAAAAAGAAAAGTAATCCGCTTATCACATGGTTTATTAAAAGTACCTTTAGAGAAAGTAAAAAAACCTTTTGAGTCACCAAAATACAAGATCTTTAAGATCTCTCAATAATCTTTTATTGCTCGTATTTTTATAAGACTCTTATCTTTATACGAATCAGCTGTGTAATTGGCTTATTATGTACCTGTCTTCGCTTTTTATACTACAGTGTTGCCAACTTGACGTGGTATTGCCACTTTATTTTTATATGTGAAAAAAGTTTGGTTGTTGCAATCTTTGGGTAAAGGCGCATTTATATTGTGGGTGCGGCAGTGATAAAAGTTATATGAGTATAGTTTTGTTTGTATTGTGGATTATTTAGGTATTTTCTGATGAAAAAGTAGGTGCTTACTGAGCGGAAATCGTTATGTTCGTGTCCGACTTATGCCAACTGGTTTCATTCATGTTTTCGGGTATTATTTTTGCGGTACATACCTACGGGCAACCAAGTCCAAGCTAAGGATCAACTTTTGTAACATAAATAACTCAATCAATAAAATTGAGGGTAGGTATTGTTTCAGAGTGTATGGCTTAATCTATCCATGTTGTCAAATTTCAATTTCAACAAATTGTATACCTGCCCGCTACTATTTGTAAGATTGAGGTTATAAGAAACCACGTTTTAGGCACCTTTTGGGTTTTCAAACAGTTCATACAAAAATCTAGTGCCCTCTTAAATGGCTACATCGAGATAACGCCATTTGGTTTACTAATTTATACTTAGGTAGGTACTAAATTCACCCACGTGAGACTCTTGTAAGTACATTAAAAACAAGAATATTGTTTCAAAGAAATTGGTAGGTAAAACTGACATTTACATATTAAAGCGAAGTATGTTTTTACGCAACTTAACTGCATTTAAATGAGACTAAATCGTTTTTATCTTACGCCAATCTTCATTCGATATAATTTTGTCTTATATTTTATTAGTACAATTTCAGGTCGATTATGTCTGGTTTTAAATATGAAAACAAATCAATTTATGTGGTCATTAGCATAAAAATATGAGCATTGTCTTATTATAGGTTTAAAACTTTAAAAGTACATACGAGTCATTTCCAATTTAGGTAACTAACTAACTCACTTCGCTGACTCAGCGACCCAAAGAGACAATATCATCATCATCTTTCTGCCCTTATCCCAATTACTTGGAGTCGGCGCAACACGTTTCGTTGAACACAAAATCGTGTTGCAAAAGGATTTGGCTGAATTTTACGACCGGCCGCCTACCAGACGTCAACCCTCCTTGGGAATGCTTTTGTGGTGGATTAACCGCCACCATACGGTTGGCCCTGGCTGTTTGGGTCGGGTTATTCCTCGGTCGCCTCTTACGACCCCCACGGGAAGAGAGGGGGTGGTGCTATTCTACTCTGCCGGCACCACACGGCACACCCAAAGAGACAATACTTAGGTCAAAAAACTGAAGATAAATCTTATAAGAATGGAAAAACAAACAATAAATGTATTATTTTCTATATTATAGAGACAATACTTAGGTCAAAAAACTGAAGATAAATCTTATAAGAATGGAAAAACAAACAATAAGTGTATTATTTTCTATAATATAGAAAATAATATATTTGTTAGTTTTTTGACCTAAGTATTGTCTCTATAATATAGAAAATAATACATTTATTGTTTGTTTTTCCATTCTTATAAGATTTTTCTTCAGTTTTTTGACCTAAGTATTGTCTCTTTGGGTGTGCCGTGTGGTGCCGGCAGAGTAGAATAGCACCACCCCCTCTCTTCCCGTGCAGCAAATAAACAAGCACATATTATGTGCTTGTTTATTTTATAAATACAAAAAATCATTACACCTCACCTTTTGTATAACTAGACACACATAAATAACCGAGCTGTGGGCAATATTTTTGAATATTTGGTTGGTTTAGTAATAATTATGGCATTAGCATTTTCAGTCATGAAAGGCGAGAAACACACGTACCGTCCATTTGTGAGTTATTTTTGCGCAGCGAAACTTGAAATTTGAAATTATGGTGGAAAATTGTACTTTCCTTACTCTAACGCATAAATTCATAAAGATAGGTATGGTTTACGTGCATCACACAAAGCTGCGTCAACGGATGTGTTTTTCAAACCCTACATACATCGTATTTGCATGAGAATAAGGTGAAAATTTGTATTGTCCTAACACATGCGTTATGCAGCGCTAAAATAACGCAGCAACGTGTGATCCTCGCCAAAGGCTACTTCATCAAATGACTTCATTCCTTTTAATTGAGTACTCCAAAATCCCATTAAAGTATAAACCTACCATCAAAATAATAATTGCGCATAACAATCAGTGAACAACGATAATTTAACATTCTTTTATGTCCGTTTTTCACAGTCGTTCGTTTTTCATGACTCAATTACCCGTGGAAGTTTATAACAATAAAAATTTAAAACAATAAAATTTAATATATCATCTGTAACTACTCCTTTTATTCCCGATGGTACAATATGAAAGCTCTCAACATTATTTATTGGTGTAATAATGTCTTCGATTTCCATAAATTGTGTTTTAATTATAAGTTAGATGCTTTTATTATTGTGTTCGCTTGATTAAAGCTTTATTATGATGATCGTGTCGTACGGTTTCGCTTGGAAACTGTGAAAAAATGGGTTTTAGAAAAAAGAAGAAGTTAACTAACAAATTTCGCTTACTTTGCGACCCAGAGAGGATGTTGGCCTCCGAAACGAGTCCTCTTCACTGATCCCTGTCTTGCGCGATCTCCTACCAATTGCTGACTCAAAGACCGCGCAGTTTAGTCTCTACCACGTCTCTTCAGCGGTACCAGGGGCGCCTCACAAGCTGGTGTTCTTAACTCCTTGATCCTCTCCCATTCTCTCTACGTGGCCGAGCCAACGGTGTTCACGGACTCCGTTCGCCCTAGTCTCCCAAATTATGTTAGGCTGGGACACTAGCTGTTCGCCAGCTGTTTAAGGAGCTATTGTATTTACCTAAAAAAATAAAATAAAAATACTGAAACAAATTTGTGCTACTAGTGCAGTACTTAAAAAATATTGCCTGTTAGTTCCAAAACGAGCCAGCAATTGGCAGGAGATCGCACAGGACAGGGATCAGTGGAGAGAGCTCTATTCGGTGGCCAAGATTCTTTTTGGGTCGCTGAGTCAGCGGAGTTAGTTAGTTAGTTAGTCCCAAAACAACAAAAACTAATACGGTAAAATTATTTTTCATTATGTAGAGTTAGGTGTACTATAAACTTAGGTGTTTCATATATCTTTGAAAAGCGATTGATACAAACTTCTTAGTGTGGTAGAACTTGGCCTTATTTGAATTTTACACTTTCCTGACAATTCACCTACAGTAATTAAAAAATATTTTTCCATTTGATTAATCTAATCCTTTGCATTTTAAATTCTGACAATATTCAAATATTTACGACAAAATAATCTTTGTTAAGTTCGAAAGGAAATTACAATTTGGACAGACAGTCACACAGATAACTAAGATTTTTATTAGAGAAACTTAAGTTACGTCTTCATAAAATCAGGTATTTTGAATTATTTTTATACAACGTAGAACGGGACCAACATTTTACAAGCAAAAGTGAATTATTCTCGTAAAGACAAAATCTTGATAAAAACATAAGACGTTTATGATTATTTTAGAAGCTAACTGTCCCATTGACTGTTTATTTGATTAAGCTAAGTCTAAACCTAGGAAGGATAATACCAAGGAGGGATGAATGGAGAAAGCGTGTGTTTGATAGACGTAAAGCTTACGATGATGCCTGGTTCCTTGGTCTCGCAAACAATAGGCAAAAACGACATCTAAACATGCATGTGCCAGTCTCCAATTCCTCCTTCATTTGTAGAGCGTGCGGAAAGTAATGCCGCTCCCGTATCGGCTTATACAGCCATGAAAGATCTTGCCTCAGACACTGAATAAATCGTCTGTCACAGACGTATGAGGCCAATGATGATGATGATGAAGTCTAAACCAGTGAACACACAGTAGGTAGTCAACTCAAAGTGTCTAATGTCTATCTTAGATCATATAATAATAGAAATGTGAACTTTGACACAAGTTTTCGTTGGATCGTTCATCGATTTGGCACCCCATAATATACTGTGCGCGCACGAGTTTATGACCATCTTGAAATGTGTGCTTAATTATCGCTCTTTTAGAGATCTAGGCATGGGCGGTAAGGAGGTGCATGTTTCAGGATGGCCATGTACTGTAGAAGAAGAATCGTCACAATCTATGTACGACTTGACTGGCCCGATGGCGTAGTGGTAAGTACCCCTGCCTGCCAGGCCGAGGGTCGTGGGTTCAATCCCCACCAACACAAATGCTTGTGAAGTCAATTTTCAAATATTTGTGTTTAGTCTGGGTGTTTTCTATATAATACGTACGTATTTACAAAAAAAAATTACATAAGTATTTATATCAGCTATCTAGTTCCCATAGTTGGTACAAGCTTTGCTTAGTTTGGGGCTAGATGGCGCTATGTGAAGTGTCCAGGCTACGTAGTGTAAATCTCTTTACCTCACTGCTGTTAAAGATAACAGTCCATTAGTGTAGGTTGCTTTGTCTGTATGTTAGTAACTAATAGATATGTAGGTTTAATTGCTTCGATTAGAACTTTTCGTTTTGTTTTGATTGAGACTTGAGAGGTAATTAAAGGTTTAATGAGTTTTTTATTCGGTTATCATGTAAATGTATGTGGATTTAATGTTGGTTATGGTATCTCGAACTAAAATAGGTGCATAGGGTAATAATAATTAATTCTTAGGACGACTATTTAACAATTGCCATCAAAAACACTTTTTCGATAAAAATATCTTGCAGCGTAAAAGAAAAATAATAATACAATATAGAAAAATATGAGTAGGTAATCAAAAAGCGATTTTACTTGCTGGTAAGATCTTGACGACTTTTATGCAAGTAGGTATGTTGATAAAGCGCACTCGCATGCGTTAGGACAATACGAGTTTCGACCTCATATTCATAAAAATATGGTATATGTCAAACGGTTTGACAGACGCGTCCGCTAGCGCAAAAATATCGCACAACGCTGCGTCGACGGATAAGTCTGCCAAACCGTTTGACATACCTTTTTATGAGTGTAAGTTCGAAATGTGTATTGTACTTACGCATGCGTTACGCAGCGCTAAAATAGCGCACAAACTGAGGTTACATGTGTTTTTTGACTAAGCAGTACCGCATTTTAAATTTTCATCAGTTTAACATTAACTGTTTTTTGAGCGATTAATCAAAAAATATTTTGACAGTAACACAAACAACGAAATTGAACTGACAACTCTCTTTTCACGTCTAATTGGGTATCGGATACAAAAAAGGGTTCCCAAGATTAAACCTTCGATTACATCGTAAACCGTTCAACTGACAAAAGTTTGAAAATAAAATGTTCGATTCAACAAAAAGTCTTAAAATCATACCCAATAACATCGGGGTCACAAATCATCAAGACCCACCCTCGTCATAATCGAGATTAGTGATGTGATATAGACATCGATGAATTTTATCGATTGATTAAAATACTATGAGAAACAAAAAATCCGTACCTATCTACTTAATCTTTTTGCAACAATTTATTATGACAAAACAAATAATAATATTGAGAGCTTGAAAATGATTCGATTTTTCACTGAAATTGTTTTTAGTATCATTATTATCAGCAGCCACAGTATTGTATTCCTGGATGTGAGTAATATACAGATCCTGGAGTATCCTATTCAAGGGCATCATTGTAAGAATATTCAAATTTAAAAAGATACTAAACAGGTATTCAGTTTTGTTGTAGGTATTTAAATTTTTGGTATAAAGTACAAGGAAATTATTTTGAAAAAGATAATAAAGTTGGATATAGTTGTTTCATATTAAAAAAGATACTTTGGCAAAAATTAGATCTAAACATCGATAACCGTGACACGCACAGCCCATCCCTAAACGTCAAATTGTCGAGCTTGATAAAGAAACTTGGGCTAAAAGCTGCGTTATCGTATTTCACCGTCGTCATCTTGCCGCAATGGCGCGGCTGTTACCGGCTGATGAGTTTCCATTCGATTCCTGATAAAGGTAACGGAGTGTTTTGTCATATTTTATACGCAGAAGGCGTTGGCTCACCTTAAATATTTTTAAAGGATTCAGTTGCAAAATATCAGACCATGTATCATCCATATTATAAAAAGAGTATGTACCTATATGTTGATTGTATGCCGTGTGGAGCCGGTTTAAAATAGCATCACCCTATATCTCTTTTCAGTGGGTAACATGTTTTATGTTTGTATGTTGACCCAAAAACTCAAAGAATCTGTTTTCATTCTGTGACCTACAATTGAACTAAGAGCTCTCATCAAAGTACGGAACGGAAAAAAATATAAGCTGAGCCAAATACAGTAGTCACGTAATTTTGTCTCCATAATGGCTCTATATATCAATTACAAAAATTCTATAATATTTACATTCTAATAGGTATAAATAGGTCGAATAAGTAGCTGCTATACAGTAATAGCTCATGTTCATAAAATATTCATTATGCTGTTATAATTAGTTGCTAGTTGCCCTAGTTTGGGGCTGGGTGTTAAATAAAGTTTCGCCTCTAGTAGGTAAATAGTTTGCTGTTAATATTACCTCGACTATAAAATGGAAAATTGCACTCGTATGTTGTAATTCCTAGGGCTATTAGTTGCTATTATAATTTCAATAAATATCAGCAAACAATGCTCTAAGAGAAAGAAGAAGGGGAAGTAATATTTTGACCCTCTGACGAATAATAGTATTAAGTTACTCTACTTACTCTAGTTGATTGTTCTCAGTATGGTAAGGATATAACACATTGATTCACCTTATTACCTAGGTATCCTTTAAGATTGTTGCATGTTTCGGCGGTTTGTCATCTACTTATATTATAGGGTGAAATATAAAAAAGTGTACCTTCCGTAGTGACTTAAATCAGCTGGTCAATTTTGAGTAAGGTCCTTTGTTTCTTATATTTACGAGCTATGTTCCTTGGGGAATGTCGTGCCATATCACCAGCCCGTACTGCATTTTCGCTATCGTTCTCTAGTAAAATTTCACCCTGTATATTATCATAATCATACACACATAATCAGGGACTGTCCCATCCGTAAATACAATTGAGACCCCTGAGATTTGCTCACCCTTACTGATGACGCTGCCAAATGGGCGAAGAACTTAGATATAAGATTATAACATAGTATTAATTAGTGCATTGCTGGCTTGAAATATGCCATACGATTAAACAAATAACCCTGTATATGTTTCAAGAAAGAACATAAACGGAAAAGAATCACGACAAGAGACAGACCGCAGTTGATTAAGATGGCGCCAGCTCCTCCCTACTTAATCGATGTTATTTAATACTGCGGCTTAATCGAAAGCTGGGAATAACAAGGAAAATAAAACACAGATTCCGGAACAATATTCCGATAAGCGATGTCGTAATGTAATAAAAGATTAATTCTTACTTTACTACAGAAAGATACTATAAACTGACCTAGATCAGACCACAAAGAGGTAATAAAAAAGCGGCCAAGAACGTGTCAGACACGCTCACAAATAGGGTTTCGTAGACAGTCAACGTTTAAATATCTTTCAGCGTTACAAAGTTAATTTTGTTGCTCGTTTGTTTGCAGCTGTATGGTTACCAACCGCAAATTGAAAAACTTTAATATTTCCTTAATCTTAAGTGGTACAGTATTCGTTATAGTTTTCATGATAACTTCATATTAAGAACTATATTCCATATATTTTTTCAAATTTTTAGCATGCATACTTTAGAAGTTACAGCTGGAACAAATTATAGCTCAAAAACACCCCCTTTAAAAGCAAAAATCTCGAGACAGAAACATTTTAGAGACTTTGTTTCAAAGAAACCTTCCCTTATTTTTAAAAGACCTATTCAACGATACCCTACTCAATATTACAGAAGAAAAAAAAATTTTTTGCCGCCCTTTCACATCTATGGGAAGGGGGTCCAAAAAACAATAAATATTTTTTTCTTAACATTTTTAAATTTGGGTCAACACGATCTATCTTCACACCAAATTTGATTTCGATAGCTCCAAAACTGACGAAGTTATGAGGGCGCGGCATACAGACAGACAGACAGACAGACTTACCGAAATGATAAGGGTTTCTAGTAGACTACGAAACGAATAAAGAAAATATACCTAGCAATGGAAATGAACATGAATGACTTGATCTTTTATTTGAAAAAACTGCTTCCAGCACTTTTGCTTAGAAGGTTGCCAATTAATCATTTTATTTTATTTTATTTTATCTACTGATATTAAACATTATTATACAAAAAGTGCAAAGTGCAAGCTTAATGCCAGGCGGCATTCATTACCAACCAAAAGGTAGACTGATTTCTTTTACTGTTAGGGACAGTTAGTTTTTATGCTTACTTCAGCTCTCAGTAATACAGGCTACTTATTGCCTTAAAAAAAATGTGTCGCCGGGAAATCAGGTGGCTATGATATCGAAAACGGTGGAACCATAAATTAGGGAAACGGTATGTGGGGCGCCTATACAGATGGCTCACTCAGTACTAGCAACGATTTTGACACTTACTGACTTTTAGAAAACTGGAATCCTCGGTTGGCACGAACGTCATATTTCTTGCATTAAAATTTGCTCAGAATCAGACGTTCTTGTACCAGGTTTTGCTGTTTTGATATTCTCATACTTGAGATTTTGGAAGTAGTGGCCCTGGATATGTAACAAGTGACTACCTGGAATAGGGTAGAGTGAACTTTTTGTAAACTCTCTATTTTGTGGTGGAACTCTATGCGTGGACTATATGAGTGTTTGTAAACCTTTCCCAGAGACACGAAAATAATGATATTTCCACAGCTAAATTGTTCACTGTTTGTTGAACAATTAGTATGCAAATTATTTACCTTGTACACTCAACTGGCCTGGTTCACAACGTGAATTTTATCTGCAAAATTAGGTTCAAAATCTAGCGTTATTTACACGAGGTCAAAAACAACTCACATCGATCAAAACATTGTTGCTGGTGATTCGTTATTGTAAACGTATTATACAATTTTACTTGACTTAAATTAGCATTGAAAAAAATGTTTGTAGCATTAACTACTCAATCTTGTTGAAAGTTACTGCTTTTTATTTTGTGTTTATTTGGTTTTTTGCCATCATCATCATCATCATCATCTTCCTGTCCTTATCCCAATTACTTGGGGTCGGCGCAACACGTTTCGTTGAACACAAAATCATGTTGCAAAAGGATTTGGCTGAATTTTACGACCAGCCGCCTACCAGACGTCAACCCTCCTTGGGGATGCTTTTGTGGTGGATTAACCACCACAACCACCACCATACCATCAATATGCAAGATTTATAAAACATTATTACGTATTTTTTTCTTACGGAAGATTTTTTATTCACCTAAAAGTACTTTGCTTTCTGCCGCATCATTTTTGTCAAAGCAATTTCAATACTTTGCTGACCTGACTATATGTTTACCATAACGAAATCAATTAAGTACCCTAAGCTTGTTCTCGGGCCTTGTTCAATATCACCAACACCGACAACTTCCCATGTTTTATCTCACCATTCAACTCTGTTGGTGGTCACCGTTATCAGATTAGATAGCTGTTGCTTGATTAATTACATGTAGGCTGATTACGCCGCGTGTGGTAAAAATCTTTTTTATCTTTTCAACGATCTTGTAGAAAAATTCTTGTGGGACATCTAGTCAAAGAATCATAAAGTTGCTTTTACACAACACAACCGCATTGAAAACTATAATCAACAATCGCTGACTTTGGTTTTAAATTTGATGTAGGTATCAATACTTTGTGAAATTGCTTCAACACTGCTGTCGCTGGCAGCAACATCTTAAGATGCTCCTACACTGAGGCGATTTACAGTTTTTAACTTGTTAGACTAAGTTATACTTTTTGACTTATTAGAATTCAAATTTCTTCCACACACTAAAGTAGAAAACAAGCAAGGGACAGCGACCTCATTTTATTCAAACATTTAGAGAGACAAGTAGCCCGCACAACTTCGTGTCATCCACATAGCAATCAAGGCACATATCTATCTGCTCATTAACCCAAGTAGCCTAGGTCCAACAGTAGGGCTGATTCTTGAATTAAACAATTGCTGGTGGCTTCGTGCTCGCGGCGTTCCTTCCTCGCCCACTCTTTTGTCCGAGATGTTTGTGCTGTGGTGTAAGTGATACCACAAAGTAAGTATTGGCTAAATTCTCTATTTTGTGGTGATACTAGAAAAGAAAGAATTTCAGAGTTTGTATATGGTAAGAATTAGACCTACGACTTTCAATACACAGAGTCATGGCTCAAACCGCTCAAACCATCAAAATATACGTACGTTAAAACTAGTGGTTTGTAACATTTTTAGCAACATACAAATTAGGCCTAATTTCCTTTTTGTTTTCTTGATTTGTCTTTTTTTTTGTGTTTCTCTTATTTCTGTTTATTCATTCTTCTTTTTTTTTTCATATTTACTAAGTATTTACTTAATGTTGTTGTTAATTTACTTTTCATGAGTTTCTTTAACTTATGCACTTAATTTTGCCTCACAACATCAATGACTCATCCTTACCATTCGCTACATCTATTCTCTCGTACCACTTCCTACCAGTAAGGTAAGCCGCGAGCGGCCACCCAGACCAACCGACAACCAGTAGTAGAGACTCATTGGGTCGTTTGTTAACTCAGTATCCCATACAACGACAAAAACTATTAATTTCACATCCTCACCAACAAAACGTGTATGTAAATTATAAAAACAAATGGTCCTAATATAAAGCCTTGAGGAACACCGACTTTAACACGGGACCTTTGTAACTTGTTGCCGTTTATTTGAACCTTTTGAGTTCTAAAGAGCAATTCACACACATATTGATGACTCATCGTCTCCAACCCGCTACAGCTTATCATTTACGCCGTTCCCTACCAGTAAGGTAAGTCACGAGCGGCCACCGAGCCAAAACCGACAACCGATAGTATCGGACCCGTTCCCATTTGACCCGAGTGGACCCGAGCTATTGGCCTTAAACATTGACTTGTTGAACGCTGAGTAATTCTGCTACTTATAGGCTATAGGGATGCTGGGGAAATAAGCTCGTGTTTCTAGGATCTGTTTGGTTTTCCTTTGGGGATAATGTGGATTTTATTCACCTACGCTAAAATGAGTCTATACTCAGGAAGATATAAACAAGCATAAAAAAATTAAAAGACTAGCTTGAAGGTGCCGATTTCCTTGTTTCATGTATTTTCTAGTACACCTTCATAATACAAATGCTTTACCAGTGCCGCAAACCAGAACCTGCTTTGTTGCGGTATTTTACCGCGGCGTAATGCATGCGTTTTGAAAATGCATATCTCTACCTTATTTCCATAAAAATATGGTATTGGCCAAAATTGTTAACAAACGCATCCGACGACGCAGCGTTCCTTACGTTAAAAGTAATGCATGTAACTATTTCTTGCTACGTTTTCGTGTAACTATTTGATTGATTGATTAGTTCCCCCAAACTAATCAAGCTACCTTTACGTATTATACTGTATATACCTACCTGCTTATTGACTGCACCTAATTTCACTCAACCGCAAAGTTGCAACCACCCCTTAAATAGTTGTGAGGTTTCCAAGACACCCTACAGAAGGGCCTGAAATGTCGACTAATCAATCGAAAAGGGCACCTTATGTTATATCTGTTACAAAATGTTGTATCTTACAGAAAACGAGAATTTGGTAACATCAGGTATGAATAAGAATATAGATACCTAGTCTAAAATTAGAACCGAGGATGGAGAAACTCGTTTCACTTTTTACAGAATGTTGTAAGCATAGCTAAAAGTATTTGTTTCCAACTACCTACCTCGTATGTCGAATAGGTGTCCAACACGATGTGATGAACAACCTATTACTGTCATACTTCCTCCCGATATTTCGTATCAAAATTGTGATTTGGCAAGTTCCATCACTTTACCTAAGCCTGCTTTAGTTACAACCTTTGACAAAGGGCCATGAGGGCGTCAATTCATCAAGAAGGTCATTGAAGGGCTCCTTCCGGGGTACAGTTGGTATTTCCTTTCACCACCCTTTTTGTGAGCGATGAATTAATATCGGGTTTGGGTAGCGTGTCGTGGCAAAGGGTTTTGCTAAGGCTTCGGTGTGCGTTGGTATGAATTCTATTGGCAAATATTTCAATAAGTCGCGTGCCATCGTTAGTGGATTTTTTGGTGGTGCAGATTACGGCCGGGATTTGAACCTGGGGTGGTTAAATACGTACCGTTCCTCTGCTCTTCCATCTTTGTTATCGTAGTTGCACTGTGTGACTATGAGTGCAAAAAATCCCCATTATGATGGTTTTTGTTTGGAAGTATTCCATTTCGTACCCATTTGTTTGAAATAAGTACTGAACTTGTAAGTCCGTAAAAGTTAGAATTTCAAAGAAAGTTCAAGCTATAAATAAGTCCATGTAGCTATTTTGTTTCATTATTTATTCGTAGTCGAATCACATTCACGCGTTGGTGCTAAATTACAAATTCCCACCGCATTCTTTCCCAATTTTATTCAAATTTGTATAAATAAAGAAACTGTTTATTCTCACATTAGGTTTCCAATACAAGCTGACAGTAGCCATGTGGTTAATTCTTGTTTTACGATCGCACCTGCCTGCCCCTTCCGAAATGGCGTTATAATGTATTTAAATGTATGCCCGAAAAATGCTGGAATGGTAGAGCTTTTGTAGCAGCGGTAAAGTCTTTTCGTGTGGGATATTGAGTTGATAAATGAGTATCAGAGTTTTTGAAAGTGTGTTCATTTTCTACTACCAACAAAACATTGTGTATTTACTTGTGAAGATTTGCAAATTATAATTGAATGTCCTTATTTCCGCAAGCTTAACATTTCTTTCTTCGGAGCATTTTTGATACTGAGATTTTACCACAAATTAGGAAAACGGCACGCGGGCGTTGTGATTTTACTGACCGACTGTTTGTTATTGACAATTTGTTATTATAAGTTTTTCAGTGAACTTGCCAAAACACCGCATGCAGAATTCGAAGTTGCGAATTTCGCTGATGATACAGACGACGAAGTCTCTTACAAACTGTTCTGCAGTGGCAATTCCTACTTTTGAATGTATTTTGTATGCTTTTTTAAAATCTTTATTTTTGTATTCAACCCATACTTAACACTGCTGTCCATAGTTGCCGCGGGCACTGTGACTCGACCCTACAAATTGGTCATAGTTCGTGACGTGTGAAACGGCCATCATAAAGGCTCGCTCACACCTGCGCTTCTAACCCTAAACACAGCCTTATTTACATCTGTATACTTACAACCTTTGTTATACAAAACATAATTTATTTTAACTCGAAGCTTTTTGTGGTTTTTGAAGGTTATGTTAGTGTCTCGTTTGTTGGAGAGTGAGTATGGAATGCGTGAAATTTATTGTTTGAAAATGTTGTTTCTTAAATTGTCTTTTAAAATTGTCTATTTTTGCTTCTTCAGTTTCAATGCATTATTGTTCTTACCCAGTAGGTACCTACCATGCAGAAATATTATATTTTATAATTTGTAACGTACTTTGGAACTGGGTCATTTTCAGATTAAAAAGTTTGCAGTATAACTTTCATTGCCTATTTATTAAAATTCTCAGTAGTGTTAGTAAATTTTCGTTGAATTTCATGTTTTGTAAAGTGGCATTTGTGAGTATTTGGAAAATATTTATTGTAATATTAATCTACCTACCTCTTTATTACATTACGAGTAGGTTTAAATTTTACTATCGTAGAGTACTTTCTATTATTCAGAATGACTAAGATAATGGAATATTTATAGAAACAAGCGAATAAAACAAAGTAAATGCACAGTTAAACATAATTTATTTCATATTATTTTAAGTATCACAGATCCATTTATTTTAATAGTCATCACTTTAACAAAAATATAATAGTCTACAGCGGTGATGATCTTATACAAAATCATGGTTATTTCCCTACTGTGTGTTATGCGATACAAATTATTTACATTTTCTATACTCTATATACAGAGGTGTAAAGAAATGCAGTCTACAGACATTCAGGCCAGAATTTATAAATTGTTCTCTACTATGAGATCGATCTTGAGAGAGATTTTGACAAACATTAGTCATCTAAACAAACGCTATGAAGATCAATCTCAGAGTTAAGAGCCATTTATAAACACATGCCTCAGACAAGTTCACTTACTATTAGGTTACAGACAAAACAGTTGGTGAAAGGGTTTAGGATACTGAAAAGATTCCACTTAAGTTAAGTATAATAGTGTTTTAGATAGGATAAATATGACATCAAAGATCTTCCCCTTACAAGAGTCCTATCCTGTTGTCATTATAACATTTTCTTAGGTATGTTATTAATTTTTGTTTCAAGGATGAAACAGTTTTGCAAGAAACATTTCGTTGTGAATCAAGTTATGAATTCGACCAATATAAGTATTGTAAGTACGTGACTATTATAAGCCCAATAGGTTTATTTTAAATGCAAATTCGGAGCAAGAATCAGAATTGACTTGCTCAAGCCAAAGGTCAACCGAATATACTAATAGCCTTCATGACTCAGAACAATGAAAATAAATGCATAGGCTTAAGTCTCTCATTTATAATACAAATGAATCGCTAAGTATATATAATTTCGTAACAGTAAGCTCAGATTAGATGCGTATAACATTTTTCAAAATTATTGCCAAAAAGTGCTGTGGCATTCGAGATTTGGCACAAATGTTCGAAACATCCATAAAAAAGCAAATACATCGAAATCAATAAGAAAGCAACTAATTTGAAACTTAAGCGATAAATTTTCGATACATTGAACACTCAAACACTTATAAAAATAACAAAATAACCAACGGTTACCACCAATCGGTTGGCAGTGTTCTTTAAAAGACATTGTAGGCACTAATATTGCTACTATAATATAATTTATTTTTCCGTCGCTTATCTACAGCAAAGATAATAATAATATTCTATACAAAATATACTACCACGATTTTACAAACTTAGGCCGTAGGCCTACGAAACTATACTTTCTCTAAATATAACATTTAAACTACATATTAGTTTACCAACAAATCGATCGTTCGATAGGCCTTCTATACGTTATAATATTTTTCACCATTCACAAAGAGTCCGTTAATGAAAGTCAAGATGCGAATGCTTGGGTATTCATAACCAAGACGGTCTGCCTTGTAATAAATCGGCGGCGTCGTGGCGGTCCATCTGCCGTAATGCGGCAGCCAGCGCCCCGATAGCCCCGGGGCCGCGTTCTCTGCACTCCCATAACTCTAAAATAGCTTCAGTAGGCGAGCTCTTAGTTGCAAACCACGTGGTGTATCTATCGACTCCGAGCCTCGACGCCAACGCCCTCCAATCGTTCCCTCTAGCGTTTGGCGGGTCCAACACACTGCACAATTGCCTCTTCACCCGAGCACTTAGCTTAAATGGCCCCTCCCCGGTGCACTCGGTGATTCCTGACTCGCTCACCGTCATGTTCCTTTTGCCACTCCCATCGCTTCCGTCTTCGCTGCGACACATACGAGCTTCTAGTAAGTTTTCAGTAATGTTGAAACTTCGCTGTGACTCAGCTCTGGGGGAACGACCGCGCGGCGATCGACTTCGCACATCTTCGAGCGATATTCGGAACGTCTGCTTGTAAGATGGATTGGTCCTCTGACATGCCGATATTGTAAAGTCAATATTATCACAGTCGTGGGTTCGTTCCAGTGTGAAGCTACAGTGCAAAGCGTTATAGTTTGAACTCCAGACGTGATTGAAGGGAATTTCTTGGTAACCAATACCAGGTTTAGCCTTCCATCCAGGACTGACATGTTCTAGATTCATACATAGATTGGAGCCTCCATCTTGGAACAATAATGTCTTCGGGCGGTCAAGCAAGACTCCACCCAGTTTTTTCTCTTGCTCTTGGCAATAATACATAGCACAAAGCGTATCTTCAAATACGTAAAGCCTTATAGTATAGTCTGATGAATTGTCATTTGGTGTCGCAGGTGCATATACGGCAAGCTGAAGCGATTTCACTGCTTTGCCATTAAAGCTTTCTCCAACTAATACAAATGTCGAAAGCATGTCAGTAACAAGGAATATTTTGTCGTTGTCGAGTTGAGTAAAAACAGGAGTATTAATAGTCTCTTGTCCAAGACCTACAATTTTCTTCCACTGTGGCTGATTGTTGTCAGGTTTGTTATTGTGGTCGATAGCATACAGTGACAAGTTCCAGAAGCCATGTTTGAGACTTGCACAGTGTGGAATTTGAAGGATAACGGACTTATTCAGCTGGAGACGAGGTGGTCCGCATTTAACTACTGGGCTCAGTTGCGTGATACCTGCGGGGCAAGAATTATTCTTAATAAAATAGTTTACGGCACAAAATACGTTGTCTGTTATTAGGCCGGTCTCGCCAGAGGCGTAACCGATGTTTTTTCTTATAATCACGGGACGGTTTTGATAGCGTAATTATATAGCAAATAAATTAGCGTTGAAACGTTGCGAAACCATTTATTTTTATTGGTTTTCTATAACGAAGTACACAAGCTCATCAAGTTTCGCTTCGATAAATCTTTGGTCTCATTTGAATTTGCCATCTTATTCCTAACGAGTTCTGGTTATAAATCAGGTAATAATTTACTCTCTAATAGACTGTCTACAGCAAAATTCATGGCGTCTTAATCTTCGCAAAACTTACCTTTTCCGAGTCTGGGTCTGTATCTATCATCTTTGACAACGGCGACGTATATTTGTTCCCTGCGTCCCCTACTAAGTGCTCCTTCTGGAACGTTGAGGGCGACGCCGGCTGCTGGTAGGGCCAATCTCGCTCCGGAGCTGGAGACTGATAGGGATTGAGATGTGGGCGAGTTCGAAACGAGTTCTGCCAGTTGGAGCGTCACAGATTCGTTCGCCGCGTCGTACATCGAGCCCGCTGGAAAGAAAATTGGAGTTAGCGAACTCGGGCAAAGTTAAAGAAGTGTTGGATTGTAGAAAGATTGTGATGCATTATTCAAACGGGAAGATGTAGTGTGAATTCATTTTGCCGAGACTTTTATGTTAGGAATGGTAGTTTAAGAAGTTTGCATTACCGAGTTGAAATGCTCGTTTATTATGTTGAGCGTTCATTAAATTCACATTCGGATAAGTCTGCCAACATTTTCAGGAAAACTCTTTAAAGGAGAAACAAGGCTGATGTTTTCTCGTTTAAATAAATCTTTTTAGCTAACTCAACAGTATTGTGAAAGGAAAATTGATTACACAACAACACTATTAGAACAAACCAGCTGTAGACATGTTCACATTGAGGTCAGAGATCAAAACAATACATGGTGAGCACATTATGACCTTTCTAACAAGACGTTGAAGACAAGATCTTTGTAATGCGGCTTATAACACTATCTTGCTCGTAGATCTAGGGTCCTAGCTAAATAGGGCGAAGTTACTATAAATGGATGTCATAAAAGATATTGGACGAAAGTTGGCTCATTGTTTTAAATACCTAATTAATTTAATGCACAAGATCTTTGAGATAAGGAAAACTGGACAGTTATTCACGAATCATACCACGTAGGTAAAACAGATGAATGTATCTATTTCAAATGGTGAACTGAACTGACACTTGGAACTGAAGAACTATTATAATACTTTTTAATAAATATTTGCCCATTGAAAAGTTTTCCGTTTCTTGGACTGGTTCATCACTAGAAATTTTAATGTCTGTTTTTGTTGTTATATCGTAACGTTGTTTTTGCATACTTACAGCTAGTGAAACAGCTAGAGACAGAATGTTCTGACTCGCTGTAGGGTTTGCTGTCGTAGTCGTCGCTTTGACCCTTGCTGGATGCGCATGGTGTGATCTGGTGGTCCACCGGTGATGCATAGCTGCAACAAAGACTTTTGTTAAACTACGAAGTTGGCATCCATCAACCGGTGCATCGATAGCTCAGTGGCAGAGCGGTGGGGCGTTTACCCATGCGGCCCGGGTTCGATCCCCGATCGATGTATGAAATGTTTTCTATTTCTTATTTTTAGGTACGAAGTTTTCTTCTTGTGTAGATACAGTTTCTGAGGTCAAGTGAGTGAGAAGGTAATGCTTATGAAGTAAAGGAAAGTAAAAGATAAGGTGCAAAACAGAGAGGGCTGCCAAGAAATATTACTTGAAAGCTTGTACGTAAAGATGACCCAAGTTGTCATATTTTTAATACGAAATGAAAAATTGTACTACTGTACTGTTGATGCACGTAACTGAGTTTCAATCTACATTTCAATCTTAGATGTACTGGGTGTTACAAAACAACCAATAAAGCTGAAAGGTGGTCATGGTACTCATGAATCTGAACAACTTTCCCCATGGAACATGGGTCGAAATATGAAAAAAAATTTGGACTTCTCATACAAAATGAACTCACTTTGTATGGGAGATTTATTGGTTGTTTTGTAACACGTTGTATATAGAGTTCAAGAAAAGTTTAAAAAACTTCATAAAAAATTCACCATTTCCTTTATTATTCTTGAATGAAATAATTAATTATTGTATTATAAACTAGAGTTTTTCCTTTAAGACATCAACATGTAGCATTTCTTACATATTGTACGACCTACGAGCACTAGTACACATTAAATAAATAAATTATGTATTTCTCATAGCAAGTACCGAGACGTATGTATTGTAAGTCAAGGAGATCGATTGCTAACAGGTGTTCTTATAGTGGACTTGTAACCTGCCATAAAGTGTAAAGAAAAAATATAAATGATGGATTAATTGTTTTACATGACACTTATAATCAATTAAAGGGACTGAAGTAACAAAAAGATTCTATAAGTTATAATTTAGTAAAAATTTACCGACTTTACAAAGAAGAATCTGTTCATGTTTATAGGTAGGTAACTTAAAAGCAGTAAGTTTAGGTTATCGATTTCAGTGAAACATACAGCAGTTCATAATAAACAAACAAAAAAACATTAAAATTCATGAATGTATTTTTTGAGCTACGCGAAGACAAAGATGCCAACACACACTTGTATTTTGATACAAACATAACAAAATATCATTTATATAATTCTGAGTGTGCATAACCTCTCCTTTAAAGTTGGTTAAAATATTTTAGGCAGCTGTATGCCAACAAGACAAGTACCTATACATATCCGTGATGTAAGACTTGTACGAAAAAATACGTACCTATATCATTCATAAGCTTAATTATAATCACGGCATAGTAAGGTCGGGCTTATGGTTCGAACGTGTATATCGATAATACGCCAGCAGTTATAAAACGTGCAAATTATAGCCTTAATCGTAGACTGTTTATAACGAGATTCTCTGTTAAGATTATTTCCTTATTAATTCAATGGACATGTGAATTAATAGAAGATATAGATACCATAATAAAGTTGGGAACGAATCGATAAAAACAAGACGAAGTTTAAATTTAAGATTTTATGGAAGCGGTTTGAGAAACTATAAAACACAAATGATAAGTTTATCGCTGGTTTCGTTTTGTAAGAAGTCGTCAACATACATTAATTATGAACATTTGAGTTAAGTTATAATGTTGTTATTGAATAATGTTCATAAAATTAGAAGATTAGTACCTGCATATATAGGTACGTCATTTTAAACCTGGATTATGCGTGCGACTGTAATCAGTTTCTTTTAAATGGGTAGTCAACATTTTAGATAAGTTTTGTACCTTCCGTGTCAACTCTTTTCATTTATCTAATTATCAGCTTGAGAAAACCAGTGACTAATTTTGTACGATCGAAGTAAAAATGTCTTCTGCGTAACTAAATAAGTTGGAACAAGAGCAAGAAGATAGTAACAAAATGGTACATTTACTATGTCACAAACCTGTTCGTTAGATGCGGAACATCGTAACGATGTTCAGCTCTCGTGTCGGGCTGTGGATGCTCGTATCTCGGAGACCAGTGCTGCATCAGGTCAGGAGCCAGAGAGAGCGACTGCTTCACATTATTAAGCTAGGGTGACATCTTCAAATTGAAGTTCTGTGTCCCCACAGCTGAAAGTATTACGCCTATAACTTGGAAATAAACAATAGCACACAAACCTGTTCGTTAGATGAGGCACATCATAATGGTGTTCGGCTCTCGTGTCAGGCTGTGGATGCTCGTATCTTGGAGGTCGGTGTTGCATCAAGTCAGGAGCCAGGGAGAGCGACTGCTTCTCCACCGTCGGGTACATCTCCGGTTGGAAATCTGCTTGGAGAGAAAATTAAAGCTATCACAATAAGAAATGGCAATTTTAGTAGAGTCTTAATTTTTTTAAGGAAGACCAGGCCATGAAACTGAAAACCTTTACCAAAAAACATAGATAAATCAACGATAATATTTGGACCACTCTTAAAATGTGTCCGGGATAATCATTGCCTAGATACGTAAGTCAAACATCTTTTTAGGGTTTCGTAGTCTACTAGAAACCCTTTTTTTTTTTTTTTTTTTTTTTTTTATTTATTTAGAAACAAACAGTCTCAAAGAATCTTATATGCTAACTTAATAATATGCATTTAAACAGACCTGGAGTTTCCTTAATGTTAATTTTATATAATGTATGTAAACCTAAGGAGTAAACTCATCGCAAACAAACCACTTAGCCATAAAACGGTAGAAAACACTCACTCAGTTGACACCTATACAGTTTAAGAATTAACATTTTGATTCAATAACACATTTGCTACCCTTTTCTTGTAACGAGCTAAAGATAAATAGAAAATATCGATATCGAACAGTTTAGTATTATAATTACGCATCGCACGAGCAAAGAATGAGTTTTGCGCATAATTTGTACTACAGAATCGAATACGAAAAGTAAGTTTTGAGCGTGAGGAGAATCTATGCGGCACTTTAAAGTCCACTCTTTCCAATAATGCCGGTGAATCAATATGACTATTAACTATCTTAAACAATAAAACAGCGTCCAAATACTTTCTGCGGTTCGCTAAGGATGAAAATTTATGCCGCCGAGCAGCAGTTTCATAATCAATAAAGTAATTACCAGATCGGTACTCCAGAGATTTTAGAAATTTGTTTTGAATTTTTTCCAAACGGTCGATATGCACCTGATACTGCGGATTCCAAACACTGCTTACGAATTCAAGATGACTCCGAACAAACGAATAATATAATATCTTCAAAGTTTGCATATTTTTAAAGGGCCTTGTTAGTCTCAGTATCATACCGAGTTTTTTGAAAGCTTTGTCAATTATGTTATTGATATGAACATTATAATGTAATTTACTGTCCAGAGTAATTCCTAGGTCCCTAATCTGCTGCACTCTTTTTATACTATTGCCTGCTAAGGTGTAATTATGATATATAGATTTATTTTTCCGCGTAAAAGTTATGACGTAACACTTGTCTTTATTAAGGTTGAGGTGGTTAGTTTCACAATAACTGTAAAAATTGTCAATATCCATTTGAAGTTCATCACAATCTTTTTCACTTTTTATTAATTTGTAAATCTTTGTGTCATCTGCATAAATTAAGTGTGATGAATTACAAAAAATATTACTTACGTCATTAATATACAGAATGAAGAGAAAAGGTCCTAAATGTGATCCTTGCGGAACCCCTGATGGAATGGGCAGAAATTTAGATGTGAATCCTTTTAATGAGACAGCCTGGCTTCTATTACTAATATATGATGTGAGCCACCTGAGCAGGTCACCGTGTATACCGATCTTTCCAAGTTTATTTATTAGTGTGTAATGATTTAATTTATCAAATGCTTTAGAAAAATCGGTATAAACGGCGTCCACCTGGTAGCCATCATCAAGAGCTTTAGTAATGTAGTCAGTGTATGTAATCAAATTAGAATCAACACTTCTACCTTGGAAAAAACCATGTTGATGAGTAGATATGTATCGACTGAAAGTGTTAGTTAGCTCTGCAGTGACCAGCTTTTCAAAGATTTTACCGAAAACGCAAAGTTTAGAAATTGGTCTATACTGTTGAACTTCATTACGAACACCACTTTTAAAGATGGGTGTAATCAAGGCTTTTTTCCAAATTTCTGGAAAACAACCTCTTTTAATGATATAAGAAAAGAAGTGTCAAAGGAAAAGAAAGTTCTTCAGCACAAGATTTAATGAAAATGGGATGAATTTGATCGACACCAGCACCCTTGTTAGTGTTGATACCTTTCAAAAGTTTTAATACATTTGATTGTGTAACATTAATGGTAGAAATGGTAATAGGGCAGTCAGTGGCCAAATTAGCATTAGAAAAATTTAATAATCCAGGCGGAGAATCGACAAAGACCGAGTGAAAATAATCGTTAAAATAGTTACAAATAACCTGAGGATCGGAAGATAAGTTATTATTATATACGACACTATCAGGTACTGGATTAGAAGGTGACTTTGACTTAATGAAGCTCCAAAAATATTTAGGTGCTCTAGTAATTCTAGTTTCAGCATTAGAAATATAGAAATCATAGCAACTTTGTTCAACTTTCTTTTCACGGTCACGTAGTAATCTAAAGGTGAGTCTATCCAATTCATTTTCATACATCTTCCATAAAGTGTGATATTTTCGCTTCTCATTAATTATTTTAATTAGAGGTCGTGTATACCAAGGAGGATACCTACTAGACGCACTTATAATTCGCACTGGAACATGCCTAACAATTATATTATTTAATGAAGTATAAAAAAATAATGTAGCTTGTTCCGTATCCATGTTAGTCATACACTCCCAGCTAATTTCGGAGAGCTTTTTTCTAATTATGTCGTAATTAGCACTATGGAAATTTAGAATCCTACGACACTGATCTTTAGGAAACGAAAATTGGGGCAAACTAACAAAGAACTCCAAAGGCTTATGATTAATGTCTGGTTCTGTAAGTGGGTCAAGACATTCAATAAGATTGCAGCTAGTGTTACTAAAAATTAAATCTAAAATTCGATCTTTAAAGTTTTTACACCAGTTGTATTGAGTTAAGTTTGTTAGACTTAGGAAATCTCTTGCAAGAAACACTTTATTATCGCTTTTTTCGTCCAACACAAGCATGTTCAAGCCATTATTTAGAACCCAGTTACCATTAGTAATATTAAAATCTCCTGTTATTACAAAATAATCATTGGTATAATTTAATATTAAATCAGATGTGTTTTCAAAGAAAGATGTAAGAAAACTAGTATGTTGATTTCTGTGCGTAAAATATGCACACGCAATATGAAGACTACGAGTAGTAGCGGCAGCGACAGAGCGGGAGGAACGCGCGCCGGCGGCGGCGGCGGCGGCGGCACGGGCGCGGTCAGCCGGCGGCGGCGGCGCCGGCCCTGGCAGCTCAACGGTGACCCACAGCTCCTCCGCGTCCGGCCGCGAGCACCACTCGGGCCGGCACCGCGCGCGCAGCCCGCGCCGCACCGCTATCAGCACACCTCCACCCATATCCGCTACTGAGCCAGGCCGATCCCTTCTATACACAACATAATCATTGTAAAAATATTCACTATCATAAAAATCTGGAGTCAACCAAGTCTCCGTCAAGCAGATAACGTCATAATCAGATTTTAAGACGTTCGACAAGAAAGAGTGACTTTTTGTGCGCATACCTCTCACGTTCTGATAATAAAAATGTAGATCTTTTAGGTTAACCATTGTTGTAACAGTAAAATAAGGATATCAATAGTGTAGGTATTAATTTTTGTAATTCGCTCAGTGCGCTCGCTAATTAATAGGTACAAGAATGACAATAGGGCTGTTAGCAAGTAATGGGGTAACAAATGGTAAGTAGTAATAAGTATATAAACTGTAGGTAAGTATAGGAACAAAATGACATTGTTGTTGCATATAATTACACAATTAAAGTAGATCAGTATGAAAGCAAAGATAATCGAAAGTGAAGTTAAACATAGTCACTTAATTTTTGATTTAATATCAGATTCCTGTGAAATGTGAATAAATTTGGAAGTGTCACTTTTACGCATCATTATCTTGCAGTCTCTGACCCACAAATGCTGATAATTAAATTCCTTTTTGGCATCTCGTGCGAGTTTTAATAGTTGTTTATTAGCCGGGGTTAAATGCTCGTTTAGGTATAGAGGTGCTGGGGGTCCTGGTAGGCCTACGTCTTGAGTTGTAAGGTCACGGCGCACGCGCACAGCCGCCAACAGCTGATCCTTGCGACGACGCTGGGTGAAACGAATTATGATAGCCGGGGTGCGCGGTTTTGTATTTGCCTCAGCTGCGGAAACCGCCGCACCCTGTGTATGGTATCAATGTCGCTATCACGAAGTTCAAAGCCCACTTTTGCACAGATGTCGCGAAAAATGGTGTGTAGATTTTGGCCGGATGCAACAGGGACGCCTGACAATTCGATGTTGTTCATTCTCGACAGCTGATCACGTACTTTGTTATCATTTTCAAGGTTAGCTATAGTAGTTTTTGCTTCGAGAAGATCTGCTTGTACCTGGGTGAGTTCGGATTTAACCGACGAGAAAGACGCGAACTGTTCCTCCATAGCACCTAATCTCTGATTAAGTTGTACCACAGTCTGTGAGGTGGTGTGTGTATCATCCTGGATAGTTTTGAAGCCAGCCTGCAAGTTAGCGAAATCATTCCGAAATGCTTTTATTTCCGCTAAAACCGCGTTAATGGATTCCTGCGTAGGAACGACGTTGTTTGCACGGCATGCTTGGCACCGCCAATCTTGCTTTTTTTTGGCAGTTTTGCTTGTCCAGGTGGATTCCAGTAGACCAGAACATCTGAAGTGCAGTTGAGAAGAACACTGCCCGCAGGTAACCTCTTCCGTAGTTTCTTCACCACATTTTGCACACACCGCCATGGCGAGCGAGTATAGCAAAATAGACCTTGCGTACTAGACAAAATGGCACACTCTTGTTAGAGCGCGGACAAAACACGAGATGGTAAACAAATGAGTCACACGTTCTACCACGAAAGCGATCGATTACGACGAGTACGCTGTCCTTATAGTTTCGTCATGTCTGTCTGTCTGTCTGTCTGTCTGTCTGTCTGTCTGTCTGTCTGTCTGTCTGTCTGTCTGTCTGTCTGCCTGTCTGCCTGTCTGCCTGTCTGCCTGTCTGCCTGTCTGCCTGTCTGCCTGTCTGCCTGTCTGCCTGTCTGCCTGTCTGCCTGTCTGCCTGTCTGCCTGTCTGCCTGTCTGCCTGTCTGCCTGTCTGCCTGTCTGCCTGTCTGCCTGTCTGCCTGTCTGCCTGTCTGCCTGTCTGCCTGTCTGCCTGTCTGCCTGTCTGCCTGTCTGCCTGTCTGCCTGTCTGCCTGTCTGCCTGTCTGCCTGTCTGCCTGTCTGCCTGTCTGCCTGTCTGCCTGTCTGCCTGTCTGCCTGTCTGCCTGTCTGCCTGTCTGCCTGTCTGCCTGTCTGCCTGTCTGCCTGTCTGCCTGTCTGCCTGTCTGCCT